>JAKEPQ010000016.1:10937500-11562500 GCA_024500445.1 Entomyzon cyanotis
GATGGATCCATGGATGGATGGATGATGGATGGATGGATGATGGATGGATGGTGGGTGGGTGGTGGGTGGGTTGGTGGGTGGGTGGGGGGTGGATGATGGATGGTGATGGGTGGGTGGGTGGGTGGGTGGTTCTGGGTGGTGGTTGGTGGGGGATGGATGGATGGATGGATCCATGGATGGATGGATGGATGGATGGATGGATCCATGGATGGATGATGGATGGATCCATGGATGGATCCATGGAGGATGGGGTGGTGGTGTGTGTGTGTGGGGGGGGGATGGATGGATGGATGGATGGATGATGGATGGATGGATGATGGATGGATGGATCGATGGATGGATGATGGATGGATCCATGGATGGATCCATGGATGGATGGATGGATGGATGATGGATGGATGGATGATGGATGGATGGATATTGAGACAAATTATCTGCTGATGCTCAAAGCTCCTCACTTTATTGCTGTATTGCAGTCCAGTGTTGCTGCTTTCCACACAAGAAACACAGAAAAAACCCACAATCCTTCAATTTTATTTACCACTTAGACCTCACTTCTGCCTTTCTAATTCTGTCCAAGGGTTTCCTGCTCTAATCCTTTTGTGCTTTGAAGATACTGTTCTATGGTTATTAAAAAAAAATCCAACTTCAGTGCTTTTATCTACATCGGTTTTGCAAATAACTTCTAGAGCAGAGTGAGGCAATCTTTATTTACTTGTTATGGTTTGGGGATAACAAGGAATTTGCTGCCCTTTAAAAATGTTGCTCTTCAACATTAAAATAGGATTTAGAGGTTCCCTTTTCTACATTCTGAAGTTTGCAGTGTGAGGCAGCTGTTTGGACAGCGTGACAGTTGTTTTGTCAAACTCCAGGGTGTCAATATAGAATATTTTCTGTGAGAAACAGAATCGTCTTGATGTAGAGAGCAAAACAGATTTGGAAAGCCAATATGATTCACATAACCCTGTAAGAATTTATTGTGGAAAACAGAAATGACAACTGGTTATTCACACCATTTCTTTCCTTTTCCTTCCTTTTCTTTTCAGTTGAAGTGTACAAGGTTATTCACACATCCTTGAGTTTAATAATAACCTATGGTTAGGTGTTTCTGAATAGAACATTTTCCTATTTAACACAAGAGAAGGAGCTGAGGCTTGAGGTTTTGTTTGCTCTGAAGATTGTCTTGACAAGAAAAGGCGTTGTCATGGAAAGGTTACATCTGTCACTCATCCCGCACAACTTCTGATGGCAGAAATAATGAAATCACAGCTGATTTCACACTTTTGTGGCTGCTAAGACACTTCCCCAGATGTTTTGCCGCCTTGCTGTCCCTTGCAGGACTCAGGTGCCACAACCTGCAGGCAATCAAGGCTGACCTGAGGAGCTTCTTCACCCCCAGGAGGGTTTTTTTGTGTCACTGCTGCACAAACTGCTGCAGAAGGGCAGAATGAACCTCCAATCCCCTCCTGCTCCCCTGAATCTGAATCCCCTTTTGCTATCTGTGCTCTGTTACTGTCTCCTGGTAGTCATTAATTAATTTCTTTTATATATGCACGGTAAGTGTGTCTAGATACCATCTACAGGGATAATATTACTAAGGATTTTCTTCATTTGAGCCATGCCAGCTTGGGAGGTTTGTGTGCAAGGTCTGGAGAAACTCTGTGCTCACAGGGTGTCCAGAGATCTGTCACTGCTGGAAATTCACCTCCTGCCCCGTGGGGTATTCCTTCCCTGGCTAATTGAAGGTCAGAGCAGAAAATACTGCTTTTACCATTTTGCTTCAGAGAGCTGAGATTCAAAGCCAGGATACATCATTTCTATATCTTAACTACAAGATAGTTTTGGGGTTTTTTTTCCTCCTTCAATGTAGTTCTCCTTTCCCCCACCCCTGAAAAGCAGCAGCTCATCCACCCTGTGATCTGAGCTTCATGTTTTCTCCTTTATAGCAGGGCAGGTATTTTTCTGGAAAAAAAATTCCTGTAATTCCCCCATGCAGTGGTAAGTGAGGAGTGAGCAGAGCTGTGCAGATGTCCCCCTGCTCCTCCCATTCCTTAGCCATTCCTCAGCCATTCCTCAGCCATTCCTTAGCCATTCCTCAGCCATTCCTCAGCCATTCCTTAGCCATTCACCATTCCTGGTGATGAACAACTCACTGGAACTGAGGCTGGCATTTCGAAAAGCTCTCAGTACCAACCTGCCACTGGCAAACAGCACTGACTGAGGTTCCCTAATAGCAGCTCTGGGTAATAACCCAGGAGAGAGTGCAGCTGAGTGCTCATTGTAGAGAGAGGATAATGATGAATCCCTCCTGGAGGGAACATTGCCAGGGCAGGAGCTCAATTTAGCCCATTTGGGTGTTTTGTGGCTGCTGCTGCTGCTGCTGCCCGCTCTGTGCCCTCAGGGCTCTTCCCCTGGGGATGTTCTGCCAGCTGCTGTGCCAAAAGGAGCTGCCCAAAGGTTTACCTCAATGGATTTCCCCATTTGAACAGCAATTTTGTCAGTTGTTTTTACAGCCAGCATCGAGGGAAGCTGGCTGCTGTTTGCTCTCCGTGTCACAGCGTCAGAAAAATGGCCCTGTGAATGTGCTTGCTGAAATTTGGGTGATTCAGTGCCTTGCTGGGGCTGTGAATCACCCCACGGGGAGTAGAAAGGGTGAGGAATTTGGGGAGTGCTTGGACATTGTGTTTGCAGCACTCCTGGCTGTGGCCTGCAGGAATGGAATAGGATAGGATAGGATAGGATAGGATAGGATAGGATAGGATAGGATAGGATAGGATAGGATAGGATAGGATAGGATAGGATAGGATAGGATAGGATAGAACAGAATAGGACAGGATAGGAAAGGATAGAATAGAATAGAATAGAATAGAATAGAATACAATACAATACAATACAATACAATAGAATCCCTGTGCAGGGGATGGATGAGGAGCTTCAGGAGCATCACTGACCTGGGACACTGTGGCTTTGCTTTATTCTTATTTTGCTGCCCAGGACTGAAAACAGAGGAGGGCACTGGACCAGAGCTGTCCCAGTCTGAGGTGTCCAGACCAGACCAACGAGGAGAAGGTGAGGAGGCAGCTGCAATCCCCTGTCATATTTTTTTTAATTTTGTCCTATTTTTTAATATTCTAATATTTGGTTTGCCCAAACCAGAATATCTGCTGATTGATGAAAGGATTGAGGTCTCAAAGGGAGGTTGCAGGAGAAGAGGCATCCCTTGGTCACAGAGCTCTTTCCAGAGTGAAAAGAGCTCCCTGGACAGTGGAGAACCTGGTTCTGTACCTGGGCACAGTCCCTGGAGAGTCCGTGGTGTTCTGACCCATTTAAACCCACAAACTCCTCAAAGATATTGCATTATGGTCCATTTTTTAACAGTCTGAAATGAAGGCAGTGTCTAGTGCCATCTTGTGTCCCAGAGGGGCAGATCTGTGCAGCTGTCACCTCCTTTTGGCGTTGGAATAATGTGGGTTTAGCTTCTGGAATCTGAGGTGCAGCTTTGGTCAGTGTTAACAAGGTGAGATCACCAGGGAGATGCAGAGGGATGAGAGTTTTACATAAAACGTGTTTAAAATAGGAGTTAAAGTATGAATTGGCGCAGTGATACTCTGGATTTTCCTGGGAATGCCCAAGGCCAGGCTGGGTGAGGCTTGGAGCACCCTGGGATAGTGGAAGGTGTCCATGGCAGGGCTGAAATGAGATTTAAATTCTCTTCCCTCTGTGGTTCTGTGATTTCCTTTATCACTGTTTGTTGCACACAGTGAGAAGCTCCAAGGAAATTGCTCAGGTAGATGAAGAATTGTTATTTTTAGAAACATATCCTTTATTCTTTTCCTTTCCTCAGTGGTGACCATAAACCACTGCCAAAGGCAGAAACTGCTGGAAACATTTTGCTGTTCAAAATTCAGCAGCTGAGTAGTTTGTGCACTGCCAAACCACAAGGGAGCTACTAATAATTCCACTGCTAATTACTGATTTGCTTTATTTATGTATCAAGCTACCTCTGTGCTTTGCAGATGTATTGTACAAAAAAGCGACCAAGAAGACAAAAATCCAAAAAATTACATTTCCATCCATCAGACCTCACATACCAACTCCTCCATTGTAATAAGCAGATCTCTGTCTCCAAGTTACTACCTTTTTTTTTTCTGGATTCTCCCCATATTCATTCCAAAGAGTGAATTAATTAAAAAATTAACACATATTACCCCCAAAAAATTTTAAACCTACAGTTTATGGGAAAATACTTCTTTTAGGGTGTATCTTGTGAAACATGGTAAAAGTTTACATTTTCTGCATGAGTGAGGCTATTGCAGAAAGAGGCAGAATTTGTGCTGAGCATCACTAGGTGTCACCCTCGATCTGAATTTAGTTTCCCAGACTCACTCGTCAGAAGTTTTAATTTGAAATTCCTCCTCTTCTCAAGCACACCCTCTTCCCCCCACCTTGCATTAAATGCACCTTCCACTGCAGTGTGGCACAAACAGTTGTGCACCACTATTCCTCTTGTTTTAAGAGGAATAAAACCCAAGATTTTGATTCTGGTTTCTGTTAAACCAGAATCAAAATGAATTTTGCAATACAATCCATTTCTGAGCCAGATAAGCACCGAGAAAATAGAAAAAAGCAAAACCCCCTGGAAAAGGGTTTCTCCCTGACGTGGCTGGTTGATTTTAAAGTTTTGTTCAGATCTCGCTGGTATCTCCATCATGTGAGGTGATGAAGAGGAATGCTGAGGTCAAACCCCATGAAGTCACGAGGAGCTCTGACTTCCTCTCTGTTTCAGCACCATTCCACAGGGAAGAAAAAAAGAAAAAAAAGAAAGAAGAAAGAGTCCTTTTATAAAACAGGTTTAGGCAGTAATTCTGAGGTGAAGCAAGTTTTCAGGGACAGGCTTTGTTTTTCAATCAGAAAAGCTTGGTGAGACATTCCAGCCCTGCTGGGACATTCACGCTTGAACGAGAGGCGAAAAGGTTTCTGTGAAGTTCACGTTGTTGCTATTTATTTGTTTAAAGAATGGTTTGATTCAGCTCTCATTTTTCAAGATATTGGGAAGGAATTCCTCCCTGGGAGGGTGGGGAGGGCTGGGATGGAATTCCCAGAGAAGCTGTGGCTGCCCCTGGATCCCTGCAGTGTCCAAGGCCAGGTTGGACAGAATTGTTGATGTTTTTCTGCAGCAAAACTTGAATTACTGGTCCAACATTCACCCTGTGCATTGCCCAGACAATTCACACAGAATTCTTGTTTTTCCCCATTTATTCCAAGCCCTTTCCCCATAATTTCCATCCCCACTGCAGGGCAGTTTATTCCAGCACTGAATTTCCCCCTCTGTTTGCTGCAGCACATGATTCTGGCATATGTTGGAATCGATTAACTGAGAGTAAAAAAAAAAAAATAAAAGAAAATTACACCGGAGCCTTTATTAAAGGAAGGTGTAATTAACGACTTCAGATTAATTGAAAATGTTTGCAACTGAGCTCTATTCTGATCAACTGCTTTCTCCCAGACCCTGCAGCCTTGCAGGACGTGCAGCTCTCCAGGCAGAGAGGGGAAAGGACCATCTCACATCTCTGCAGAACCTTTGTGAAAGAAACCCATTTTCCCATCCTGAAATGTCCTGTGCCACTATAATCACATTATAAAAAGAGTTCCTTGGGATTCTCTAATTGAAAATGAAAATTGCAGCTCCTCAAGGGCTGAGGACTCTGAGGGGGAATGGACAGGTTTGATTCTGAGTGAATTAGTTCTATTTTATTTGAACCAAATGACTTCAGACAGCTGACAAAGAAACATGTTTCCCGTGATTTCTTCTCCCATTTTAGTAAAAATTTTCCATCGTGTCCTGCTGGACATGGAGCAGAACTGAGGGCATTGAAAGACAATCTTTATTAAACTTTTCTCTAGGAGATCTGGACTTAGCCCTGTTACATTATCAGCCTGTGTTAAACTAACACTCCTTCAAGGACTAGGACTTGCTTTTAATCACTTCAAACGATTAAACCCTGTTTATATTAGCATATATTGACCTTCCACTTAATTTCCATTGCCTCGAGGGATCTGGGAGAGTTCATCCCAATCCCTTCTGTCCCATCTCAGCTGCAGAGCTCTGGCCCTGGCAGTGGGGTTTGGCTGTGGGGTTTGCCAGAACCACCCTTGGCTCAGGGTGACCCACCTGCTCTGCCCTGACCTCCTCAACTTCCTCTCTTGCTTCTGTTAAAAGCTGTTTTTAGAGCAGCAGAGGAAGGAGAGCCGTCAGCAAAACCAAACGTTTTCGATTCCTGTCCCTTCTTAAAAACTCTCCCTTGCAGGTGATGCTTCAGAGCTTCTGATTTTCCCTTCTGCCTCTGCTTGGGGGAGAAGAAGAAATTTTAAAATATGAAGAGTTCACCTTCCAGCTGTGTCTCTTCAGAGCTTTCAATCTCCAGACTGATTTTGACTTGGTTTTGTGATCTTGCAGAAGTCACCATGCAGAGGTGGAGAAGCCAAGGTGTGTTTTCCCTGTAGCTCCTGAACAATTTTTGGCAGGAATTTCAGGAAAGCCTTGCTGGCAATTCCCTCTTTAATCTCTAGGCTTTCTCCTCCAGTACAGGCAGCAAAGGAAAAGTTTAAAATGCTGTTTATTTTTAGGGGAATGTTGTGCATTGAGCTGCAGGTGCCTTGTGCTCCCATCCAATATTCACAGCTTCATGCTGGAGTGTGGAGATGTGTTAGAAATTGCTGCTGTGCATAAAAACCCACTGAGCACTGTGTTTGGAGCTCCTCAGGAAAGCTTCCTTACATTTAGCATGGAATTTATCTGGGTAACTAACAGTATGTTGGGTGTTCAGACAGATCCAATGGAATAAATCCTAACAAATAGTAATAAATCATAATTGCAGCGTTCAGGGCTCGGTGATTCCAGGGAGTCACTGGAACATAAATATCAATTCAGGAAAAGCACATGAGCAACTTGGACATGTTTTTGGTCTTTTCACAGAGCTGCCGTGAGGAAGCAAAGCATCATTATTGTTTCTTTAAGTTCTCAGCATAAAAGGAAGTAACACTTAATAAAAGCCATTGGCTGCAAGATTTCGTAAAGAGAGAGAGAGAGAGGCAGAGGGAAAGAACGAGCAGCATGCTGTGGAAAAGCAGGTGTGACTCCTGAACAAACTGCACTTTGCCACCCTGTAGGATTCTGATGAAACAAACAGGATTTCCCCAGCCATGGATAACCCAAGAACACAAGAGAGTTTCTCACAGGTAAAGGCAGAAGGTGATGTGGTTTGGGTGGAAGTGAGCAGAGCTGGAGGTGGTTTGTCAGAAAGTGGGAATGCTTTGTGCTCCATTGGCAGGAATTTGCAGTTGTTTGGTGTAATGGGCTGTGATGGGAGATGAGCTCAGATGCTCTCATCTATCAGACAGTGTTTGCAGGGGATGTGCAGGAGATGATATCTCGCTGTGCTTTATTCTTGAGAAAGTTGAAACGTGCAAAGTTTTCCTGCTACAAGGAGAGAAAATCAGTCTTCCTATTGCCGTGCTAGAGAGGATTTATCAACACTACATATTATCTGCGCTAAAAATTTCCATAAGGTAATTGGAGGGGAGAAAAAGTGGTTTGTATTTTAGGCAAAAGCAGTCTTTGGATAATCCCACTGGAATCTGAGGTGATTGATATGCCAGAATTGAATATACATCAGCTGGCAGCGCTGTGGATCTGCCTGAGCTCCTGCCACACACAGAGAGTTGTAGCTCTCTGCTTGTTCCAATATTTGCATGTTTGGAAATGAGTTACCTGGAGAATTGAGAGGTGCAAAGCTCCTCTCTGACTGAGACAGCTGATGGGGCTGGCAAGGGAAAGGAGCAATCAGGGGAAAGAGTGATTGGGGAAAAGAGCAATTGGGGAAAAGAATAATTGGAGAGAAGAAGGATTGTGTTGCACGTGGGTTGGGAAGGGTCTGAGTTCTCCTGGCTGGCACAGGGTGAGTTCTGGGGAGACCCAGCCCTGTTTGCATGGCTCCCCTTGCTCCTCAAAAATGAGAGATCTGCTGTTCCGGGCTCTGGAGAGCCCCAGAGCAATAAACCATGGGGAAACCTAGTTCTTGCTCCTTGGTTTGTCAAGGGGAACAGGGCAGGGCTGCCTGTGGCTCCCTGACCCAGCAGCCTCCTTCCCCAGGAGGTCTGGAGCAGGACAGGGGATCAAAGCCTGAATCCTGGAGCTTGAGAGACAATAATTGCTGCAGTGTGGTGAAATCACAGCTCCCATCCGGCAGGGAGGATGCTGAGGAGCTGGGATGTGTCAGGAGAAGCTGTTGGTGTCACAGGGCTGGAAAGGCACAACCCCAGCCCTGGGAGTGTTCTCCCTGTCTCTGCTGGGCTGTTGGTGGCTTGGCACAGACACAGGCATGAGTGGCACCTCGTGGATCTCTGCTCCTCCCTCCTGTGCTGCTGGGGAGCTCAGGGCAGCACAGATGTGGGGAAAACCAGATGTTTGCCACCAGCAAGGGTTTTACGTGAACGAGGAGCAGCAAACAGGAAACCATGGCCAGGTGGTGCCACTTTGCAGTGACTTTCACTCCCCCAGACCTGCAGCGAAGCACGGAGCTCAGCTTGGACCAAAATATCCACCCAAAAAAAAAAAAAAAAAAAAAGAGAGAGAGAGAAAAACGTGTGTTCAACTTTTTGTGAGCTCCTTTTCAAAGCTGACTGGGTGTCCTGCTGAGGCTTTTCATCTGAGCTTTCTGAGAGCTGAGAAGATCATGGTGCAAGGTGGAACGGCTGTCAGACCTTTCCCTTTTCCACCCTGCTTTACTTTAATCGACTCCTTTAAAGTACTTTATCCCCATGGCTTTCCCCTACAATTTTCATTAGGCTTTTTCTTAAAGGCCACCTCTCTTAAGTGATTGATTTTTCCCCTATTTTTTTTTTTTTTTTTATTACTTCCCTGGTCTGTTCCAAGGGAGCTTAAAGTGGATTTTCAGTGAATACTTACCAAGGGATCAATTCCATTCAAATAATGTCAAATGATTCCATATCCTGAGGAATCTGTCCCTGTTTGGAAAATCTTGTGTACTTTTATAGGCAAGTGTTGAGAACATGACAAAACCATTTACACAAAATCTGTTGGAGTTCAGGAGGAGATGCACTGGGAGAAATAACCAATTTTTACCTCATTATTTTGCTAGGATGATTTATTAACAAACCAGAATCCTGGAGAAAGGAAAAGTCAGGTCAGAAATGTTACATCAGCAGATGAATGCTCTTTTTTTTTTTTTTTTTTGGGTAATCTCTTGGTCCGTGTTTTGATGAGAACATAATGAAGGGTTTGTTCATTAAATGTTCCAGCTAATTAATGTGGAACTCGTGGAGCCCCTGCACCCTCAGTTAAACATGCATTAAATTGGTGCTGCATTCTCTCTGCTGCACTTCCTACCTTTTGCTTAGCAGGTGTTAATGTGATTTAATAAACCTCCAGGATAATGAAATGAGTCTTGTTCAGCATTTAATAATTTTAGCAGCCCAGTTCTTGCTTGATACGAATCTTTTTTTTGATAAGACATGAGGGCACAGGATGAGATTGTGAGTCTGTGAGCAGAGAGATGCTTGTTCTTCTCCAAACTAATTAGATGTCACTGTTAAGTAGCCCAGCAATCTTTGTTTCTTCACAAGATTAATCTGGCTATCACATTAATAAGCAAATATGGTAATCCTTGATACTCCTCATCACTGTGGATTATTTTAATTACTGCAGCTAAAGGCACAGAATGTTATTATTTTAGCAGCATGAACTGCTCCTCTATGAGCCACCTTTATTCTATTGCAGTCCATTTTTTTAGAAGAGCATTTAAATTACACCTCAGTACACCAACAAATTGCTAGGTAGGTTCACTCCTAAGTATTGTTTTGAAATCAAGTCTAATTTAAAATATTCAGGCCCCAGACTGTGGTGATGCTGAGGCTGTTGGCTCTGCTAAAGCAGCACATTGTCCCTGAAAGAGAGATTTCCAGGGAGCAGCTCTGCCTTGGAAACAAAACCTCAGTAGGCTGGGTGGAGTTTTCCAAAATTTTGAAATCTCTGCTTGCCCCATTCCCCTGGGAAAGCAGTGAAATCATCTGTTCTGAGCTGAAGTGCAAAATAAGTGTGCAAAACGTGGCTCAGAGAAGGAGCAGCTGAGATGTGGCACAAAGCATTTGTTTAATTATTCCCAAGGATGTTCAGTGCTGGGAGATTCCCGAGTTCTCCCTGGATGGCTCAGTGTTATCCTCACTGTTTCCCAAGCATCTCAGCAGGACCTCTTTGGCTGTGATTTATCTTTTATTTCCTCTTTTCCTTCCCTTTTGGCAGCAGGTATTTGTGAACCTCCTGCCTGCCTCACCTTCCTCCAGGTCTGAAATCCCAACCCTCCCTCTCTTCCCCTATAAATCCCATTTTTCCAGAGCTCTGATTACTCTCATTGTCCTGCCATGCTCTCCTCCAACCCTTTTCTGGAAAACTTCCCCCTTATTCCAGCAGAATCCTCTGTCACTGCTGAGCTCTCTGTGTTCTGCTGCTGCCTGGAATCTCCCAGAGGGAAATTCCCTTTTATCGCAATGTTGCAACTCGTGTTACTTTGCAAGCTGCTCCAACTTCTGGGCTTTTTCTGCAAAAAAAATATCTGTTTTTCAGCCCTGCTTGTGAAGCTGGCAGCTCCTGCTGAACATCCAGTTTCTTTTTTTTCTCCCCCTTTCTTGCTGAATTATAGATCATTGCTGCTCTCCTTTGTCGAGGTGGTTTGGAGTTGGAATCCACCTCGCAGTTCTTTCCACGAAATCTGCAAATTGAATGATCTCCAGTCCTTCAGCAGATCACTGATGGAACGGTGAATATACAGAACAAAGTCAGTCTCCTGTGCAAGCAGCAATACTCAGTTTATCCTTGGAGTTTCCACAGTGAAATCTCAGGAATTACTTTCTGATTTTCATTTCTTGATGGATTCTCAGAGCTGGTGGAGCAGGAGGGTCCATGCTGGTGTGTGGAGATGTGATTCAGGGGAAATCTAATCTGTTTGCCTCATGTGAGACCTAGAAAATGTCCTTTTTTTTTCAGAGGGAATTTTAAGAAATGTTAAGGCTTAGAGATTCCTCAATATGGTGATGTTTTCAATACTGAAAATAGGTAAAATTATTGGTACATGGCTGTGCTGTGGACATGTCACTGAGCACCAGTTTATATCTTTGTATTTTTGAGAATAATTCTTTGAGATTTTTGATCTTGTTACAATCAATCCCTCCATACCTTTACACCAGTAAGAAATAAATTACAATAAAATATCTTTGGCCTCCTCCAGCTCCTCCTGGAAGTGGCAGAATTCCCAATGTTTTCAAGGAAATCAAGCTGGTGCTTGATGAATACGTTCATCTTTGAATAAATGTTGACAGATACTATTCAGACAGATATGGATCTGAAAAAAAATAATGCAAAACATTATTACAGATGGGTAATTTATTTGATGAATAGCAGCTCTGTTTGACAAATAATATTAGTCTGTCTCCAGGCCTGGCTACAAAAGATGGCATTGCCACATGAAAATATCCCATCAGTCACCTGCATTGATATTTCATGGAAATTAAAAGTGAAGGTACCCCAGTCCTGGGAGGCAAGCACTCCCCTGGAAATATTTGGGAGCACTCAGCACCTCTTGGGCCAAATTCCAACCTGGTGAAAGGGAATAAATTAGGAGATGGAAGTTGATCACGCCAAGCTGGGGCTTTAAGGAAAATCCAGATTGTGTCTGCTAAGGCAATCCAGATTGAAATCACTCGAGTTACACATTCCACGTGCAGTCAGGGTGAAGTTCACTCAGATTTATGTCCCTAAATTATGAGAATTCTGTAAAAAAACTGTGTAGCTCTGACCTGTCCCTTTCCTCTTGGGCTGAGCCTCCTTTTCCTTGCAGCACTGCCCTGGCAGTGCCAGAGGGAGATGCTGCTGGCAGGGCAGAGGATTTGGGACAAGCCCTCTCAGGATTTGGGACAAACCCTCTCAGGATTTGGGACAAGCCCTCTCAGGATTTGGGACAAACCCTCTCAGGATTTGGGACAAGCCCTCTCAGGATTTGGGACAAACCCTCTCAGGATTTGGGACAAACCCTCTCAGAACCCTTCCCTCCTGGGCTCTGCCCATGCAGGAGCTGCTGCACCTCCTGAGCAGAGGAGGATGGTCAATGTTGAATCAGGACAAGTGCCAGGAATGCTCAACAGTGGAAAGCTTGGCTGGAATGGAATCCAAACTGCTCCTCCCTGGCACAGGGAGCTGGATTTCTGGGTGAGCAGGATTGCTGGGTGAGCAGGCTGTGTGGGCACAGGAGGTGATGGAGCTGGGGCCACAGGAGCTGTCACCTCCCAGGTGGCCCTGAAATGATGTCTCACTGAGCTGTGCTGGGCTTGGTGACACTGTGGTGACACTGTGTGCAGGGCTGTGGGGCCACCTTCCTGCTGGGTGTCTCCATGGCTGCACACTCACACTTTCCAGGGGGATTTCTGCATTAAACTAGTGTTATATTATTGGGATCCAGGTGGGATGGGCCAAGGAATGAGAACAAACTGAGCAGAACCCCAAATTCCTCTGCAGGCAGTGCAGGGAAAAGGTTCCCAGGTGACAGGACAGGTCTGAATTGTCCCCTGGAGAAGCCCAGGGGTCTCAGGTGGCTGCACAGGACTCAGAGCCCTCCTGTGACCCTCTGGGGGTGTGAAACAGGATTTTTTGGGGGTGAGAGCCAGAGGAGCACATTTGGTGTTTTATCCTTGAGCAATCCTCCACATCCTTTGTTCCTCCCCCTGCCCTGCTCAAGAACAATTTGGGTGATGTGGCTTTAACTCCTTCATCCTCACTGGATCTTGGAAGGTCCGGAATCATTCCAGAATATTTCCACAGCGTGAGGAAAACCCTCTGTGGGTCCCTGGGGGGCTGCTGTGAGGCTGTGCTGGGAGATGGAGAGAGAGGGCTCAGAGCAGGGCAGCTGCCCAAAACAAGCCAGAAACCTCCTCTCTCCCCACTCAACACATTTTACTCCAGGCCAGAGATATGCAAAGCTCACCTCTCCTCCCAGGGAATAGCTGGAGCCCCACGCTCTTCCTGCAATTGTGAATTCTTTCAAGTCCCTTGTGTGGCTCGACTGAGTTTGGGGTGGGTGGTGAAAGTTTAATTAATCTGTTTTCAACAAGCTGTTGACCCTGGCGGGTGGGTGAGTGCATTATTAACACAATCTCGTGGATTTCCCTAATGTGCCTGCTGTATAATAGAAGAATTTGATTTTTTTTCTGAGTTTTGTTACCCAGTCTGGTATAAAAAAACTTTCAGTTTTGTTGCTCCAGTCGCATTTTGTTAGGCAGTATAACACAGGCTGGCTTAGTGGCATTTTGGGGGATAATATGACAAATTTTGTTTCTTTTTGAGAAAAATATGACCAAAACAAACACATTACAGAATTTCTGTCATGCTGAGAGAAAAGCCCAATAGATACAAAATGATAAAGGTCAGGGTGTGATCCTGGAGTCTTGTTTGCCAGTAAAAACACCATGAAAACATGAGATTGTCAACAGCCTAAGTGAGCCAGACAGACTTCTGACAAATAATTCTGACAGTTCTCATGAGCTGAAAAATGCCTTTTTGGCCTCTCTTGGCTTTGGAAATGTTTCCCTCCTGCTTACAGATGTGCAGAGGGTTGAGAGAGGTGTAAAACAACAGGGGGCTGTTGAAAAGAACCTTTTATAAAGGTTAAATAAGTATATTAAAATATATATAAATAATAATAGATATATAATAAAAATAATAATAAATATATAAATAAATAATAAATAAAAATAAAAGAGAGGTTTTGTGTGCTCCTTGGGGAGTGGAGTCTGTCAGGGTCTGACTTCCTAACAAACCTTCCTGAGTTTAAACACACAGAATGATTTGTTTCTCTTCTGTAAACGTTTTTCCCCTCATCCATTATTAAGCAAATGAAGATGTTCCCTGTTGCTTTCACGTCTTGGGCAGAAATTCATTTGAGTCCAAAGGAGACTTTGGTGAAGGTAAGGAGAAGGAAGAGTTGAATATTGAGTTGAATGCCTTCCCTTCTGCACTTAAAAAAAAAAAAATTAAAAAAATTAAATTTTAAAAAATGAAATTTTTCCCCTCCAAAGGCTGTGGCAATACCTTTCCTGCCCTGTGACAGCTGCAGTTCTCCATCCCTGCTGACTCCCCTTTTTTTTTTCTCCTTTTTTTCTTCTTTTTTCTTCTTTTTCTTCTTTCTTCTTTTCCTTCTTTTCTCTTCTTTTCTTCTGCTGGATTCCTGTTTGCCATTGCAGCCACACCTGCTGTGCTCAGGACTGACAGAAATTCGGGTGTGAGTTCATTGGCAGCTCAACCTCCTGTTTTGGTAGAAAAAAGGGGAAGTGCAATGCTGGTGTTTCACGTGCTTCACTAATTCCCCGTGGCAGCTGCACCTCCTCACTCCAGCAACAATTTACCTTCTCTTCACCCTGAAAATTTCAAATGCTCCAGATTTGTCTTTCATGTTGTCTTGCATGCAGGACTTCACACTCAGGGTAAGACATGCTCCCATGAAAAATTGATGTTTTCACTTCTCACCAGGGTTTCTGATGAGGAAAGGTTTCCCCCTGGCAGTTCTGTCTCCAGGTATTTCCACCACATCTTCCACAGTTGTAAAAACCCCTGTGGGTTTGATATCCTGTGGACTTTCAGTAGGTTTCAAAGGGAGATTTTATTGGCTGGGCAGGTGGTCAGTAGGACATCAAATATGAATGAAATTGGAATTTCATGGCAGCTCCCATGGCTGTTGTGAGCACTCTGCATCCTCCATAGCCAGGTGAAAAACCAGTGTCTAAAAACATTTGATTGACTTTCTTCTTTTTTTTTGTTTTTCCAGTTAAGCCAGGAAAAAATCCTCAAAATTATGAACATGGTGAAAAACAAAGAAGTGAGCATTGAGGGAGCTCTGCACTTGGCACAGAAGGAGGTGTGTGCTGAAAAGGTGAGGCAGCTCCTTTGATCTGTTCTGTGAGATGTTCAGATATCTGAGGATGTTCTGGAGAGAGAGCCCTGCTGAGGTGAGCAGCATCTCTGGATTGCTTCAGGGATGGGAAAACTCAAACATCCCCAGTTTGTAAGCAGACAGGACAGGGAGGAAGGGCTGTGCTGCCTGTGGATGGATATTCCATGGATGCTGGAATTCCCACCCAGCAGAGATGTCTCATCTCTGAGATCTTCAGCTGAATCCATGGAGTGCTGCTTGGGGTTGAGCTGAGCTGAACAGAAACTTTGTGCTCCACTGCTTTGTATATGAATTAAAAATTCTGGTTTACAGTAACCCATGCAGAATAAAATTCCATCCTCCTTACACTGGCAGTTTGAGAATTGTGGGCATAAAACCAAGCTGCAAGTTCCACCTATCTCCACGTGGAATTCCTCTGCAAAACCTCCAGTGCTGTTTCTGTTCACAGAGAGAGATTTCCCCTGAGAACAGCAGGATTTGGTGGCCAAACATTATCCTGGTGTTGGATGTGCTGCTGATTTCTGTTCTGTTTTCCAGGATTTGTTAACTGGGTCGCAATTTAACTTCATTATCTACAAATACAAACACTACCGCTGGCAGAAACGGATTTTGCAGGTAACTTTGAAAACTCTCACTTTTGCTGCAGCACATAAAAATATATTAAAGCAAACTTGTGTCGGCAGCACCTGATGGGGATTTCCTGGTTCCATGAAGTCAGGGACAAAGCTTTCATATTTTTTTCCCGGATTTCATATTTTTTTCCCAGATTTCAATAAAATTTCCTGTCATTTAGACAAAAATTGATAATGAGCAAGTTCAAATTATGTAAACTACAGGGTGGTTTTTGCTACAATTTAACTATGCAAATATAATCTCCTTATTTCCATCAATATCCACTAGGTTTTTTTTTAAATTAAAAGATCATTTGGTTAGACATAAAGTGAAAAAAATGGAGAGAGGTGTAGCAGATGTGGAGGTTATCAGTCTGGGAATCTGGAATAGCTTAATTTCAGTTCTCTAATCACCAGCAGCCTTCAAAAGTCAGAGATAATCAGGAGAAAGGTTCTGCTTTGGAGGTTTCCTGCTAGAAACAGGATGGAGGGAAAGACCACATTCGGTGTGTGATCTGCACAAACAAGTTTTGAACTCAGAAATGTTCTAAACACCTTCACAGCTTTTCTGGTGTGAGGATTGGAGAGGTGAGGAATTGAATCCCTGCCCAGGTGGTTCTGCCATTAGTTTGTGCTGAAGAGGAAGTTTCTGCACTGGGTTTGGTGAGATGAGGAGAATTTAAAAAGAAGCAATGTTTCAGAGTGATGAGAAATTGATGCTTATTCATCAAAGGAGACATGTGGGAACACAGCTCACAAGGAATATCTGTTTGTTTGGTGACTAAAACACTGAGTAGCATTTTTGTCATGGAATGTCATTTAAAAATTCTGTTTATTCTATTCTTTTATCTAAACACCTTCACGTGGTGACACTGGGATGCTGCATTTGCCTTCCAACAATGAGTAGTGATGGCCTCAATTAACACAGAATTTTCCATTTCAGCTCGATTTCAACACCAGGACCATCTTTAACATCGAGAAGGGGATCATCAAGAAGCAGTTCCCTTTCTCCCAGGTGAAAGGCTGCGAGGACTCGGAGAGGAGGCGTTTCAGCATCGCCTTCCAGGGGCGGCAGGACTACGAGCTGGAGGCTGTGTCCCTGGAGGACAAGAGGAAGGTCAGCTTGGCCCCTGTCCCTGGCAGGCTGGGAATGGCAGGGTGGTGGCACCCAGCAGGTCCCAGCGGGGCTGAGCGTTGTGCAGGCACAAGGATGGCTTCATGCCGTGGGCGTTTGGGGATGGAAAAATGGGAATGTGGGCTCAGGATGGAGTCTGGCCTCGGGATTTTGGCACAGTTCATGGGGAGGTAAAGCCAGCTCGAGGTGTGGTGTCCAAGTGGGGACAGTTCTGCAGCTCCACGTTGGGCAGAGCTGCTCTGGCAGTGTGTGAAAACAAACAAACAAAATGGGGATGTGCACAGCTGGGTCTGAATTGGAACTTTCTGAGCACTTTTTCTGCTCTGAATAAGATATTTGTTAAAATGTTTGATTTTAAGGAGGAATGAGGATCATCCTCATGCTGAGAAAAGAGTCAGTGGTTCATCTTTGAGGATTGCCTGAGATTTTCAGCTGAATCAATCGAGTGCTGCTTGGGCTTGAGCTGAGCTGAACAGAAACTTTGTGCTCGACTGCTTTGTGTATGAATGAAAAAGTTCTGGTTTACAGCAACCCCTCCAGAATAAAATTCTGTTCTCCTTACTCTGAGAGCTTTAGAACTGTGGGCATAAAACCAAATTGCAATTAAGTAGTTTTGCACCACAGAAGGACCTGATTTATTTATGTTGATTTATTTTACCCATTTGGCCGTGGCTTATAGTGTTGTCTGTCATCTTGGTACTTGTAAAATCCAACTATTGGTGTCTGACTGAGGGGAACTAACATGCCAAGTGTTCTTTCTCTGCTGCCACTTTTTGTCTAGATAATCTACCTTCTGAGCAGAGTGATCCAGAGCAACTCTTGCAGGAGAGCAGCAGAGTCCTGCTCTGGCAGAGCTGCAGAGTGTGATGTGATCCACGAAGGGCTGCTGGACTGGCAGCAGAACTCCTCAACCTCCACTGAATGGGTGAAGTACGAGCTCTGGGATTTGTTAACAGTTCTGATGGATGCATTCCGAGTTGATTGAGCTGATAATAAGTTCGTTATTGGCTTTCTTATTAAAGTGTAAAGGTTGATGGCAAATCTGGATGAGATGAGAGCACTGCAGTGAGCTGTCAGTGCAGTGGTGAGACCCAAAAACCCAAAGCTGTGGTGTGGTTTGGAGCTGCTGTGAGCATTGCCATCACAAAGCTGTGATGCTGATGATGCTCAGGAAAATTTTAATGCTGGAACTTGGTTTTTCTCGTGAATTTTCCCTCCATTCTCAGGAATGCAATGATTTTCCATGGTTTGCTCCCCATTCTGCAGACAAACCACTCCTCCCTGGGACAGCTCCTAAAATACCTGGAAATTGCTTTTACCATCACAGGGGAGAAAGAGAGAGGAAAAGAAATTCTGTCTAGCCAAAGCTAATGAAAAGAGAATTCACATTGTAATTATCTGCACAGGGCAATTATCTCAACAGACTTCCCAGTTCACAGAAGATGATTTTAATTGTTTTTAAAAGGCTACCACTGTATGTCTTGTAAGCACTATCCTCAAGTGTGTCTGGGATTTGTTACCTTGCAACACTGAACGGGTTTGTTAACAAACAAAAATTGATTTTTGTTTATCTTGTGAAGCAAAGCCTTTGTTGTTTCCTTCTTGATATTAATCCTCTCCCTTTCTCCTTTATTTTTTTGGCCAAGCAAGTGATGGTGGAAGCATCTGGAGATCCGATTAAACCATAAGTCCCTGCCTTGAAGAATGGAGAGATCAATAGAACTGCCAGCTCCATTAAACAATTCTTATCGCTTTGACTGTTTGGGTGGGAAGAGATGCAGTTTATATTTTATGTTTAATTTGTTCTGGAGCAGCTGGACTTATTTAAATTCCTCGCAGAACACCTTAATCAACCAGCCACACCTCAAAGAGAGAGCAGTGGTTTGATAGAACTGTCAGGATGATAAAGAAAGGTAGAAACCCTCCAGAAAAATGAGAAGGCAAATGCTTAAATAAGAATAAAACCCACATACAGTAAAGCCCAACCTGACAGGGCAGAATTGCAGAGGAGAGGCTGGAGCAGAGGATTCTGCTGGAGTGGAAGCTCTGTGTGGTCAGGCAATTTCTTCCGGGCTTAATTATAGTTTAAAGAGGTTTTCCCCAAATTTCAGCTTCCATGGAGTAACAGGATTTCCAGGAGAGGGAGATATTGGAGTAATGTATTGGGAACTCAGTTTGGTTGTTTGTTTAGAGCTTGATGGAGTGAAACCTGGAAAACACAGAAACACTGAAATCTTGTCACATTAGGCACTGCTCAGTCACACAGTGGATTCCTTTAAAAGCTCAGAGTCCAAAGGATCCAAAAAAAGGAGGAATAAATGGGGTGGGAGGGACAGAGCTTGGCTATAATATTAACAGGAGTTGGGTGATTTTTAATTGCTGGTCAGGTTTTAGTTGTAGCTCTCACTGGGGCATGGCAGGCTGATCAGATTTTGTGTCACACTTGATTTTGGTGTCAGATGAGAAGAAGAAACTCTAAAATAAGAACATCTCAGGGATTCCATGCTTTACTATTGATACCTTTGGGCTGTTCCATGGGGGATGCTGTAGGGATTTATTGCCATTAGGAAGTCAATACTTTTCCAAGCTTTCCCAAGGGCCAGGCTGTGTGGATAAGGAGTCAGTGAGGGATGATCTGGGTCTCCATCCATCCATCCATCCATCCATCCATCCATCCATCCATCCATCCCTCCCTCCCTTGTCCTGCAGGTGCTTGGCTCAGCTGCGGGAAGGAGAGCTGGCTCTGCACTGCCTCGGGCTGGGGGGAAGGAGCCACCCTGCCGAGCCTGCAGGAGCCACCATTCCCCTGGCAGCTGGCAGTGTGGGTGTCAGCAGGGACACCGGGGGCTCCAGCTTCTCCCTGCAGACCTCAGAGCACCATTACTTGTGAGTACAATCGGTAATTAATGATTTGTTAAAGCACAGCTACTGTGGACAGAGGGCATCAGTGTTCCAGGGTAAAATAACAGCACTAAGAAATGAGGCCATCAGAATTACACAAATTACACAGGTCACTCCTCCCACTGCTCTGCAGAGATTTGGGGAGGATTTTCAGGAGGAATCACGAGTGGAACTGAGGTGACACACTGAAATCCTGTCCCCAGCAGCAGTGGAGGTGTCGTGTCAGGAGCCAGGAGGAGATCCTGGTCCAGCTGCTGGGCCAGATGTGAGTGCCTGGGCAGCACTCCAGGCTGGGGTGGCACTCTGCTCCCTGCCCAGGGTGGGCAGCAGGGACAGCGAGGAGCTGCAGAGTCACACACGGCCAAACCTCACCTCTCCACCTCTCTCAAACACACCAACAGCTAACTCTGGGAAGGTCAGAGCAGCAGCACTGACCAGTGTAGCTGCTGAACATCACTCTGCTCCCATCAGGAATAGCTGTGGCTGGGCTGGGCAGATGTTATCCACATTCCTGCTGGTTTTAGTTTCCATTCTTCCCTTCCAGGTTCCGGATACCCCTGACAGTGCAGAACAGCAGGCCAGGGGCTGCTGGCAAGCTGCAGGATGAGTGGGTGTCTCTCCTGGAAAGGCACTGCCAGCTGGGCCACACTGCCACCCTGCCCCAGCGGGGCTCTGGAGGATGCAGCAGCCCCGAAGCTGATTATGAGGAATTTATTGTGCCTGTGAATGAGGAGAAAGAGGACACTCCCTGCCTGGGTGGGAGCTCTGCAAGGAGCAGCCTGAGCAAGCCTTGGATCCCCTTGGCACAGCCTGAGGAGGGAGAGGCAACCCCAGCCGTGCCAGCTGTGCCAGCTGTGCCAGCTGTGCCAGCCCTGCCAGCTCCCAGCTGCAGGGCAGAGGCTCCCCCAGCCCCCCCTGCCCTCCCCCCAGCCCTGCAGCCCCTCCCCCAGCAGCCAAGAGAACCAAAGCCTTTCACTGGGATGTTGTTCCTTGTGACAAGGTGAGCATGAACCCCACGGGAGCTGGTAAAGGAAAAACCTAAATACCTTCCCTGTATTCCATAAAAATATATGGAATATACAGTTATAAAATCCAGCTGTGCCACCAAACAGCCTGGATAACTTTCCTGTGTTTGGATGGAACAAAAGGCCTCTGTTCTCCTGGCTCTCTGTTTACCCTGTGTCCCTGCTGTATTTTTAGATTCCCAAATCTCTGTGGGGATGGTGTGACCCCTGCAAGAGGAAAATAGATGTCCCCAGGCTCTGTGAGCAGTTCCAGATCCAGGACACGGCAGTGCTTTTGGGCAGTGAGCCTGCAGTGAATCAGCACATCCTGCTGGACAGAAAAGTCGCACATAACTTCAGTGAGTGGATTAATGAGGGCTGTGTGCTCCTCTCTGCAGCCCTGGGCTGAGCCTGGGCTCAGCTCTCTGCAGCCTGGGCTGCATTTTCCAGTTGTGCTTTCTGCCATTCAGCAGGCAGTGACCAAGGTCATGTATAAATCGTCTTTTAATTCTCTTTATAAAAAAGGCTCCCATGGCTCAGTTCCTCCAAACAGGGTCCTTGATAATGCAGAGGTGAATCTCCAAGCTGCTTCTCTCCTACAAAACCTGGGGGTTGCACTGAGCTGGGATGCTGCAGCCTTGGGGCAGAAGTGTAAAATCCCCCACGAGCACCTGGGAAATCCAGTTCAGCCTCTGGCTTCAAAGGCTGTCCAAATTCCATGGGCTGCAAAGTCAGCAGGAGCAGGTTGGGAGGCAGAAATTGGAGTGCTGTGCTGCTCTGGGGTCAAGAAACTCTCCTAGTGCCCTGTGAGAATGAGCAAACCCCATGGCCTGTGACACATCAATACCTTCCCTAATCTCCATTAACATTGGGATTTCTGCTCTAAGAAGCTCATAGTGAGAATTCCTGGTCTCCCTCCTGAATTTGATGCTGAATTACAAAGACAGGGCCTTGATTATTCAGGGAGGATAATAAATTAGAATTAATAATAATTAAGAAAAATTAATAATTAAGGTGGGCTGGTGTGAGAAGCCTTGGGGCAGCTCCAGCTCAGGACACAGCAATTCCTGGTTTTCCCTCAGGCTGTGAGCAGAGTCCTCTTCCTGAGCAGAATGCTTTGCTCTCACATCTCAGGTGGGATTTTCCCAAAAGCTGAGCTAGAACAGAGCTGATGAAGCAGCTCAACGTCCAGTCCTGCTCCTCCTAATCAAATATTGTAAAGGTCTTTCCATTCCTTTGATGACAAGCAGCAGACTATTAAAGGAGCAGGAGTAATTGTTCTCCAGACACCACTCTGATTTTTATTACAAAGATGCCTTTCCCAAAAATTTCTATGAGCTAGAGATGCTCTGAGAAGTGTTACACATGTAAAGAATTTGGGGCAGTTCATTGTGAAGTTTTAATGATTTCATCTTGATGAATATTAATAAGAAAAAAATGTATTTTGGAGAGTGGGTAAAGTTTTAATTGGGCAATGTAAATGGAGATAACTTGGAATTATTGCATCCCTTGGCTAACAATTTGAAGGGTTAAAAGGAAGAGTGATAGGAAAGTGCTGTTGCAGATAAAAGAATCTTGTAATAGCACTTTTATCTACTAAATCATTGCAGTTTCTTTGAGGAAATGTCTTTCTTTTGCTTTGCAAATAGCACCATTCTTCCTTTTGATCCTGTTCCTCTTACAACGTTTTTCACTGGGACAGTCTACATCCAGTTCTTAATCTTATCCTCATCAGCCAGAGTTTTGCCATATCCTTATTATAACAAACATTACTTAGATCAGAAGTTAATTTGATCCTGAGAATTCTGATTAATCTTCCTGCAAGTGCTGCAAACCATGGTCCTTGAATTAATGAGTAAGAAGATGAAGCTCCAAAAATGCCAGTAGGTTAAAAATTCTGGAGAATTGGAGTGGAGTTGTGAGCAGCAGAGGAAAATGAGAGCCCTGAGAGATCTCCACACTGAATTCAAGACCATTACATGGGAAAATAGAAATAAAAGCTGAATTATCTCATGGATTCATGTTGAAAAAAAGAAATTTCTGCCATACAGGGAGCAGGTATCAATAAGAGACCTGAAAAACATCCTCAGATTTGTTTTTCCTTGACTACTGCTATGTAAATGGAAACAAAATACAAACGCTGATTTATTTCCTTGTAATAGCAGCTGCTAAATATTTTTTCCCGTTTGTTATTTTTCTTTGCTTCCTTTTTTAAAAAATCTGCTAAGTACAGATGCAATATTTTTGTTGATTTTCCTTCCCCTTCACCATTTCCTTCTGAGTAATCAAAGCATCCTTTTTCTCCAGACATTTTCCTTAAAAGTTTCCGGATCAAACCAAGTGAGCTGAAGGAAAAACTGTACATCATCCACGAGGAGAGCGGTGGGCTCACAGACGAGCAGATCAGAGCACTAAGAAGGTAATTTTTGGGGGGAACTGTTGGTTTCTGGGCCTTTTTGGAGAAGGCAGAATCTTCTGAAAATAGTGGGAATTTCAGGAAAGTTGGTTTGGAGAGGAGGAAGGCAGACAAGTGTTGAAGGAGCTCTCTGGGGTTAGTAATATTAGGAATATTTGGGGATATTGGGAATATTTGTGTGTCTGAGTGGCAGAGATTTGTGGGTTTTAAGGCAGAATGCAAATTTCTGTAGCTACAGCAAAACTGAAGAGATTTCAGGAGCGAAAGCAAACTGATGGTGTGTGAAATTTGTCGGAGATTTTATCTTTTTGAATAATTCAAGATGGAGAAAGGAAAGAAGGGAGATCCCAGAGTAGGATCTGTTATACATCCCAATCCCCATTTGATATTTGGGCCATTTTAATAAACATTTTCACATGTGAAAACTCGACGTGAAACTGTCTCTTGCTTCAAAATGAGAACAAAATTGAGAGTTTTGCTAAAGAAAACTGGGAAAAAGGAGACACTGGCAGAGAAAGCGAGGAAGTATATAATTGATATTCCTACTTCTCATGGAATCAGTTTAATTTTGGCCTTTAAATCCTGATGTGAATCAGTAATTTTGAAGGAAACACTGACCACACTGTGCTGCTCAGGACTCTGCAGATTCAGAATCTCCACGCTGCCCAAATTGCTGTGACATCACTGATTTATGGCATCTGGGCTCTTTGCCACCACACATAATAATAATAATAATAATAATAATAATAATAATAATGAGGGCAATGAAGCTTGAAATATTGTATTTTTTCCCTTGAAGTCTTCCTTTGATGGCAATAACGCTGAGGGAATTTTTCCAGCAGTGGAATGTGTGAAGGATATCGATTGTTGCATTGCTCTGTGTTGTATAAAAATGTCAAGGATTCAAACTATGCCATGTGGGTTCATGGATTCTGTCCCTGGGATTATTATTTAGTGCCAAAACCAAAAATAGGTTAGAAAACCAAAGCTAGGTTTTGAAAGCCAAAACTAGGAATCCACGTGCAAATCCTGCACTGAAAGGAAGATTTCTTTTTCCGTCCCAAGAGTTTTAAGTGTGACCGAAATGTTGAGATGCATCTCAAAATGAAGGTTTGGGTTGCCAAGGCAGTGGGAATTGAAGGAGAAAGAGATATTTTCATGGAATATCAGCACTCCCAGTTTCCCTGGGGCAAAGCACTGAGGTGCATTTGGGACAAGCTAAGGAGGACACCCAACACCTCTGCAGACCTTTCCACTGGATTTGGGTGTCACAGTGGGAGATTTTACCTCTGAAATCTGTGGCCTCCTGTTAATTGTGAACCCCTGGAGTTCAAACAGGACAGCCCAGGGACATTCCTCTCTGTGCCAATTGCACCTGATGGTGTCTGAGCCTGGGCAGAATGGCTAAATCTGCTGCTTTAGAGTGGAAAACACTGAAAGCCAAAGCAAACCTTGCATTTCCCAGGCTGTGACCAGAGCAGAGTGTTCTCCTCACATGGGTGATTATTGGAAACTTCAAACTTCATGTGATACAGAAACCTCTCCATCGTTCCCTGAGTGATTCTTTGTCCTGATAGCAAAGCACTTCATGTCTCTCCAAACTTCATTTTTTTCAGAGCAAGGAGAGTTTTTTTCTCATTGTGCAAATTCCATTAAAGCTGCATTCATGTAAAAAGATATTTATGGAAAGCACTCACGTGTTTTTGTTCTTCCATTCTCATGGCTCCCATTGTTTAATGCTTTAAGCTTTAAACCTTCCAGATAATCTGTTAGTTCCATTTTCTATGCACAATGCAGCTAAACAATTTTATGGGGTATCAGACTTCTGATTAAATGAAGATGTTTGCTCTCACCTTTTGAAATATGTTCTATGAATTTGCTTGAAAACTCAAACTATTTTTAATGATGAACAAACACCCTTTCATTTGCCAACAGCCAGCTTATTTTTAAATGAAAATTCTTTTCTTTTCTTGGTGGTGAAGTGTGCAGAAGGGATTACATTGTAATCTGCTTTAATATAGATGGAATAATTCAAACCCCAGCAATTTTACAATTGAAATGTCATATTAATTATCAACAACAGTCAAATAAATCTTACAATTTGTCCTGTGTTTAACTTGCTAAAATATTTGCTTTATTTTTTCCATTTTGAGTAATTTTCCTGACTTTTAGTGGAAATGTATAGCAGTGCCCATGAATGTTTAATCAGAGTTGCTGCAAATTTGGAAGGTTGTTTGAAGAGAAAGGAAAGAGAGCAGACCTGAATACTTATTTCAGATTCCTTACCCTCCTCCTCACACCTGAGCTCTGCCATCGATTGCATTTCTCTTCAGAAATGCTGTGGATTCCCACAGTGATCACTCAGACAGGCAGGAAGATCTCCCAAGGAGGAGAGCTGTGGTGCTCTGTTTGTTTTTCCAAGTGGAGGAATATTTGAAGACATCCATTTTCTAAAAACCTGGAGAATATTCTGTGCCCTTGTGCACAAGGGAGGGAGCTGTGGGGCTGTGCTCTGTGCTGGCACTGTTTAAACGAGTAAAAACCCCATTAAAATCATGGTAAAGAGGATAAATGTTCCCATTCACCCTTTAAAAAATCCAGAGGGGATTGATGGGTGTCTGTGCAGGGCTGGGAGCTGGACTGGGTGATCCTTGTGGGTTCCTTCCAGCTCGGGATATTCTGTGGTAACAGAGAGAAGGAATGGATCCTGATTGCCTTGGAAATGCCTCTGGCTCATGGCTTTACCTTTTCTAAAACAAAAATCCTGTCATTGTAAATAATCTGTGCATCTGCAGGTGAGCATTCTGGCTGTTAGTTTCCTTATGTATTTTCCTTATGGTATTTTCCTTATTTTCCTTATGGTATTTTCCTTATTTTCCTTATGTACCTAGAAGCATTTCCAGCTATCCAGATGTAACTGCAGATCAGCTTTGCTTTCCATCTCACACTTGGTTCAAACACCTGCAAAGCCCCACTGGATAAAGAATAAACACAAATCAAAAATAAATAAACACACCAAATCAAAGAGATTCTGGTGCAAGGAATGGGAGAATTATTTTCTCAGAATAATTCTCAGAATCCTCATTTCTCAGAATGAAGAGGACATCTAATTTTCATTTTCTCTTCACAGATATTTACCCACAGCAAAGGATGCAGAGAAATATTTGTCCTTCAAGGGTTCTTGCTCAGAGCTGCATGTGGTTGACCAGTTCATGTTAGAGGTGAGGAGCTGCAGCCTTAAAATGCACCACATCCATTTCCAGGACATTCTCTGAGCTAAAACCACTACAAGAAGCTGTTGTTTAGAACTTTAAATTTACAATCTCGCCCAGAATCAGTGCAAAGGGATTATTCTGATGAAGAGTTGGGAGATTACAAGAAGAGAACTGCATGGATCCCTTCACTTCTCCAAGTCCAAATCCAAACCTCCAAAGTAGGAGCTGATTTATCCTGAGCTAGATTCCCAAAATCTAGAAGCTGTAACCTATAAAATTGCATAATAAAAATAAATAATGGATATATATATATAAAAAATGCAATATATAAATAATATTATGCAATAAAATTGCATAATGAAATACCATAAATGGTATTTTACCATTCTTTCTCACAAGAAAGAATTGGGATTTGATTTTAATCATGTCTAGCCCATGATTAAAATGATTAAAAGAGAACACAAGCACACAGTGCTCTCTAGAATTTTCAGGTGTGTGCCAGAGTGTATCCACAGGCTTCAGAGCCAGAGCAAAATGAATAAATGAGCACAGAAATTAGGAAAACAACAGCACGGCTGAATTACTCAATAAATCCTTAAACATTTATGCACATTTTGGTATGAATGTGAGTTTTGATTCCTTTCCTGTCCAATTCTGTGCAGATGTGTAGAATCCCTCACTTGGGCCAGAGGCTGGATCTGCTGCTCAGTGTCCGGGAGCTCCCTGAGAGCATGAGAGAGCTGGAGCCTGTGAGTAACAAGGAATAAGTGTATTTTTGTGGGTTTTTTCCCTTTGATTTTCATCTGTGCATTTAATACCATCCTTATTCGACCAAGGCTCAAAATAAAGAGCCTGGCAGTGGAATAGACTTTAACAAAGGAGGGTGAAAAGAATGAGTGAAGATTTTCAAATTTTTATTTGGTGCTGTTAAACTTTCCTCTTTCTTTGGCCAGTGATTTGTCAGAAGTGAATTTCACCATTAAAATCCAATTCCCTTTGCGGGGAGATTCCTGCCCTGTGAGCTAAAATAATCAATCTAAGGCATGGAGGAAGTTTGTTAGACAAACCTCATGGAGATTTATTATTTTCTGAAGTCTGAAGCAGCTATTCCCCCTAAGGATTGCAGCACTGAACTGAAACATTTGGGAGCTCAAGTCCCTCTTTGCCTTTTTTAAGGATGCCCTAAGGGTGGGAGATGCAAATATGACATTTTTGTTGTCCTCCACTGAAGCCAAATACCGACTATTTGGAAGCTATTTTATGTACTGTTTGCTTTGATGTTTAAAGTATCGATGGATATTTAAAGTTCACTGAAGAGCTGATTGGTGTCTAAGCATGTTTTTATTTCTGCCCACTAACAGCTATTTTTAAACCCCAGAATATACACCTGAAATCCTCTGGGACAATGTGAATATTGCCTTTCAGCACCCTCTGGCCCTGAGCTGAGCTATCAGTGTTTTCACAACAGCTTTCAGCTCTCCCATGTGTTCCATCCTTTCCCTGTTTTTAAATCCGTGTGTTGGTGACTGATGAAAAGAGGTGTGGTGCTGAAAAAAATACAGATTTCCTAAGTGAGAATAAAATCACCTCTTGTGCCTGTAGCCCTAAAAGGGAGGTGCCTTCCCTGGGAAAACTGAATTATACTGAGTGGGAGCACAGGAAATTATTTTTGTTCCTTGTGGGGAAACTGTGCTGAGAATTTTGATAAGAGCCTTGAGCTGCTGGGCAGAGAAGGGAGGGAGGTGAAGGATGGAGTTCTGCTTCCCCTGATCCCTGAAATTTGGGGAATCAACAGCCAAACCCTTGGTGTGCCCAGGGGGCTGAGGTTTGGCAGCCAGAAAGGATGTGACTCCCTTTGGGGTGACTGTGCCAACAGTCTGAAAACTGCTGAAAACTTGCAGAAGTTTTGGGGAGTCTGAAAACTGCTGAAAACTTGCTAAAAACCCCAAGGGATTTGGGGAAGGAGAGATCCTTGGGCTGAGCTGTGACCTCAGCTGGGGACAGAGAGCCTTGGTCACAGGAAAGGGACAGAACCACAGATTTAATCACATTTCCAGCCTGGTCTGAGGGAAGGTTTGTGTTTTTCAGCTGATAATCCAGAAGATCCAGGCCAGCAAGCAGCTGCAGTCCAGCCCCAAGTTTGTGGCTGTCTTGGAGTACATTTTAGCCATTGGGAACCATTTGAATGAGAAAGCTGGCAAAGAGGTGGCTAAAGGATTTCGCCTGTCATCCCTGGCCAAAGTGAGTCAATGTTTTCCTGCCATTCAAAGCATCATCCCTGAGGTGTGGTATGAATATTAACTGATATGTGCAGAGAGGCACTGATTCCCAACGAGGAGCTCACCTTTTGCTGCCTGCCCTCAGCTCCACAGAACCAAACCCTGGTGAACAATCAATCCATCCTCCCCTGGCTTTTCCCACAGTCATTTCCCCATTATTGTGGGAAATGGTGTTTCCCCATTTCCCACAGCAGCACTGCCTCTGTGGTGCTGAATTCACTGCCTCTCCAATGGGGCAGAACATCAGAATTCTGATATTAAAATCCCTCGGCGTGAAGAATTGGCTGAGCTGCAGGTGGTGGTTAGACACGAGTTTGGGTTTTGTTTTGTGGGCCTTTCTCACTTCCCTGTGCTCAGAGGGTGAATTTGGGCTTTTCTTCTGCTCTGGGAACTCTTCTGTGGCCTCAGAGCAATTTCTTGGTGCTTCATGCTTAGTGAAATTTGCCTGCAGTGCTTTTACAGGGGTGGCACTTGTGACCTCTCCTCTTTCCTGTTGTAAAAAAATATAATTTAGTTCTTAATTCTCTAATTAAGGGTCTCTTCACTGACCCACCACGCTGAATTTTCCACTAGTCTTAAGCCACCTCCTTTCCTCTTAATCAGAATTTGCCATCAGAAAATGCTGCTGCTGAAAACAGCTTTTTTTTTCCTTCTCCTCCCAGCAGTTGCAGAACATCATATCTTTATCCTAAAAAGCAAGAAATAGATACAAATTTCCTAATCTGCCTCGTGTCTTTGATAGTATTGTAAAACTATGCCTGAGCTGTAAATAGAAGAGAGAAGGGGTTTTATTTTGTTTTAAAAGGTATCTTTCCCATCTGGAGACTTTAATAAATGAGTGAGTGATTTATAACTCTAGTGACAATTCTGAAACACAACTCACATTCTTTTTTTATTATTTTTCTACATACCATGGCTGTAATAGCACATCTATCATAATGAAGAATGCCTACAAAGTCATTTTCTGCCACAGAGCATCTTCTCCCATTCAATTAAGGAGTTTTGTTCCCTCTGTGAACACAGCACAGTGATTCTGAGGGGAAAGGAGAAATGACAGTTTTGGAGGTCCAAAAGCACTTGCAATCAGTGAGGGTACCTGAAGTTTAACAAGAGCTGTGAGAAGGACAAAACACCAAAAAAAAAAGTGGAGTATGATCTTAATAAGGAGTGTGTGTGAAAGAGCAAAATGAAAAGGAGACGTTTAATTCTGGTTTCTGTTCTTGTCAAATTAACCTGGGATCTGTCAGCATCCCTGCTGCTCCCTTTTTGGTTTATATTTATTTTTTATTGTATAACAGCTGGGTGTGTGGATCATTGCTCTGCTCTGTTGCAGCTGCCCCTGCTGAGGGGGAAGGAGAGGACATTCACCTTGCTCCATGCCCTCGTGGAGCAGATCCTCTTGCACCAGCCCGAGCTGGCCACCTTTCCTCAGGAGCTGACAGAGTTTGAAGCTGTTCCTGATGGTGAGACCAGGAAGGGGGGAAAATAATCAACAAATACAATTTAAGTCCTTCAACTTCTGTGGGAGCTCCCATCCTCACTGTGGAAATTATATTTATGACGTTTTTCCCTCTCTCTCCTCCTTTCCAGCGTCCATGAAGGGTCTCAGTGCTGAAGTTGATGGTAGGTAGATGTGGTTTCTCCATTCAGATTTTCACACCCTGGGCAGTCATCTGGAGCAGCTCCTCACTGCACCTCTGCAGTTTGTAAAGAGAGTTAAAGGTTCAAAACATTGAGGTGAAGTGTTGCCGTGGTGATGCTTAACCTGTCATGTTACTGTCAAAAAAAAAAAAAAAGATTCAAGTGTGTCCAGGTGGTTCAGAAATGTAAAAACAAAAGTCCTGTCCGTGGTGAATAGAGTTTATCATAAAATACAGATGTCAAGTGCTCCATTAAAGCGAAGGCAGAGTCTCTGGAAGCTGGGAATGGGAATGCAGCAGGACAAAACTGCCTACAGCTCAGTCCTGGAGTTCCACAACTTCCCTGTAGCAAACTGGTTTCCTTCTCCAACCCCAGTGAAGTCGACAGGAGGGAGCAGGAAAAGGTTGTTCAAATAGAAAATGGGTTTTGGGAGACATTTACAACTCCCCATGGAACAGTACCATGACATGAGCTGTGAGCTCAGTGGGTTTTGGACTGAACCCTTTGAGAGCTGACAGAGGAGTGTGAGTGAATGGAAATGATGTTTATTCTTTTGAAATTCATAAAAATTCGTGGTTTTGAAGGTGTGATGGGGTGTTGGCTGTAACTACAGACCAATATTCCCAATTTCAGCCTTTGACAAGGGGTCTGAATGATGGTCAAACCTCTGCACCCCTTCTGGCCTTGGGGTCAGCTTTGGGAGTAGCTCAAGGCTAGTAGCTCAAGGGTGTTTCATCATAGCTGATAAAACAGTTTTATTCTGCTCCAGGGAATTCCAATCCACCTGTCAGCAGACATAATAACCAAACAGTTTGCCTTCAGTCACTGGTGGGCTGCAGGGACAATTCAAAATCACGGAATATCTGAAGGGCAGTTTGGGAAAGTGGTGGAAAGGTGTAAAATAGGAACCAGAAACTGCAGTCATATATCCAAGAGGTGACTGGGGGAGCCAGAAGGGACTGACTCTTCCCTCTGTGGGTTCCTGATGTGCCAATCTGTAAAGGAACCCTGAACTCTCTACTCAGAAACGTGGGTTTGAAGAATGTTGTTTCCATGGTTAATCCCAGTGCTCAGAGCTGGGACAGGTCAGATTTATGGCTGCTGCATTACCACACTATCGACCTCTTCATCATCCTGCAGCTGCTGGGAGGTGATCACATTTTTTCCATAAGGAAATGCCTCTTTCAGGAACTCCACTTCAAACCAGAAAGTTAATATTCCTAGATAAAGGCATTGTAGGGATGCATTTCCTACAATTCTCTTCTATTTTCCTTGTGCCCAAAATTAGACAATCACAGTCCTTTGAACACCTCTTCATGCTGGTGAAATTCTTCATTTTCTTTCCCCTTTTGTTAGTTTTAAAAAAAGAATTGGAGAACATCATCCACTGCAGGAGGTTGATTAAACCCAAACCCAGCAAGGCGACAGCCCAGGAGTCCCAGCTCTGCAAGGAGCTAAAGGTAACTTTACCACAACCTTACAAGCTGGAGGAAGGGATGAGTAACCTGGGAGCTTGTGCTGAGACCTGGGAATCGGGAGAATTTGAGGGAAAATGGCTTTTTATTCACTTCTGAGAGTATCTCATGTTGTGATTTGCAGCATGGGAAGGTTTTTCAGGGTTTCTGCACCTCCTGGTTTTCCTTCCCAGGTGAAGGGATGAGCAGCAGGCAGCCCATGGTTGTCCCAGTAAGTAATTTGGGATAATAGGAATTTCAGAGTGGATTGGATAATTTCTTCTGCCTGCAGAGAGGATCAGAGAATCACAGAACAGTTTGGGTTGGAAAGGACCTTAAAGATCATCCAGTTCCACCCCCTGCCATGGGACACAGAACCACGAAACCATTTTGGTTGAAAAAGCCCTTTAAGAGCATTGAAGTTGTCAAAAATGTGGGAAATTTTGTTTCCAAACTTGTTCCCAAGGCCCTGACTCTGCCCTTAGAGAACCAGAAACTGGCAGTGCTTGCTGCAGGTGCAAAAAGGCCAAATGCAGTGGAAATTAGGACTTTTTGATGCTTCTCTGGCTCTGCCAGTTTAAATGGATTTAGGTTTTGTCATTTTGTAATGCAGTTAAAATTCTCTAACGCTGATGTTTCCTTTATTTTCCCTTTTCTTTGATATCTTAATGCTTGCAAGGAAACGTGTGTGCTTCTCTTTTGTGAAATGTGAAATTTTTGTGACGTGCCAATTTTGCCTTGAATGATCTTGTTTTCGCTGCTGGTTAATTCCTGCTGTAATGGTGTGCTGCAAATGAAGAGCAAATGAAGGAGTTTTTATTTTTGTTACAGGATTTAATTCAGAAATACGAAGGGGATCTCTGCCAGCTGTCAAAAAGATGTGATGAAATGAAGAAGCTTTATAGCAACGTACTGGTAGATATCATATTAAAATGCAGTGAAAATAACCCCAATTTTCCTTTCAAAAAGGGAAGGAAGGAGTGGAAAGGAGTGCAAGAAATTCCCATGTGCTTTATATTTATCCTGGCTATAGAAACAGAAACAAAATCCTTAATTTAACAGTGGTCAGAGATCTAAAGGAAAGGGACAGGTTTGCTGAAATGCAGTGATATCCTCTGAAAATGGAAAAATATCCTTGTCCTGGAATTAAATATTACCTTAAGTGTGGTGGTGGTGGTGGTGATTTTTTTTTTTTTGGTGTTTTTTATTACTTATATATATATTTTTTATTTTTGTGAGTGGGAGGGATTGAAACTAGAGAAATTTCATGATAAGCAAATGTTATTCAGAAGATGCAGCCCAGGAGGACCTTTGGGGAGCTGCCTGAGCAGACACTGAAGATTGACAAGATGTTTGACGATGGAAGTGTAATTTAAAATGTTTTACCAGAAGTAATACTGTAACAAGGCACCGGGGTTTCTGTTTGTCTCCTGCAAACAGGAACAATGCCTCAGTCAGGGCAGCAAGCTGGGTTTGTGTGTAGCACACAGACAAAGAACTCTTCCAAAAAAAAAGGTTGAAGGGTTAGGATAAAGCAAGAAGAAAAATGTGGAAAAGTGAGGAAAAAGGGAGAGAAGCCTTCCCTTCCCTGTTATTCTCTAAAGAACATTTTGGGATGTATTTCTCTCCCTGAGAATGGATTTTTTGGTTTTTTTACCTCTGAGCAATGTTGTTCCTGAGCAGATCTGTTTGCATATTTACAAAGCAGCAAAAACAAAAAAAATAAAAAAGGGGGGGTTAAAAACGGAACCCCCCGGGGGATGAATAGTCCAGCTCACCTGGAATGGCTGATCTGGGATTTTGTTGGGTGGAAAATCTGGGATTTTGTTGCACAGAAACCAAAACCCCTTCCTCTTTCCCCTCTTCTTCTTCCTCCTAATATTAACAACAATGAAGAGATTTAACTTTGCTTTTTAAACGTCCTTAACCTCCTGGACATGGTTTAGCTCACTCAGATATACCAATACTAAGTATTTTTTTATTTCCAATTGCCAGGTGAGGTTTGGGGAGCCCCAAGACCTGGACTCCCAGGAGCTCTTCGGATGGATATCTTCATTCATCAGGGATTTTAGGAAGGCCTGTGCTGAAGTCACACCATAAAACCACCAATTTTGTGGAGAGGTGAGGGAAAGAGGAGTCCTGGAAACAACTTTAATTGTTTTTTTCTTTACTAATGAGTAGCACACTGGCAGTCTCACCTGTGCAGCAGAACACCTTCATTTTGAGAGACAAAATTCAATTTATGATGTGTAATTTTAAAGCGGTATTTAACCTGTAATATCACAGATCCCTTATGAGCCTCTCAATTTAGTGCTTTTGTTCCTTGAGATTCTGGATATTTAGAAAGGAAACACTTCTGACCTTTTATAACTCCTCTTTCCACTCTTTTCCTTTGGATACCCAGACTGCTGACCCAGATTTAACTATTATTTTCAATGAATAGTTTTCTGTATGGTGATCTGCTTTCTAAATAATACTTTACATGTTTTATAGTGAAATGGGGAGCTGTTACCCCCAGAAGAGAATATTTAAATAAAGTCTTGTTTGTTTATTTTGCTATTAAAACATTGCAACCTTTGTATGTAATGAAGAAAGGATCTGGCTGAGTGTTTTATTTTGCCCTCCCTCCAGATAAGACAATAAAATAGTGCTTTTTATGGCAAATGTCATGTATTTGGGTGAAATGCTATGGAAATTAATCAATATGTGAGATCTGCAATGTCAGGAAGAGAAAAATGTCAGAGAAGCAAAATAAAAAGGTGTTGTGAAGCATCTGAGTAATGGATCTGGGAGGTAATTATCAGTTGTTTCTTAAAAAGAAAATACTTCTGCTGTGTTTGTTGGTTTTTACATGTTTTTAATTAGAATAATTATCTAGAGCTCAAGGCATGAGAGGAAAAGGAGGCCTAGAAATGCAAAGACAGAATGGATGTGTTCAACATAACAGCAGAAAACAATTGTAAAAGGTCATTGATAAAATCTATATTTTCTCTCCCAGGTTTGCAAACAGTGAGGGTTGAGAGAAAAGTGAATTATTTCTGATTTATTTTGGGTCTGCCTGGAGTTTTGATGGAAATGCTGAGCACCCCTGACTTGAGCCCTGGCAGGAGTTGGCATTAACCCCTCGGGAAGGCTGAGATTCACTGACACCTCCCAATTCCACCATCACAGAGCTCTCAGGTCACCCTTAACCCTTCTCCACAGCCAGCACCTCCAGCTGGGACCTGGAACACCAGCAATTCAGGGCAAGGGCCAGGAAAGAGCCTGGCTGCTGCAATATTGAGATTTTCAGTGCTGCTGCCAGCAAAGCACAAGCACCAGGAGTGCAGAGACCCTTGGGCACTGCAAAGGGAGGATGGAAGATAGAATTCTTTCTTCCATGTCTGCAGCAGCCAAATGTGTCGTTTTGGCTTCTCAGCAGCCTTGTTGGAGCAGTTAACCACGTGCAGTCGTGTTTCTCAGAGGCAAAAGGAGTAAAACAGAACCAAAATTAGTACCTCTGAGGCTTATTTTACACAAAAAAAATATTTACAGAAGCAATTATTTAATTCTACAGACAAAAATGTTGGCTGCATTTGCCTCAAGTCAGCATCACAGCAATGATATCTACAGGATTTTCAGTTTCCATCCCTCATTTCTGCCTGAAAGAGGAGAATTCAATTCCATTTTAATTCCTGTCACCTCTATCCCACAGTGCCCTGTGCATGTTGCTGCCCTGTAAACAGCCCTGCAGTTTGGATGGGAGTGATTGCAGCTCCAGAACCTGCAGCACCCTCATTGGCATGGCAGTGCTGTCAGATATCCTGCTGCAAGTTCCATTTCCATGGAATCAGCATCCCTGCATCCCTCAGCAGCAATCGTGATGCTCATGAGCAATTTCACAGTTTTCCACCTTAGCTCCACAATCCTGGGAAATCTCTTTTAACTAAAGATTTTTTTCCCTTTTTTTTTTTCCTTCTCATTACTTTTTCCCCAAGTCTTTCTTCTCTGTTACTCCATCTAACAGCTTGTGCTTGTTTTATAGCTCAGCTGGCATGGCCTGTTGCAATTAAAAATATCTCCTGCCCAGTGGTCGATAGCTGTGCCTTTGTGTGAACGTCCTGGAGCATTAATTAAAAAAATTAACGCCCAAATACCTTCTTGGCATGAAGTTCTATCCCCTTCAGAGAGCACAAAGCTTTGCTATGGAGTGGGAGACATTTCAATTTTCCCAAATTAGCTGTTCCTTCAGTGCCTTGGAGCTGGAGACATCCTGATTTATAGATAAAAATAAATAGACCTTGTTCCCTGCCTCATTCTTTATTTCTTAATTTATTTGGTGGAAGGCTGGGTTTTCCAGGTCTCTTAAATTGTGTTATTGTGTTTTAGTGGTGTAAAGAATATTTTTTTACACCTGGACATTTATTTGGGATTATATAGACAAACTCCAAGTCTCCCTGGGGAAAATACCCTTGGAATTCCTGCTTAGCAGGTGATGGTTTTATCCTGTAAAAGTCATAAAAATCAAAGCATTGGGTGATGCTTCTCTTTGTGGAAAATATTAATATTAGGAGCAATCTGATCAGCAAGAACTGCAGGAATTTTACACCTGGGTTATTTGTTTCCCTAAAACCCAATGTCTTGGGGTGATGCTATGATAATCCTCTATTCCATATCACTTGCTTTTATGCCCAAAAATGTGGTTTTGGAGCTTGAACTGCTGCAAAGAGCTGACTTTTGGCAAATTCTGAAATACGAAAGCTTAGTGAGGATATCACAAATTCTGCTCAGTGGAATTGGTGCTCAGCTGGGTGCAGCAAGGCTGTGGTGAGATGCTGCTCTGGTTCTCCTCCCCTCCCAGCTCAGCTTTTCCAGGGAAAAAATCTCTTTTCCCAGTTTATTTCCTTCCAATGCACATCCCTGGCAGGCTGAGCAGCGCCAGCAGGAGCAGGGAGATCATTTCTGCATCTCACATCAGACAATACCAGCCTTCAGCAGCACCAGGGCTCAGAACAGCTCCACTCTCCACCCTCGGAGCTCCCAGAAGAAATCCTTAGCTTTATCCAAAGTCTCAGTGAGTTTCAGTCTGCCCCAGGAAATGCTGTGGGAAATGGAGCTCCTTTAGGCACAGGTCACTGGAGGGATTTGAGTGCCACAGGGGCACCACCCACGAGGGTTTTGCAAGAATTCACAGGTTGAAATACAAATAGCTGTCCCCAGGGGCAGAATTTTCCCAGGGTTTCTTCAAACCAGTCATGTAAAGAGATTATCCAGCACTAGAGTCAGTGGAGAAAATTTAACTCCCATAAATGGACAATTACATCCTAGGGCAGTGGCTGAACTTTGCTTTCCAGTTTTCCTCTTTTTTTTTTGTTCCTTTCCCATTTGAACTGCCAGCACCAGGCAGAGTGCTGCTGCTAATTTGTATAAATGAGCAGTAAAAATAAAAATCGTGGTCGGTAGGAAGATGTTCCATGCAGGAAAGCTTTGATGTCACTGATGCATGCTGATCTCTGGGTTGAATTAATGCCTTTTGAGCCCAAACAGCACTTTTAGAAAGGGAAAAATGGTGTTAGACAGAGAGAATAAAACCATGGGGTGTCTAAAGCAGCACCTGCTGGGTGTTCACTATACAACAGCTAAAGCCTGAAAATGTTCTTAGAAATTCCTCCTGTGCTAATGATGGCTCAGCAGAACCACAAACAAGCTTTAAACTGCTCATCTTGGAGAAGAACAGATGGGAAACTTCAAGCCCAGGAGCTGCTCTGCTGGAGAGCTGAGGTGACTCAAAGGGCTCCTGGACAGATCCTTCCCTGAGCTCCCAGGAATTTGGATGTGGATATTCACATTTTGCATATTCAATCTCAGCCCCTGACCGAATGGCTCAACCAGGCTGCCAAAATGCACAACTGCTCAGCTTTCTCTCCAAATTCAATGTAAATCCCCGTTTTTCACTGTTTGGAATGTGCTGAAAGCTGAACCAACTGCTTCATTCCAGAGCAGCAAAGAACAGGAGAGCCTTTGAAAGCTCAGCCTCATGCAGGTATGAAAACTCAGTGAAAATCAGATTTTCTTTAGCACCAACTGGAATCCTTCACCTCCCAGCATGGTGTGCTATGTCTGAGCAGCACAGGGATTTTTTGGGTGTACACTGAAATGATTGCAGCATTGCTAAATGAGCTTTAAGCCTTCACACTTGCTGCCTATTTACCCAGAGATGAATCTTGCCCACTGGGAATATTTTATTCAATGGCAGCCAGCAGTAATTAAACAACAGAAAGCCGCAAAGTAGCTAAATATTGCTTTAAGCTCATTTGATAAATGAGACATTTGAAACAAAAGGCTTCAGATGCAGAATTGAAGGCTCTGGATGGGAGAATTTAAAAGTGCTGGGATGTGTTTTCAAACAAAAATCACTGCTGCTCTTTTGCACAAGGGTAAATAACTGATCTCCACTATGGTGATGTCATTTGCTCAGAAGCATTGACCTAAAAAATCCCCAAACCCCAAAGGTTATTCTCCATAAAGATCAAGTGTTGATGAGCAGATTTATACCAAAATTCTTCTTGTAGCTCCTAGAATTTCTCCTGAACAAGCTCTAGAGGACTTGGCCTGAAAGGATAAAATTATAAATAGAAATTTGTTCAACTCTATTCCAAACCAGGAACTTTTCTCAGTCAGTAAATAACTCCCAGATAATGGGAATTAATTAATTGTCATTAATGCTTCCATTGAAGCTCGTTCCTTGGAATGCTGCTGTTTAAAACAATCTGATCTCTCCCTTTGCTGTCAGGAATTAAGCTGATTAGGTAAATCAAACCCCATCCAAATCCTTTAGATTATGGATTTACTGAACTCGTCCTGTAAAAGGACAACCCTGCTGGGATGTCTCTTCTCTCCAAGCCCTGCCTGCAGTGGATGAAACACCTCTCCAGTTCCTTGGCCCAAAATGCACAAAACGCTGTGGTTTAGGTGTGTAAATCCTTTTTCTCCATGTCTCTCCCTTTCTGCTGCTCTGACATTCTCCCCAAAGGGCTGGAATTCAGGCAAAAAATGACTTGTGGTTAAAGCTTTTATCTGAATCTTTGCGACTTAGATCTGCTTATTAACATTTATCTTTGACTCATCCTGAGGAAGAACTTTTGAGACAAACTCAGTGCAATGCAGGCAGTGAAATTCTGTTTTCTGCTGGAAGACAATGTCTCAAACTGGAAATTCCATCGACTGGGATTGGTATAGACTGGAAAACAGACACTTGAAACATCAGTAGTGATGCTACAAAAAACTGATCCTACCTGGAGTCTAGGAGGGACAAACAGAACCTCCAGGGTCACCTTTTCCTCTCATTTTTCCACTGATGTAAACCCAGATTAATTAATTCAATAGATTAAATCTATTGGACTCAAGGCAACAGAATAACTGGAATATTTCCAGCAGGAAGGACAGGCAGCAGCTGCCTGGGAGCTTTCAAACCCCAATTTTCACAGGGTGCTCAGGTCTGGAGTGTGCTCAGCTTTGCACTGCTGGGCAGAGAGAAATGCTGAATAAATGCCTCAAATGCCAGAGCTGTCAGTGGTTCTGAGCAGTTTTACCTTTACACATGCAGGCATCCTGCTGACTCATTTTCTTAATCACCTCTCAAATTCGCAGGGAATGCTAAAATTCTCTTTCCCGAGGAGGTCATCAAACACAGATTTATCACAGCAGTGTCAGGGAGACTAAAGCAGCCCAGCAAATACAGGGAGGCAATTGTTTTTCATTGTTTTCTCTGTTCTGCTGCTGGAGAAATTTTTAAAAAATACTTGAAGATGGGGTGGACTGAGGAGGGGTAGGTTAAAATGGGCAAACTACAGAAAAAGCCCAATTAAAAAAACCAAAGAAAATCGGATTTTAGATTAAAATAAAGCAAGGAAAATCTAGGCTTGATTCTGTATCAGTGTGAATTCAAGACCAAAAACTTCTATTCATTGTAGTCACATGCATGCTGAATATTTTATTCTATCCCGACAGGATCTCTTTACGCTTTACACTCACATAAATGAAGTGAAATTTACTTTATACAATATTTACAGACACTTCTCAAGAACCATCAGGCTCATTAGCCAGGTGAATTTGTCTCGGGTTTGGCCAACAAACTGTTTAAGCAGCACAGCACTGCAGGCCAGCTGTCCCAGAGCCAACAGCCAGATGGAGACGCCAGCCAGCTCAGGAATTGCAATTCCAGCCTGAAATTATGTCAAAACCCAGGGAAAAGCCTGACCAGGGAGCTCCAGGAACACAGCTTGGGATTGACATCAATACTGGGGGTTTGAATCCCCACATCTCCTTAGGGTGGAATCCTGGGAGGGGCTGGGGGTGCTCAGCTCCCTGAAAAAACCCCTCCACACTCACCAGACAAAGCTCAGGCTGACAGAAATAAAATATAATGAGGCTGAAGAAGAAAGGAGAGGAAGGAGAGCTCTGTTACCGAGGGGTTTGAAGAATTCCGAAGCCTCCAGACACGAGTGTGAAGCTCAAAAGCAGGAGAGGAAGTCTGAGGCAGATTAGTCCTCCTTTTTGTGAGGCAAATGACTAATTACACGAAGCAAGAGGTTCTGTTTCAAAAGAGATTTGGAAGGCATCATGCAACATTGATGCAGAAATTGTGTTTAACGCAGGTTTACAAGGCGGGAGGTAAAAGAAAATGTAAATGCAAACGTGGTGGTTTATCCTCATTCTCCCCGTGGCTCTTCCCTTTGTCAGAAATACTGGAAGCTCCCTGTGAGACAGCAAAATTCCTCCAGCTGGAGACTTTTCAGGCTTCCACAGTATGTGTCCAGAAATGAAAAGAGGTTGTGAGCTTAATCTAACCAAACTTCCACTGTGGTGTCTTTCTGCCTCTTGCCTGATCAATGGGATTCCTTAAAATTTGAGTCTGGCCTTCTGAATTTCAGAGAGTTCTGCACTTGATGTTTGCTGAGAAGAATTTTGGCTGCTTTGTGGCTTCTCAAAGGCTCTGCTGAGTTCTGCAGGCTTAATGCCTCACCCTCAGTTCTCCACACCAGCCAAAAACCAGCCCCAGCTCACATTTGCCTACAGAAATGTGTTCAGCAGAGAGTGGATTTTGGTGCTTTTTATTCCTCCTTTTAGTTTCCTGTTGCTTGATTTCTTCTCTCTGCCCCCCGAGATGCCTCTGGGCAAGCAGGGCATGAATGAAAGCTGCTGCTGATTAGTGGTTGACTCAGGATATATTGTTTGCAAAGCTGTTGAAGGCACAAAAAAATTGCTGTACTGAAAGGCATCTACCTAAAAATCATGTGCTCAATTTCTTACCAACCATCAGCACTTTTTTGGTGTGGGTGGAAATCTGTGTAGCCAATTCTGCTTCTGGGAGCTCTGTGCCATTTCTGCAAGTCCCTGGAGTGGATTTAGGTTTTCCCACGAGGTCATTTCAAAATAACCAGGTGATGCAGGAAAGATCTCGCCCAGATCAGCAGCACCAAACCCCTCGTGGTTTTAATAATCCCAAAATTCATGGGAGAACTAAGCTACGGTGCCTGCTCAGTCTCCAACCCTTCCAGCACACATCCCAAAAATGAACTAATCCTAGGCAGAGCTGTTCAATCTCAGCACAGCCAGCAGCTGCCCCGTGGTGGCACCGCCATCAGGTGGCACCTGGCTGATCCTCAACGAGCACGCAGCAAAGTGCTCACGGTGACCTCAGGGCACGAGGGATTTGAGGAGAACAGCTCCCTCCTGCCCAAACCCCAGCTGCAAACAGCTGCACAGCAGCTCCGTGCGCCGGGAGACTCCTGCAGCTTCAGGTGCTGCCTTTGGGCAAGCTGCAGAGCTTTCCCCCTCCTCCTCCTCCTCCTCCTCCTCCCGAAAATCGGGGATTTGCAACGTTCTGGCGCTGTCAGAACTGCTCCCGGCGCTTTGCAGTCTCTCCAGAAGTTGCCTGGGAGGGCAGGAGTGTGTGTGAGTGAGTCGGGGGCAATTCCGCGGGGAGGAGGGAACGAGACCTCGGCTAGGTGAGAGCTGGGCAGGTTTGTCATGACATAACTGCCGGAGAGGGGGATTTGTGGCGGAGGAGGGGAGAGAGAGAGAGGGAGTGTGCAGCAGCCTGTCGGAGCTATCAGAGCACAGAGCAGCTCTGGGGAAGGTGCCACCGCTGCGCTCCGCTCCGCTCCGAGCACCCTGGATCTCCTGCTCCAGCGGCGGCAATCATGGCAACGCCGAATGCGTTTATTTTTTCTCCACCTCTCCTTTCTCTCTGTCGTCAATAAATTCACCTGAAGGCTTTTTTTTTTTTTTCTTCTTTCCCCCACCTCCCCTTCTCACGCTCTTTTCAGATGCGGAGCGAGGGGAGGGAAGGGCGTTGCGGGCAGCGCGGATTTCGCTCGGCGGCTTTCCGCGGCGCGTTTTAAAGAGCTCGCCGAAGGCAGAGAGAGAAAGAAAGAAGGGAGGAAGGAAAGGAAAGGGAGGAGAGGGGGAAAAGAAGAAGAATAAGAAGAAGTGGTGGCGCTGGGAGGAGAAGAGTAGGAGAGGAGAGGAGCGCAGAGCCGGCGGAGCGGAGCGGTGCGCGGAGCATCCCGCGGTGGCCGGAGCGGGGCGCGGAGCGGCCGCGGGTGCGGACAGTGGGCTGGCGGCTGCTGACCATGGGCTGGCGGCTGCTGCCCGCGCTGCTGCTGGCCCTGCTGGGCTGCCGCGCCGCCGCCGCGCAGAACGACACGGAGCCCATCGTGCTGGAGGGCAAGTGCCTGGTGGTGTGCGACTCCAACCCGGCCCCCGACGCCAAGGGCTCGTCCTCCTCGCCGCTGGGCATCTCCGTGCGGGCGGCCAACTCCAAGGTGGCCTTCTCGGCCGTGCGGAGCACCAACCACGAGCCCTCGGAGATGAGCAACAAGACGCGCATCATCTACTTCGACCAGGTGAGCGGCGCGGGGCTGTCGCTGCAGCAACAGGTGTCGCCTCCCGCCTCGCCCTTCCCCATCCCGGCTCGGGTTGGGGTGCAGGGGCAATCCGCCCCGGGCGGCTGGAGCTGGGGGGATGCAGATGTCCCCGTTTGCCCCCCTGCCCCGGGGTGCAGCGGGGAGAGAGCCAGGGAGGTGCCCGGCTGGCAGCTCTCGGTGGCACCGCTGGGTGACATCGCCCCGAGGGGTTGGGGACAGCGGGATCTCAGCCCGTGGAGGGTTTAACGGTTTGTGCAGCTTTTTGGGAGGGAGAAGAGAGATTTTTAAGGGGAAATCCTGTAAGTTTCCCAGCACATTTCCCGGTCCAGCTCCGCTCAGCGCCGACATCCAAGTGCAGATGCCAACACCCGTTTGAACAGCAGCTGGGGTGTAAAACCTCCTGGGACAGTCCCGAGTCATCGAGACTGATGGTTCCTCTGGTTCCTGTAGCCAACAGCGAGTTGAGGTGACAGCAGGAGCCAGCTGTGTCACCCAGCTCGGTGCTGGCACTGCCAGTGACCCCAACTGCATGGCCAGCCCTGGTGGCTCCTGGGGCTGTGCCTGGCATGGAGGAGCCTGGAAATATCAATTCAAAATAAAGCGTAACTGAGGGGAAAGAAAGCCAAATGTAGGCATTGCAGGGATATGTAGCATAAGGATGATGCACTCGTTTAGTAAGTTCTCCTCTGTTACTTGTCTCTGTTTAATCAAACCCAAATTGTGATTGGTGCTCATAAAAACAACGGGAGGCTCACAGGTGGTTTTTGCTGGCAGCTGCCAGGTATTCCAGTGACCCAGGCTGGCTGAAAATCGGGAATATCTCGTGTTGTTCACGTAGTTCTTCCTCCCACTCGCTCCTTTGGGAAGGCAGTGTTGGCTTGACCATTGCTTTTTAGCCAAAAGCTGTGTGCCATTCCCAAAATTGGTGTTTGGAGGTCATTTGGGAGCAATGATGGACAAAAATGCCTTTTTAAAAACTCCTTTAGAACATATAGAAGAAAGGACTTGAAGGCATGGTGTAGTAGCAAGGTAAGGAATAATTCCCACCCTAGTTTATTTGTAGTAAGGTTGTACTATAAATACAACTAAATACCCATTTTATGAGTTCTTCCAAAGTAATTGAGAGGAAATTAAGAAACCTGCATAAATCTAGATTAAATTTTTTCCATGGGTGAACGGTTTCTAAAGTTAATAATCTGTATTTTTATTTAACACTCACTACCTGTACTCAGTGCCATGCTATATTTCTCTGTTTGTAGATCCTAGTAAACGTGGGCAATTTTTTCACCTTGGAGTCTGTCTTTGTATCACCAAGGAAAGGAATTTACAGTTTCAATTTTCACGTCATTAAAGTCTACCAGAGCCAAACAATTCAGGTAGGTTGATCGAGCACGATTATAAAACCTTTATTTAAATTGTTTATTTGGGATAGGATCTTGACGGAGCTCAGGAGCATTCAGCATGATTTTAAGGAAAAATAGCTTCGTTTACAGCAACCTGTGGTGTTGATTTCCTAGCAGGAGAGTCAATAACTGAAACAGAACAGCTGAGATAAAGCATCCTCACCTCAGATAAATCTCCACAGCCTCACTTCTGTGCCGTGAATAACTGAGGTGACATAAAGCAGAATGAATGAGTTAAAGAGAGCTCTGAATTTCACTTCACTGCTGTTGAAGAGTCGCATTTTGCTACGGGTTAAACTCAGGAATTCTGGGGATTTGTACCAGATTTGGGTATTTTTATAATAATTTGTGCCCTGGCTCCGGGTGCAGAGAACCTGGTTATGACCTCAGTCTGCTGAGGACCAAGGGTGGTTATAGCCCAACAGGAATGTCTTCTAGGGAACCCTTATAGCTGTTTAAACCCCTTTTTTTTCCACCATGTAATGCATAAAAGATGTATCATATATTAGAAAAAAGGGGTAATTCTGCACTTTCTCCTGTAGCTTAATAATTAAATACAAGAGGGAAAAGCCTCCAAGTTCCTGAACATCCTCCTGCTGAGCCAACAGCAAATTCCTTGAAGTAATTCCTCAATTTTCCTGCCAGCTCACACAGTTTCTGTGACACCTCCTGAGATGGATTTCTGCAGGAGGAGAGATCAGACATTTCTCTGTGGCAGCTCTGGCTCTGGGTTGCTGGTGAAGTTCTTGGGAAAAGTGGGAATGGTGGAGATGGCAGAGAGCTGGTGGAAGCCACAATCCCATCTCTGATTTTCCCTGAGAACCCCTGATTGTCACCGAAATTCCCCTTCAGTTTACAATGGAAAATCCTAATTCCAATCGGGTCAATGGCAAAGCCTTAAATGAAACATTGACCTCAAGAAAATCTCTACCATGAGCTTATAAGGTGTTTAATGTGCTCAGAATGTGTTCCTTTCACTCTCTTGAGTGCTGAGGATTGAATAACTGCATGTCAGCCACTGGGTTTAAAATACACTTTACCAAAATGATGCCAAAGCTTGGGTTCTGCAAGTCCAGCTCTTCCAGGCTTCGGAATTCCAATTTCCAGACTTTCTAATTCTTTGGAATTCAAGCTCTTCCAGACTTTGGTGTTCCACATAGCAGGAACTCAAACCTGGGAGTTTGGGGCTCCTGCCAGGGAATGTCCCAGCCTGTGGCATGGCCTGGAATCTCCCATGGACAGGAGATTCTGGAGTGATGGATGGGTTTGCTTGGCTCCTTTTGCAATAATCAGTGTGAGGCCATCCGGTGCAAACCTGGGCTGTGTTTTCTGCTGTGATTAAACTCCTCTCAGATGATTGCAGGGCAACCTGACCTAAAGAGATGGTCCAGAAGGAGTGAGATAAACCCTAACCAAGTAATGAGTTTGGGTTCATCCTGATGCCCTTTTCCTGTGTGTTTGATAACTGAGTGGATCAAACTGGATTGAGTCTCAGCCACATCCAGACTGAATCCCCACTAAATCACCTGCAGGCTTCCTACACCAGTGATGTTCCTCTGCCCCTACAGCATCTGTTGGGGCCATTAAACATCATTAAACTGCAATTACTTCCCTGGAGACGGCTGATTAAGTGGATTTCCCAGACAGGTGAATCCCAACTAAATACCAGGCTTTGCTGCCCTGACTTCTGCTGAGCATTAATTTATTCTGTGGTGATCGCCATTAAAATTAATGGGAGCAAATGCAAAGCCAGCACGGTGGGAATGGGCAGGAATTCCATAATTCACCCCTCTGTGGCTGTATTAGAGATGCTCAGGAGGGAAAAACAGAGGAAAGCTGATAGTTTGCCATGGAGGAAATGCAAAATGCCAGGATCTGCCCATTCCCTCTGGCACTGCCCAGCTTTATTTAGAGATGCTGCTCTCAGAGCAGAGGCTGTGCTGCCTTGCACAAGTGTTTTCTAGAAAAATGGAGTCAGTTTATAAAGCTGAAAATCTGCTCCTAAACCTCAGCACTGAGCTGCCACCAGCATTGGGAGGGAAATACATTTTATTCCCAGTGCAGTGTAAGCTCCCAGCCCTCTGAGGTGCCTCTGACACCTCGTGTCACACCTCTGGGTGACCACATTCCTTGAAAATGTCTTTTTTTTTTTGCTCCTGTGTGATTGAATAACCCCTGAGACAGGCAAAGCGATCCAAACTGAGGTGATGCCTCAGGTTCAACACACGGAAAATGAGTGTGCTTGTGCCAAATAAATACCATTATTGGTTTAAAACAACCCAAAAAGCACTGAGGATTGAGCCTTTGCACTGCAGTTTATATTCAGGGGCAGTTCTCCATGTTTTTCTGTTAATTAGAGCTCTTTGGGGTGGTTCATGATGTTTTTCTGTTAATTAGAGCTCTTTGGGGTGGTTCTTGATGTTTTTCTGTTAATTAGAGCTCTTTGGGGTGGTTCATGATGTTTTTCTGTTAATTAGAGCTCTTTGGGGTGGTTCTTGATGTTTTTCTGTTAATTAGAGCTCTTTGGGGTGGTTCTTGATGTTTTTCTGTTAACTGGAGCTCTTTGGGGTGGTTCTTGATGTTTTTCTGTTAATTAGAGCTCTTTGGGGTGGTTCTTGATGTTTTTCTGTTAATTAGAGCTCTTTGGGGTGGTTCTTGATGTTTTTCTGTTAACTAGAGCTCTTTGGGGTGGTTCATGATGTTTTTCTGTTAACTAGAGCTCTTTGGGGTGTTTCATGATGTTTTTCTGTTAACTGGAGCTCTTTGGGGTGGTTCTCGATGTTTTTCTGTTAACTAGAGCTCTTTGGGGTGGTTCTTGATGTTTTTCTGTTAATTAGAGCTCTTTGGGGTGGTTCTCTCGCAGGTGAATTTGATGCTGAACGGGAAGCCAGTGATCTCTGCTTTCGCTGGGGACAAGGACGTCACCCGTGAAGCTGCCACCAACGGGGTGCTGCTCTACCTGGACAAGGAGGACAAGGTCTACCTGAAGCTGGAGAAAGGCAATCTGGTGGGTGGATGGCAGTACTCGACGTTCTCTGGCTTTCTGGTCTTTCCCCTGTAAAGTCGATTTTCCCGTGACGTTCATCCAGGTGTGGACTCATCCTCTGTCACACGAAGATCATTTTGTCACTGTGGGATTGATGGTTCTTCATGGGTTTCTCGTGGGTGAATATGGATTCTCTCTCCATGGATTTTGGATCAGAAGTCCCACAGAATTTTGTGTGCTCAAATACGATATCTTTGGACTGAGACTAAAGCAGACAACAAATATCTGTGCTTAGGGTTACAGTCTAAAGCTGCCTGCAAGATTTATTCCAATTTCATTTCCTGGGCTTCGTGAAAAAAGGGGATTTTCTCTAACTGAGGAAAGACTGGCACCCAAATCTTTAACTGAAGGGAGTTTGAGCTCAACCTTCAACCAAGAATTGGTGTGCTGCTGCCAAAGAACTGTGAATTGATATATTGGTCACACGTGTTATCCCTGGGGTTTGACTGCCATGAACTATTCCGTTGTCTTGGGAAAGGTCATTATTGATGCTAAGTGGTTGACTGGAGTTCTCCTCTGCGTGGTGTGTGTCAGATGGTTCACCCCAGTGTTCCAGCTCAGCCACAATCCAGTCCTCCAGGAGTCTGAGGGGCTGTGGAGGATTCCAGTTGGCTGGGGAAGGTGTTCCTCTTTTCCGTGTGCAGATTATAACCACACAGACCAAACTCCCCAGGGTTAGATGTGATCATTCAGCACAGCTTTGCCCTGCAGGACACCTCGCATTGTTCTTCCATTTTAATTAACACGATCCATAATAATTGCTTTATTCACATTCGGAGGGATTCCTCCCTCAGACACAGCCCTTGTCAGCTGGAGATGAGATCCCCTTGTTTGTGTTTCTGTGTGTTTTCCAACCCTCTGTTGTGTTAAAGGTCTTCTCTGGTTTTGCCTTAATTCCACAACTGTACATAATTTTAGATGGTGTGTTTAACGAATATGAAATCCAAATAACCTTTTGTACCTAACTTGGTACAAAAGCTTCCCAGCTCCTTGTACAGGTCATGTGAATTCATAAACTTATTTATTATCTCATTGTTACATAATAAAGAATAGTATATGTCAGCTGAATTTCTGACCTTTGGATTTTGGAAGTCGCTTCATACTATTTTTTTATTAGATATAATTATTATATGCAAAATGGAAGCTTTTGGGATTCACAGAAACTGTCCTGGGAGGCAGGAAAACTGCCATGAGTTAGTCTGGCAGAATCCTAGAGGTAATCAGAGCGATCTAGAAATAACCTATGCATTTCATGTTAAACAAATTTAGGCAGAAATCCTGGCCTCGCTGGAGTCAGTGTTGAGAATCACATTGATTCCCAAGGATTTTGGGTGAAAACTGTGCTTTAGGTTTTGCCATCAGCATCAAACTCCAGTGCCATCCAACTGAATATTGAATAAAATGATTTTCTCATGAGCTGCTAAGGAAACCTTCATCCCTCGTGCCCCAAATACACGGAATTGGTGGATCTTTGTGCCTTGCAGATCGCGGAGGATGTGGTTCTATATTCAAATATTCTATGTACTTGAAGATGTTTGTGGGTGAGAGAACCTGCAGCAACCTGGAGCTTCCCTAGAGCCACCCTGGGCTGGGATTTGCTGCTTTTGGGGTCTCTTTGCAGTTCCTTCCCTTGCTGTTCCCCAAGTGCAGTTTGTCAGGTGATACTCCATGGATTTAAAATCTTTAAAATCTTTTAAAATCTTTAAAATCAGATTTGAAAGTGAGGTTGGTGCTCCTTGTGAAAATATCACGGAATCAGTGGCACAGCATTTTGCCCAAATTCCTGATTGTTCAGCACCCACCAGACAGGATTTTTGGGGCATTTTCAGGAGAATAGGTGAGTTATTTTTGCACTCCTGGGAGGTAAATCAGATGAGGAGGTGATTTTTTTGGACAAAACTTTGTTTCAGTACTGAACACTGCACTTGGGGAAGAAGTGGAAGGACGTGGTGAGAAGGTGAATGGTTCACATTGCTGAAAAATATTAAAAAATTTACGATGACCAATCAAGGTGTGTTCCTGCTGTACCCCCAAAATGTGTGTATATAAATATATGTGTATCTGAAATCCCTGGAATTGCAGAACATAGTTTGCATGATGTTATAAAGAGATTACTCGTGATAAGAGTTTATTCCAGAGGGGATCATTGGTATTTTGTATAAAACTGGTAAAATCTGCAATCTCACCTTGCCCATTGATATCTCTGTAATTGTCAAAGAAATGTTGCTACACAGACAGAAGAAAAATGGCATTAAAGGTGTCAGTTTAATTTCAGAATGATCCAATGTATCCAACTTCTTTAATTTGCAAACACATGATCTTTAATTGCTGCCTTTAGCATCCAGCAATAATCCTGAACTCTCTCAATACAGAGTTGATTTCCCCTCAGCAAAACGTCTCTGATTTCCTCAGAGTCATTAACTCTTATTTAAATTTGAGCTGGAGAGACTGGGAACTTATCCAATTAAGGAGATGCATTTTGATGGAAATACCCTGACATTTTGCTGCTCAGCTTCTCAAATCAGGATCGCCAACTAATTATTTTGCTGGTTGAAGGAAGAGTTGGAGTGCAGTTGCTGTCATCACCCAGCAATGAGCACTCAGAGGTGACCCTGGGGACAGGCAGGTCACGTTTAGACAATGAAATAAGAACAAACTGTGGGGTTTGGACACAGCTTGAGCTCCCAGATCTTGCCCTCATTTTTATTGTTAGTTTTTATTGTTTTTATTGTGTTGTCCCACATCAGCTGGGTTGGCAGAGCTGCTCTGGAGGAGAGAGGATGAGCCAAGCTGGATGGAGCCACATCTGGAAAATGTTTCCTCTTCCTCTCCCTCTTCCTCTTCCTCTTCCTCTCCCTCTCCCTCTCCCTCTCCCTCTCCCTCTCCCTTCTCTCTCTCTCTCTCTCTCTCTTTCTCTCTCTCTCTCTCTCTCTCTCCTCTCTTCTCTCTCTCCGTCTCTCTCCTCTCTCTCCTCTCTTCTCTCTCCCCCTCTCCCCCTCTCTCTCCCTTTCTTTCTCTCTTTCTCCTTTCTCTCTTTCTCTCTTTCTCTCCTTCTCCTTCTCCTTCTCCTTCTCCTTCTCCTTCTCCTTCTCCTTCTCCTTCTCCTCCTCCTCCTCCTTCCTCCTCCTCCTGTCGCTGTTGAGCCGCTAGCAGAGAAAAAGACCCAGATTCTCAGTGTGGCATAAAAAAAAGAACTTTTATTATTTAATTCCAACTTATATAGATTTTTCAGAGGTCACTCAGATTGGTCAGTCAGAAACCTCCCCCTCAGGCCTGAACTGTCCAAATCTTGAGACACTGTTTTTAATAACATCCAAACTTTATCTTTGTTTATAAAACACAGGAAAAAGTTCTCATGGCAAAGACCTGTGCTAGCCACATCCTCCCTTCCCCTGTCCTGCCCCAGCAGTGGAGAAGCAGCAGCTCAGGAGATACTTCACTTTTTAAAGGGTATTTCAGATGAGAGGTTTGATTTGTTCAAAGAACCTCAACCTCCACCGAGCTGCACTGCAAAGAGTTGACTTTCTGATCCTCCTCAGCTCCAGCAGACTCACTGATTTTGGGGAGGGCAGAATTCCTCCCTCTGTGTCTCCCTGCTCCACAACATCAGGATCCATATCCACCTCCTTTTCCCACTTTGTAGGGAATTTTGCAGCTGACAAAGTTGATCATGCAAGAAAACTTTTTATCCCCATGTGGTGAGGACAAAAGGAAGAAGTTACTTTCTGAGAATAACAGATTTATTGTGATTAGCAGTGAATTCTTTACAAGCAAGATCAGCATTGTTGCTTTTTCATCTGTTTTATTCATATTTACCCACATTTTATTGTAAAACGAAGGGAAAACCCCCTATTTCCCTTTCTTTCCCTCCTCAGAGGTGCAAATGTTGACAGAGCCAGGTCTCCCTGCTCACCTCTCCTCACCCAGTGTAGAAATCTGCTCTGTGTGTTGACTCTGTGCTGTGAAGAATTTGCCAAATAACTGCAGAGCCCAAAAAATCCTGTTCAAAGAGCCTGGTGGCACAAGGGGTTTTGGGAAAGGCACCGAGGTAGCTTTGAAATTCTCACAAGCTGTTTTGTCTCTACATAAAAAGGAAAAACTAACTCTGAAGCAGATGGAAGGAAAAGAGATTGTCTTTTTTTTTAAGCAACATTTTGTGTGTGGTTTATGTTACATCATTTTCTAGCAGCACATGAACATTTTATGAGTGGTAATTCAATCACTTTGGCCTTTTTTATGGCTGAGCAAGTGTTGCAACCTCACTGCTGCTGCTGAGGAAATGGAGACAGAATTTGGGAAATGATTCCCAGGGTGCCAACATATCCAGTCCTGGTCCTGCTCGGTTTGCTGGATCAATCCTTTCTCTGACACAAATCATTTTTTAAATTCAAAGGATGGTTTTGCAGTAAATGGCATTCTGCTATATTTCCCCTTCCATATTATATAAAAATAACATTCCTAGAAAGATGAATACATTGGAGCAATTTTAAATGCCCTAAGAAATCCACAATTATCTGCCAACTCCATTTTAAGCCCCCAGCAGAACACATCTGCACAGAGAGTATTTTTACAAGCAGGTTTAGAAGAGAGAAATAAATGCAAGGAGCTTTGTCATAATCACACCAAGGGAGCCAAGCCATTCACATGATATATGGGCTGAAGAAACCAGAAATCTGCTCTCCTCCTCCTTTATGTTCATAGAGGTTCTGAGCTGGGAACACATTTTACCTTAGCAATTCGTGCCTGTTGCCCTTCATATGCTAAGAGCTCTTTAAAATATTCAAACTCTTTGTCTTCTCCAGACAACATTGCCCAGATGATGTAAATAAATGAAGGTGCCCAGGGCAGAATTTACTGCCTGGCATGTGCCACAGCTACATTTTTTTTGTGCTGCTGCTGTCCAGACAGAGAAGGCTCCTTTGAGAAAAGAAATTGTCTCAGACCCTCAGCTGGAGTTATTTATCTGGATGGGAATGGGAAGGGGAATAAAGCCCTTTTCTGCCCTAAGGGAGTTCATATAAAGAACAATGATAAAATCAGGCACTGCTCTATCACTGCTGGTGGGATAATGGGGAAGTGGCTGGAGTGGTGGGATTGGTGAGAGCTGCCATCTGAGGCGTTCCATGGAAGTTGTGATCACTGTTCTAATCCTCACAGTTTGGGGGAAGGGAAAAGCTACATCATTTTTAACAAGTCCTTTGCCTTCCCTCCTTCTCCCCAATTTCCCTTCAGCCTCGTGCTTCTCCTGTGCTGCAGAGGAACAAAGTGATCTGAAAGGATCTGAGAAAAGCTCATTTCTGTACAGGGATGGCACAGGTTGATTTTTTGGGGTTTTTTTGCTGTGGGGGAAATACCCAAGTGGGGTGGTGGGAGGGACAAAATAACAAATAATTTAACCTAAATACATTCTTGACTTATTGTCCAGTTCTCTGAATTGCCTAAATATGTTCTGTTTGTCCATTTTCTGCAGTGCATGGCTCTGCCCCATCCTGCTCCAGCTACCAACTCATGGGTTTTGCTCCTGCTGGAGGAAAAGAGATGTGCAGGGGTGGTGCAGAGCCCTGGAGAGAGCAAATAAATCAGCTTTATCCCGGAATTCCTGAGTGTGCCTGGATTTCCTGCCCACAGCAGCTCCCTCACCCCACTGGGGCCAAGGGCAGCTGTGGGGAGGAAAAAAAGGGTTAAAATGTGTGGAAACCTGAAAATGGCAATCAGACATCAGTTAGCCATCCTGGAGTCCTACTGAATTCAAAAATCAGTGTTTGGGGTTCCATTTGATCCCTTTCTGTGTAAAAGGAAGTCAATTTCCAGTGAACAAATGGGTTTCCCCTACAAAGGCTGTCTTTGGAATGAACACAGTCCTAAAATAAATGGAAGAAAAAGTCCCAAAGGTCCAGCAAGGCTGAATTTCTCTGAAGCTGTGCAATTAAGTAGCGAAATGAATTAAAAGGAGGATTTGTCTGTGCTCTGCTGCACGATAAAAATAAATATATTATATATATATAAATATATAAAATACATAAATGTGTATATATATATATATAAAATATATATATTTTTTACATATATAATATATAAATGCTGCTAAATATAAAGAAACAGAGTTGAGAGATGCATTTTCAGAGAGCAGAATCAGTGCCAGAGTTGGGATATTTTCCATTTTCCTCTTCCAGAGCCTCCCAAGCACCTGAGCAACCCTCACAAGGTCCTTACCTCCTGCAGGCTGGAAAATTTTACTCAAAACCATTCCAGACCAGGAAATGCCACTGGGATTCAATTAGTGTTTGCAAAAAGCTGGTGCATTAGGAAAAAAAATGGATTTTTATTTTTGCAAAAAAAAAAAAAAAAAGGAGAGAGTTGGTTTGGATCCAAAAGTATTTGTGTTTAATTTGAAACTCACATTTTTATTTGAAAGATTGCATTGGTTCGAAGAGACAAGGGGAAGAATTAATACTGAAATAAAACATTTGAACTTTTGAAGTACATATTTGCAAACAGAACAATTAGATTGCTCCAAAGTGTTGTGGGTTTTTTGGTCAAAATTTAACTAAGGGAAAAATGGAACAATTCTGAAAGTTCGTTTGGATTTATTTGGTCATCAGTTTCATCCAGCTCAGGGAATTTCCAGGAGGATTTTGGACACTTCAGGGTGTGGGAGGAAAGTTCAGGTTTCACATCAAAGAGGATTCTCTTTGTGCCTAAAACCTTCCCTGCCAGTCACTGCTGATGCGATGGTGGTGGGCAATTAATGTGATTTGTTAATTAAAGGTTCCTATAAACTGTAATTCTGGTGGTCAGGTGAGCTCCTCAGAGGTGAGCCAGAAGTGTCACCAGACCCCCCAAAACTGGAGAGAATCCCTGCTCCTCTCAGCCTTTCCTCTCCTCTCTCTGGACGTGCAGCCAGCCAGAAATATTTAAATCAATACTGAAATATTGATACACATGGCTTAGTCCAGCAGTTATTGGTGCAATTTAGCCAATTCAGCTCAGTTAGCCAACACTGCAATGTGCTGGTCCTGTTGAAATTTGGTCCTGTTGGGCAATTTTTTGGCCTTTATTTTTATTAATGAATTATTTTCATTAATTAACCTCCCTAGGCACTGAATAAAGCCAGTCACCAGCTGCCTGAAGAGGCTTCCAACACCAGGAAAATGGAAAAAAATTCCAGAACAGCTTCAGGAATCAGAGCCCAGGTGGAACTGCTCAATGCAGCTCAGATTTACAGCCAGGACAGGAGATAACCCGAGGCACAGATCTCTCTACAGATCCCTCATTTCTCATTTCTCTGGGAGAAATAAACTCTGGCTCATTTCTAGAAAGCAAAATAATGCAAAAGACTTGCAGAATGAATCCCTAAAGCACTGAGGAATGCTAAGCAACATCAGGGCTGGGAAGAGAAATGAATTCTCCATCAGCGTTGAGTGTTTTACTTTCTGTGGAGTGTTTCAATGGATTTCTACAAAAATAATAAAGGTTTCTGGAGGAGATAACTCCAAGCCCATCTATCTTTGTTGCCTGGAACTCAATAGTGGTTAAGCAAGGCAGTCTGGGCTCGTTCTGCTGCAAACACTGATTCTCTGGGCAGGATGGAGCTGTCAGCTCCTCTTTGTTCAGGAGTTACTGCCCTGAAGGAGTGTGGAATTCACTTTCCTGCAGGTTTCTGGGAGACAGCTGAGGGTGTATAGCTCTGATCACTTAACAACGGCAGGGACAGAAAATAGAATGAATTTTAAAGTCTGATTTGCAGGCTGTGATCCAAATCCCTGGGGTTTAGAAGTTGGGTGGAATATTTTCCTTTTCCAGCACACACACCTGCTGGAAAAGGATTTTTTTGTGCTTGCAGGTGTCAGTAATGCCTAAGACACAGAGGGGCTGAGATGAGGTTTCCAGGAATGACAGCACCCAAGAGAACAACTGTGAGATCTCCAAACTGGGGGGATTTGTCATTTGAGATGAGGAATTCCACTGAGGGTTTCAAGTGAAAGGTTGCTCAGCAGAGCAGCAAAAACATTTTGTGGGGGAAAAAAAAGATGATGGCTCACAGTATTTAATTTTTTTTTTTTTTTAGGTGCAGGAGAAGAGAGCAAAGCCTGATGTGCAACAGCACCTGCAAAACTTGCTGAAATACCATTCAAAAAGTCACCCCAGGAGCACGTTGTTTAAGCAGGAAATAAATCAATAACTGTTTCAGCACTGCAGGTTGTGCATCTTCAAGCCAAGCCAGGGATGCCTGTGAGCTGAGCTTTCCCCTCTGTAGTAAATCTGAGTTTAAGGTGCTCAAAAGGGCATTGTTGAGGTTTCTTTTTCTGGAAAGCTCAGCTAAGGAATTTGGTTTTCATGATGCCCCGTGGGGTCCCCACAAAATAATAAGTCAGCATCATTTTCTAGCTGCAGCTGATCACATTTATTGCTCATTCTTTAAACCCTCCTTTCAAAGAAAACAAGGCTGCGAGCTGCACTGCACCCACAGGAATAATCTTTCTTTTCCTCACTTTGGTAATTCAATTGTGACTTGTAAACTTGTGCAGTCGTAGCAAAAAAAAAAATAAAGTATTCAGTCAACTCTAATCTGTCTTGAGGAGAGGAAAAAGTGCTTACCAGGGCTGGGGCAGTAAATCCTGGCTGCTTTATTCAATAAATGTAGAATTTCACTCAGAAGCCTTAAGGAAGAAGAGTTTTAAAATATCAGAACAATTTAGCGCATGGTGAAGCCGAATAAAGATGGATTGGATTTTGGGGTGAGATGTAAAGTGATGACAAACCAAATCCCACTTATATTAACTGCAGGAGTGTGGGATTATTGATGGTTCCTGGATGGTGAGAGACAAACCAGGCTGCTGGAGAAATTCTGGAGGATCACAGCCCTTCCTGCTGCTGGGAAAACAGACTCTAAAAACATCCCCAAGCTATTTATGAGTGTAAATTCAAACCTCGAGGAGTTTTACATCATCACCTCCCCTGTCAGCAGGGCAGGAGCAGCAGACATGAAGCACAAGCCCAACACCAAAATCTGAAAATATTTCATGGATTTGGGTTCACCTCCTCCATGTCTGCAGCTCTGCTTCTGCTGAATTCTCTGTTGCAGCGACAGAGGAGATTTTCAGTGATAATTAACTGCTGATTAATTAGCAGTTATTTGTCATAGCAAATTCCTCCTGCTGGGCTGAACCAGGGGCATTGCTCCCTGATGGGATCTCCTCCCTCCTCCAGGAGGCTGAACTGGACCAGGAGGGGTGCCTTTGGGCTCCTGAATCCAGAGACAAAATCAGGATAAATCACATTAATATTTATTAACAAGGAATAAAAATCTGCTGGCTTTCAGCAAAGGAAGGGATGTGACAGGATGATAAATACCAACACCACCCAGCTGGGCTCAGGATGACTCCAACCCTGCCAGGCTGTTCCCACAGGGCAGAATTTCCTTTTTTTGAGCTGATCTCCAGCAGCCTGTCCCTCAGTCAGTGGTAGTGACCTCACTCTCATTTTTGGGGACTCCTCATTGTCCACCCAGTGGGAAGTTTGCTCCCGAAACTTTTACCTTTGCTTTATCCCGGGGACTCTAAAAAAATCTAGAGATTTTTTTTTCCCACAGCCCTTGGTCTCTTGGATGGAGACTTTTCCTGGGATGCTCCTAAATCCCTCTGGGTGCTCTGTTTGGGTTTTAGAGCAGGGTGTGATCCTGCAAATATTCCTGCAGTGCCAGGATCCTCCCATGGGCTGTGGGATCTGAATAATTTTGCAGGTTTTGAAAATCGAAACTTGTTTATCATCTCTAACAACTCCTGTATTTTTATTTCCCCAAACACCCAAGTGCAGAAGCACCAGCATGGCGTGGATTACAAACCATACATTATCCTTTCATGCATTAAAGATGCTTTCCCAAAATTCACACTGGCATTAGGGACACAGAAATCCCCCTTGGCTTCCTGCCTGATGTCTGCACAGAGCGAGGGGAGCAGATGCCATTCACCTTTGAAATGGTTTGGAACTGGAATATTTATGCATTTATGCAGAAAAATGATCTCTAGATGCTCATTCTTCACCAGCAGATAAGGAGTCCCCATTTAGGCTGAGCAATACTGGAGTGGGTGAAGCTGTAAGAGTGCAGGAAACAGCAGCAGGGTTGGGCAGAGCAAGGTGGATTGGTGTGGCAATGAGCTCCCAGGTGGCCTTGGGCACAGCTCTGCCATTGGAATGGACCTCAAACAGCACTTTGGGGACAACTATGAATGGCTCTCAACATTGCCCCCAGGGCTGCTTGGAATCCATGCTGAGTTTGCAGTGGCAGGAGGCTGGAGATCCTTGTTAGCTGCAGAGGTTCAAATCAGAACTGAGGACTTAAAATCCTTAAATCATCTTAATTCACAGCCAGGCTCGAAATTCAAACCTCCCATCTGTGGGAGATCTTGGGAAAAACTCCCACCCTTTAACCACTGAGTGAGGCTCTCAAAGGCAATGCAAGCTGCAATTCACCAACAATAGATCTGTTTTTCTCTTTGAAGGTGCAGGATTTTGGAGTTGGTCACAGAGTCAGTGAGCACCAGACAGCACAGGGCTTTTTGCTCTCTGCCCAGCTGTTATTTCACACAAATATTACAGGATTGAAAATACAGCAGGTTAAAGTGAGTGTATGAGGTGAAAAGAACCACTACTATTGTAAGAATCTACTACTTTTTTATTTAAAAAAAAAAGAAAAAATATATTTATTTATTTTTCTAATATGACCTCAAGCACACAAAAATAAGAAACCTTACAATTTATCACACTGGTCTGGCCAGAACTGATCTACTCAACAGATGATCTATGCAGCCAACAAATCCTTGAAATAAAAAGTTCTTATCTGGTATAGACACTTCCTCCAGAAAGTTGTACAAACTGCAGAGTGATGTGTGAAGAGAGCTCTAAGTTGCATCTTGAATTTCGGATTTGCAGGGTGGGGGAACTGAGCTGAACACCCAGAGTCCTAATTCACCCCTGAGGTTTCAGTCCAAGTCACATCCAAATGCAAAAATGGAATTGCCTCTGCAGGAATCGTGGGAGAAAATCATCCATATTTCATGCTGGGACCTCAGCTGGATTCATTCTCATGCCAGTTTCTGCAAATTTAATATATTCTGGCAGTGCCCAAGGGCAGGCTGGATGGGGTTTGGAGTGACCTGGGACAGTGGAGGATGTCCCTGTGTGTGGCAGGGTGGGATGGGATGGTCCTTAAGGTCTCTTCCTATTCAAACCACTCTGGGATTTTTCATTTATGACTTTGCAAAGCTATAAACAATGTAAGTCACATTAACAACCTTAAAAACATAGACAGAGAGAAATCTCTTCTAATGAGGCTTAGAAATCCTTGATTCACAGGATTTGGCTGTCAATTGTCCATTCTCCAACACGAGGAAAGCACAGGAACAGAATTAGCCCTGATTGTTAATGAAGATCTACCAAATCACCTCTGAGTTTCACAGTTCTGCTCACCTCCTCCTGCCAAGGCTCTCTGGGTGCCAATCCTATATCCTATTTTTTTATCTGAATCCTAAAAACATATAATAATTACAACATATTATTGTTATATATATAAAATAAAATAAAATAAAATAAATACAATAAAAAATATAATAATAATAACATAATAATAATGAAATAAAAACGACTGAATCATGTGCAGGCACAGATAAGACAATCCTTTTTTTTAATCTGAATCCTAAAACCATATAATAATAACATATTATTATGTTATATATATATATAATATAATAAATATAATAAAACATATAATAATAATAACATAATAATAATGAAATAAAATACACGGAATGAAACAATCCTTTTTCTTAATCTGGATCCTAAAGGCATGTAATAATAACAGCATATTATTATGTTTTATATATATATATAGATAGACATAATAAAACATATAATAATAATAATAAAAAGAAGAAGAAGAAGAATATAACGACATAAAAACCCACTGAATCCTAAAGCCCTGACCCACCTGAGGGTGAAAACAGGGGTAAGACAGTGGGAATTTCAGCACAACTGACTTCCAGAGGGCTCAGACCTCCAGACTCAGCAGTTGGGATTTTCCAATGCTGAAGATCTGCAGTTTCATGTGACAAACCTCAACCTGTTTTTGTCACCTTCCCCCTCCTCAGGTCCCCACCTGGGTGAGCAGTGAGGATGGAGAGAGAACAGGGTTTGGGTTCAGTTTTCATTGCTCCCACAGGTCTGAGTGAGGAGTTGAATAAAGAGCTCAGCAGTGACTCCAAATTGGTGGGAACAAACCTCCTGTGATGTGAGAGGGGCTGGGAGAGCTGGGAGCAGAGAGAGGAAAAGCCAGAGACAGCAGAAGGAAAATCCTCCTGCTGGCAGAAATCAGAGGGTTGGATCATCCTCTGCCGATAAACAGGCAGAGGAAAGGTCAAAAGAGAGGGCTAAAAGCAGAAAAATAGCATTTCAGGGAAAGCTGCTGAAAACCCTTTATGGGGAGCAGCTCAGGGCTGTTTCTCTAAGAACCTCTGGTGGAATCCAGGTTGAAAATAAAAAATCTTCAGGGTTGAAAAAGCCCAGCTGGAGAGATCTGAGCCCTCTGGAAATCATTTTTGAGATAAATCCCGAAATCCCCACTGTCTCCTCCCTGTTTTCCCCCTCCCCATGGATCAGCTCTTTAGGATTCAGCTGCCTGGCTCCATTTGGGTAAAAAGAACCCAATTTGTTGTGTTTTATGGAGCAGCAGCAGCTGGCAGAGCAGCCCCGGCGTGGTTTGTGCTGCAATTCCCTCCCTGAGCCCCACAGGAATTTTTGGGGTAAAATCCCACAGGAGTGTTTGGGGTGAAATTCCACAGGAATTTTCAGGATGAAATCCCACAGGAATTTTTTGGGATGAAATCCCACAGGAATTTTTTGGGGTGAAATTCCACAGGAATTTTCAGGATGAAATCCCACAGGAATTTTTAGGATGAAATCCCACAGGAGTGTTTGGGGTGAAATCCCACAGGAATTTTTGGGGTGAAACTCTCCCCCAAACCCCATTTGAATCCTGCCAGGCTGGGACCAATCCATCCCTAATACCATTTAATTATTGGTAATTCAGCAGCAAATCGAGTTGATTTAACTGTGCTATCAAAGAAGCCTTTGCTGGGATTTCCTTGCAAACCCTGGCTGGCTTTTGGAGCATTTCAAGAGTGGTTTATAAAAATGCCAATTAGCAGCTGCCAAACGTGGAGGAAATGTATTTATGACATGGTGATCTCAGAGCTCAGATCCCTCAGATCCCTCAGTCTCAGAATGTGTCATCACTTTTTATTCGAGTGTAGCTTTTGTTGGAAATTCCCCTTATTTTGGTTTTAATGAAGAATGGAATGAAAGTATAATCCTGAGGCTTAATTCTGGCATGAGGCTAATCGAGTTTCTGCATAACAAAAATGTCAAGGATTGGATATTCTGCTGGAAACCCTTACTTTTAATAAAGCAATGTAATTAATTACCCTTGAACATCCTAGAGGTTTATTGCTTCGGATAAAAGAGTCCTGAGCACCTTCTTTGCTATTATTTCTGGAAGAAAAACAATGCAAAATAAAGATAATGGAAGTGTCTCTGACAGACAGGTTGTTTTTTTTATTTTATTTTAAGGAACTGTGTGGTTTTAACGAAGAACCTCCTTAAAGAAATTTAGGAGTCGCTGCTTTGCATCCCAAATTTTGGGTTCTGTCAGCCTAAGTCATAATTTACTTTATTCTGTGCCTTTAAACACACCATTGTGCATTTGCATGGGTGATGTGGATGCCAGTTTAATTACCCAATGCCACTTTCTATCAGACTGATAAAACTATTAAAGCAGAAATGCCGTGCTGGGCTGGAATGGCTCTACTAAAACTGAAAAATCACCTTTTTTTCCTGTCAGCACTCCTGGCACAGCTGAATTTCCTTCCCTGGGAAAGGTGGAAGTGATGCTGATGGAGCTCACAGCCCTTTTTTGAGGACAATCAGAGCTGAATTTGAGGTCTTGGCTTTCCAGAATTGTCCTAAAATGCCTCTTGGGTTGGGATTGGGATTTTGACACTAATTTGATTGACTGCTGAGTGGAAGAGGGAGGGGAAAAAAAAAAATCCATTAAAATGTTACACTTAAATAAAAACCCCCAGCAAATTGCTTTGCTGCAGGGAGTGTTTGCATGAGAAAAAAACCCCAAAGACATGAGAAGCTTTTCCAACTCCTGGCATAGTTTTCTGGATCAAATGTGTAATTCCTGCTGCTCATTGTGGATTTTCCTCATCCTGTCTGGCTGGGAGGAGCTCAAACCCCACTTTGATCAGGCTGGATTGAAAACATTTTTCCAGCAGTCAGATTTAATAATAGTTCCTCATGGAGCAGCTTTTGTTGGGGGTGATCAATGATATTGATTTCCCTTTAAATGGAAAGATTGCCCAGATCCACACTGGCTGCACTGACAGGATTTTAAAGATGAAGTGACTGCCTGGTTTGTTAAGGTTTCTTCTCAATAAATCACCTTTGGTTTGACAATTTGGTCTAAAATGAATCCTCAGGAATGAGTAGCTTTTGATCCTTTGTTTTTATGTGTATATATATTTTTTAAAATTTATACATATATATATATGTATATATCTCTATGTATTTATATATATATATTTATATTTTCTTTATCATTTTTTATATGTTACACCAAAGGTTTTAGCAGTGTTCAGCCCTCCTATATAAATTCAGGATCATTTTTTCTAACTGATGTTTATTTAAGTAAAACCCCATTGAACAGCTGTGACCAACTCAGAGCTCCTCCTTGCCTCACTTTTCTCAGTCTTTCCCTTGAAAATGTTGGAGGAAAAGGTCTAAAGAAACCAAATTTCAAATTGCTCCAAATCTGTCCTCCTACAGTCTGCTAAGAGTTTAAATTGAGAGAATTTTAAAATATTAATAAGTAAAAATACCTTCTGAGCCAGTCCAAATTCCTCATCCTTTTTTCTGCTTCCCACCAAGGTTTTTCCTGTGATAAAAGAAGCCAGAAATGAGAAAAATAACTTTACACTCTCCTTTTTTCACTTGGTTACAACTTTCCTTAAAAGAATGTAAGAAATGTTGGACAGTGGTGGCGATGAGGGGAAGCAATTCCCCAAATAACTCCCATTTTCCTGGGTGAGGAACTGAAAGGCCCCAAGTTTTTATTTCAAATCACTTTATTTATTTCAGGTATTTATTTCAAGTATTTTATTTCAACTGTTTATTTGAAATCCAGCTGAAGGAAGAACGATTCTGCTCCATTCTGCAGTGAAACCTTGGGGAAAGCTTGAATGGGAATTTCTGAATGGGTTTTGAACAGCAAAGGGAAGGATGAGAGAAAGGAAAGTGAAGCTTTTGACCATCTGCAGCAGGAAATGTCAAAATCTGATCTTTTCATCCTCTGTAAAGACATCCCTGAGCTGAGGGAGGAGATTCTCCCTTTCTGCTCTTCCTGCTCCTCTGGGTTGCTCTGGAGAAAGGCTGGAGAGCTGCTGAGGCTCCTTCTTAACCACATTCATATTTATTAATTGCAATTAATGCTTTCACACGCTGCTCACACCTCATTGGGAAGGTTGGTGAGATCTGCGAGATGCATCTTTGCAGCACCCCAAAATATTCCAATTGCTTTCTCAGCTACTCAACATTGCACCATAAAAAAGAATCCCAAAATGTCCCAATTTCTTTCTCAGTTACTCAATGTTGCACCGGAAAAAAGAATTCCAAAATATTCCAATTTCTTTCTCAGCTATTCAACGCTGCACCAGAAAAAAAGAATTCCAAAATATTCCAATTTTTTTCTCAGCTACTCAACGCTGCACCAGAAAGAAGAATTCCAAAATATTTCAATTTCTTTCTCAGCTACTCAATGCTGCACCAGAAAAAAAGATCCCACAGAACTCCTTTCTAACACCTGAATGAAGCTCTTTCCTGAGACTCACAATCCTCGCTCTGGTGCTGTGCAAAGGGTGAAATTCATGACAGGAAAATTAAGGGGAACAACCTGAGCCAATAGGGAATTATGCTGCTGCATGTCAGGGAACATTTAAATTTCACATGATGCTTCTAACATAAAAACAACCTCAAATTAACAGAAAATCCACTTCTGACAGAGTAAATTCTCATGGCAATGGAATCCCTGCCTGTTTTTGCTGGAGGTGATCCAGGCCAGGAGCAGAGCCCAGGTTCTCATCCTCTCCCTGCAGATTTTGGCTTTGCTTTCTCCCAATCCCTTTTTTCCTGCAGTCCTGCATGGAGCTGAGCTGCTGATCCTCAGCTGGCAGTCACCAAAAGCCACCAGGTGGATTTGGGGATGTTCTCTGCACATTCCATGGGCTGGGAATGATTTCCAGGAGCTCTCAGTCCCGGGGACCACAAACACCCCCAGTGCTAATTGCTCCAACAATTAACTCTGCCTCCTCTCATTGGAATTTCTGCCCATTTTTAGGAATCCAGTGAAGCCACACGGATTTTTACCTCCTGGAAAGCTGGGAAGAGATGCTTTTGGAGCAGGAAAAGGGCAGGAAAATCCCAGGAAAGAGCAAATTCCCACTGCTCAGGGATTGCTCCAACTTTCAGCTCATGCTTTTGGCTTCCTGTCCTTCCACTCTGTCCTGAGAACCTCAAAATCATCTTTCCAACTCATCAAACCCCTGCAGGATTTATTTCCAACTCATCAAACCCCTGCAGTATTTATTGCCCCTGTAGCAGAAAATGTTTGATGTCCTGTAATGCAATACAAGTCAGCTGCTCCACGTTTGACATCTGAATTGCATTAAGAGAGGAAAATCATTATAAACTGAATATGGAGAGACTCCACTCCTCTGGATCATTCCCTGCTGAAGGTTTCCCATCAGCCACTGAGGCCAAGGAGACAAAAAGGACATCAGAAATTCCATAAAGGGTGTTTTTAATGATCACAGTGCTGGATTATGAGCAAATTCTTATTTACTTTGTTCAGTGCCACAATTAGTGAAGATCAAAGTGCCTGCAAGTGCATTTTATACTGTAAATTATGAGGTAATTAACCTTAATGCACCCCGCTTAGAATCTCCAAACTAGCTGAGAAGATCCTTCAAACACAAACATTAATTATAAATAAAATCCTTAATTAGAAATAAAATGAATAAAAGGAGCTCCTAATGCCTCTGTGGAATATCTGAACCTGGTTTTCCCTAATGATAGCTCATTGACTTTTACCACAGATAAAGGGAATAGATTATTTCTAGATTATTTCCATCCTTTTTTTTTTCTTTGAGGCTAAAAGTGTCCCTGTTTGTGAATGACAGTTCAGCAGAAAATGTGTTTTATTTCACATAAACTCAGACGGACCAAGGAGCACAGGAAGCCTCACCAAGATGCCTCATTCAGAAATAAAAGGATCTGCAGAGCTTTGCAAACAAACCATCCGAATTGCAGAGAATAATCACCATTTTGTGTTTGCTTATCATTATAATCTAATTATAAACCCAACCTCGCAGCAGTTTTTTAAAGGAGGCAGTTAGCATTAAAGTATTTTTATGCAATTATCTGCTGTTGAGCTGCCTCATTAAACAGCAATTGCTACACGAATTTCCCTGTTGTTTAAGCACCATTTTTGCCATTTGCAGATTTCCCTTTTAGCCTAATAAAACAAACCATTGGATCCAAGACCAGCAGCTCTGCTGTACAGTCCAGTTGCCAAGAAACCATTGTTAAATATTTGATGTCATAAATATTGACAGAGAAGCTCTTTTTATTGTTTCCTCTTGCAGGCGAATCGACAAAGAGAGAGTTTTAAATATTACAATATTCTTGCCCAGCTTCATAACCATCCATCTTAAAATAAAATCCATTTAATAAGTCAGAAGTTTAGCCTTCAGTGGGAAACTTCCTGGAGGAGAAGGTGGGGAATGTTATGGAATCAATATGTGCAAAAAGAGTTTTTATTTGCAGTGGGTGCAGCGAGGATGATTTTGTGTAAGGACTTTGCTGTGATTGCAGATTGACTCTGCCACAAGCTGAAGGGGAAAACTCTTTCTCTGGAGCTGGCTGAGAGAAAGGGGAGGAGGTGGGAGGTGGATTTTCCTCCTCAGGCTCTGATTTGGCATTGTGAATATGGAAATAGCTCTGGGCAAGAGGAGAAAATGGCATGAGGTGACACTGGCAGGAGCAGGAGCAGAAATGCCTCTCACTTTTTAATGATTTCTGGAGTTATGCTGTGTTTTTATTGATGGAGCTCCTGGAAGGTAGGAATGGACACAAATGGCATTAACATCCATGGAGCAGTGCCAGTCCATCCCTTAAAGCAATCTGTTTCTATATGGGAACAAGAGGGAAGATTAAATATAGTTAATACGAGAGTAGAACTTTGTTTTTCAGAATTGGTTAAAAATACTCCTATTTTCTCACCGTTTTCATGAGAAAGTCACGTTTTGTGGTAAAAATACTTGGAGCTTTTTTCTAAAAGTTGATTTTAATGTAGCATGATCACAGAGAGTTAAAACTGCTTTAAAAAGTTTTTTATTTTTGAAAGCGGCTGCCATCTGGAGTGTTCTTTGGATGCTTTCAAACCAAAGAAATCAAACTGTTATCCCATATTAATTACACTCTCCTGGCTGAAAAGGTGATACAGTAACTAATTTATTCATTCCAAACTGCGAAACTCCAAATTACACAAATCTTTCCGATGTACTTCTGCCCAAAGTTCTCCAAACTCAAAATCATTAAGGTGGTCAGTATCAACCCATTCCCACCCTGCCAGAAGAGAATAAAAACGTTGATCTCATGAACCATCAGTGCCATCTGGAGCCATCCATTGCCACGGAAGGAAATCCATTCCCAGACAAAACATTGGATTCATTTTCCCCAGCCTGCCAAGCCCAGCCAGCTCCTTCCAGCAGAACGATTCCTGTATTCTCTGACACTTTATCCAGCAGCAGCTCTCGGAGTGAAGCTCAGATCTCACAGGGACTTTGTCAGGAATAACTGGAGTTTCTAACTCAGCCTTTCTCCAGCAGCTCTGGAGTTCTTTATTGCTGCTCTTCACTGTGGATTTGCCTGCCAGGAGTTCTCACAGCCCTGGGAGCTCCAGGTTGAGCCTTTCATGAGCCACCAGAACCCAAATCTGGTTCTGTTAAAGGGAAAAAGACAACAAAGCCCTGCCAGCATTTCCTGTCTGATCCAATCAATTTGTTTCTGGAGCGTTTGCAGGAGGTGTTTTAAAAGGACAAATGTTTTTAAAGCCACAGTCAGGAGTTTATTGCTTCCTCATAACTGATTTAGTGCCTCAAATCAAAGGTTTTACCCTCCTCCCTCACAAAATATACACAGAACACTGAGACAGATCATCTGTCATCTCTATAAAAATGTCACCCACTATTAGTTGCTTCTGTTAAACTGCATCTTTATTACCTGCTGTAATTATGAGGAATTCTGGCTGGTTCATATATTTCCCAAGGTAAGGGAATTACCAACATCTCCTTTTTCAGTCTTTCCCAGGGCTCAGTCTGCTCAGCAGCAGCTAAACCCAAGCAGTGATGTCAAGCACAAAATAGCATTTTAATTTAATCCTAATTTGGGTATTAATGGGATGAGCACAGCAGATTGCAGAGGACTGTGGCAGTGAGAGCTTTTCTGGTTCAGAGCTGAACCATCCCAGCCTGAGGAGTCCTTGCAGCTCAGCTCTGGGTGGAGATCCAGCAGGAGGGAAAGGAGAATATAGCAGTGAAAATCCTGGGATCCTGGGCGTGATCTTTGCATCACTCCTGTGATCTTACAATGAGTAAAACCTCTCTGGATTGAGTCCTAAATCTTTTCTCAACCTCAAAGTTGGCACAGCCAGCCGAGGCTGGCAGAGGTTTCAGTGATCAAGGACCAAACCATGTCCCCAAACAGGACAATAGCCAGAGAGGAATCTGATCCAGCTCTGACCATTCACTACAGCCTTAATTACCCAAATGATTACTCGGTGATTAATCCAATTAACCCAGTCTATCTCCAACCACAGTGCCATATTCCAATATTTCCCCCCTGGAGTCCAGCTGAGATTCTTCCACTTTGCATTTCCAGCTCAGAGCATTCAATTTAACAGACAGAGGCAGAAGTTCTGTTCAGTGAATCAGCTCCAACCCCGATTTCCTTTCTCACTTTCCCAACTCCAGAGAGAGAAAAAAAAAAAAGTTGCTAATCAACAGGAAATGCAATTTTGACCGTGTGAAAACTGCCTTTTGCAACTGCAGGCAATTCTCACAAGTCTATTGAAGCATTTGCACTGCTGTGGCACTGCTGAAACGCTGATACTTTTCAAATTACACCCCAGCCACACGTGCTGGATTGAGAGCCTTTCCCAGCACCTTGGCATGGCTCTGATTCCCTTATCCCTGCTGAATAGGTGTTTTCTCCAGGAGCGTTTCTGTTGCCTGCAGAGGGGCAATTTGCAGCATCAGGCTTTCAGGAGCTCCAAAATTCACCCTGAAACTCCTCTGTGCCCTTGGTTTTGGTGGGTTTTAGCTCTGAGCAGCTGCCCAGGCTCAGAACTTTTCCTATATTTTTCCCCCTTAATTTTCAGTATCAGTATTTTTTCTCATCAAGCTCTGTAAGCATTTCTTCACATCACAATCAGACTGATAATTAGTTGGCAGTTATTCATCAGCCTACAACAGCTCTCATGGACTCTGCAATCAGTGAAACTCCTCACAGCCCCACAGATCTGGCATTTTCTCCACAGCTCTGTCCATGGTATAACATGGGAAATTTGGGGAGGAATTACTGCCTGGCCTCCTGGAAGGGCAGGGGATGAGATGGAGAAACATGATGCAGCTCAGAACGAGTATTTTATAATAAAATACAAATTTTATTTGTATTTTATTATAAACAGAATTCTGACTTCAAAGGATCTGGGATGTGCTCTACGTCTAGAATAGGGACCATGAGGTTTTTATCTGCAGTGAGAAGTTTTTAAAATCCATCCTGAGGAGGAGAAAATGGGGAAAACAGGCTGGAGGACTAATGAATTTGGATTCCATGGGTTTGTGCTGCCTGGTTATTGATTCTGCCTGGATTCTGCCAAGGTTTCCTGTCACACCTGCCTCTGCCAGAGCCTGGGTTAGCCCTATTGATGGATATTGATGGATATTGATAGATATTGATAGATACTGATAGATATTGATAGATATTGATAGATATTGATAGATATTGATAGATATTGATCCCCAGCTCCTGCAGGTGATCCCCAGCTCATGGGTTAGCCCTATTGATGGATATTGATAGGTATTGATAGGTATTGATAGATATTGATAGATATTGATTCCCAGCTCCTGGCTCAGCTCTATTGATGGATATTGATAGATATTAATCCCCAGCTCCTGGGTTAGCTCTATTGATGGATATTGATAGATATTAATCCCCAGCTCCTGGCTCAGCTCTATTGATGGATATTGATAGATATTGATAGATATTGATAGATATTGATTCCCAGGTCCTGGCTCAGCTCCATTGATGGATATTGATCCCCTGCAGTATTTCCCAGCTCAGCCAAACCCTCCAGCCTGCTGTTGCTGCCTTAGCCCAGCCTCTCCCAGCTCCCTGTGAGCAGCAATTTCTGAATGCTGAGCACTAAAACCCACCATCTCCCCCTTCCCTCCAGCCCTCCTGGCCCTGAGCTCTGAGCAATTCCCAGATTCCCTGGCTGAGGACCATTCCTGGCCTCAGGAGTTCCTCCTGATTGATGCCTGCTCTGTTTAGACTTTCAAAGCTGTTTTCTCCCAGGTCACAAATTCCCCCAGGTGGACTTTTTGAAGCTTCAGAGATTTCAGATCCCTGGTAAAGCTTTCTCAGCTTTTGGAATCCTGAAGTGTTTATAGTGTGCAGATTTTCTGATAAACTCCCACTGTCGCTTTTCTCTCTTGCTTGTTTGGGGAAATCACAACCAAACAATGGGAATTTTCAGCAGGGAGCACAGAAGGACAGAAATAGATGCATAACGCTCCCACCCACCCTCAGAAGATGAGGCTTTCCTGAGGGAACCAGGCTAAAACCCAGGGAAAATATCCCTGAGGCAACTCCTGGTGTTTGGGGATCTCTGCAGGAGTTGTGCTGCCTGGAATGCAAACCAGGACTTTACCTGGAATACAAACCAGGAGTTTACCTGGAATGCAAACAAGGAGTTTACCTGGAATGCAAACCAGGAGTTTACCTGGAATACAAACCAGGAGTTTACCTGGAATGCAAACCAGGAGTTTACCTGGAATACAAACCAGGAGTTTACCTGGAATGCAAACAAGGAGTTTACCTGGAATAAAAACCAGGAGTTTACCTGGAATGCAAACAAGGAGTTTACCTGGAATGCAAACCAGGAGTTTACCTGGAATACAAACCAGGAGTTTACCTGGAATGCAAACCAGGAGTTTACCTGGAATACAAACCAGGAGTTTACCTGGAATGCAAACAAGGAGTTTACCTGGAATAAAAACCAGGAGTTTACCTGGAATGCAAACAAGGAGTTTACCTGGAATAAAAACCAGGAGTTTACCTGGAATGCAAACCAGGAGTTTACCTGGAATGCAAACAAGGAGTTTACCTGGAATGCAAACCAGGAGTTTACCTGGAATACAACCTGGGAGTTTACCTGGAATACAAACCAGGAGTTTACCTGGAATTCAAACCAGGAGTTTACCTGGAATACAAACCAGGAGTTTACCTGGAATACAAACCAGGAGTTTACCTGGAATTCAAACCAGGAGTTTACCTGGAATGCAAACCAGGAGTTTACCTGGAATGCAAACCAGGACTTTACCTGGAATGCAAACCAGGACTTTACCTGGAACACAAACAAGGAGTTTACCTGGAAAGCCAGAGGATTCCTTGGAGATTTAAAGGTGTAACAGGCAGTGAAGGAATTTGCAGTATTTACCTGAGTTACTACAACATTCCAGCAGCTTTGTCAGAATGAGCTTTTCCATTTCTGCTGTAGAAGCCATTGGAGAGCTGAGCAATCCTTTAGCAAATGCCAGCAGTGAGAAATACAAATTCCAGTTTTTATGAACCCACCCTGTGCTAGCCTGGTTTAGACACTGGGTTTGGATTGTGCAGCCAATTGTTTTGTGTGGAAAACAGGCTGATTTGGCATTCCAGGTGCAGAAATTCCTTTGTTTCCTGGCCATCAGTGCTGGCTGGCTTATTCATTTCTCTGATTTCATTGCCAACTTTATTCCTTCTTTTATTGCCAACAGAGACACTTCCATTCCTGTTGAATACAAAAAAAAAAAAAGAAAATCTGAATTCCTTTGTCCATTCCCTTCCCATTGCCTTGGAAACCAGGAAAGATTATGGAGGCAAACTGGGGGAAACACGGAATATCCACCCTGTGGAGCTGCAGGGAAATGGAGCTCAGGTGTTGATGCTGCTGGGACAGAAAATAGGAGATTCTCCTGTCCAGGGCATGAAGGTGTTAGCAAATCCCTCCTGAGCAAGGGGACAGTTCGGGGACAGTTCAGGGACAGTTCAGGGACAGTTCAGGGACAGGGATCTGTCCTTCTTCCAGCTTTGCTCTGCTGGCACAGCCATGGAGAGCTGCTGCTCCATCTAAGGAATTCTGGGGTCAATGAGGCTGGAAAATCCTCCAGGACCATCTGTGCTGATCCCCACCTTGTCCCCAGCCAGAGCCCTGAGTGCCACAGCCAGCAATTCCTCGAGGGATGGAGATCCAAACCTCCCTGGGCAGCTTTTCCAAAATCTAACAACCCTTTCCATGGAGAAACTCCTCCTGGAATGCTCATCTTCCACCACATTTATCTGTATCAGGACTTTTTCCCCTCAGGGTTGCCTCTTGCTCCTGTTTTTCCCTAGCCCTGGCTGTGGGATGAGCTGGGATGTGACAATGCAATATTCCACCACACAAACAGCTTTTTCCTCAGTGATTCCCTCAAATCCATCATTTCCAGTCAATCCCAGCCTGGCCCAGGTTTGTGTCCCACAGCCCCACTGCCTCCTCCCACACCTTCCTTCCTGGAAAAACCTCCCAAATCTGAATTTGAATTTGAATTTGAACCTCCCGAGCTGCAGAATTCCCTTTTTCCCAGCGCAGCAATGTGTTACAATCACCACAAACACCCCAGGCAATGAACCTTTAGCTTTTAGCAGCACCCTCCCAGCCCTCTTCTGCAAGCCAAATATTTGCTGGAATTACAGCTCTGGCACCGTGAAAGGGATTGGGTTTGGTTCTCTGTGATTTTCCCAGCCCGGGGCATCCTTGCAGATGGCAGCAGGAGCACAAAAAGCTCTTTTTGCAGGAATCTGGATTTCAGACATCACAGATTTCCACTTGCTGGGAACCCTGGAAGGGAAGAACTGCAAACTCATCATTGCGAAGAGATATGCAAATCCCTCTTTTTGTTTCCAAAGGAACCATTTAATGGTCGATTTTTCACCCGCAGATTTTCCCCAGCAGTTCCATTAGCTGACATGACAAAACGCCAGCTCGTTTCATATTTAAATGCAGGACCAATTGGAAGTAATATATCTTTACTTTGGGAGAATTTTCATCTGTTATTACTCCATGAATTATGTCCAAAAGAAAGAACCTAAGCCCTTTTCTCCTGCTTGCAAGGTTGACAGAAAACTTATATTTTCTGTAATGAAACGAGCTGCTTTTTGGATGTATTTTTTTTTTTAATTTATTTTCTGCTTTGATTTTTCTCTTTCCCAGCTCCCACTAAAATAAGATCCTCGTGTTTTCCCCTCCTGAATCATCTTCCCTTCCTATTTCCAGCTTTCCCTGCCCTTTATTCAAGTTTCCCCCTTTCAAGCATGCAAAAAAAAAATAAATGGAGAAAAGAAATGTAATTACTTACACCTCTACTGATATTTCCATTGAAATAAAGGAATTTTTTTGCTAACAACAGACAATAAATGATCTCAGGAACAATGGATCCCATCCGAATTTACCCTTCTGTTAAAGTGATAACAGCAAATTCTAATTCCTTCCCATTTTTATCAGATGCTGTCAGTGCAGGTGACTCGTGGGGTAGATATTGGTTTCCATTGAAATTTGAACATTTTCCAAGTTCAAAGTGTAATTCCTAATCAAAACTGTGACAGAGAGGGAACTTACACTGCTTTGTTTGTTTCACTGCCAAATCCACCCAGAAAGACAAAATTCCATGCTGGAACCTCCTGCAGCTGGGGAAGGCAGAGCAGAATTTCCCAATAATTTGGTGGCACTGGCAGGCTGGGGTCGGTTTGGTGCTGTTATTCTCTACCCTAAACCCAACATTTTGGTGTTTTTCATGCCTTCAGTGAATTGCTGAAATCCAGACCTTCTCTGCCCTGCTATTTCTGCCCCTGAATTCAGAATTTGCTGGTTTACACCCCCAGAAATGCTGCCTGGTTTGGATTCAGCCTCAAACATTTGAATTGCTCGCTGTGGTTTTTGTTCTCCTTCCATCCCAAAGCTGCATTTCCCTCCATCAGTACCTTCCAGGATGCCCTTGGACACAAAGCACTGCCAAAAAAAAAGAGTATTTCTGCAAAACTGCTTTGTCAGTAAAAAAACCCCACAGCTGTTTTCAGAAATACCTGCAGAGAGTAAATCCTGGTGAGGATGACAAGAATTGCTCACTCTGGCTGGAGCAGGGAAACATCACTTTATATGAGTTAGGCTGTCAATATGAGGCTATTATCCCCACAGCCTGACCCAAATTATTTGTTATTTGACCAAATATCTTTATTTTGGAGGGAAGGGAGCTCTTTTGGGATTGCACTGGCATTGCCAGCTCATCCTGGCTGGACAATCACAGCCTGGCGTTAATTAATTCATTAATTTTAGCTGAGATTGCTGGGCTATGTCAGGCAGATCTTGATTTATTCTTCAGGGCAGGAGAATTCCCTCCTGAATTCACAATCCGAGGTTTTACTGTAGCCAAGTTCTTTTTTTGGGAGATATTCCACAGCAAGGCAAAGCTTTGATCCCTTTTCCCATGAATGATGGAAGAACTCTTGGATTTATTGCCCGAAATTTCCACTTTATTAAGCTGTCAAGTTCTCCTCGGTGGGCTGGCAGAGAGTGAGACACTAAATTTGATTTAAAGGTCAGAGGAGATGTGTGGCACCAGCAATCTGCCTGGAAATTGTTTCTGTAACACTAAATGGAGTTTACAAGGGGAGGAAATGGGAAGTGGTCAGCACGAGTCATCCCAACCCCAGTGTCTTTGGAAAGCCACTGAAGGAAAAGGATTTTCTGCAACCACAGTAAAAGATAAAGGAAATGGGGATATCAGGGTGGTGATCTGGGATTTATGAACCCCAAGCAGAGTTCTGTAGCAGCTAAACAAGGGGAAAACATCAGGAAAATGCTTCTGTTTCAGTGTTAATGCAGAAATCACAATTGCAGCAAACCTTAATTCGGGGAGACGTTTTAATCAGAATTTACTGGAGGTCTAAATAAACTCTCCACAATAGTCCCTGAGCATTCTCCCAGCAGACCTTGTTATTCTTCCTGCATCTCCACATCTTTTAATTCACAACCCAAATAAGGCCCCAGCAGAGATCACTTCCTCTTAAAAAGGATTTTACAACTGCAGCCCAATATATTATCATTTTAATTAAATATATGAAGCATAACAAGGGCCAAGATATAAATTTCCAGGGGACTGAAGCTTAATTTAATTTCCACATTTAATATATAAAACTTGTGACATATAAAAACTCCTAATACCCTCATTTGCCTCTTAGTACAGCCCTTTATCACAGGCATTTCATTAGTCACAGAGATAACAGAAAACAATTACAAACTAACTGGGAAGTCTGCAGGAGACTCTGCTTGGTAAGAAAATTAGGTATTATAATAAGTGGAAATTTCTGTCTTAAGGAAATAAAAAAGGAGTCAGGCAATTTCCATCTGCCTCATTAAAGGAAATAGAAGTTCACTCACAATCACCATCCAGGTCTCTGAAAGTCTCAGGCTCTTTTCTGATTTTTTGCTTGGAAATAGAAAGAAGTTCAGCTCTTCCCCAAAAAAGCTGGAAAAAACCTAAGCCTTCGAGGGAATCATTCTGGGACTTTGCTCCTCTCTGCGTGGAAAAAGGACTTAAATAACCCAGGCAGGAGTGAAACAAATGGAAATATTGACATTTTATGGATGCTCTGGGGCTTCTCCCTATTTCCTGCTATTCTGGCTGAGTTCTCCACCCCACCTGAAAAGCTCCCAATTCCCCTTTCCCAGCTGCTGCCCACAGATTTCCATAAAAACACCTCTCTCTGTTTTTTTTTATTTTTTCTGAAGGGTTGCTGGGGATTAAAAATAGAGTCTGAAGTGTCCATGGTTTGCAGAGCAGAGCTTTTGACTTTTTCTCAGAGCTTTGACATAAAACCCTGGAGCTGAAAGCAAAGCTGAGCCTTTGATCCAAAACAGAGCCCAGAGCTGTTCTGCTTCAGCTCTGGGGAAGAGATGTGACACTGCAGAGAAAAAGTCAGATAAAAATGATGAATTCCTCAGACCAAACGCATTCTGGATTTTTTTCCTCACTGTTTTCTGAAGGCTGGCTGGCAGGTGAGACAAGAAATGAAACAGCTGAAGGATTTCAGAAATTCTGCATTGCCTGGAAATGCAGTTTTTTCGCTGAGTCTCCCAGGTTTGTCCATGGAGGAGGATATGGGGAAAAGCCAGGAGAAGTGTGGAAAATTTAAATAAACACTGAACAGGGCTGTATTGGTGAGGTCTGGTCATTAAAGGGAAAAGTGATTGGCTGGAAAGAATCATAGATTTCTGAGAAAGATAAAAATACAAATAAATCCTTCAGGGTGGGCAGCTGGGATTCTTTGAAGCAGCAAATTTTGGGTACTTTACACAGAGGAACCACAAGCAATTAAAAGATACTGAGCACCCTCAATTCCCATTGATCAGAGTTCTGCATCTCTGAGGAATATAAATGATGAATTACTTGATTCAATAGCTTTAAACAAAAGAGTCTGGATGAAAAATGTTTGGAAGGACATGTTTAATAAGATAGCCCAGAAAAGCTGGCAAGGCTTCCTCCCTGCAAACACTTTCTGCTGTAATCAGAGCAGCATAACCACGGATTTACAAACTGTCAGGATTGTGATATATTGCTGCATTTCTGCCCAAAAAGAACATGAAATGTGTTAAGTTTGGCCTGGGATGAAACACTGAGGACTAAAATATTTCTATTATTCCCGCTGAAAGATCAGGGAAGCAGCGAGGAGATCAACATTGTTGTTCACATCCTGACAAAGTGTTCCAGCTGTTGGAAACATGTGCTCCTATTGCAGAATAATCTAATTAACCTTAGCAGGAGTGCAAAGTCATTAACACATCCTGCTGCACGGAGCTCTCAGGCTCTGCTTTCACCTTCACTTTCACACCATTCCAGCTGTGGCCACTTGTCCCTTCAATCCAGTAGTATTTCCTCTTAAGAAAAAAAGGAAAAGGAAAGGGAAAGGGAAAGGAAAGGGAAAGGGAAAGGAAAAGGAAAAAAGGAAAAGGGAAAGGAAAAGGAAAAAAGGAAAAGGGAAAGGGAAAGGGAAAGGAAAAGGAAAAGGAAAAGGAAAAGGAAAAGGAAAAGGAAAACAGAAAAGGAAAGGAAAAAGGAAAAAGGAAAAAGAAAAGGAAAAGGAAAAGGAAAAGGAAAAGGAAAAGGAAAAAAGGAAAAGGAAAAGAAAAGGGAAAGGAAAAGGAAAAAAGGGAAAGGAAAAGGAAAAAAGGAAAAGGAAAAAAGGAAAAGGAAAAGAGAAAGAGAAAGAAAGAGAAAGAGAAAGAGAAAGAGAAAGAAAGAAAGAAAGAGAAAGAAAAAGAGAAAAAGAAAACGAAAGAAAAAGAAGAAAGAGAAAGAAAAATATAGTAATAATCACCTGGGAACTAAGTGACGCTTCAGTTATCTGTTTGATTAATCTCTTTGGAGAGCAGGAAAACATGCAGGGTGCACATTACAGAGCTGATGGAAAACATTTTTATTGCACAAAAGTTAGTTCTGATCAACTGGGGAATGTTTGTAACATCTGGGTTTATCAAAGTAACACCAGGATGGTCGAGACTTCCTGAAGGCAATTTTTAAAGCAAGATCTGGGAGTTGAAACTGTTTTTAAAGGCAAATCCCACACTGGTGACTGAACATTTCTGGGTTTGCACTCCCTTTTGGGGTTTTTCCCAAAGTTTTGGGTTGGACAGCAGTCAGAGCATGGGGAGCAGCAGTGTTGGATAGCCCTGGGAACAAACTGCAGGCACTCACTGCAAAAACTCGCCAAAAACTCCCTGAAGAGTTCAATTAAACACTTTGGGATCTTCTAAAGGAACTTTGGGATCTTCAGGGTCTCATTAAACTCCGTGAGGAGAGTCTCTTCAGTGGGGCACAGCCACAGGGATTTCAGGAGCCACTTGTGGTCACTGCTGCTAAATTTGGACTGAGGAAAAGGAAAATCTGCCTAGCTGGCAAATATTTACACTGGGAAGGAATATTTTCCAAACTTTTGGAGGCTGATATTCTCCCAGCAGGAAGGGCTAAAACGAGATTGAGAGGCAGCTGCAGTTCATGATCAGTGAGCAAACTTCCCTGCTCAACAATGCAAACTGGTTGAACAAGCATTTCCCTGTCTATCTCAGTTTATTTATTATCGATTCCCATTAATTGTAAAGACCCTGACTGCTGCAATACCTGACTGATGCTCTTTCATTTTTCATGGGAGGCTTTAGCTTATCCATCCATGTATTGCAGACACTTTCAGGGATCATAACTCACAGGGATTATCTAATTATCCAGCAATCACCTCGGGAGATGAACACCTCAGACGGGAGAGCAGTGCCAGAAGCAAAGCAGTGATTCACACTTTGCTGGGAACTTTAGTTATAACTAGCAGAGATGGAATTTAAACCCCAAAACTCAGTTGGGAATTGAGAAGAAAAGTGCTCTGCAGAGAGCACCTGTGATTTCCATGCAGCCACACCCATGTTTTGGGACCTGCAAGGAGCAGACTCGGATTTTCCTGGGAATCTGAGTGATGATGCTTCTTCCAGTGAGAGTTTGCACTGAGCTTGTGTGGCAGAACCTCAAGAAATGAAAGAAACAGCAGGAAAATGGAGGCTGTGTAGCTCAGTTGTCCAACAAGACCTCTGGAAACCAGGCAGAGGCTTTAGGATCTAAATTAAAATTCTCCAGCAGCCAATGTCTGCCCCAGACTCAGTCAGACATCACCTGGGAACACCTGAATCAGGTTTGTTCAGCCAGAGGAGCTCAGTCCCTGCTTGTCAGCAGTTTGTTTCAGCTAAAAACATCCGTTTTCCCTAACCCCCCATGCCTGTACTGCAGTTTAATGAGTGATGCTATGAAGCTCAGCTAACCTCTGTAAACCAGCAAGATTCCTATCAAATCACTGCAGAAAGGAAATAATACATGCCAGCTTCCCCAGTGACCTCATAAATCCCTGCTCACCAACAGTGATGTTTGTTAACAGCAAAATTAACTTTTATTACCTCCTTCCTGGGACTGGGTTTGCCAACATCCATTTTTGGAGCTCCTCAGAGCAACCAGGAGAGGTAAATTAGATTAAATTTGGTTTACTGGCCAAGATGTGAGACACAAACATAACTGAGGGACGGGAAGTTTCAGGGAAGTTTCAGGGAAGGGAAGTTTCAGGGAAGTTTCAGGGAAGTTTCAGGGAAGTTTCAGGGAAGTTTCAGGGAAGTTTCAGGGAAGTTTCAGGGAAGTTTCAGGGAAGTTTCAGGGAAGGGAAGGGAAGGGAAGGGAAGGGAAGGGAAGGGAAGGGAAGGGAAGGGAAGGGAAGGGAAGGGAAGGGAAGGGAAGGGAAGGGAAGGGAAGGGAAGGGAAGGGGTTTTACCTCTCTTCTGAGCTCGGAGCTGACAGATCTCAGATTCTGTGATCTCTGCTGCTAACACAGCACCCTCTGCATGTTGCATCCCCAGCAGTCACCTCCCAGCCTGGCAAGCAGCATTCACTGCTCCGTGTGCAGGAAAGACAAACCCAAATCAAATTAATCTCTCACTCCAGGGCTGTGCAATGTTCTGGACCTGTTCCCAATGGGGAGACAAAGGTGAGGCCCTGGGGTGCCAGAGCAGCAGATCTGAGCTCTCCTGGCTTGGATGGCACAAAACCCATCAGAGGTGAACCAAAGTGCTCCCTGACTCAGCCAGGAGTGCAAATAGGGTAAAGGAGTGACCAGGGTGTGGGAATGGCAGCCTCAGCCTCTCCTTCAGTGTGGATCTCACTTTGTGGAATGGTTTTTCTCATGTCAGAGTCGTGCAGGTGGCAATGCTGATCAAGAATTCCTTTTGGAAGTTTTTATTTTGCCCCAGCCCTGAGCCCTGGGGAGCTCTGCCAGCCCTGCCTCTGCCCTCACTACATCAAAGATGTGCATCCAGCATGACCACAGGCAGGACACTCCTGGATTTGCCTTTCTTTTCTGCTTTTCTGCTGTCTCCTCCTGTGTCAGAGGCAAGGAGCCAGACTGTAACCCAGCTCTGGTGAGCATCAACCTTGGCTCTGACTGTGAAAAATCTGCCTAGTCAGGGATAGCAGGGAAATATGGGTCATTTTTATCCCTCTGACATTGTCTGTAGGCAGCAGGAAATGTGGGTTTTTACACACTGCCTTGATTCTGGAGTTTTCCTTGACATCTTTGTGCTGTTTATGAAGAGGGGAGGTGAGGATCCTTGGCAGAAATGTAAATTACTTTAATATCTCCTTAACAATTTTTTTTTCCTGGAATTGATGTGAGGAACCAGAGGTGAGGATTTATGAAGGACACTCGTGACAGATCTCCTCTGCAAAAACTGAAGGGGAAAAAACAAATCAATAAACAACATTATAGTAAAGAAATAAAAAATAAAAAAATTATCTTTGAGTCCTGATGGGTGACTTTTGGCCTGAGCTGTGCAGCCTTTGGGAGGAAGAAGGAATTATTCTTTATAACCTCAATGACTAATTATCCCATGATTTTGAGAGCTTTGATAAGTTTTATATTTCATCATGAGCTTTGTGGTAATCTCAGCCCCAGAGCTGTTCCCAAAAGTGGAGCTCCAGAGCCAGGGAATTGTCTGGGAGAGGGAAATGCTCTGTGCTGAGCCTGCAGAGCAGCAGCTGCACTTTTAATTAAAACTCATGTCCTACAGATCTCCGTGTGTTTGAGTGTTTCTTTGTTTCTAATGAATTTTTTTCAGATAAAGGGAGCTTTTCTAATTATCCTGCTGCCTCCCGGAGCTCTCCTTCCTTATTCATCTCTGCTATCGTGACTTTTTTCAATTTTCCTGAGCAGATTAGGCCATATCAGAGCTTGGGAGGATATTAAAGGTGATGGCAGCCAAACCCAGTCCTGCTCCTTGATCCAACCAGAAAAGTCTCTTTTCTCACCCTCCTCCATCCCTCTCCACTCCACACAATCACTAATTAAGGTGACACAGATGGATTTTAAGTGTGTTTGACAGAGACTAATGAATGAAGTCTCCACACCCATCAGGAAAATTCCTCAGTGTTTGTGTAAGTTGACATCCTTCTGTGGAGCTGCAGGTGAAAATTAGGGATTTTTCCCTTGGATTGGGCTGAACCAGCCGTTCCTGGGGAGCTGCTGCTCCAGGGGGAATCCTCACAGGGAGCAGGGGGTGTTGGCAGGGCTGAACTCACAGTCACAGAAGGCAGGGAAGGAGTTTTGGCTCCTTTAGATCCTTGGGAATGTGAAATTTTCCAAAGTGTTTGGCAGCTAATTTTTCCTGCCATTGCTTTGCTCTCTTCTCCTAATGCAAAGAATTCTTTAAAATCCTTTATTTTTCCTTTTAACAACTAAGAAGGGCAAATTTCCCCTCATTTGTAGAAAGCAGAACTATTTTAATGTATATATAAAATATAATAATAATAATAGTATAATACTGCCCTTGAAAAGCAGGAAAATCTGGTTTAAATTTGTTCCCAAGGAACTGAAACAAGAACTTTCCAGGAAAAAAGACAATTTGGATAAAAGAGGTTTATTTTTGAGATGCCAATCCTGGGAATTTTGCCTCCTGAACTCCTTTTCTGCCGAACCTCAGCATCTCACCAACTGCTTGCTGCAGCTTTAATCTCCATGCAAACCAGCTGCTGAGCATAAAAGTGTGTTTGCATCAATCCTCCCAGAAATCTAAACAAACCAGGAGCAGTGGAACCCTGAATGAAGGGGTGATTAGGAAGTGACAGCAGAGATTGGTGATAATGAAGGGATGAAGAGTGCTAGCCTGGAGATGGGCCAGTTAGTTAATTGCAATTAATTCTGCAGGGTGGGCAGCAGCAGACCTGCAGGATCCAGGGGCAGGAATTTCCTCTTCAGGTCTGTGTGGAGCTACAAACCCCTCTGGAGCTTTTGTCATTTTAAAAATTAAAATTTTTTTAAAAAGTTTTGATATTTGATGGCTCTGGATTAAAATAACACAAACAAAACACAGCAGACCTTGAAGCCCTGATGTGTCTGGTGTTAAATTCAGGTGCTCTATTTTTTGGGTTTTTAATCTTTGTTGGTTTTTTATCTTTGTTGGGTTTTTTTTATCTTTAAAGCTCTGGGTTTCAGCAGAATTCCTGGGCATAGATTGTTGGTTTTTTTATCTTTAAAGCCCTGGGTTTCAGCAGAATTCCTGGGCATTTCCAGAGTGACTTTTTGCTAGGAGGGATAAAGCAGAACCTCAATTCCCAAAGGGGTTGGAGAGTGTTGATAGAAAAGGGAATCCCAGGCTGATTTGGCACTAAAATCAACTTCTTGGGGTGATGTGAAAGGAAGTCTGAGATGAAAATTGAACCTTCAGTGAGTGGGAAAGTCCCTGTGGCTGACAGAGTGAGATTGCAGGAGTTCCCTCCCTGCTCTGCTCCCAGCAGCTCAGGAGAGGAGGGCAGGAAAGCCCAGCAAAATACTAACCTAAATTATTAATATAGAAAAAAAATCAAAAATCTACTAAATGATAAAAATTAACAATATGAAATAATTAAAAATATGCTAAAATACCAATTGCAGAACACTGAGATCCCCCAGATCAGATGCATTTAAATAAAGTGTAATATATTTAATTGTAATACAAGCAAACCACACAATCATCAAACCTCCAGGGCCAATGAAACAATTCCCTTCTGCTCCTTAAACTCTCCAAAATGCCCATTTTTACCTGCTGGCTGAAGGATTTCACTCTTCCCAAAGGCAGGTTGATGATTAATCAATGCCCAGCCAATCAACCTATTGAGTTCAGGAATTACCAACTTGTAAAAGTTACTGAAGGAGAAGATTTCAAAATAATCTCAACTCTGAGCAGTTCCAGTGTTTCTCTTCTCTCCATGACAGACAAACTACCAACACATGGCAAAGGAAGGCTGCAGGTAAGATAATTAAAATGCAAAGTTTTTGCTGGTTGTGTGATTAGGAGCACGAGGAGAAAGCAGGAGGTGAGAGTGTGAAGGTAAAAGTAATAAAAGGAAAGCAAATGGTTCATTTAACTAAAGGGCTGATTCAACTGGAAGACTTGTTCTGCCTCACATTTTTCATTAGCAAACATTTCTATTTAGGGGATTTTTTTTTTTTCATTTTCTTTGTTGAAGCTCTTCCAGATACAATGGGTGATTTAGGGACACTGCTTCTTTTGAAATCCACATTGATTAAAAAAGTCAGGCATTACACAGACAAAAAACCTTTTTTTAAAATTAATTCTCTCTCCAGCTACAGTTTTGTCAATCCCAAATGATTTTATGACAGAAGACTTTGGTGTCACAAAATGTTAGGATTGCAATTAGATTTTTTTTCCCCCCTCTGTGATATCATTCAGATGTAAAGGATTTTAAGATCTCCAGGCTGAGATTCTCAATTCCCTTCCCCATGATTTTTCCAGGTTAGATTTTCCCACTGCAAACACTGGGCAGAAGTTTGTTATTGAGATGTCTCTTGGAGTTAATAATTGTTACTAGAAAAATATTGAAGATTAATGAGGTTGCATTTAGCTGGTGCCAAGTAATTAAATCGAATGTAATTAAGTGCTAAATATATCAAAACTTTGAGGTTTGGGCTTTTCATGCAGGGCTTGTGTTGTGACAGAGAAAAGAAAGAGGCAATGTCATGTCATCTTTTCTGCTTCTGTCTTTTCATTTCCAGCCATTCATCCACCGAAACAGACTCATCTCAGATTTCACTGCGGAGCTGACAAGTGGAGAAATTAAATCTTTTCTAAAGAAAAAAGTGCTGAAAATGCCCCAAAACCTCGGAGACCTACTTCCCTCCCAAGTTTGACTCAATTAAAACTGCTGGGAAAGTGGTTCAGACTGTGTGTTGCACAACCAGCACACACCACAGGGATTAATTGCTGGGTGGAAAATGAACTTTTCCTCAGGAGCACCTCTGCATACACAATTTAAATCATCAAGGTCCAGAATCTTCTCCCCCAAAAAAATCTCTGGTCCGGAACATTTTTGCAGCCAATTTGCATAGCAGTGAAGCTATTTATCTTTTACAATTTCCTGGCAGAGAAAGCCCAAAGGCAAATTCTTGGTCCTCAGGGTTCAAAATGGAGCGAGAGAAAATGTGATCCCTGGGATGGTTTAATTCCAGAGCTGTGCCTGGAGTTTGCTGGGCAAAACTGGAAATGTAAAAAGCTCAAAATGTTCATTTTCCCCCTGTTCTTGGCCCAGTAAATAACAGATCTAATTTACCCCCTCCCAGCCAGGCAGCACTATTTAATATCTGCAGCAATCAAGTGAAAATGGGACTAATTACAGCCATGGAGGATTTTCAATCCCAGCTGATTGCAGTGAGGATTAATCCTGCTGCAAAATCCTGCTGTTTGGGGACAAAATGCCTATAAATCACTGCTGGTTAGGAAGGCATCAGTAAAGATTTGGCAGGAAGTGAAAATTCGCAGGTTAGGCATGCAAAAATACACGTGTAGCAGGGGATTAATGCCGTGTTTGAAAAGTGATAAAAAGCACAGCATTTTATTGATAAAACCACTGAAACTCTCTCTCTGTGCTTCTCCTGGGAGCTTTAAACTCAAATGACTCTGATAAACTATGAAAGCTCCCATTGATTAATTGATAATGGCAAATAAATAAATTTAGGGGAGAAAATACACTTTGAGACATTATTGGCACTGAGGGACCAAAAATGCCTTCAGTTTCCAAAGATCTGTGCAGAAATCTGGTGAAAATCTCTTCTGCATCTTCCTGGCCATGGTCATTCCAGTGGGGAATATCTGTGAGCAAAAGGTTTCATTCGCTTGGTTTACAGGAAAAAATTCATCCTGAGCATTTAGCTGGAAGGGATTTTTTTGGTTTTCTGTTTCTCCTGCTCAGGTTACAGAGGGATTTCAGGGATTTCACACTCTCAGCTCGGTGTGGGGAGCAGAAAATGCAGTTTGGGGTGGTTGGGTTTAGATTTCCAAGCAGCTGTTTATAAAAAAACAACAAATAGAAAGGAACATTTCTGTCACCTGAGGGCTCTTTGGTGTTCTCCATGCAAGGAGCTCAGTTCAGGGCAGAATGAGCACCTGAAATAGCTCAGCACACCTGACACCCCATGGAAACCTGCAGCAGGGAGGTTTGGTCTCAGTTTTTCAGGTGCCAGTGGAGGCAGGAAGTGTGAGGCTGTTTGTCCACTGACGGTCACAATTCCAGCTGGAGGATCCTTCCCCCAGCAGTTCTGCTCCCAGAGCAGCAAAGCCTTGGGGAACATGCAGAGCTCAGGGCTGGAAATTCTCTGTTTCGTCCTCTGCCAGCTCCTCACAGGACTCTCTGTGCTGAAAATATTGATCATCTGGGGCTTGGGTTCATACAGAATGAGGCACAGCACTGAGAAAGAGGAAGGGTGTGATGGTGTCTTAGTAATTCTGGTGTTTTGGTGGCTTTATTGAAGTGGCTCATTAGCACAGCCCTGCCCGCCTTGTTATCTACCCAGATAAATAAAAATAAAATAACCCCTGCTTATGAGATGAAAATGCAAATGCAACACATTTTTCCTCCCAGCAAAAGCAGAGTATGGCTGGTGCTGTTGCCCCTCTTTGAGTGTTCTCTGCAAAGATTCAGTCAGATATGTTTCAGGAAAGGAGTTCATCAAGAGAGCACAATGCACAGTACTAAAACTACCAACTTTTCAATTCTTGCAGCTTAAATGGGAATATCATCCTAAACCCACTGTAGATGGAATCCTTTGCATCCATCACCTTCTCTTCTCCTTTTCTCCTTCCTCCTCCTCAGTGCTTTGGTTTGGGATTTGCTTCAAAACCCTTCGAATTCTCCAGCTGGGAAAGCACAAAATGGAATTTAAAAACTAATACCTGATTCTTACCTTTGTGTATATTTTATTTTGCCGTTTTCATTTTTACCTGCAGTGTAATTTTTGCCCTGCTCCCTCGAGAAGTTTTGCTTGGAAACAGACCTGAAACTTCACAGCCTTTATTCCCTTTGCCTCCACTGTCCTAATCCTTACAATACATAATTTGGAATTCCTCGTGGTTATTGAATCTCTTCTCTCTTCATCTTTGAACCTCCTTGCTGGCTGAGAAGACTGCAATGTGATATAGAATCACAGGGAGGGAGGTTGTAAAGGGGTTATCACCCCCAAAATCACCAAAACAAATCTCTGTTTGGTCCAAAAACAGAGCAAATTTTTTGGGGTTTTGGGTCTTTGGTTTGTTTTTTTTTTGTGGTGAGCACAAGTGTGAAGGGAGAGCTGAGTGGAACAAGCAGAGCCAGACTCCTCATTTTACAGCCTCTTTCTGTCTTTTCTTCTTTCTTTTGTTTATTTTCAGACCCTCAGACCAGAAAGATTGTTACAACGAGGCTCTGAGTTAATTCTTCCATTTATGCAGCCCATTAGTGCAACTCCACTCTATTTAATAATTAATGGCCATTCCAATTAATTGAGCAGGAATACTGGAGTGTAACAAGCTCAGTTCCTGGAGCTCTTTGCTGATCTGCCATCCCAGCAGTTTCCCATCAGAATTTCCCATTTCCTCCCCCCCATTTCCCTGACTTTTCCAGGGGTTTCTCCTGCAGTTCCTCAGGCAGAGGAATGCTGGCTGCTGGTGTTTGCAATTCCTATTTAACAGCACTGAGTGCCCATCCTTCAAAGCTGTGCTCCCATCCTCGCCTTCCCAATCAATAGCTAAAGCAATTGGCAGCAAAAGTCAAATAGGAAATTAGGAAAGTAGAAAAGGTAAAATTGCCCTAAAATGCCACTCTCAAAGTCTATAAGATTCTGATTTCATTACAAGTTATTTCCCCAGGTTGGAGCTTTGCTCACTTGCTAGTGATTGATGCAGCAAATTTGATTTCCACATTGAACCGATTTTAATCTGGGAAACATTCCTGTATCAAAATGAATCTTTCCTGTATCAAAATGAATCTGGAGATGCTCCTTACAAGGTTTACCTCCCAATAAACCTGTGGAGATTTCTCCCCAGCTGGCCACAAGGCTGTCATTCCAGGTTTAGCTGCAGATTCTCAGGAGCAGCTAGGAAGGCTGGAGCCAAATTCACTTTGTCCATAACCTTGAGGAATCCAGAATTGTTCCCACATTGGACTGCATGAGTTTCATCTCCTAGATTAAGTCTTTGGAGCTGCAAGTGGGAATAATTAAACACACAATGAATATTTGGGAGTCCAGTGAAACTCCTCCAATGAGACAATACAGCTCTGACCTAACAAAATTGCTCTTACTGCAGAAAATAGTCTTAATTCATAAAGATCTGCACAACAACGTGTAGCAGTTCCTGAGCCTGCAAATTCACCCCAAATCCCACTGAAATCCCAAAACAACAGCACCCCAACCTGCTTTCAGCTCCTGACAGAAGATCTGGACTGTGCTGAAACCACTTTTCAACAAAACCTTCCAACAGTGCAAATGAAAATAAAGTTAAGAAATATCTGGACCAGCTCTGAGATTATTTTTTAAAACACTTAGGTCTGGAGATTTCCACAAAAACACACAGAGCTGGGAGAGCACAGGGAGCTTTACACACATCCATGGCATCCAGACCTTTGAGAATGCAGGTCAGTCCCACATTTCCAGCAGTAGCTGATAAATATAATTAACTCCCATCTGCCACTGTAAAATGATCATTTCAAACCCCCACATTGATGTGCCTTATTGTCTGACCCATCCTTAGCAGACAATGCTCCATGTACAGCTCTGCAAATATTCACCTTTGAAAACTCCTCTGCTCGTTTTTGGGAGATAAAAGCAAAAACCTGCCTTTGTTGTCTATGGCAACGCAGCCCAGTGTGGGGGAAATGGTGTTTTAAATCAGAAATGTCACAGTTTTCGTGGTTAATTCAGGTGTTCAGGCTGGATTTAGGTAACACCTGTGTTGCTCAGCAGGTTTGCTCTGAGGCACAAAGGGCTTTGCTTGGCTGAGGACTCACAGCTTTAACTAACAACAATTAAAGTGTGTTTGATGGTGGAAAACTCACCCCTCGCTCTGTGTATTGACTTCTCTAATCTGCCCAGCTGAGCCTGTTGAGCCTGTCAGTGATTAGAGACAGAGCACAGGGCTTGGTGCTGCAGACACCCAGGAGATGCTGCTGCTCTGGCAGCTCCAGCTCAATCCTGCTCAATTATTTAGTGTTTTCCCCTCCCTGATGTACAGCCAGCAGCACAGGGAGGGAGAGCCCAGCCAGGCTCAGGTTGGTTTATCAGGTACCTCACACTGCAGGTCACACTGCTTTGAACAGAATATAAAGAGATCTCCCTGCCTCATCCTTCCCCTGATGGCAGAACCAGTGTACAGCCCTTCCTGTGGCTAAAATCCATCCTTTCATCTAGCCAGAAATCAGCTGAATGGCTCTTCAGGCCAATGGCAAAACCTCCTCAAAAGAGCTCCCAGCTCTGTGGCACTCCCTGTTCCCCCAAAAAATTCCTGCTAACTTTAGCTGAGCTGAATCACTTGAATTTCTAAAGGAAAAGTAATCCAGTTTTGACAGGGCCAAAAAAATTAGGAGAAAAAATTTTGACAAATTTAACCTGAGCATGCACAGTATGGGATCCCCCTGAGATGACTGCAAAAAACCAAATTATTTTGTTCTTTGATAGAACAAAAATTCCCAGCAAAGCCCTTGCAGCATTTGCTGTGAGGAACCAGGTTCTGAATTAGTCTAATTCCCCTGGGAATTCATTGTGCTTCATCACTGAGAACACCTTAAATATTATTACTGTTGTTCCATTGATTTTATGGGTGACAGAGCCCTTGAAATGCTGGAATATTTTCCTCTCCTTTGCTCATGTCTGACACTACCAATGTCCTTCCTACTAAACCACAATTCTCACTCAATTCAGTGATCACTTCAGGAGGAACTAATCAGTCTTGCACTTCACCCTAACTTTTCTGACAAGCGCTTCGCGAAGACTTAAAATAGAAGGAAATAATCTTCCAGTAAAAAATCTTCCCAATGCATTATCCTGGCAGCTATTTTACATCTGATATCTCTAACTTTTATTTATGTTTTTTTAAAGAACAGCAGATCAAAGCACAGTGTAAATTGGTGTGATAAATACAGAAAGGACAGAGCTATGGAACGAAGCTAAATCCCAAGTGCTTTGTCATGCACTTATCTCACCACAGAGGAAGGAATTTTCTATTTGTTACACGCCCTCTGAATGCTGTTTCCTATTCAATTCTAATGTAGAAACGTTGTAAAGCTGAGCAGGAGGAGAAAGAAAAGACAGAATATGTCAGACAATGATGATGTAGCCATGAAACTCTGCCCTGCTGAGCTCAGGGTGAATTCTGCAGATTGTTTCTGTGAAACCAGCATTGTCAGAGCTAAACTTCTACGGGATGGGGAAAAAAAAAATATCCTACTAACTTTAGTTGAGCTGAATCACTTGAATTTCTAAAGGAAAAGTAAGCCAGTTTTGACAGGGCCAAAAAAAATTATGAGAAAAGGTTTTGACAAATAACGATAGCACGTTAGGGAAGAGATGATGAATGCAGTGCTTTGTGTCTAATTGCATGCCTGGAGTACCAAACCTTATTTTCAGGAACCAAGTGCTGTGAGAGCTGCACAGATCAGATCTATCAGTGCTCAGCATCCCCCAGAAACTTCCACTTGAAGTCATCCAGACCTTCTGAAATTCCTGTCAGCTTAAATGAATTATTAGCCCACAGGCAGGAGAGTTCTTTGCTTTTATTACTCAACAGGACTATTTTATCTGGTTAAAGCTCTGTTTGCATCATGTGGCTGCTTTATCTCTGCCACACTGAATTATTAATTTCACATCTTTCCTCTTGCTTGTTGGGACTTTTTTTTCATCACTGAGAGTGATTTTCTGTTGCATCCTGAGTTCAAACAGTTCAGGTGAAATGAGCCCAAGATTCAATATTAGCTCTGCTTTCATTCCCAGCTTTACATTTGTAATGCTAACACTCATCCTTGTCACAGCAATCTCTGCTTCAGGTCACTAATTAATTAGCAGGACAATGCATGAGGAATTCATTGGCTTGCAGGACAAGAGATGATTCAAAATCATGATTCCCATTGTGTTGGGAAGTTGTGCAGGAATTTGATTATTTGGAGTTCCTATCCAAGAATTAACACACAAACATGGCATGTGCAGTGCTGGGGCAAGTGGGCAGAGTTAGGGAATAGGAAACACTAAAATAAATCCCAAATGAGTGGGATGGATTTGTATCCCAAACCTTTCCAGAGGTGCAAATCAAAGTCACAGTGATGGATTTCTGCGAAATCCTACAGGAAAACACCATTTTAACCCAATCCTGCAGCAGGGAGGTGTTTGTTCACCTGTGCCCATTCAAACAGCAACAACCTGCATTTCACCCCCAGAGACAAAGGGGATTAAGTGTGAAATTGCTGTTTATTTAATACATCCCTCACACATGTGCCCAGTTCTAATTTTCCCTGGGAAAACCGTGCAGGAGTGACCCTGGATGTCAAAAACAGATTGGAGCAGCACAGAGCCTTCCCTGGCCAAACCTTCCTCCCTGACAGCTCCCTGGAATTCCTGCTTGCTTTTTGTTTTCATTTCCTTCTTGCTTTTTGTTTTCATTTCCTTCCCCCCTTGCTGCTGAGCTCGCCAGCCTTGCAACAGCACCAATTGCAATAATCTCTGAATAATATCTGATGTTTCAGACTTTTGTAGAGCTCCAGGTTTGCGAGTGGAAGGGTTTTTTGCAGCCTCTGAGGCTGCCACGAATCAGAGAATTCATTATATGGCAAAACACACTCTCAGGTGGAGGCTGTTCTTAAAAAACAAGGCTGTTTTTCCCTGTAATGATGCAAAATAACTGGAGGTTTGAAGCCAAATGGACTCCTTCGCCTAGGAAATAAGGAATAGCTGTGTGAAAAGATTTCTCCAGGCACACACAGAGCTCCAGTGCAGAAAAAATGCAGAAAAATAACATTTCAGTGCAGAGAGAGTTCCCACCTTCCCCCTTTCACCAAAGTAACCTGGCCAAAATTCATTTTCAATCACTTGGGGAGTGGCTGGAAAGGCTCAGGATGCTGCAGATCACATGCAGATAAAACTGTAGCTCATTCCTGTGTGACCCTGGGTGTTCCTCTAGCAAACTGTTCAGCAGAGGAAGAGTCTGGGGTTTGGTTTGGTTTGGCTTGGTTTGGTTTGGTTTGGTTTGGTTTGGTTTGGTTTGGTTTGGTTTTCTTTAGTTTAGGGTGAGGGAGTTGCGCTCATGCTTTGAAATATCAAAAGCAGCATTTAATCACAAAGAAAAACTAAATAAATATTAACAGAAAGGGAAAATGTCCCATCCCAACCTCCTCTGTGTTAGTTTGAAGCCATTCCTGCTCCTCCTGTCCCTACAGACTTTTGTAAAAATCTGGCAGCTTTATCCAGGACACTGCTGGACTTCTGTTGTCTGAGCATAAACTGATTGCTCTTGGCAAAAATCACATCAGCACAGTATCACTGCATTGCTTTGCTGAGTGTCTCCACATTACAGGAGATCTACTGCCATTAGGAGAGGGAAAAAAACCCTCAGTAATTTGGTTTAAATTAGGATAAGAGGTGAAAACACTTCACGTTGCTCTCACAAATTTAAATCTCATTTCCTGGGAAACTTTGCTTTCACTTCTGCTGAAGACAAATTGGGCTTTTTTACTATTTACTGAGTCCTCAACAATCAAATAACAGAATTGTTAAGGAACACATGATGAACTAAATCATTTACTTACTGGAGGGCTTCCTAAGCAGACTTTTTCCTGTCTGAAGATGAAGGGCTGTCAGCATCCTTCAAAATCTGCTGCTTTTCCCTTGCCAGCAATACATCTGCTCCATCCAAGTGCCTTTAAACACTGAGCTTTAATTGCCTGCTGGAAAATCTGCATGGCAAACCCACTACCCTGAGAGCTGATTTAAAGAACTTCCTGTGTCTTTATTAAGAAAAAAAAATTTAAAAAAAATCAAAGCTGCTGCAGGGATCTCTCCTTTAATCCCATTGATCTGGAAGGAAATTCTGAGTTTATCTCAACTAGTGTTGTGGAGCAGAAAGTCTTTGCAGAGTGAGGGTCTTGCAGGATTTGTGAAATCCTTGCTCACTTCTGTCACTTTGGCTAACTAGGAAAGCATTCTGGGGGTGATTGAGATAAACCAGAGGTGAAAAACAAGTTACACAATTGCAAAACAATGATTAGAACTGATAAATGCTCAGGCTGTGGTGTTGGTGGTTGGTTACATCTAACGTGTGTTCCTATTGCTGTTTGTGGTGTTGGTTAAACACACTTGCTGTGCCTCACAAGGATGTAAACTCATAACAAACTAACAGTTTAAAAACCCTGGATTTTTGCAATAAAGTGTTTTCTCCATTCCATCATGAAGTCCCTGTGTGTCTTTAAAAACCACCACAAACTACAGCAGGATTTTGGGTTTTTTGCTCTGTCAGGAACCCCCAAACCCAGAACACCCTACAGCACCATCACTGCACCTTCTCACTCCTGTTTTATACAATTTACACCAGAAATTGTCCAAACTCACACAAGGTTTCCTTTCCCTGACACACAGCCTAGGGGAGATCCACAAAATCAGAGTGAAAAGAACTCCTGAAGCCTCAGGTTGGTTTGTGTGTGTTTATTGGTGTGTGCTCACTAACAAATGAGTATTTGTGTGTATTTATTTGTGTGTGTTTATTGGTGTGTGAGCTCAGGTTGGACCTGAGCAGGGAGGAGAGGTTTCCCTGAACCCCTGGAGGGTGAATTTTGGCACCACAGTGCTGCTTTGCCATCAAGCAGATTATCTCTGTGTTCACAAAGGAAAAGCACTAGTGAATTTTTAATTTCTTTTTTGGGGGGGGGGGCTTTTTCTTTTTTGGTGGTTTTTCTTTAGGGTTTTTTTTTAGGGTTTTTGGGGGGGGATTGGTTGGAGTTTTTTTGTTTATTTTTCTGGGGTTTTGGGGGTTTTTTTTTAAGTTTTTTTAGGTGTTTTGGGTTTTTTAAAGCACAGATGTAGACCCAGAGCAATGGTTTTTCCACTGCAAAACACCCCAGGTGTCATCCACAGCCAGGGGTTGTGCTGAGAGGCTAATCCACACCCCTGAGCACCAAAATTCCTTTGGCTGCAGCATCCCAAACTCGAATAAAACCGAGCAAACCCAGCCTGAACCCTTCACTGAGCAAACACAACCAGGAGCTGCCTGAGCTGCTCGCTGAAGGCTCCAGCTGCGGCACGTCTGGAATTGCCTGAGTGAGCAGAAAGAGCTGCAAACAGGAGAGGCAGGGAGAAGAAACGAGATGGAACTTCGTGCTGCCGGAGTTTGGGGTGAGAGCAGGAGGGGATGGTTGGGCAGGGAAAGCAGTTAGAGGGGAAATGAGACAGTCAAACCAGAGAAACAACAGAAAAAAACCAATAAAGCCACGGGCTGGGAATGTGGGATGAGAAGCAGGAAATTCCCCTGGAAGATGCACCAGATTTGGGATGGATTGGGATTTCCCCTGGGAATTGCCCTTCATCTGCACTGCCGTTGGGACCGGGTTGGGTCCAGATTGAGTAACTTTGTCAGCTGATTTTCTGAAGTTTTTTGGGGAAAAAATGGTGGTTTTCACCTTTCTTTGAGGTGAGATGGAGAGAGATTTATCCCAATGCTCATGAAGGTAATGATTATTGTAAATGATGCCAGGAAAACCCCAGTGCTGCAGCAGGGATCAGGCAGCACTCATCAGCAGCAGCTCCAGAGTTTTAACTGCAGGAAGAATTACTACAGCAAACCGAGGAATCTTTATTTTTACTGCCACAGGAGTGAAAGTGGCAAATCCTGCTGTGTTTGTGAACCAGAGTGGGAACTGCTCAGCTAAAGTGATTTATTCCCTGTGCCAGCTGAGGGGTTTGCTCAACTCCCAAAGTGTTCTCTGACTGCAATTACACCAACTTGGCCCTGATTGGATTCATTTTTCAGGCAAACTATGAAAAAAAATAAAATATATATATAATATATGTACAACATCTGTACAACAGCCTCCAAAGGGGAAAAGAAATTCAAATAAAACCACACTAGACACAGCCTGGACTGTGAACAGCACTCAATTCCTTTGCCAATATTTACTTCTTTCCCCACCAGTTATTTACAAAGACACTTGGAGAGCTTTCTAATTAACTTGTTAATTAAAAATTATTATTTTTCTGTAGCTCAGCCTGTGGATTTGTGGTAATTGCTGCTGTTTTAGGGACCATGAAATGCTATTTTTGATGGGTAAATCTATATCTATATCTATATCTATATCTATATCTATATCTATATCTATATCTATATATTCCCTCACCATGGGAATATTCCCAAAAAATCCCCTCCTGCTTCCACGAAACCCTCAGCAGGAAAAAGCTGCTTGGATAAATATCTACAGGAAAGGAGAAAGGGGATGACAACTCCTGAATACAAAGTGAACCCTCTGGTTTCATTAAATTATTTAAAATATGGGCTTTCTCTCCAGCTCTCCCACAGAGGTTACTTACAGCAAGAAAATGCTTTTCCACTTGTTAGCAGAGAAGAGATCCAGCAAAGACTAATAGGAAAATTAGCAGAGATTGGAAGGAGCAAAGTAAATATCATTAATTTGCCTTCAAAGCTGCTTTTCCATCTCTATCCATTAATAATAAAAAGCAGTGATGGAAATAGCCTTCGTGAACATTTAAAATATCCCCAACCTGATTTAAAAAATCCCTTTTTTTTAAAAATTTTCCCAGGTGATTTGATGTTTTCACCCAGAGAATAGACCTCCCCACTTTTCCTTATCTTTTCATGTCCATTAATGAATTCACCAGAGAATAATTAGCCATATTACCTATTTTATAAACACACACAGGGCAAGAGGCTCAGTGGCCTCTCTGGTGTTTCCAGAAGCTCCAAATTTTCAGCTTCCACCTTTAATTATTTTTTTCCCTCCTATGTTAATTTTCAGTGTCTCAGTGAATTATGAGCTGAGCTGTGCCTCAGGCAGCCAACGTGGCTCTGTTTTAACTCCCGTCTGTCCAGGGATGGCACAGAAAAAGAGACTTTTTTTGCCCAAAATCAGCTTTTCCCTCCTGCTGAGGAAGGGGAGGGAGAGACTGGGTGTGAAATCCAATGGTCAGGCCTTGGGAAGCTGCTTGGGAAATGCTTGGAAGGGGAATAATAATAATAATAATAATAATAATAATAAAAAAATCATAATAATAGTAGTAGTAATAATAATAATGATAACAACAATAATAATAACCATAAACATCACAACACCAACAAACCCAATACTAATAATCATCATCACAATTTCATAACCTATAAATAAAAAAAAGCAATATCTTGGATTTTTTTTAAAATTTTTTTCCTTACAACGATTCCGCAGAGCTGAATTTTAGGTTGAAAAGTTACAAAGAAAACCAAAAATAGCTCTGTTTGAGGTTAAAGCTCCAGAGGCAGGAAGTTTGTTTAGCACTCAAAAAATTCCCTTTGCATGGACTTGATGTGAGATTATTTCAGGCAAGGAACATTTAGTGAAAGATGATTTCAAATGCTTCTCTCCACCACCAGCTTTGGGGATTGCAGAAAAAACAAAGATTAACAGCAGAGCAAACAGGAGGATCTTGGATTTCCCTCTGAGATTCCCTCCTTGGGCAGAACTGAATTTTCCCCTTTCACATCCCTGAGAAGCACCAAGGGTTTCCCAGCCAGGAAATCCAAAAGTGACCTCTGTGGCACCAGGATTTTCTGCATTTAAACACCTTTTCTTCCACTTTAATTTCAATAGGCACTTTAATTTCAATTCTGAAAACAATATTTTCCCACCCATTCTTTCCCTGTAAATAGAATTTACACATTTGGCCACAGCTCTGCCTGACCATGGCAATACTGAATATTTCCAATATCTGCTGCTGGACCCAAAAATAATAAATTTAGGTAAATAGCTGAAAATTCTCTGGGGAATTAGGTTTTTTTACCTGTTTCCTAATGTATTATCAACTTTTCCCTCACTGGTTAATAATTTATTTGGACAAACCCACTCCTGCACGTATTTTGCAGAAATTCTCATCTGAGGACAGCACAATGCAGAGATAATTTATTGTTTTCAGCATTACCCTCTGCTGTACCCAATTATTAAAACCCTCTCTATATACTGAGTTGAGGCACATTTTGCTGCTCGGATAGGGTTTGAAAAAAAAAGCTTTTTTTTCAAAGCAACATCATCTCCACTGGTTGGCTGAAATATGAAAAAGTATCAATTATTGATATGGAGGCAGACAAAATGTTTTCTTCAGAGCATTACACATATAAATTCCATAAAATGCTTGATTCAAGGCGTTGAATTGGTGAGCAAACATCCACCTGCACTCACTCCATTGCCTTTTCTTCTTTTGAAAATCAACGTTGGCGACAATAATATCAGAAATTTAGCTCAACGCTTTGAGAATGGGAAAGAAAAAAGTCCCATCAGCTCTAAATATTGCCACAAACATTGTCTACCACTCCCTGGAACAAAACCAAGAGCATTTTTGGCAGATGAAGATGTGCTGGGAGCAAAAGGGAGCTCCAGGTTTTTATTGCAGCAATAAAGACCTTCATCAAGTCACATCACAGATATTGTGTCGGTGGTTGAGTTCTGAGCATTCCCTGCAGGATGGAATTTTGCTGCAGAGCAAAATGCCACCAGGAAACTCCCAGCTTTTCGTGACTCTCAGTGAGGTTTTTATTTAATTATGGTGGAGAACACCAAGCGCTGCTTCAACAGCAAAATCGCTTAATATTAAAAAAATAAAATCTTCCAAAGCTTTCTAACAGCGTGGTTTGTTCTACTAAAATAATATAATTTATTCAGGTTTTTCTGTTGAGCAGCCTGGGATGGTGGAAGGTCCCTGCATGGCAGGGTGGATGGATGATCCTGAAATTCCCTTCCAGCCCAAACCATCCCATGGTCCAAGGACACACACAGCACTGTGCAGGAAAAGAAAATTCAGGTTTTTTAATTTGAATCTCTCTGTTTTTCAGAGAGATTGCTGGGAGGATACAACCAGGGCAGGGCAGAAAGGGCATGGAAACCCAGAAATCAGGGAAGGACATTCCCAATCTCCAAAGCAGCTCAGGAAACAAAACAAATCAAAGAGAGACAGCAGCCTCTGAGAGACAGCAGCTTTATTAATAATCCTAATAATTCTCCAAAACGGGATTTCCTCCCCATCTCCACCCTGACTTTGCTGTTTGCTGCTGCAGAATTTGGGAAACCCTCGGCAGCATTTCCATCTGCTGCTGGCATCTCCTGCTCTCCATCCAAGCCAGAAATCTCCTGGAATATTGTCACTGCTGTGGGCAAGGGGGATGAATAACAACCTCCCAACACCTTGATCTGAGCAGCTCTCGGTGAGTTGTGCCTCTGAAGGCAATTTGGATAAAGCAGTTGGTGAGTGGATTGCATTTGCAGAGCAATCAGGATTCCAAATGAAAGAAAATATGAGTGATGAGAGATAGAAGTAAACCTAAGTTGTTTTTCCGTTGCTGTTTTGCTCATTCTCTGGTTTCTGTCCTGTCTCTGTTGATTATTTTCAGAGTTGTTTTATACAGAAAAAATGGATTTTCGGGACCATGATTTCAACAATTTCAGCAAGCAATTCATTGTAATTGCTGCTCAAACTTCCTTGAGCTTCCCCGAATCCAGGCAGCTCCAAAGCACTCGTGGCTGAGTTATAAAGCAGTGAAAACGCCTAAAAATCAAAATAAATGTAGCAGGCACCACCTGGCAGTGCAGGGATCATCACTGGAATTAGCCACTCCGAGCTGCACTTGTCACAAAGCTCTGTGCTGCAGCAGGGGATTCTTGTTAAACCACCCAGGGCTGATGGTTTCACCCCAAACACTGCAGGGATTTCTGGAGATGTGAGGTGACAGGAGCAAATCACACCTCCGAGGTGTTGGTGACATAGCCAGCCAGGGAGGCACTTCAAATCAAGGGAACCTCTGATTTTTTTATTATTTTTAAATTATTTTAAAATTATTTTAAATTATTTTTTAATTATTTAAAATTATTTTTTATTATTTTAAATTTTTTTTTTATTGAAATGATTGCGTGGCTTGTCTGGATCACACTATATTTAAATGCAGCTAATCTGGGGGATCTCAGTGTTCTGCAATTAGTATTTTAGTATATATTTTAATTCTTTCATAGTATGAGTATTTATTATTTTGTATATAGTATAGTATATAGTATAATATCTATATTATTTAGTATATAGTATTATGAGTATTTATTATTTAGTATATAGTATAGTATATAATATAATAAATATTATTTAGTATATAGTATTTAGTATTATTTAGTATTTTCTATATTAATATTTCCCCACATTAATATTTTCTATAGTAATATTTTCTATCATAATAATTTTTTACATTAATAATTTTCTTCATTTTACATGGCTTTCCAGCCCTCCTCTCCCGATTTTAATGATAAATTTCAGGCTGGGTGATGTATGGAAATCAGAATTTAAAACAAAACTCCTTTAGAAAAGAAAAGTTTTCTGCCAGCAGGTCTTTGCAAAGCAGGGATTGGTGCCTTAGGGATCTTATTGGCATCACGAGGGATGGGTTTCTTTAAATTTTAGTTATTTAATGATACAATATTCATTATTCTTGACACAAAAATCTCTCCCCCACCTCTTATATTTATGTATATTTTTTTAAATTTACAACACAAAGCAAATTATGCATAAGATACTATCCTTGGAAATGTGTTAGACCAACAGGAAGGTAATTTTTCTCTCTATTTCTTTCTCCTGTGGTTTTTCTTTCAATTTTAGGAAACTAGAAGGGAAGAGAGAACTAAAAAAACCTGTTGCTAAATGGTCAAATATTTGATTTAATGCCATTTTCTTTGCAGAACAGGAGTTCTGCTCTGTTCTGCTCACTCACGGAAATAATTTAATTTAACAACATCATAAACATTTAGCAAAGCATTAATATTTGATTAGGAAGTGATGTTATTATACCAGTGCCACTTCTTTTTAAAAACTATTGGCTTTAAAACAGTATAGATTAAACATCCAGAGGATGAAGTGTAAGCAGTGGTTGGAACTCCCTGAAATGGTTTGCAGAGAGGAATTCTTATTGGCCCTTAAATTAGTGCAAATAGTGGATTTTACCAGCTCAGAAAGAAAGATTTGAAGTGAATTTAAGACTGCCTGGTGGTGGTTCAGTTCTGTGTGTAAAAGGAATGGTTTGGAGGTGAAGAAACAGAATGGAAAATTCAAAATATAAAGGAGCAGCTGCAGTGAGAAATGCAGAGAAGTGTTTGCTGGGAAAGGCAGCAGCCTGCTGGGTAGGGATTGCTGGGATTTGGATTTTGGGTGTCCCAAAAGGCAGAACTGGGAGCTCAGTGCAGTTTTAATCCTAACCTGGATTAGCAGCTGTTCTGGATTGGGTTTCCATCTGATATTTGGGAAGAAATACAACCCATTATGATGCTGCCTTTTGTTCCTGATCTCCCTCAGAAAAACCCAATGCCAGGGGCAAATGAAAAGAATTTGGAACATTTAATTCTCAGAGAATTTTGGCCAGGACAAACTCATTTCCAAAGCGAGTTTTTCCCTGATTTAATGCTCTTGCAATTCTCTCTTGCTGAGAGTTCCCTTGTTTTGCTACCACAGCCTTTCATCCCAGCCCTGAAAATGCCTCTATTTCTGGTCAGCTCAGCCTGAACACACAGAGAGCAGAGATTCTCCTCCTCAACTCGATTTGGTCTCACACCTGCTGACAGAGAGCACAGGACAGCAGGGAGAGCTCTCCTCACAGATGGGCAAAAGTCCCAAAAGTCCCAAAAGTCCCAAAAGTCCCAAAAGTCCCAAAAGTTCTGCCCCTGCTGCATCTGCAGGCACAGTTATTTATTTCCTCCCATCCTCATCCTGTCCCTTTTCTCTTCCCATTACCTCTGGACACATTTTCAAACGGATAATGGAGGGAAAAACTATTTTCAGCAGCTCTGTTGTGAAGCACTTGGCGCTGTTTGTTCCTCTCTCTTGAAGGATAATAAGGATGATGCTCCTTTCTGGAGCAGAGGGGCTGATGAGGCTCCTGCAAGGATCAAACCCCACTGCTCCCCATGGGAATTGCCAGCTGGAGAGGAGAAGACAGACACTGGTGCTCCAGCAAAGTTCCACACGACGTTAAAAGAAACCATCTGCTCGCTCTTTGTTGCTCTCAGCTGAGAACAGCTTGTGTTTGCAGCTCCCCATCACCACGTGGAGTAACCTGCAGGACTCTGTAAAACTCAGAGTTTGTTCTCCTGCCAGCAGAAAAACCCTTAAACGATGGGGAAGAAACCATTTACCTCTGATCACTGTCTGCTTGTGCTCAGTTCTGGTTTCACAACAGCTGCAGGAAAATCCAGCTGATGGGGATGAAAGGAATTAAAGGCAGAGAAGCTGACTGATACCTTCTGCTGAAGGTTTGCCTTCTCTGCACATGCAGAGGTTGTGGTTAGGACAGGCAAAGCAAGGGTTGCTCTGCTGGGAGTGGAGGCTGAGATTGGCCAGAGGGAGGAATTTCAGTTTGCTGGTGATAAAAAGATCCCTGTCAGCCCCAGAGCTGCTGGCAGGGATTCCCTGCAGCCCTTGCAAGGAGCATTTCCTCAGCTCAGGGAATGATTCCCTGGGCACTGCATGAGCTGGGTGGGAGATTGGAGCAGGGAAGGCTGGAAATCCTCACACCAAAAATCCCTGCAAAAATCTGCCCTGCAGCATTTCCCTCTGGGATGGATGATCCTAAACAAAATTCCAGCTTTCCAGGTGGATTTTCATTTGCTTGCCTGTAAAGAACTCACTTTGCTCTCCTGTTTTAGCAGAGCTCTCCTGTCTTTTCTTAAACCCATTCACAATTCCTCGAGTCTGTGGAGAGTTCCAGGGCAGAGCCCAAGGTGGGATTTTGCTGTGCCATTTATCCAGGATTTCCAGCAGAACACCCTGCAGGATCACGGGGATATTTGGTTTTGGGGTCATGCCTTTGGCTCCCTGTGCAGCCTGGTTTGGAGTTTACCTCTGGCTGGGTTTTACATTGCTTTGCAGACTCTCCAGCCCTGGTGGCTGCCTGCCAAAAACCTGGCAGGATAAAGGTCCAGCAGAAGGTGCTGAAATCAAACAATGGATTTTTTTCCTCTGAATTGCAAGTCTGGCTGAATCTCCGGTTGAAATAACTCACTTCAGCGAGTCCTAACCAAGGCAGGAGGTTGTTGAGGGCATTTCCCCTCCCTGTCTGTGTTTCCCATCCCCTTCACGTTGGGATGATTTGGCCTGGCACAGGAACGATCCCAGATGGACCAGGATGGTCTCAGACATCTGCTACCCATCGAGATGTCAGCTTGATGTGACAGGAAAGCATCTCCCAGCACAACCAGCCAGAATGCTTCCTGACCTTTGGGTATTCCCTGGGAGGAATCAAATGCACATCAGATGAAATCAGGATTACGGGGAGTGTGAAAGGACGTGGTGTGAGTTTGCTCCCTTCGGTGGAACTGGGAAATCAGGGAGGTTTGATTTTTATTCTATTTTTATTCTTTTTCTGCAGAAGTGACCTGCTCACAGCAGGAATTGCACAGCCACTGTTACTCCATGGGGAAGAGACAAATTCCAGTGGAGCCATTGTGTATAATCTGCCATTCAGTCATGGAATCACAGGAGCATTTAGTGGGAAAAGCCTATCAAGCCCAAGCTGTGTCAAATCCCCACCTTGTCCCCAGCCCAGAGCTCTGAGTGCCACAGCCAGGAATTCCTTGGACACCTGCAGGCATGGGGATTCCAAACCTCTCTGAGCAGTTCCAAGGCCTGGCCATCCTTTCCAAGAAGAAATTCCTCCTGAATATTCCTCCTTCTTTATTTCCACTAGATTTCTACAAGATCTGAATACAGAGAACTGTGGAATAGATGATTCCACTTCCAGCTCCTCCAGTTCCCTGGAAACCACAAGGATTGCCCAAGCTCACTCCAGGGAGAGAGGAACCACGTGCTGGACCATCAACTGTGAATTTATGCATAAATTCTGACAAAACACACAAAAATGAGCACACACAGGGCAGGATGGTGGGGAAGGCTCTGTTTTGGCAGGATTGGGAATATGGAGAAATCTCCTAAATTAAAGCTGGATATGCTTGGTGATTTAGATAATTATTTTGTCAGAAGAAAACAGGACCAGAAATTGCATTGCTATTTAAAAGCATCAGTGACTGTCACGGGGAGGAAGAGGAGGCCAGGCTGGTGCAGAGTGGATTTGGATTGCTGCAAATCCATTTATAAAGTGGATTTCGATGGAGGGATGGTCCTGGGAAACCAGACTTGTCAATCATCAGCACTATTTAAACAGAAGAACAGCTAAAAGTGTAACTTTTTAAATCTGAAGGAGCTCAGTCTGAGAAGAGAGGGAGCTGGTTGGTGAAATCAGCTTGGAGCTACTCAGGAATAGAAACACAGCCCAGGTTTGAATGTGCTCATCCAAAGGTGTCAAATGCACCTGCAATGTGCAGCCCAGCCTGGGGGAATGGAAGGGAAGAACTCCAAGCTAATGGGCTGAAAAAAGAGCTCTGAGAGGAGAGGAAATCTGCTCAGGAGCCAAGCTGACCTCGGCTTTGCCAAAGAGTATTCAGGAGTAAAAGGTTTTTCAGAGATAGAAATAACAGGAGAGCAGTGAAAGTGTCCTGCTGGGCAGTGAGAACGGGGTCAGGAGAAAGGTCATTTAGATTTAACCCCAAATGGGGCTGACCTCCCTTTCAGTGCAGGACAGGAGCAGAGTGGGGAATGTTCTGCCATTCAGCACCACAGCTTGGGCAGCAGCAGAGCCCTGAGAGCTTCCTGCCCTTTGGGGAGAGATCCCACGGATCTCCATCCAGATCCCATGGATCTCCATCCAGATCCCATGAATCTCCATCCAGATCCCATGGATCTCCATCCAGATCCCATGGATCTCCATCCAGATCCCATGGATCTCCATCCAGATCCACATGAATCTCCATCCAGATCCCAATGGATCTCCATCCAGATCCCATGGATCTCCATCCAGATCCCAATGAATCTCCATCCAGATCCCATGGATCTCCATCCAGATCCCAATGAATCTCCATCCAGATCCCAATGAATCTCCATCCAGATCCCATGGATCTCCATCCCAGATCCCATGGATCTCCATCCAGATCCCAATGAATCTCCATCCCAGATCCCATGGATCTCCATCCAGATCCCAATGAATCTCCATCCAGATCCCATGGATCTCCATCCAGATCCCAATGAATCTCCATCCCAGATCCCATTGAATCTCCATCCAGATCCCAATGGATCTCCATCCAGATCCCATGGATCTCCATCCAGATCCCAATAATCTCCATCCAGATCCCATGGATCTCCATCCAGATCCCATGAATCTCCATCCAGATCCCAATGAATCTCCATCCCAGATCCCATGGATCTCCATCCAGATCCCATGAATCTCCATCCAGATCCCATGGATCTCCATCCAGATCCCATGGATCTCCATCCCAGATCCCATGGATCTCCATCCAGATCCCAATGGATCTCCATCCAGATCCCAATGGATCTCCATCCAGATCCCATGAATCTCCATCCAGATCCCATGAATCTCCATCCAGATCCCAATGAATCTCCATCCCAGATCCCACTCAGTGACAGTAGAAAACTCCGTTTTTTTTCCTGGAATTCTTTTCCCTTTTTGCATTCAAAACCTCACTAATTACTGGTAGAAAAATGTTAATGATCAGAACAAAAATTCTGAACCTTGCTTGGAGTCTGAATGACCCTTTTCTAAGTGTTTCATGGTTTCAAGCCTGTTAAATCCCACCACGACACAAACACCTCGTTTTAAGAAGTTTGCAAGGATCAAACCCTCGGAGTCAATCTGAGCAGATCAAGCAAGACCATGAAAGTGTTCCAAGGAGAGAACAACCACAGGTATTTAATCCTTTCCAGCTCAGAGACACCTGAGGTGTTTGATGTTCCTCCCTCCCCACCGAGCTGGGAGCACAGAGGAGCTCTCAGATACATTTCCATGGAAAAGCTGAGGTTCTAATGGATCAGCTGTGAGCTCATTTCACAGGGCTGTGACACCCCTGGGGGTTTGTCACCCTAAATAGCACACTTTGTGGTCAAGCACCGTGCAGCTCCTCTGAGCAGCAGTGACAGCTCTGACCTCCCTGTGGTCACTGCTCTGACACCTCCTGGGGTTTGCTCCACCCTGGATCCCTTGGGGAGCTGCTAATTCCTTCCCCTGGTGTTGTGATGCCCTGGAAACAATTGGAATTAACTTGGTGACCTTTCCCAGCTGTCAGCCCACAGCATTTCCAGCTTTCCTGAGCATCTCTGGACCTGCTGAGGGGCAGCAGGGGAGGAGGTTTAGTTTGGGATCATGGATGTGCTGGAGCCTCAGATATTTCCTGATAAACTGCAGTGCCAGGGAAAAGGACAATCCAGGGGAAAATGACAGATTTTGGGTTTGAAATGCCTCTCAGGCCCTTTCAAAGTGAGCAGTCACAGCTCTGAAACGCCACGCACATAAATGTATTCCCGAAACCTCCTGGATTGTAGTTATTACAAAAATACTCACAGGAATTAGAATATGAAAGCAGATAAAAGACTCTATTTCGACAGCTTCATACTTTCTGCTACATAGATTATGCTATTAAAATCTGACAAGTCGGCAATCAAAATAAAACACTGGCTTTGTTCAAGAGTAATAAAGATTCAGACTCTGCAGCTCCAGGAGAAAAAGGAATAGTCTGACTGTTTGGTTCCTGCCAATACAGTTTCTGTGGTCTCACGAGGCACAAATGGTTGTGAAAATATTTTGATTTTTGCTTTTCCTGACAGATACACTGAATCCAACCCGATGTGTGGGTTTAAATTAACCAATTTCATTTGGTTATCCACGAGAAAACAGAGCTGTCCAGCCAGATCTGCTCGAGTTCATAAAGGCAGAATTTCCAGTCAGCTGATCTGCTTAATAGAAAGAGCCTCATAAAAGTCAGAAAAACTCTTTAAAATGAACAGGAGAGGAGAGGAGAGGAGAGGAGAGGAGAGGAGAGGAGAGAGGAGAGGAGAGGAGAGGAGAGGAGAGGAGAGGAGAGGAGAGGAGAGGAGAGGAGAGGAGAGGAGAGGAGAGGAGAGGAGAGGAGAGGAGAGGAGAGGAGAGGAGAGGAGAGGAGAGGAGAGGAGAGGAGAGGAGAGGAGAGGAGAGGAGAGGAGAGGAGAGGAGAGGAGAGGAGAGGAGAGGAGAGGAGAGGAGAGGAGAGGAGAGGAGAAGGAGAGGAGAAGAGAAGAAGAGAAGAAGAGAAGAAGAGAAGAGAAGCTCTTTCAGAAACTTGTGGCAGCAGTAAAACCTGTGAGCTGGTTGGCAATTCAGTGCCCCATTTTCACCCTGAATTCCCACTGTGCTTACTCAACACACATCAGTATTTGCAAGGAAGTCCTGCTGGTTATTTATACTCATTTGTGCTCAGCCTCTGTCTGATATTTACAGATATCCATGCAGCTGAGATCTGTAAATGCTGAGCACATCAATAATTTAACAATGGAGGAGATACTCTGTTTGTCTCCTCTCTTCTGCAATGTCTGATTTACCTGCAAAGCTCTCCTGGTGAGCTGAGCTGAGCCTGCAGACAGAGGTGTGGAGCACAAACCATCCTGAGGCAGAAACGTCACAAAATCATGGAAGATTTTGGGTTGGAAAGGACTTGAAAGATATTTCATCACCCTCAGGGACATCTTCTGCTGTCCCTTGGTGCTCCAAGCTCCATCCAGCCTGGCCTTGGACATTCCAGGGATCCAGGGGCAGCCACAGCTTCTCTGGGAATTCCGTCCCAGCCCTCCCCACCCTCCCAGGGAGGAATTTTTTCCCAAAATCCCATCTAACCCTGCCCTCTGGCAGTCTGAAGGTGCTCTGGCTTGCTGATTCCTTCTGCCCCTGACAGAGTTCAAACAGAATTTTCTTCCCAAAATCGAGTTCATTTCCCTCTCCACAGTTCCTTACCCTCACTATCCACTTGGCAATTCCCCTTTCACTTTTAAAAGCCTTTTTTTCACGTGGGAAGACTTCAGCAAAGAATTCCTAACCCTTCCTGTCAGCTGTCTGCTGGAGAGAGTGATTGATGTCCTGAACATCCTGGGAACTCCCAGCCAAGCTGCTTTGTCACTACTGCTGTTCTTCACCCAGCCAGCTCCTTCTCCACATGCAGCTTTATTTTACTTTAATTTCCTTGTATAAAATAAAGTTGTTGGAGCTGGTTTGATTCAAGGAACATTGCAGGCAGCACTGAATACAGGAAATTTATTGCAATCAGCGTAGGTTTGTTTGCTTAATGAATTTTAAAAAGAAAGTGTGTGTGAATTATAGGTTTGAATTTTGGCTCCTATGAGCAAGGTAGGCATTTGGGGACTCATTTTTTATAGTTGCCATCCAGCACAGGAGGCAGCAGAGGAGCAGTTCTGCAGCTTAAGAGTGAAATTCCCCCAAAGGGATGCCAACCTCTGGAATAAATTCCTATTTTCCAGCGAGGAGCCAAGGAAACCAGACACAAAAATACCTTGAATAAAGTTGCTAACAAGAGTTGCCCACCAGTTTTTAAAGATTAAATGACAAGAAATCCCTCCCTGCCCCCAAACCAGCATCATTTTTGCTGACAGATTGATTTTTTTGTCAAGTTTTCCCCACTTTATCCATTATTAGTAGACTGGGAAAGCTGCTGCAAAGGGGGGAAAAACAGGAGGTGATGAATCCTCCACCTTCCAGCAGCTGAAATTCCAAGAGATCTGCAGCAGGTCCGTGCTGTAAACATCGAGTTCAAAGCCAACAATCCCACGTTCCACAGCAGTGCTGTGAATTCTGACCAGGCAGGAGAGCTCTGAGTGATCCCAGAGCAAAACCCCTGCTCGTGGGGAGGCTCAGGGAGGAAAGCAAACAAGATTCTGGGGTTAGGGAGGTGCTGCAGGAATAGCAATGAGGGGAGGCAGATCATTCCCAAAAATCCTGAAAATGGGCAGCAGGCATCCAGGAGAGCCTGGGAGCAAGGGATGGGTGACGCAGCTGGGAAAGAGGGACAGGGAGAAGGGAAAGGGGGAAAATGTGGTGTTTTCTGCTTGGGAAGGAGCTGAGATGAGAGCAAGGAGAGCAGGTGGGATTATACAGACAGTGCAGTGGTTTGGGTTGATGGATAATGGACTGATGGATTGATAATGAACTGATGGATTGATAATGAACTAATGGCTTCAGCTCCAGACCACCAGAATATCTCAGGGAATAGACAACACTGGCTACAAGTTCAAATCTAGTAACACAGACAAAAAAAATCAGTTTTTTCCTGCTGCTGTTCCATAAGAATCTGGGCTTGCTAAAATTGCTCCTTTCTTTGCCTGTAAAATATATTTGATTTTCAAAGTAACCAACAAAGTTCTTCTCAGGACTAGGACAGCACAAGTTTAAAGAAAAGAAAAATATTATATTTAATTTATAAGTTGATTAAAGGGATACTTGAAACCCAAGGTAACACACCATAGAGAGGAACTGGTTGGAGAGGGAAGGCAGCTCTCACTTCAGCTGGTCATCATTTATAAATTTGAAGGAACACAGTCATAAATAAGCCAAGCCCAGGCTGGGCTTATATTCCATTTTTTATGATAAGATTTACATCAGTCTCAGCTCGTAGCTGGGGCTCCTGAGCCCTGAGGCTGTTCCTCACTCCTGTGCACAGAGAATTGTTATTCAGTGCTGATGGAAGTGCCACGCTGTGTCCAGAACCCAAATTTGGGTGCTGGCAGAGCTGGGCTTGGCTGCTCAGTCAGTGAGAGGAGCACAGCCAGACCTGGAAAGGAATAATCAGGTCACACTCTGCTGGTGACCTCGTTATCATTGTTAGCCTTCATTATTGAAATGGCAGGAGGAATCTCTGCCATTTCAATATTTGATAAAGGAATCTAAGGGGAAGCTCAGCTGGATCAGGGATAAATCCCAGTGGGTTTGGCCTTGTTGTGAAACATGGACCAGCATGAAGGGAATGAAACAGCAATCCATTTTAGGAGCTCCCAGGGAGTTTATCTGCTGTAAATCCATGCCAGTCAATCATGGCTTTTAGCACTCAGCTGATGGCAAATCGATTGACCTGCAATGTTTTCCCACCCAGCTGAGCTCAGGTGCTGCTGCTGCTCTCCCTTGGCTTCTCCAACCAGTGAAATGGAGCAGATCTCAGAATTGCTTTCTGATCTAACCAACTCTGAGTTCATTTCCCTTTCTGGCTTTCCAGTTGGGGTGTTCAGCTGATCTGACTTGCTGCATCCACACAGAAACACCCACTGGGCCAAAGCGAATCTCTTTGTACAAATAACTCTGGAATTATCCTTATTTCAGTGATCACTTTGATCTCCAAGCCAGGAGGGAAAGAGCAGCACTCCTCATGGACACCTCTTCTCTTTCCTTCTACCACCCTCTTCTTGCACTTGAGAACTTCAGTGCAACAGCAGATCCAATGGAAAATGAATTTTTTTCGCTGCAAAGCCTAGAGATTCAAACATCACCTCAACCCAGGCACTGGGAAAGGCAAAGTCCCTGTGAAAAAGGTAGCACAGGGTTTATAATTAGTTGTGACATTTTTTCTTCTGTGAGAGGGAGAAAGACCAAAGTGGAATTGCGTTGGCATTTTTTTGCTGGTGTTTCCCAACTCTCACAAAATTATTTTTGGCACCCTTCACAACAGCATTCAAACATCAGATGCAATTCTGCAGGTTTAAAAAATAAATAATCCGAGGGGGAAAAACCACCTCAGCACATCAAAATATCACCCATATCATCCACATTACCTTTGGATCTGCTCTGAAAAGCCCAAAATACCATTTATTTTCGCCGCCTTTGGTTGCAGTTTAGCATCACCTAAATTTAGCAGAGAGTTCTCCTGGGCCAGCAGCTCTGTCAGGTGTTCATCAAGTTGAATGAGGGGCTGAAAGTTCCTGCAGCCCCTCATTAACCTGCACTCCTGGTCCCTCTGAATCCTCCCAGGAGCCTCTGGGGACAAGGAGTCGCGAGAAGTATTCAAAATCAGGTAATTAGGCAACCAAAGGCCACTGTCACAGTCATTAATACAAGAACTGCAGCGAGGCTGGCTTGAAAATTGGGCAATTAATGAAAGTCTGGGGGGGAATTTTTACTGAGGTCACACTCGGAGTGGCAAATGTTTTAAGTTTCCTTTTAGTCTTTGATAAACTCATTATGGATGACAAGTCAGGGAAAAGCTCCTCTGGCTGCTGACACCTTGTCCAAGGTTTGATTCATTTGCTGCTGAAGTCAGAGCAGGTTTTTCCTGTGGAGTTCAAAGCTCCAAGATTAATTCATGGCTGCTTAGTGGGACAATTTATTTCCCCTTTCCCTCCGTTGTTTTAGCCACACATCAAAGTTCTATTTTTACAAGGAAACCGATCCTCACAGCAGCTGCACAGCTTGAACGTTCCCAACCATCTGTGGTTTGGCTCAATCCAACAAAATGATGTTGGTAAGGAAGTTTCTCCCTCTGGAGTATCTCACAGTCCCACCTCTGCAATATTCTAATCCTGAGGCACCACAGAATCCCTAGGGAGGGATTTCTGCCACCAATAACAGACACCAACCTAAATTCAGAATATTCGAAAAGGTCACCACTTCTTTATCAGAAAATGAGCTTCACCCTGAAGCAAGGAGTTCCTAGTAGCTTTTAAAGCTGATTTCTCTCTCACCAAGCCCCTCAAGACTCCAGGGTGTCCCTCTCAAATTTTTTCTGCTGCCCAAGAGAGAACTGGCAGGACAGGACATGTACAGCTCCAGGCTGCTGCTGTCCCACTGGAATGGATTTCCCGATGGCTTCACTTGGCTTACCACACCCCAAGCTCAAAAAGAAATCTGCAGATTTTGTATTTTAATATAATTTGGGTGGAGGAGATGAATTTTATCCTGTCCCCTCTATCCCCTTAGCACTTTGCTAGAAAATCAGTGCCTTGAGAGAGAAACCTGTAAAATGTGGCTGCAGAATTCTTTCTGTTGACAGAGGTGGAAAAACATTGTTTATTCTCATTTTTTTCTGAGGACAACAAGTGCTTAGGAAACTCCCACGGCACTTGAAGAGCTATACAAAAAAAAAAAAAAATTAAAAAAAATTAGAAATTCAGCTTAGCTCAGTTGATTTTCCCTTTCAGTGCTCTCAGACAAGCAGTGCTCAGCGATAGCAAAAGGGTCAAGTGGAAGATGTGCTCCCCAATCCATCCTGCCCAGCTGGAGTGCTCCAGCACACAGGCACAGAGATTCCTGCTATTCCTGAAAGGATTAGCAGCACAAATGGATAACCTGAAACATGAAAAGATTACAGGAGCTGCAAATCGCTGACAATAGGAACACTGGTTTGCAGCTGCTTGCCAGGAGGGAGGAAATGGTCTCCAAAGGAACAGATAATTCTCCTTAGTGCAGCTGCTGCAGCTCAAATTCGGAATTAAATGAGTGCCTGATGGGATGTAAAATTCCTTATCATTGTATCTGTGCCTGTTTGACCAAATAATGCTGGAAAAACCAACCACTTACCTGGGATCCCTGGCTGGGTGCACCGTGAAAACAAAATAATTAACACCACCTATTCCAACGGGCTAAACCTTCCCTGTTTGGGCTCTGCAGTCACTATTACCCATGGATAAAATCAGACTATCCGCTGGAAAAGTTAATGCAAGGCTGGATGTTTGCTTGTAAATAATATGTTATTTTATAATAATAATATTTTATAATAATATTATAGCACTGATCTTGGTGCTAACCCAATATTGCCACGACTCAGATACAGCTTGTTACAATCTCTGCTATTTAAGAGATTATTTAACTTTAAAAAAAAGCTCCTAAGTTTTGTTGTGTTTGATGTAAACAAACCCCAAACAAATCCCGCTGAGCCTGTTCTGCAAACAAGCAGAATTTGTGAGGATGAAAGGCGAGGCAGGGAAAGGTCATGCCTATTAATTTCAATCCTTGTGCAAACCCAGCACATTCCACACTTGCCTTGTAAGATTTGTGGCATTTGGATAAATACAATTTGTATTCCCTTAATGCTGTTTATAGTGTCTGCGCTCTGCATTGCTGAGTGCATTGCAAGTGGGATCCTCTGCAATTCTGATCCACTGCGTTCAAACACGATACTTTAGGTTTATCATTTACCATTTCCATCACATTAGCTCCTTCGAACTCAGTGAAATCCTATCTAATTTGTCAGGCCTCTTGATAGGATTGGACATTTTTATGCTTTCCACTGTGAATTTGTACCTTGACTATGCAATAACCTGGCAAAATCCTGTGCTATTTGAACAATTAGATAATTGTAAAAATCTTGCAATGGGTAAGATTTGAGAGGAGCAGGACATCCCCATCCCATCAGCAGAGCTCTTTAGGACTCACCTTCAGCCCCAGCGATGCCTGAAACAAACTTATCTAAAACAGAGGCTGGACAAAGTTAGGGGAATAAAGAGCATCTGGATTTATTGAAGCCTCTGAGGTACATTTAGGGCAAAGTTTACTTGAGAGGTTAAACTCAAAATGGACAATGAGTCACGAGTTTTTTTATTTTATAAGTTTTGTTTATTAACCACCGAGGGGAGAAGGTCTGAGTGCTCAGCAGAACAGCAGTTTGTGTTCCAGGCTGGCAGACACTGCGTACAGCCAGGCTGGGAAGGAGCTCAGTGGGATTAGGAGGTAATTAGGGATGGTTGTGCAGCACTGATCTCTGAAATGGGCACGGGTGAGTGGCTGCTCCAGTGCTGTTTGTATGGCGTGGGAGGTGCTGGTGAGGAGATGCTGGTGAGGAGATACTGGTGAGGAGATACTGGTGAGGAAATGCTGGTGAGGAAGTGCTGATGAGGAAATGCTGCTGAGGAGATGCTGGTGAGGAAATGATGCTGGTGAGGAAGATGCTGATGAGGAAATGCTGATGAGGAGATGCTGGTGAGGAGATGATGCTGGTGAGGAGATGATGCTGGTGAGGAGATGCTGATGAGGAGATGCTGGTGAGGAGAGGCTGGTGAGGAAATGCTGATGAGGAAATGCTGATGAGGAGATGCTGGTGAGGAAATGCTGGTGAGGAGATGCTGGAGAGGAGAGGCTGGAGAGGAGATGCTGGTGAGGAGATGCTGGTGAGGAGATGATGATGAGGAAATGCTGATCAGGAAATGCTGATCAGGAAATGCTGATAAGGAGATGCTGATCAGGAAATGCTGATCAGGAAATGCTGATAAGGAGATGCTGGTGAGGAGATGATGCTGGTGAGGAACATTTTCCTGCTTTGCCTGCACAGGATTCACCACTGAGGGCTCTATCAGTACATGAAGGTGCAAGCAGAGCAGCTGATGGGTTGTCCACCCCTGCTGCAGACAGCAGGAACACAGGATGGGTGGTTGAGCTCAGAATTCTCTCCTTAGCACGGGGAGGAGCTGAACAAAGCACTAAAATGAAAATCACAACACTAATTACACAACTCCCTGACCGAACAGCAATTTTCTGTTCCATCCTCATTTACTAAACACTGTGTTCATTAATTAGGGATATGATCCAGCAATTCCACTTGTGTGAGTGCATCCATTGATTTCAGTGTCATCTGCTCCTGTGCTTGCAGAATTGGATACCAGATACACAATCTGGGCCAACAGCAGTCCTGGAAAAAACATTTCTTACCTGAAACAACCTCCCAAATCAAAACTAGCTTGGTTCTGCTGCAGAAAAATCTATATGCGTATGGATTCAGATCTGTTTATGTATTATCTCATTTTATATTGAATTTTTCTGAATGAGCTTGCAACTATTTACAGGTTCAGTTCAGGTCTGGAGATGGGGATTGGAACAAAACCACTCAGAGCCTTCTCTGTAACAACTGATTACCTGCTGATTCCCAAATTTAATGTATTATTAAAGAAAATTAAAGATGGATGGGATCTACTTTCACCCATTCGAGCTGGTAATGAAAACAGAGTTTCCCTTTCCAGGAATATTTCAGAAGTTGGATTTTTAAAGGGATTTTGCTCTGAAGTCAACCATGGCTGGAAGAACTTGGTTTGGTCACTGTGATGTGGTTTAATTACAATTACAGGAGATCCAATTGGTCACCCCCTCCCAGTGCTTCATTTCAGTGTAGCAGGAAAGATCATGGAAAATTTCCAATCATATTCTGCCATCTGGGAGAAAAAAAAATTCATCCACCTCATCTAAAACCAATGCCAGAATACACCAGCAAGGACTGAGGCTTTAACACAAACTGAAAGAATAAAGAATTTCTCTTCAAAGCCAATATTCCTCCTGCTGAGCACATCCTGCCTCCTCCTTTTCCCTATTTTTCAGGCAGACAGGCTGAACTGAAGCCTGAGTCCAGAAGTTTTATTTCTCCTCCAGCTGAGGAAAACACAATTCCTGGGAGCAGAAGATCACAGCCAATTACAGTTTGATCTTTGATGCTGCAGCTGGCAGGGGAAAACATCCAAAAAATATTTATTTCACCCAGGGAGGGTGAAAAAGATTTTCTGAAACCATTCAATTCCCAGCAAAATAGAGCTTGGAGTTTATAGAGGAGCTGGAAAGCTGGGGAAGGTGATAGGAAAAGGAGCCAGCATTTGATTTGCATTATTTTATTCTTCTGCAAACCCAGCAAAAGATAGGATTGACCCTGAATGAAAGGAGTCTCGGCTGCAAATTCAGTGTCAAGTTTATTTTTGAGAGATGCAGCTTTTACCTGTGGAGAGTTTTAGCCCTGCTTAGTGGGAGCTCCTTCAGTGCTAAATCTCTCCCAAAGATGGAACATCCTTCCAAAAGGAGGCAATTTTGTTGCTGTTTAGACCGAATTTCAACTTCATTTGACAGAGATGGGAACTTCAGGGAGTTCTCACAAAGCCAAAATGTGAAGACTTTTCATGTTTGGAGTGGCTCTATGTTATTAAATTCACAAAAACAAAGCAAAAATTGAGAAAATAATGATTTTTCCTCAATTGCAATTCTTTTCATGTTTAGAGTGGCTCTATATTATTAAATTCATAAAAACAAAACAAAAATTGAGAAAACAATGATTTTCCTCCTCAATTGCAATTAAGCTGTACCATCCTAGAAGGAAAATCCAGAAAATTAACATCAAAAACTCCTTTCAGGGACCAAATTCAGACAAAGTTCTGAGCCTGAATGAAATGTGAGTATTGCTCTTAATTAAACAAGTGTGATCCAGGAAGAGATCAAGGGCTCCCCATTCCTCAGAGATAAATCCGAATTCTTGCTAAAGATAAATTGCACAATCCATCTTCTGCAGGAATTCACACAGGAGCACAGGGATCCTCTGGAAGGAAAACTCCAATTTCTGCTCAGCTGGAGCTGAAATCCCAAAAAAAAATGATGTGCAGGATATCAGTGATTCCCCAGGGAAACAGAACACACCAGGAAAAATAAAAAAAAAAGGGAGAAAAAAACCCTGTGAGCTGAAATTCTCCACAAAAATGGGGAAGATGGCAGCAAAAGGCTTAAAATATGTGGGTTTTGGAATCAGCAAGGAGTGGTGCCAGCAGAAAGAAAGAAACTCAGAGGGATTTCTTTTCTTCCCCCATTCTTTTCCCAGACAATATCTTCTTCTCCAATCCTTGGTGTCTTTAAATAGTTCTCTTTGAAGTTGGGCAAAGCAGGCTTGACACGAACTGAGGCACAGAAATTTGAGGAATAGTGCTTGAAAAGGAAACATAGCTGGGACAAAGAAGGTAAAACACAGAAAAAAATTGCATAAAACTAATTATTTTTGATATTCTAAGAAATTATCTCTTCTGAACACGTCTGCCACCAACCTTGCTACCCTTCCTTCCCCTTTTACCTCGATATAAAAGTTACTTTTGCCTTTAAAAATGAATAGGTTGCAATTTCTGCCTGTTTATGCCTTGAATTCAAACATCTGAGAAATCTGGACAAATATTCCCACGTCCATTGGTAAAACTCCAGAGAATTCACTGACATAGTTAAAAAAAAATGAAACAAAAAATTCAACAACAAAGCCTGCCCTGCCCCAGAGCGTGGTTTTCTGGAGTCGAGAAAGAAGGTGTGAGCATGAATAAAAGAGGTCAAAAAGTGCATTTCTCTCCAATGTTGGGTGTAAATCTGGTTGGATATATCTGGGTTGTCATCTGTTGATTTTTTTTTAGGGCAGGAAATGAACCCCAGAGGTTCCTCTGGTGCAGGACAGGAGCTCTGATGATGATGATGGTGATGATGATGATGATGATGTTGATCCTGGACCTGTGGTTCTGCATTCTCCCCGAGCCTCAAACTTCCATTGCAAGAATTTCTCCCAAAATGGAACTCAAATAATGAACTAAGAAAAAAGCACCTTATTGAGAGTGGTTTTGATCCTCCAGCTTGCTCCTTGGGGAGCTCTGGGGTGGCTGAGAGGAGTGAAAAGGTTTTTTTTCATTGAGAAAATCAATTTTTCAGTGCTTTGGGAGAAGCTCTGATCTTCCACCTGAGCTGGCATGGGCTGAAGGGAAGGAGAAATCTTAGAGGACTTCAGTGGATATTAAGCTGGAGGAGAAAGCACCTAAAAATACTGCAGCTTGACAAAAGAATCCTCTTTTTTTCAGCTGGAAAAATGGCCTCAAAGTGGAGCAAATCTCAGCATGGAGCGAGGTGAGTCTCTTGGCCAAACGCTGAGGGAACAAAGGAGGTACAGAGTTCCATGGCCATGGAAATAAAGGAAAAGGTCTGAGGAACCTGCAGAAGAGATGGCTGGAAAATTCATCAGAAATCTAAAGAAACTTTCACACAGAGGAATAAAAGGAAATGCTCCATTTCAGGGCAATTTTGGTTCCAATCAGAACCAAGAACATCTGTTCAGCGCAGAAGCAACTTTTCTTTTTATCTTCCCATAAAGAAATTGTTTGTCATGCCAGCGTTCTGTCTGTCTGTGAGAAACCAGGCTGGGAGAAATAGAAATGATATTTCTCGTGGAAGAGAACAACAAGGAGAAGGATTCTGATCAATGCAGCCCAACTGCAACATTGGGTCACATGTAGCACGGGTTTTCCTAATGGCATAAAAACTAAAAAAAATTTTTGGAAATTTTTTTGAGAAACCAAACTGGAATTTGATTTCACACAACGAGTTTGGGTAATCAAAACTGAGCTCTGGGGCAATGTAGGCAGGTGCTGATCGAGGACACAAAAATAGGAAATTACAGGAAACTTCCCAGCGTTTTATAACAATTTTGTTAAACTCCATCAATGCAGCATCTCAACGATTTTCCTCCAAATGACTCTGAATTTTGGAGAAACCCACCTTTTGAACCTGCAGGAAACGGCATCAAATCAAGCGCTGAGCTCTGCTGAAATTCGCCAGTTGCAAACGCAAATTGCGCTTTTCCTTTCCGATCGTTAAATGGAGCATTTTGACCCCAACTCCACACGACTGCAGCGCTGTTCACACGCGAGCAGATGGTATTTTAGTTGCAGATAAATGGGACTTCTCTTCAGGAGGTTGGATTTGTAAATAGAAAAAGAGGCAGGAGAAAATTTTTCTCCAGAGCTTAGGCCAATTCGAACTTGAATTTGGAGAGGAATCTTTGTCCAGATGGAGGAAGAAAGTTGAATTTCCACATCTCCTTTTCAGTCTCTTCGTTTCTTTCTGTTCCCTTTTTCCTCTGATTTGCCTTGATTGAAATAAAATTCAAATTATTCCACCCCCAAATCCAGGCTCTGGTCAGGTAAACATTAAGTTGAACTAATCAGTTACTCACAGTTACTCACTATTTTTGTATCAATAAGTGAAAAATAGATACAAATAATTTAATAGAAATATGAAATTTCTGTTATATATATATAATGAAATATGAAACCAGCCCCCATTAACTATGAAAAGAGAAAACCCACTTTTAAAATCCTCCTCATTTTGAAAAAAGTTGGCGAAAACACCAAGTTCCATTTCACTTTTAGATGTTCTCATGCTGTCAGAGCTCTTCCCTGCCATGCAGCCACATTATTTTTCCAGATGATAGGATGGGCAGCATTTATCTTCCCCACCCCTCCTGCAATCCAAGCAACACAAACCCATCTATCTGCTCACTGAGAGCACCAGCCTCGCCATTTTATTTATTTTTGGGACATTTCAGTCCATCCCTCAAATTTAGCTTGTCTGGGAAGGAACACGAGCGGAGAAAAACTCCTGTATTCGGATAGATGGGGAGGAGTCTGCAGTGCACAGCTCCACAGATGTCATTTTTCATCAGTTAATTGGCGACAGTTTATGGCCCAACGTTGGGATGGTTTTGTGTTGATGGTGAGAAATAGCGACAGCGGAGCAAAACGAGGTGACAAACTGCAGCATGTGCCAATTAGCTAATCTCACCCTGCTGCTGCTGGGATGGGATGGGAAGGAAGGCAGATCCACTCTGCAGTGATCCTTTTTGGAGTGGGGAAGTTATGGGAAAGATTCTCTTTCCACCCTCTGCAGTAACTCAGCCATGGAAATGCCTCTAATGAGACCTTACAGGGACAACTTCCCCCTTAAATCTTATCTTTGGGTACGGTCTGAGCATTCTGTGCTCCTTTTCCCTCTGGAGAGCCAGGGAGGCTGCAGGGAGATGGGAGCAGAGCAGGGATGGGAGCAGAGCAGCCACTCCACCCCGATGAAATCAGGATTTATAGGGGTGTCACTCCCTGCCTGTCCTAAATCTTGGCCTAAACCAATTGGGAAGGCAAAGCAGAGCTGCCAGAGTGGAGCTGCTGAGGAGGAGAGTGACAAACAGCCTGGCTCGGGGTGGGCAGTGATTTATAAAATCAACCGAGGAGGAAGGAAGAGATTTCTGTACAAACAGAGCCATCAGTCTCTCCCTCCCGAAATACCTCCTTGGAGCAAAATATCTCCTCCTTTGAGCAAAACCTTTGAGGTTTTTCTGTTTCAGCCCAAAGAGCCAATAAACAGAGAACTGGAGGGCAGAGCAGAGATGTGAGGCAGGCAGCTGGGTGGGTGTTCAGATCTATAAACGGAGCTGAAAACTCAAACATGGTATTTATATCCCAGCGCTGAAGTGAATCACAAAATCACTGTCTGCACTTGATTGCTTCAGCAATCAACAATGTTCTTCTGAAAACAGCCAGACAGGCACAAATGTGGAAAACAGCCGTGAGCAGAGCTGAGGGAGATCTGATCCATGAATTCCTCGGTGATGCTCTGCCTTTGGGGAGGCAGCAGTTTGAGAGAGCAGAACTCAGTGGGTGCAGGAAAGGCAGCAGAGAGACTTTTCCTCAATAACTCCCAGTGAGCAGCAGAGGTACTGAACCAAATTCTCATTGCTGGTGCCAATTAAATCAATGATTCCAGCCCTTTCATCGAGGATGAAATCAGAACCACTCTGGCTGAATGATAAACAGAGGGGCAGTGAGTGCTGAACCCAACCAGGGCTGGGATGGAACTTCTCACAGAGCCAGAGCAGAGGAATTTCAGCACTTGGCTTCACAGCTCATTTCCATTTCCTGTCCTTCCTGCAGGGATGGACAGGAGAACTGCTGGATTTGAACTCCCTGACTTCACCCCAGCTCTGATCTCTCCCTCATCCTGCAGCAAAGAGCTCCTCAGGTTCCTTCCAGCTCTGTCACCTGGGGGACAAAGTGTGCATTTCTCACAGAGGTGCTGGGCCATGGTATGGTTGCAATATGGATCAAAAAAAAGGTTTCCAAGAATAAATTAGGGATGAAAAATAGTCAAAATCTTTTAGGTAACTATGCTGGGATTCTCCAAGTGGAAGGGGCTTGAAAGCCAGTGGAGCAACACAGGAAAAACAAACACGGTTTTAGAGAAGTTCCCCCGAAAAGGGAAGTGGGGAAGGTGCTCATTCTAGTCTGGGGTAATCAAGATCATGAAAAGAAATAATTAAAAAAACCCAACCAATGGTGGAGCTGCATTTCAGCCCAGTTTGCTGCCCTCACAGGCAGCACAGGATGCACAGCACCTTCCTTTCTGCACAGCTCAGCTCAGCCTCCCCCTGGGCTCCTTCCAAGGGGAGAACAGCCACAGACAACTAATTTTTTATATTTATCATTTTATAAACATCATGTTAGAATATCAACCACATTGGAGATCCTTCTCACCTGGATGTGGGGTTGATCCCACAGTGTTTCTGTCATTATCTACATGCACATCCTGTTCAGGTGCCCAATATTGCTGGGAAAAGCAGCAATATCCCAAAAGATAGGTAACTCTTCCCATGTGAAAATATCCTTCCTCTCGTTCTGTTTGCAGAGCTGCACATCAGTTTATAGCCTGGAAATTATCTCAGTTAATTTGTATTATAACTTCGGTGGTTCTGCCGTTTTATTTCCTGAAAAAAAAAAAAAAAAAAGAATAAAAATTGAATTTCCTATCAAAAGGCCTTCCCTATCTAAAATTGACTTTAGTGCAATGGTCCTTTTTATGAACTCTGTGCTTGTGTAAATGTCCTTCCAGCCTGGTGAGCTGAATCCCACGGCCAGATCCCAAGTTTCTTAATCACATCTTAATTCCAGCAAACAGCTCTGGGATCAAAGGGACTCTGCCTGGTGAAGAGCTCGGGGTTCATCCCAGGAGAGCAAACACTGCTGAGCTTCAGAGGAGAGCTGAACTCTCCAACATTCTGTGTGCTGCTATTGATTTCTTCCTACCCAAAGACATTTTCCTGCAAATCATTGCTAAATAAAGATGAGTGGAAACGCCCAGAGTTCCTGCCCTGCAAGAGGGGAAAAGGTTTTTTACACCCTTTGGTGGTGGTGGAGCAGCAGCAAAATAATTGCTGTAGCCTCACAGTAGATTGGATTCCACTGTTGGTGAGTGACTGCAGTCATCTCCCATTGATTTGGTTTCCTTCCTCGAGGTGTATTCACACTTCATCTGCAAAACTTGATCTTTCTAATAGGAAATAAAACCATGGAGTTCCACCTCCCCCCAAAACACTGCTGGAAAATTGATTTGAACTGAGCAGGGGAAGGAGGAAAGGCAGAGCTGCAGAAACCAAATAGTTTATGACAGGACGTACATAAAAATAATCAGAATAGTCCAATCACTCCATCTCAAAACGTTCTCACTTCAGGAAAAAAAAGGGAAAATTAAAAAATAAATTGAGTATTTTTTGGATAATATGTTGGTTGTACTCTGCAAGCATCACTAAATTCTACCTCTCCTCCTCTCCTCCTCTGCTGTCAATGAAAGGCTCCAGTTCTCCACCCTCCAAAATGAGAGACAATCCCAATAACCACTGCTGGTTTTGCTGCTCTGAATAACTCATGCAAGCTCAATTTCAGGTTTGCTTTTTTCCTTCCTTTTCCAGCAGATTTTCTACCGTGAGAACTTGACTTTCCTACAAAGCCAGGAACCATCAGGTTTCCACATTTCCAAGTGGCTCCTTCACCCGTTTTAAAAAAAATTAAGATCACAACCTCAACTGAAGAAAGTTGAGTCTGAGCTCATAAAGAAAGAAAAATCGTGGTAAATTCATCTCAATCAATCCTTCAAGAGAAAGATGACAGTCACTTGGTATGTTAGAATGATTTTCTATCTATTTAAGAGCCATTCCTAAGGTGATGCATTAGGATCATTTCCAGCAGCAAATTCTTCCCTAGGTTTGAATTTTGCTTTGTGTTTCTCAGGTCAGGAAGGAAAACCATGAACCCCCATTGGTTCCTGAGCCATAAATTGACCCCAAGTACCCTCAAGAGCAGCAGTGAAGTCATCCTGTCACCCCAGCCATGTCAACATGACATTTGGTTGTGTCTGTGAGTCACCAGTGAGGCGTCAGAGGGAGGAAAATCAACATTATTTCCCACAGCAGTGGCATTTTCTGTGGGGTTTCTGTCATCCACCCATGAATTTCCATCACCCCAAACTCCTCTGGTCAGCTGTAAATAAATTCATCTTTCAATGTGGAAAACTTCCTTTTAAAATGTTCTTTTTCCTGCTAAAACACACTGATCCAGAAGTGTCCTCGAAGGCAATCCTGAATTCCAAAGGATTTGGTTGGAGGAAATGATGGGCTGAGTAATCACTGAAAATTATATGAACAGCAGTGATAAATATTTAGAGAACACAAGCTCAGAGCAATCAAAATCGCTCAGTTCTCTGAGCACAGAAAATCATTTTGACAGGGAAATGAATATTTGGGGGATGTTCCATTCTGGGTTCTAAATGAAGCGTTTTGCCCTTTCATTTCAAAATTACAGGAGGGTTCTCATGGAATTAATCAAATTTTCAAAGAGGAATCTCAGGATAACAAAAATTTCCTGTTGAATAAACATTTTCAATCCCTACACATCAGAATACATCTTTTAGGTGGAAACTTTGCACTGATCACTTTTCCAAACCCAAATCACCTCCAGGAAAGTCAGGGAGAAAACCTCTCCCAGTCTGTGGAATCTTTTTTTTTCCTTCTGCAATTCCTCTCTGTTTTTTCTGCACATTTGCAGCGCAGAATGGAATTCACTTATTCTGCAGCTCTGCCTCAGCACATCCCCCGTGCTCTGCAGAAATATTCCAAATAAAAAAGGGAAAAAACTCAGCCAAACCAAGCTCGGTGTCCTCAGAGACACCACAGAGGAAAGGTTTTGTTTATTAGCTGTAAGCTCCATGTAAATGATATAGAGGGATTATATCCAAGAGCCTTAAAATCCTGAATTCTAATGAAGGCCAACCATACTTCATGGGAAAATTAAGACATCAAAAGCTGCCATTTCAGAGGCAGATTTGTAAGCATTTTTGATGGTTTCATTAAAAAACTGCATAAAATAGCATGGAGAATGAGCAGGGAAATATTTACCAAAACATCCAATATTCCATATTTTCACGAGCATTAATCCATGTCAACCAGAGCCCTTAATTACATAAAAGCAACATATTCAGGCAAGCTCCGTGTCATAAATGTTTCAAATATTGCCTCAGCCTGGTAATGTCATTATACTAAAAGGCTGGCAATGAAAGCACAGTCCACACTGTGACAGAGAAAGTGAAAATAATGGAATTTTTGTGTGCTTTCACCACTTCTGAGGAAGCCTCGAGTGTTTGCAATAATCCAACTCTACTCCCCCAGCTCTGATTTCCTTCTCGACCTCCTTTGCTATTTTTCTTAGATGTCAACAGAGAGGAGTTGACATTGAAGCCACGAGTGTGGGATTGGGAGATGGATGGAGATGGGAAATGGAAAGAGAACATTCTGGGAACACCTTCATTTTCTCTCCAGGAAAAGGCAGAATTCCCAGGAAAACATTCCTCAGTCCTCTGTGTCAGGAACCTTCTGCTCCAATGTGATCCAGCAGAATTTAGGTAAAGAACATGGGAATCTTCCCAACCCAAATGATTCTGGGATTCTGGGATTCTGGGATTCTGGAATTTTGGGATTCTGGGATTCTGGAATTTTGGGATTCTGGGATTCTGGGATTCTGGGATTCTGGGATTCTGGGATTTTGGAATTCTGGGATTCTGGGATTCTGGAATTTTGGGATTCTGGGATTCTGGGATTCTGGGATTCTGGGATTCTGTGACCCCAAAGTTTCAATTAAGCAGCAAATACATCACAGAGGCAGAGGTTCTTCACCTCTGTAAACACACTCTCTGTCTCTCCTCTCCACTGGCTGTTCTTTGGTGCTTTCATGTCCCTCAGTGCCCCACAAAACACACCCTGATGATGTATCAGGGGCCGGGGGGGCTGCACGAGCTGGCTCCCCCCAGTCCGGGGTCCCTAGTCCGTGTAATCCCACCGGATCTGGGGTGCCCGGCCCCGAGGTTCCGCGGCATGGTGTGAGTCTCCAAACCACATCAATTCAGCAGGAATATTGTGAGACGAAGGAAAGAACTGGACTCCATCTCTGTTCTGGCAGGGAGGTTTATTTGGGGTAATGGGGAAAAGGGGGTTGCAGGGGAGGAAAAGGGGGAGGAAAGGCTGGGACAGGATAAGAGCTACCAGCTCAGAGAGAAGACCTTGAGGTGATCCAGACATCAGCTTATAAAGGGAAAGGAAGGGGAGGGACTGTCTCCCCTAGAGCCAGTCCTGGGGAGTCTGAAGGGAAGACAGGCATAGGGAACCCACCAAGAGATTTCGGGTACAGCAGAGCATATTTCAAAATGAACCAATGGTACACCGAGCGGGGAAACAAAGAGAGCACATGGAGATCTGAAAATTGCATTACTACACCCTGAGAAGGAGGAGCTGTTCTGGGCACAGATGTGATCTCTGTCACTGAACCCAACACCATCCCCTCCAGGAGCTCCAGCTCCCCTTGCTTGTCTTTAATTCCCATCTCTGAGCCCTCAGCAGTGAGTTGTGACTCATCAGAGCTCAGAGCACAGAGTTTGCAGCTCCTTCATTAGAGGGATAACTCAATCAGGATTATTGGATGAGGCACATCCATCACTTTGGCTTTTGCCAGAGCCTGTCTGAGCAGCCCAGCATGAGGGGTTTGGCATTCCAAGGGATCTCCCTGTTCTGTTTTCCTTTATTCTTTTATTTCTGAACCAAAATCGGTGAGATTCATAGAGAAAAGGAGAATTGCTCTTTCTGCCACGGTGCAGACTGAGGGGTGTTGCCAAATCCTAAAACTCAGGGCATTAAAATCTGCTTCCCAAATCCAGAAAATATCTTAATTTTTTTTTTTTTTTTTTAAGAGACAGCAAGCCCTTGGAAAGGCAGCATATTTCATTTTCTCCTCTCTTCCCCAGGTTCATTTAGCACCGGCTGAGGATTGCTTGGGTTTTCATCCCCTGAGTGCAAACACCTCCACACACTCGAGGAAATTCTATTATTTCCTCAGAGCACTCAGCTCTGGGAGTCCTGGCACTGAGATTTCAGCTTTGATCGAGTGCTAAACGCCACACACAGCACTTACAGCAACCTCCAGACAAAAAAAAAAAAAAAATCAAAATAAAGGAGTTTATTTGGGCTTTTCCCCCTCCAGTCATTCTCACTTGTGTCTCACATCAAGCTCTACCTGGTTTGCAGTGTCTTTGTTTTTTACACATATATAACTATATTTTTATATATATACAAAGCACCTATCACCGTGTTGAGAAACATTCTCTGGAACCAGCAAGGATCATCCAAGGAAACCTTTCCTCCACTCCCCACAGAGAGAAAAAAGAAATGGAATATAGGAAGTTTTTCCTTAACTATTTATTAAAATCATTGGTGAGATTTTTTCCCCTGAGGCAGACTCTCTGTTAAAAAAAAATAAAATATATATATAAAATATATGTATATTATATATATATATATATATATATATTATATATTTTTTAAAAATTTTTTTTAATATGTATATATATGTATATATACACACACACCACTCTATAATCTCCTAAGAATTTTGGTCTCATTACTACTCTGCAAACGTTTCTCGTTGCATTCTTCAGCAGCTAAAGAAAATAATAACCTCCATTATATCAAACAGATGGTGAAACCTTCCCTGAGCAAGCTTTGCTGCTGCTCCTTTTAACAATGAAATGTCATTTTGGCAAGGGAATCACTCTCCTCCTGAAATTTCTCTATTTTTTTTGAAATGATAAACACTCGCAGGGCTTTGGGAACAATGAAAGAGCAAAGATTTGTTTGAATCTCATTGTCTCTCGCTTCACCCACACCGAGAGAAAAGAGAAGTTTCATTAGAAAAACATTTGCATTTTCACTCAGTTACTTCCTTTTCTGCACCACAGAGAAAAGAGTGAGGGATTTGGGCATTAAAGGCAGAAAAGAGTAAAAAAATTGGGTTTTTCGTGGGTGAGATGTCACACTGAGGTGAGTTCTGAGGTGCTGGTGGCTTCTCCACCATGGGGAGATGGAGAGAGGCAGATGGAGAAAAAAGAAATATTTAACAAATTCCAGTTCTTGAGAAGATACTGTTTAAATATTCAGCCAGAAAACAATGCAACTCTTCTGAGATAAAGCAGATCATGGTCATTTCCCTAGGCTGGCTAATTACATGTGTGTGAGACTGCAGCAGAGAGCATCAAAATTAAGTTTTAATTAAAGATACGAGGCAGACGATGATATTCATTGATAGAAATTGATAATTAAATAATGCTGTAATTATTATTAATTGCTTCCCTGCCTGTTCTTATCTTTCTGATCATTTGATTGAACTCCTTAGCATCTGTTTTTTCCTCTTTAGTCTGTCTGCTCATCTTTGAAGCCTTTCTGATGTCGCTGCTTCTTCAGCAAAGCTCAGGAGCAAAACTTGCCCTTAACAAAAATCCAGTGAAGCAAAATTTAATTAAATTTCACTGGTGCCAACAGCATTAAAATGGAAAGGAAATTTCCCATTCAAATCACCAATTTAGCAAAGCTCACATGCAAATTTTTACACCTAAAATCCTTCAGAATATTCCTGTTGGAAGCAGCAAGGAAATGGTGGAATAAACCAAGGAATGGATGACAGCAGGGTGGGAAGAGAAACAGAAACTTGTGGTGTTTTCCCTTTGGAAAAAATAAGGGTTTCTTGTAATTTTATCAATGGGTGTCTGAAGACTTTAATTCTGTCTGCTGAGAATAAAATTTCTGAATTTTATGAACCTGAATGTTGAAGTAGCAACATCCTTCATTGCATGGTAGCATGTTGATAAAAATATAAATTGATAAATGTATGAGAAAAACATAAATTAAAACAGAAATTAATGAACTAAACACATGCACTGCCATGTCACCACACCAACACCTACGAGACAAGGACATTCATGAAGAGAAAAAAGGGAAAACAAAGAATTTTTGCAAGGAAATTATTCTTGGATCCAAACCAAGCCCAGAATCAGCACTAAACTCACACAGGAGAATAGGGAGAACCCAGAGGAGCAGTTTAGGCTAAACTTTGTAATTATGCACAGAAAAAGTAATTTCTTACAGCCCATTTGGTGTGTTCTTCTCTCTCTTTCACACAGGAATAACCCCACAGATCTATCTATCATGCTGTACCTATAAAACCAGAATATTTCCTGCAGTTTGCTCTGCTCCTCCTCCCCAATCCAAACCAAACCCAAGGAAAAGGTAAGAGAGATTTTCACCACGAGCTCCTAATACATTTTTCACCTCCTGAAAACACTTTCCCAAGGTTAGGAGGCAGAAACAGCTTGAGGAAAACCACACTGTGTTTTACAGGGAACACTTTTCTCCTTAATGAAATTAACAGCAGATTTCAGGTGATTTTGTGTCAAGGGAAACCCAAATCCACTGCCTGGTTGTAAAAGCAGAGAGCGGGCTGGCAATCTGTATTTAATCAGTTTTATGGGGTTTGTTGCACTCTGAAATCAATATTCCAGTTTCAACGCAATGTGGAAGAGGAATTAAGGGTTATGGAATGGTGGAGAATGAGGAGTTGGGGAATCAAATCCTTGATTTTTCTGGCTCTTTAACAGAAGATTGGAATTGTCTGGATTTTACCAGAAAGTGGAATCACTATTCCAGTTTCAATTCAATGTGGAAGAGTTTGTTGCTCTGTCCATGGATGTCACTGTAGAACCGCTAGCGGAGTGAAAGAGCCAGGCCAGATTAAATGTGGCAAAAATCTGATTTTATTATTTAATTCTAAAACTTATATAGACTTTCAAAGGTCGTCCAGATTGGGTCAATTCAAAACCTCCGCCTAGGCTGATTGGTCAGGTTTGAACCGCCTATCTTTCCAGAGACCGTTTCAATAACATCCAAACTTTATCTTTGTTTATAGAACACAGGAAGAAGAAGAAGAGAAAAATTCCCATGGGAAAGAGTCTGTGTAGCCACACAGGGAAGGTTCAAGCATGCCTGAGCTCCTGGGCTGACCAGAACTGCTGGAAGGTGTGCCAAGAGCCCTGCTGGCAGTGCAGAGCACACAAATACATTATTATCCTGGTTGGAGCTCAGGAGGAGCCAGAAGAACCCTGCTGGTTCCACCATGGACAGCAAAGAACTTCTCCATTGTTTTCTGCTGGAATTCTCAGCTGCTCCGAGGAGGAAAGGTTTCCTGGCCAGGGAGGGTTTGATCAAATCCAAGAGTTCTGCAGCTGCAGCAGCTGTGAAAGGGGAAGGAGAACCAGAGGAATTGTCCATGAGGTGATGGGTTGGGCTGAGGGGACATTCCCACTGTCCCTTGGTGCTCCAAGCCCTGTCCAGCCTGGCCTTGGACATTCCAGGGATCCACAGCTGCTCTGGGAATTCCATTCCAGCCCTCCCCGACCCTCCCAGGGAACAATTCCTTCCCAATATCCCATTTTATCCTCACTTCACCCTTGATTGAGGCAATATGAAGAGCAATTAAAAAGATCTGGCAAGCGGCAAAATATCGCAAATGCAAGATACTGCTTTTGTGTTCATTTCTGAGTGCAAACCCATGAAGTTCTTTGAGGAATGCAAAGTGCATTTCTACCACAAGTGGAAATGAATATATTTTCATTAATTAAACAGTAAATCTTTCAAACTTTTTTTTTTTTTTAATATGTATTTTCCCGGAGTTAAAAACATGACTACAGCCGGGATGCGACTTTAAATTTCAGAAAGGCAAATAACAAAAGGAAATCATTCCTTTGCCTCCTATTTCCAGCCATGCCAGGTGTTCTCACTTCAGCAAATCGCTCTGAGAGCTACAAAGAACATATGTTTGCCATTGTTCACTGCACAGCCTGATGATACAGACATTCAGCGTGACAATGTTCTGGGTGAAAGTGAGGCACCAGCGAATATTCATGAGCTCAGCTCTCCGCATTTATTACAGAAACAGGAGTTGGGTGGAATATTTGGATGTTTTCTCCTGGGTGGGGGAAGAGTTTGATTCGTGCTGAGAGCCAGTCGTGTGAACAGCATGAGAAGATTAACAGTTTGCTGACTAAAACTATTAAAAATCATATAAAATAGCTAATGTTTGGAACATATTCCATGCAGTGGTCAGAGTGAAATAAAACAACCCTGAATAAGGTGAAAGAATTAACTCGAATCAAGTGTTAACCACAACCAGAGGGCTAACAAGAGCTCTGATACAGCCTTTGGGAGATTATTTATAGGTTTGAAATGTTAAATCAGCCCTTGAAATCTGGATCAGGAATAAACATTGAAGGCACTGGATCATCCCTGAGGCTTCAGCAGGAGTTTTAAAACAGGAGGCTCAGATATCCTTGCAGCCAAACAGGAATGCAAACAAGAACCTACAGCAAGTCTGCCTAGAAAAATAGCTCTGAAATTATTGTGTGCAGCAGACTTGGCCTAACAAAGTTAGGCTGGGAATCTTCCTGGACAATGCTGGCTGCACAAGGATTTGCCAGGCAGTCCCATTAACCCTGGGGAATTGGGAATCCTGCCCTGCTCTTGAAAGAATTTTAATTTCAACAGAGAAAGGCTCTCTCTGGTTCATGCTGCTCCTCTGGGCTAAATTCTCTATCTCTCAGTGGGTATATTTTCCACTTGTTAAAGCACAGGTTTGTCCCATTTTAATCTCAGTGCACAGGGCAGCAGAAATGGACAAGATCAGCCCATGTGCAGCTCTGGTTTCATCAGTGGAAATACCTTTTTTTCCATTTGGCAGCACTGTAAATCTCTCTTTGTGCCCCACCTGTGCTGAGAGTGCCAAATATTCACAAATTCCCATGGAGGAATAACTGCAAGGATGGAAATCCCTTCAGTGCCATGGAATATCTCCCACAAGCACTTGACTTCATGGTAATAATTACCACAGCTCAGTTCAATTAAATTAGTTCATTGGGAGGATGGAATTTTGCCCATTCTTTGACATTCTTTTGCTTTCAGTTGTAAAATACTTCATCCCTCTGGGTGATATCTGTGAGTTTCTGCAGTGACCATTCACAGGACCTTGCTCAGACTTTAGGAAGGCTGTGAAATCCAAGGTATTAAAATGTGGAATTTGTGAGTTATTCACTGAGGAGGTGCTCAGCTGCAGTCCCAATACTTAAAGCAGCTGATTGCCCACAGTAAATTTTTAATCTTATCAGCAGAGCAGCAAAAATGCCTAAAACCACCCAAATATTCAATGATGAATCTCTTCCCTCTCCTGCCCCTCTCAGAAGAGCTGCCAAGCCTTGACCCCACCAGCAAACAGACTCTTCGCCCAAAACCCCCCAAAAAATCCATTTTTTTTCCCATATCACACTTCCTGGCAGGCTCTTGACCTTTACCCCCCAAGGCAAGGCAAAGTTTGATTTACTGGATATAAAAAAAAAACCAAACAAATAAACAATAAAAAATCACCTGACAAATATAAGCACCTGGTGCAAATAATTTATTTCAAAGAAAAACGTGCCTTTTTCAGAATGAGACATTTCTGCACCATAAATTAGCTGAGGATTGGCAGCTGAGGCTTTGTTTGGTGGCAAAGTTTACATTACAAGTGTGGAAGAAACGAACTGAGCCGAGCAGAACTTTCTGAGGAACTCAATCAAATCCAACATTTGCTACCAAGTGTTTTAGGACATGTGAAGTTGAGAAATAAAAGCAAAAAAAAACCACAACAACCTCGAGAGGTTTGAGGGATTTCCCACAGAAAGCACAGAAAGCACACACAGGATGTCTGCAGCCAAATTATTCCCCAATTTAGCCCCCAAAGAGGAGGCAAAGGACTGTCACTGAATTGGTCCATTAGGGAGAGTGGCTGCAGAGCAGGGATGGTGATAAGGATGGAATATGTTGATATCCATCTCTCCTCTCCTCTCCTCTCCTCTCCTCTCCTCTCCTCTCCTCTCCTCTCCTCTCCTCTCCTCTCCTCTCCTCTCCTCTCCCTCTCCTCTCCTCTCCTCTCCTCTCCTCTCCTCTCCTCTCCTCTCCTCTCCCTCTCCTCTCCTCTCCTCTCTCCTCTCCTCTCCTCTCCTCTCCTCTCCTCTCCTCTCCTCTCCTCTCCTCTCCCTCTCCTCTCCTCTCCTCTCCTCTCCTCTCCTCTCCTCTCTCTCTCCTCTCCTCTCCTCTCCTCTCCTCTCCTCTCCTCTCCTCTCCTCTCCTCTCCTCTCCTCTCCCTGCTCTCTGTCTTCCCCAGCTGATTCTCTCTCAGCCTGGCAAAGCTGATCGATTTTTGACAGATGGTCATTTCCCCTTCAAACTGCTTTCCTTTCCCCAACAGGTAATTTCTTTGCAGCAGAATGAATTTTCCCCCCATGAAAAGGATGAGAGTTTCCTCTGAAAATATTCTGATTTTTTTTTTCCAAACAAACTTTCAATGTGTGGGAAAAAACCTGCCTGCTCCAGGTCTTCGAGGTTTTCAAAGATGAAAATGAACATCCTTTATATTAATAATCTTTTCTTCAGTGGAAAGAGAAGGCTCAGCTTCTGCACCAGCTGCATTGAAATATATATATATATATATTATTTTTCAAAGGAAATCTGAAATCTGTTTCTGGGCATTGCCATAGGAGTTTTTCTGACAGAAGACACCAAAAAAAAAAAAATCTTATTTGCTATTATAATCTGGTAAATTGATTCATAGGCAGCAAAATAAGCCTGGGCTTTCAGATCCCCAAATTTGTGACTAATGCTCTCCATTCCTATCATCCCAACATGCCTGATGCTGCCCAAATCATTGCCTAAAAAGTGTGAAATTTTGGATTTATACAGATTTGACAGTGCAAAACTTCAAATTGAACTGGCATCAACACTTTGCAAGTTTCAGGGAGCTGCTGCTTCTTTCTCTGCAGTGAAAATATCAAAACTTCCTATCCTGAAGTCAAGTTGTTTAAAAAAATAATCCATGAAGGAGTGAAAAAAAATCAGACTTTTAGACCAACACTGAAGGTTTCTAACTGCACTAATTTTCAGGCTTTCAGAGCTCCCATCTGATATAAATTTACCAGCTGATTGCTGAGTGGGTTTGAAAACTTCCCCAGTTCTTGCAGGTTCTGCAAAGGTCTAAAACCCCAATTTTTGTCCATCATTTAAAATGTCCACTTTTCCCTGAATTTCAGTGTTGAATTGAGTGGATGAAAGAAAAATCTGGGAAGTGGAAATGTGGGAGGTTTTGAAGGAAAACACCACATTTATGAGGGAAAAAAATACACATCTGGAACACCAACTCTGCATTTCTCCAGATGTGACATTTGCTGCCACTGAGGGAATCACAAGAATTTCCACCCTCAATTCACTCCTCTGGGAAAACTTCAACTTTTTACTGCAGTAAACTTTAAGGCTTGGCTCTGGATAAGGAGCCCATTAATATTTCCTGGTTTTTCACACCTCCTTAAGAAGTCCAGGTAAGTATTTTCGATGAATTTCAGAAATATTTTCCATTTATTTTGCATTCCAGCCGCTCTGATTTTTAAAAGAACCTTTAAGCACTGAGATCTGCCCAGGTTCCTCAGCAAATCCAGTGGGAAAAAGCCAAAAGAATCAAAGATTTGATTCCCAAACCCATCATTCCTCACCATTCCATAATCCCCAATTCCTCTGCCACACTGAATTCAAACTGGAATAATTCCAAGGAGCTATCCAAGGTACTGACAGTCACATTTAAACTTCTAATTAGGACTCAAAAGGAAGATGCTGCAACTCCTCTTGGAAGTTTTGCAGTTGATTTCACCCCAGGGTGATGCTTGGAGTGCTGAGAAAGTGATTCCCAATGAATAATTTATCCAACCGACGTAATTTGGTTTCTTCCTTGCGCAATACCTGTAATCAGATTGGGATTTTTTCCTCTCATCCATTCGTTACTTAAAACTGTTTCCCAAATTAATTTAGCAATTGCTGACAGTTTGCTGTAGCCCCAGTTACGTGATGATCACAGGAGAGGCTGAATTGCTTTGACAGTGGGAATTTTGGGAAAAAATTGGGTGGAATTTGCAAAGGTGAGGCTCAGGCAGCCTCAGCAGAACCCAAAGGGTGTTCGAGAACACCTCTACACAGAGGTGGCACCTCTTGAATTTAGAATTAATCTTTATAAAACACAATTCCATTCCAGAAAACCTGTTTCCTATTTTTTCTGTACATTATTCTGTTGATTTTTTTTTTGGCTTTTAATATTAGCCTAAGAGTTCCATTTTGGTAGTTAATAGAGTAGAATAAATAGAATTTTCTTTTTATCAATACCCATTAAGAGAACCAGACCCTGTCTGGAGAGCAAATCTGCTGTTTCATTTTTTCATTAATTCATATGCTCTCTGTGTATTTTTCATTAATTGATGTGCTCTCTGTGTATTTTCCATTAATTAATGTGCTCTCTGTGTATTTTCTCTCTCTGTACAAAACACAGAAACCTCTTCAGCCTTCAGTGCAGAGGCTACACAAATATATATTTTCTATTTTTTATCTCGTGCCAACAGTCTCCAGATAAACACTTCCCTGACTGACAGTTAGTAGGTGTCACCTCCTAATTTAAACCCCAATTTAAATTGACATTGTTGCAGCAAAGTGTTCCCTTTCACTCAATAATTACACCTAATTGGCTCGAAGGTTTCAATGCTGCATTGGCTACAAACATTTCAAGGCGTGCAGGATGGCTGATCTCCTCAAAGGTGCAGTGACTGCAGGCTTTGAGCCTGGGAATTTTGGGGATTTTGGGGATTTTTTGACTTAAAGTTGATGCAAACAATTGGCTCTGCAGGCAGGAAGGAAAGGAGGAATAATTCAGATTTTTTTTAATGACATCACTGCATGTCTGGCAGGACAGTGAGAAGGTTGGAATTCAGACACAAATTGAGAGTCCTGCTCTCCTTTCACCAAAATTCTATTTTTCCCTGCCAGTGCCATTTTTAGTGTTTAACTCATCCCCTTCTCCTCCCAACCCACCTTCACTCCAGGATATCCAATCTTTTGTTCCACCTACTCAAAGCTCTCCAGGCCTGGAAACCTAATATTTGATAAATCTCAACCCAGAATAGGAAAATCACAGATTTTCCTTGGGCAGCAAAGCACCTTCCAGCGCTGGGAATTCTCTGCAGAGCACTGGGATTTGATTTTCCAAGCAGCATCCTCACACTCTCAGGCCTGAAGGGTTGTTGTTATTTTTTTCCCAGGTTTAGATGAAAACTCCCCACAGTCATCCTGAGACTTTGAACTCTATTTGTTTGTGTTACAACTCAGCCATGGCTTTGTTCTTTCCTGTTCCAAGCCCTGCTTTGAATCCTCTTTTTTCCTGGCAGGATTTGGGTTCACGATTTCTGTTTATAAAATACAACCAAGTGGAGAGGATGTTCCCCACCCTGAAATTTAGAGGTGGGATTAACCCAGGAAGGAAGGAAGGAAGGAAGGAAGGAAGGAAGGAAGGAAGGAAGGAAGGAAGGAGGGAGGGAGGGAGGGAGGGAGGAAGGGAGGGAGGAAGGAAGGAAGGAAGGAAGGAAGGAAGGAAGGAAGGAAGGAAGGAAGGAAGGAAGGAAGGAAGGAAGGAAGGAAGGAAGGAAGGAAGGAAAAGTGGGTCAATGTCTGCTGTTTTTCCATGGAGGAAATGTAAAATAGAGTTTGGATCAAACAGGTTTTCTGCAGCCTGGAAATCCTACCAGAAACACTGAGACTGGGAAAAATTAAAACCACTCCTAAGCTGCCATAAAATATTGGGAGATTATTTTTTCTTTCTCTTCTGCCCAAGGCAGGAAAATCCAAGTGGTGGCTGGTTGATTAGCAGTGTGCTGGCAGAGTGTGGCGTTCAACATGAACAAAGATTTTATTAATAACCCTTTCTCTGTCCAACATCCTTCCTTTTGTCAGGGCGAGAGAGGCTTTCAGAGCAGAGGAGAAGCTCTTTGCATCTGAACTGCATTTGAAGTTGTGCTCCTGATTCCACTGCAGCCAGGTTTTCATCCAGAGGCTAAATATCAAACAGAACTCAAACCCTCTGAAAACATTCCGAGGTAAAAGGAGCACAGAATTGGGCTAGAAAGGAGATTTTTCATACCATTTCTGAATATTCCTTTTTTATTTTCCTTATTGTCATGTGTCAGGTGCACAGAGATCACATTCGGTTGCTCTTGGAAAAGTGGAAATTGGTAATTTGGGCTCCTGAAACCCCAAAATGTTCCTGTTTTGTATCATTTATTTATTATCAGCCCATGTAAGGTGGCATTGCTTTGAGCAGGATGATGAAATAATCACCAAATCCACTCCCTCATCTGGTGTTCCTTAAAATAGAAACTGAGGAATACAGAAGTGCTGAGGAAAAATATTTAGATCTTTGGAGAAAAGCTTAATTTTGCAGGAAAATCTTTGCATTTAATATACTGAAAGACAAGGTTGTTCATCAATATGGAAAAGGAGATCCTGAATATTGCCAAGGACAGTGAATTCTTGCCCAACCCTTCCGGGCTGAGAAATGGAAAACCAGAATTTCTCTGGGCAGAGGCAAACTGTGAATTGAGTGTTGTGCCTATAAAAGACTCTCCGTTGGAATTAGATGATCTTTAACATCTTCTACCATCCTGTTCTGAAAATCAGAAATATTTTCGTTGTTCTCACACAGTGATTCTCTGCACTGATCTGAAACAAAGACATCACCAAGCAGAAACTGCAGCCTGCATTTGGCAGACCTCTGCAATTTTAGCACTTTCCTCATTCACTTTTCCCAAAATCAGATTATTAGGTGGGTTTTAACGCTGAGGAGGAACGGGAATATCCTTTCCTCATGCCTTAAAACAGGTAAAATTTGCTCTTGCTTTGTGCTAGCTCACAGGAGAATTTTCTCCAAGGCTGAAGGTTTGTTTAGAACCTTTAAGAAACACAATTTCATGCCTCAGTCAGTCAGTCAGCTCGACGAGTTCCATTTCAGCTTCCTGCAACACCATCAACCTGCTCCAGTTTCGCTTAAAAGGTTTAACACCTGAGCCAGTAAAAAAATATGAAACCAGTTAAATTCCCCAATTGCCTTTTTCTTCCTGCAGCTTGGAGGAGCTGACATTTCCAGCTTGGTTCACACTCTGGTCAGGTGGAGAAGGGAAAAGTTTTCATCATGAGTTTTCCAAGAAGTCAAATTCCCTTTAAGCCCCAAGTGCCTTTAGCACCGAGTCAGCTCTTTGAAAAATCACATCATTTCTCCCCAGAATAATTTTGCTTAAGGTGTTCTTTTTCCATCCAGGAGGATGTTTCAAGGAGGTTTCAATCTGCAGGACAGTTTGCACCTCCAACAATCCCAACTCCAGCTGTCTGTGCACACAGAGGGACAGCAAAACTGGCCAAATCCCAGGGTTTAGAACTCTGAAGATCCACCAAACACCATCATCTGCATTATTCCCAATGCAGGCTTTCAACCAGATGCTCTTCTTTCCAATGAATAGTGACTATTTGTTATTTTCCTCTAAATATCCCCTACCAGGCAGCAAATCCACACGGGTAACTCCTGCTGAAGCCACTTTGCTTGTCCCCTGAGCAGAAAAACCCAATAAATTCCTCTTCCCCACACCCCTTCCCAAGGCCTCCAGCGCTTTTTATGGCTTCAGGGTTTGATTTGTGGGAGGAAGAATTTGTCCTTTTGTTAGTCAACACGGCTGCTTTGACAAATTTGTGAAATGGTGTTCTATATTTCATGTTATGTATTTTAACTTGCTGACAGCCAGCGATTGGGCAGAGGGCAGGTGGGAAGCTCAAGGATTAAGCAGCACTTGTTTCATATTTCATCTTTCAAAGCCCATGAAATGTGGCACATCCTCCCCAGCTGTCTGTCAGCAAAAGGAAAGATCCCTCATCACTAATAAGCAGCATTTTCTGTAAAGTTAAGCTTCTCAGGGAGGAATAGCTAAAGAGGAAAATATGGATGAAATTTAAATTAATTTAAAACAAACTCGGTGAAAAACAGGAATACCTGTCCTTTCAGTTGTCTGTGTTTATGGTAATTCCATTTGCAATTAAATTGCTCAAGAACAGGAAAGAAGAAAGAACAAAGATCACAGAGTGATTACAAGTTAATCCTGGTGAAACATCTTCCTTTTCTTTAAACGCACGGATCAGTCCATCAGGATAGAAGAAACCCTTTGGTCCTTCCTCAAACACTGCCATGGTTGCCAACATTCCTGTCTCTACCGAAAATGCTCTGATTCCTCCCAAAACTACAGCTTTGTTCTCTCTGTGATCCCGCTGGGCTGACAGCAGAGCCTCAGCCAGAAACTCTGATTTTCCAGCACATCCTGGAGACTTTTTTCCTTTCAACATCTATTTTTACACCTGAGCCAGCGCTGAGTTCCTCATCTGGCAGCTAATCAAAATCCTTTCTTTGCTTTACAGGCCTTTGATGGAATAAAAGCTGCTTGCCTGCAAGGCTTTGTTGCTCCACGAGGAACACATTGTTTCTCGCAGATTGAACTGATTTCGAGCACTTTTCGTGCTTTTGTGTGAAAATGAGCTGCAATTATCTCAGCCGCCGTGGGAAGGGTAAATAATGCCAGATTGCCCTGCTGGCTGATACTTTTGGTTCAGGAATATTTCTCTACAAAGTATTTTTTGGAAGTTTTTTTTGGTGTTTGTTTTCTGTTTGTTTATTTGCAATAACCGTTTTCAGCCCCTATAATTTTTCCTAATTACGTCCGGGCTGCAATTAGCTAATTACAAACAGCGCAGCCTTTGCAGAATAATTAAATTTATGGCTATTCCCTCATTCATTGGCTGCTTTTAGGATGTTTTCAGGACTTGTTCTCCATTAATGGGGTGATGCCCCACTTCACATGCAAGAAGCTCTGGTGGGACTGTTGTGAAAACAATTTGTTTGCTGGATGGTCAGTGGGAGTTTGTAGAGAAAAATCTCCAAGGGGTTTGCAGGGACCTCTTACCTTGGGGAAATGCAATTATTTTAAAAGATCTCCCAAACTCCACACTTCCTGTGCCTGATGAATTTGAAATATGCTGCACAAATATTGCAAATGGCAGTAAATGTGAAATACCTAAATGTTGCATGCACACATTGAGTGCTGTGACTGAGAGATGAGAAGCTGTAGGATTTCTGTGACTGCAACCTGTGAATCCCAGCAATCAATACCTCTTTTTCCTTGCTACACTGGTGTTAAACACATTAAATCCACTCCCTAGTGAGATTTTAAAGATACGAGCTGAGCCACGCTACAGAGCCCTAAAAATCCATAAACCCCACGTTCATAAAGAGCCTCTAACCCAAAGTTCAGTCCCCTCTCTCCCAGAGAAGATATTTTTCCTGAGGACATCAGCACCAGGCAGCACAAAAACCCACTGTGTGCTCAAAGCAGACATGGCCAGACTGCCTGAGCAGCACAAATCCAAACACTGCAATTGGCAATGATTTTCCCCTATAGGGTTGTTCAAGATGAGGTGAATAGTCACTAATGCCAGGGCTGGAATCCAATAATACAGAGACTTTCATACAATATACTTTATTGCAAATCAAATGTTATTGCTTTTAGTGCAGTACATAAAGCAGGCTTTTTAAAATTTATTTTTTTTTCCCTCTCCCAAACTGCCATAACACCTCAAATTTAACCTCTTTCAGAGCAGAACCAGCAGGAAAGAATACCAATGAATTTTTGGGTTGATTCTGAGAATATATCATGAATATATCACTGAATGGAGTCCTGGGGAATGCTAAGTGATAATCAACCTGTCGAGTTAAAGTTTAAATCCTCATCTATAACTCCATTTCTGTCAGTCAAGTCTCGGTGAAATTGTACAGGATGGAAGAATGATTCTACCAGAAGCCAGTTCATTGATAAAGGAATTTTTTGGGGTTCATTCCCTCTCCTCACTGGGGCTCTGCCCACCAAAGGATCAGCAGAAAAACCCCCAAAATCCAAGGTGCCAGCAGGGGATGTTTCCTCACCCTTGGAAAACCCAACCTGGCTTCTCCCACTAATAATAACCCCAAAATAATCCAGAACTGCCTTCACCTCACAGCCTGCCTGTGCTCCTAGTGCTGGCTGCACAAACTCCTATTTACTGCAGAATCAAAGGTGATTTTTCACTCTCTCCTGGGGATGAATGCAAATCAATAAGAGAACATGGAGAGCTGTCTTAATTAAATCCAGGAAAAACTTTGGATAAGCTCACCTGGAATGGAAGAGCTGGAAAGGAAATCAGTTTGGTGCATTAATTTCTCAGTGCATCTCTGTTTTGTTCCTCATTCCCTGGAGTTGTGCAAATGCTGCTGTTTGCAGACAAAAGCAAAGTTATTGAACTTGCTCTGCTCCTGAGGATCTTTATGGGTGTTCCAAGATCCCTGGTTTTATTTGGGTTTGATGCTGCTCTTCATTCAGAACGCTGCCTTGAATCCTTGGCGATCTGAGTGCAACAGAGACATCACACAAGAGATTCCCAGAGAGCTTTTCCCATAAAATGAGAGTTCCAGCTCTGAACCAAGCTGACTTCATCCATGAAATTTCATTTTCGAGACTCCAGGCTGGCTCCTCCAAAGGCTCCAGCCCTGAATTCTCTGTTCTAGCCAGCCAAGCTCTCTCCAAACCACACAAAGCAGCTCCAGGAAATGCTTTTGAGCAATCACATCGAGGATTTGGAGCAGTTTGACCTCCGAAATTCCAGCTGTCCCTGGCAGGAGCAATCCCAGGCTGTGAAATGTTGGTTCCCCCAGCAGCCAAGGTTCTCCTTGGCAATCCCTGTGCTGCCAGGATTGCTCTCTGTGGGTGGATTGGTGTTGACTGCATTACAAAGATGGATTTCCAGTTGCTGCACTTGGAGCCAAAAGCAGAATAAAACAATCCAATCCCTCCCAGCAGCAGTTTGATGGAGAAATGGCTGTTCTGCTGGGCTGGGCACACTTTTATTCTTTATTCACTGTTTGAGGTGATCAGGGACTGCTCAGTGCAGGACAGCAGGGAGACAAAATCTCCTCCATGAAATGCTCAGAAATCACTTTAACAGAACCCATAAATCACCCAAAATGAGGCTGGAGGAATAAGGAGCAAACCAAATATTTACACGGAGAATCTCTGCTTTTTCCTGTTGGGATTGGTCATCATTTCCTCAGTAAAGTTCCTTTCAAAGTGATTTATTGTACAGCAACAACTGCAAGCGTTACTGATGTTTCTTGCCGAAGAACAGGGTGCAAAAATTCCATATTTTTCCCTTTGGATTCATCACATTCTGCTTCTCTGGCCCTCCATCTGAACAATCATTGAGTTGGAAATGTTTTTAAGGCAAAGCTCTTTATACTTGAGGCAGTGAACAAAATATTGCCTTTGAAATTCTATTGGTGAAGTGTGTACTCTGAAAACAGTGATTTGGGAGAACAACCATGACAACAGACATACAGCAGAAAAATCAAATAGCTTCAGGGGTGTCTGAGGAAAAATAGAACATCAAATCAATAATGAAGAAGATGCAGAAAGTCCTGATCATCCCACTGACTGATAGAAAAATCCACAAATGGGAACTCGCACCAAAAAAAAAAACCAACTAAAAATATGGATCTTTTTATATAGAGATAAAGTTCAAAAGAGAATTAAAGTTTGCATCATAAAAATAATTAAAAATAAATTCAGTTTGCTGTATAGGGAAGTTCTTAACTAACTAAAAAAAAAGACTCTCCCCTGAATTATCTACCAAAAAGTTATTATGGTCTAATAAAAACCTAGCAAACACAAAGAGACCTCAGTTAAAAGTCTACCAATATCTTCCAGAACCCATTAAAACCCGTTAGTGAAGAATCAATAATTGCTGCTGCTCTCAGCTCATGGGTGGTTAAAGCCTCTCTCACAACCCTAAAGCAGCAACTTGGATCAAAGCAAACCCATTTCCCAAGCAGGGCTGGGAACATCCTGGTTCTTAAAAATGTTAGAGACTCTTCATTTCTCATTTCCAAGAATTCTTCTGACGTTGAGAAATTGCCATTTCGTGGGAATATCCCTGGAAAATCTGGAGAAGCTAAAAATGGTGTTGATAATTGTCTTCTCTTCCATTTCCCAGTTAGATCAGGAATGGCTGGAAAACGAAATGACTCAAAAATGGAGTATCTGGAAATCCTCATCCTCAGCCGTGGATGGAGGAGCACGAAGGAGGGAAAAAAAAAAGGGAGAAGAGCAAGGCCAGGCTGGACAAGGTTGGAATTGCACTAAGCTGGGATGGTGGGATGTCCCTGCCTGTGGCAGAGGGAGGAACAGGATCAGCTTTAGGGTTCCTGCCATCCCAAACCATGCTGGGATTCTGGGAATTCTGGCATGGTGAGTGTTCCTTGTTTGAAGGGAAATTCCTCCACTGACACTTCAGGAGACACAGAAGTGCATGTGGTGTCTGTGTGACACTGTGGGACATTTCCTGTTGTGTTTGGGGAGACAAACTGCCCAGAAGTTCCCACACCCCACACCCCAGGGTGTCCCTGCCCACGGAAAGGCAAGGAATGGGAAGGAAATGCAAACCTTTTGGGGGACTGAGGAAGCAGAACCCATTTTAGCTTTTATTCCAAACCTCCTGAGTCCTGCTGAAGGAAACACCAGCAGCTGCTGTCCCACTGGGTTGGGGACATTGCTGGGTGTGACAGCGACAGGCACAGCACGCTGTGACAACCCCAGCTCTGCCCAGCCACCCTGCCGGTGCTGTCACACTGGATTATTCATCACCAGCCTCACACAGCCCAGCTCCACTCCTGCAGAGAGCTCATCCTCCACCAGGCTGCAGCTCCGAAATCATTGTGGAGATGAAGAAAATCAACATTTCCGTGCAGGAGCAATGAGCCTGCAACAGCCAGGGAGGAAAATCCCTGTGCCAAGCTGCTGCTGGAGCTCTGTGAGCACCCTGCGGTCGAGGCACTGCCTGCCCCTTAACACCTCGAGCAGGAGAGTCTGTTGTTCTTGCATTTCAAAGCCTTATTTCTGCCCCAATTTGTCTCACCACGCTGAGGATAATGAAAGCTATCAGGACATTACAGCTCTTTGAGATCCACTTGTGAGCAGCCTCAGCCTTTCATAGCAGGCTTTTTGTTGTTTTTTTTTTTTGTTTTAATTTCACACTTGCTGCTTCTCCCCCCACCCTGCAGGCACTGCTGGAGCAGGGTGGTGATGATGAACCCCAAACTGCCACTCAGGAAATCTCCTGGTTGTGCCAAGTCACTCCATGCAGGAAATATTACCATTAAATAGCACAGTTAAATAATGAAAATTATAATAACATTATATTATTATATTATATATTATATTATATTATAATAATATAATAAACATTATAATAATAACATTATAGATTTAAATAATAAACACATAGGGATTTGGAGCTATTTACCCTTATTTCCCCCAGGTGCCACCCTGTACTTTCATTTTTACTCTCCTCTGTTTATTCTGGCACTGAAAAGGAGGAACTCTGCTGCACCTTGCTCTCCCAAAATGGCATTTCCTCCAGGCAAAGACTCCCAGGCAGTCCTGAGGGCTGCTCTGAGCTTTGACTGACCATGAAACACAGGATCAGGAGGTCAGAGCAAGGCTGACTTTAGGACTCCTTGCCCTGCAAGCAGCATTTTCCCTCCTTACAACTTGAGGAAACAGGAGCTCGTCCCACACCCAAGGAGATCTCTCTCACACACCCAGGAACAGCACACAACCTCTAATTTTGCTGCCTGGGAGGAAGAATTGCTCTGGATTCCTGTGTTTCTGCTCAGCCTCAGCTTGATTCCCACCAGCACGCCAACAAAGTGCTGCTTCCAAACACTTCATTAGCAGAATTTCTCCAAAATGTGTTCTTCCCACCTGTGGGAAACCCTTTGGGATGTCATAGATCTGCAAGACAACCTGCAGAGAGGGATGAGCTTTCCATTCCGTGGTTTCCAGGGAGGCAATATCATTCCAGAGGCAGGATTTTTGTGGAGATAATTCTGCATTCCTGCTGCAGCTCTAACAACAGCAGCAGGGTGAGAGCTCTGCCAGAGTTTGATGATAAAAATTATCTGCACTGGGCTCCAGCATGGCTGGGATGGAGCTGAGGAGAATTCAGAGCTGGGAGAGAAATCGTTTGACAGATATTAAAAAACTAACCCTGTTTGTCTTTCAATAAAGAGTGCCCAAAGCATTGCTTCACTTTTAGGTTTGCTGCTTTCCTTCAGAAAAAGATCCTCAAATCCTGCATGGAATTTGTGGAATTCGATGATCTGCTCCTGGCTAAAACTGGGTGTCCAGCCAGAATCACAATTTGTGGAAAAAACCTCATTTGAGCACCTAAAGTCCAGGAGGAAGAACTCATTTTGTGATTAAGGGCAGGGTGTGGATGTCTGACCCAGGCTCAGCTGAAAGCCTGAATGCAAAGAGGATGAAAATGTCTTCTAACTCCATGGAGCTAAAATTCCATAGCTGGAGGGGGGATGGGAATGTACCTGGACCTGATTCTGCCCTAGGAGACAAAATCCTCTCCTCTGCATTTCCCTCCCCCTTGAAAAGTCCATTTCTGCTCAGAATCTTCTGTCGTGGCTCCACAGATGGAGTCAAAGCTCTAACTGTGCAGCTACTTCATTTATTTATTTCAAACACAAACACTCAGAAATATAATCAACCCGGACTTCTGAATATCTCAGCTGTTAAGGAATAATTTCTCCCTGGCAGCTGGAAGCCTGCCTTGTTCTGTTCACACTTTTCAGGAGTGAGAACCAGCAGTTTGATGTTCCAGCGAGCTGCCTGCAAAAGCTTTTGGATTTTGTTGCTTCCAAAAAAAAAAAAAAAAAGAAAAAAAAATCCCTGAGCCTAAATGTCTTCCAGAGGTTAAAGACAAACTCACCCGTTTCTTTTCCTAAGGAAAACATTCACTTTATTTATGCAGAGAGAAGAAAAGTTCAGCAAACTCCTGGGGGTCAAATGTCAGCTCTCCTTGGCTTTTCCTCTGCTGCTTTAGGCTCTCTGAGCAGAGATCAATATTTGCTGCAAAGCCCAGGGCAGAGCAGTGGTTTCTGCATGGAGTTTCATTAACTGAATCCCTCTGCATCCTCATCCCTTTTTTGCTCAGACATTAACTGAATCCTCTGCATCCTCATCCCTTTTTTTTGCTCAGACATTAACTGAATCCCTCTGCATCCTCATCCCTTTTTTTTGCTCAGACATTAACTGAATCCCTCTGCATCCTCATCCCTTTTTTTTGCTCAGACATTAACTGAATCCCTCTGCATCCTCATCCCCTTTTTGCTCAGACATTAACTGAATCCCTCTGCATCCTCATCCCTTTTTTGCTCAGACATTAACTGAATCCCTCTGCATCCTCATTTTCGCTCAGATCAGCTCTCTGAGGTTGCCTGAGCCCTGAGTTTGGGTGGGTTTGGTTTAAGGATCGCAGTGATGCCTGATGGGTTTTTTGTCCTTTTTCATTATACTTTTATACCCTTTTTATATACTTTTTACCCTTTCCCATTCCTGTACTTTTACTCCCTGTATTTTAGCCCCACATGTTTATAACCCTTGTACTCTTGCCTTGTTCAGAATTCTTTGGGGAAGACGAAACATCCCCACAACCTCAAGAGCATGAGGCACCAACCTTGAAAGAGCTTTGTCACTGGGACACGTTTTTGTAAACTAAGTTGTAACCTTTTTGGGGAGAGGTAATTAGAATAAGGGGGCAGTTACTTCATTTGTTAGGTTTCTTATTGGGGAATTTTAGGTAGGTATGTTAATTAGTGAGGTCCATAAATGGTATACAGGTTGTACCTGGGTCTCTTTTTGCTGTGATACCACATTTGATGATGGTGCACCTGGGATCCTATCAAACCAAGGAAATACCCTTCTCCCTGTACTGTGGTGTCTGCATCTCGATTTTTACCAGCATTTTAGGCACCAACAGAACTCTGTGCTCTCACAAAAACCAGAATTAGAATTATCTCCCACTTAGCACAGCCAGCCATCCCTTTCACTCAGGAAAAGCCTCCCAGTCACCTCTTTCCAGCTGCTCCTTGGTGGCTCAGCCTGAGCAGTGGCAGCCCCAGGGAGCTCTGCAGGGATGGAGTTTGATCAGCACCTCAGGAGCACCAGGGAGGTCATTATTTCATCATTGCCCTGCAGATTTATCTCTCAGCTCAAAGCAAATTACTGCTTCCTCCCCTCTCAGGCTGTTTGGCTCCATTTTTACTCTCCACCCTTCTCTCCCACTCTATTTTGCAGAGTCATTGGGAGTTCACCCAGGGGTCTCTTTGGTCAGGGAAAGCCTGAAATAATGGAAAATCATCTCCCAGCAGCCAGGCTAAAGGTATCTCCCACTCTGTGAAATCATCCTGCACTCTCCACAGGCACACAGACCTAAAAATGAGAGGAAAAGCCATTTTTTTCTGCTCTCCCAGCTGTGAATTTTCCCAGGTGACAAAAAGCCTTTCTCTGACACAGAAGATTTTTTTCCATTATTTATGTAAGCACAGCACTGCACTGCCCAGTGAAAACAAGCTGGAAAAATACAAGACAAGAGGATTTTTAGAAGGCAATTATACCAAAATCTAACTTAACCATACACAACTTCAGGTATTTCACAGGAAAATGTTGCACACAAGAACACATGAAATACCAGTTATCTCTTTGCCAAAGCCTCCTGGGACTGAAAATCCAGGCTGAAGGGAAATTTTTTTTTGTTGTTTTTTGCAAAATCAGCCCTCCCACCACCTCTCCTAACTTTTATAAATCTGCAGGGAGATATTAATGGAATGAAGAAATTTATGGAATATTACTGTAGGAAAAGAGAGCCTTTCAAAGCAAAGATTTTAGTTCAGCTTGTGCAAACAAAATTCATAAAACAACGTTTGGATGCAGTTTTCTTTTTACTCTTTCTGTGAATGTTCTGCAATTATTCAAAGGAATAAATCCTGTTTCAGGGTGGTGTGCTGAACCTGGGAACACTCAGATGTTAGACAGTCTTGTCTAGAAACCTCCAGCATTTCTGCTGCCAGGCTCCAGCTCTCTCCTGGAGGTGAAATTGTACAAAATCTCTGTTTAATTTGGTGGGAGAGGCAAAGAAAGGAAGGGTGAACTTTCTAAATTCAGTGTCAGTTGAAGAGAGAGATGAAAGGATGGCAGAGAAGAGCTGGGAGCACCCAGGCTGTGCTTTGAAACACCACCAGGAACATCACCAGGCCTGTTTGCAGAAATTCAGGGGAGTGAAAAATGGAGCTGCGTTTCTAAATTTGCCTAAGATTAATTTTAAATATATCATCAGACAAATTTCACCTTGTAAGACACCCGTCGTGCCTGGCAGACAATGGAAAATGCAGAGAAACCTCACAGGAATATTGAATATTGGAACTTCCACCACGAGGACAATAACCTGAGCCCATATTTCAGAAACATTCAGCCAAATCTTTCAGGTATTTTCCCAAAAGAAAACCTTTTTTTTTCACCTCCAAGGTTTCCAGCTCATTTCCATTGTCACTTTATGGAGATATTTTAAATGTAGAACTAAAAAAGGAGGAGGGCACTTTCAGCATCCTTCCCCCCGCTGGGCACCTGAGCCACCCCAGCCAGGTGTTCCCATCCCTCTCACCTCCCAAAAATCCCAAATACCACGGCTGCTCTGCTTCCCAACCCCCCCAGAACACCTCCTGCTGACTTCATCAGCAGACATCACTAACTAGACTCTAATTACCAGGCTGATTAAGACGAGAGGCTGGCCAGCTTTCAGGGCACAGAGTTGTCACTAAAACCGAGCTCCCTCTCAGCCCTGGCAGTGTTTGCAGCCCCTTTTGCTCTCAGCCCATTCCTCACCGCCAGGGCAGGGAATTCAGGAACAAATCGGCAATGCTGGAACTCCAATGAAGCTAAAGAACAAAGTTACAGTTTCTTTTTCAGGATGTGTGGATCTGCTGTCAGCCCTGCTGCAGGGAGGGTTAGGATTCCATTCAAGGCAGAAAATAACAATATATATTATTACTAAATGGGACCAGCGGGGATTCTGCTGCCAAATAAATCTCCAAATAAAACTCCTCCAGGATTGGTTTCTGTTCCACCTGGGGATTTCCCATCCCATGCTGCCCAAAGCCCAATTCCTCATCCCTTTGCCCACCTCTCTCCTCCTCCCCTTCCCTCCCAGCCCCATCCTGCAGTTATTTGTTCAACCACTTTTGTCAGGATAATTGGACTTTCCAGAGCCTGCTGCACCCATTGAAGGTGAGAAGGACATATTTACTTTCTCAATTCCCCTCCCGGCAGCCTCCCTCTAATAAAAATATTTTTTCTCTCCTTGCACTTAAAAGCTCATAAATACCTCTCTGGAGGAGAAAAGTCTGTGACCTTTGGGGCTTTCAGCTGCATCTGTGTGAGTGACAAAATGAACTGCCCACAGCAGCAGCTTTTGGGAAGATGAAGTGAGGATTTAAACAACTTTGCCTTCAGCATTCCTTTCCCTGTTTTTTGCTTTTTTACCCTTTGTTTTTACCCCTCTCTGCTCCCCTTCCTCCTGCCTGGAGCATTTTGGACCAGAGGTGAAAACTCCAAAAGCAAAAGTTGGCTTTTTCCCTCCTGAACAAAGCCCAGGATCTGCTAATGACAATGTGAATTATTTCTGCTTCGTGGCTGGGGGAGATTCTCCTCTCTGCCCTGCCCAATTAAAATCTGGAATTAAGCTCAGTGTTCATTTCCAGTGGGATGTGCAAAGTGAACAGAGGTTGTAGTTCCCTTTCGAGTTCATAAATCAAAATTGAGACAAACTCCCCAAGACAAAAGTTTACCTAGAAGGAAAAAGAGGATGTAAAAATTTCTTTCTTTGCATGGCACAGGCTCCCAAAAACTTGGATTTTTCTCTGCCAAATCATCCCTAGTTTTTGATAATTTGCAAAGATGTTTTTTTAAGTTATCAAACTTTAACAAATTTAACAAAAACAATCAATCAAAATCTCAAATTTCACTGAAGGGTTTTTAAGGGAATAAAGGGATTGGAAATGGTTTGATAAATGTTCCCAAATGTGGTCCAAAAAATACTTTATTTGCAAAATTTGTGTGAATTCTTCATTTGTTTCGGGAGAAAAAATAAGGTTTCATTCATTCAATGGGAAAAAACCAAACGGTTTTCCAACACTCACCAGTTCCAAAGTAAATAAAGTCAATGTGACAGTTTCCAGATCTGAGCAGCAGGAACTCCACAGTGCCTGGCAAAATCTGTGCTATTGAGATCCTGTAAATGAACTCATCAAATTAGCTGTGATGATGCACTGCAGGAGGAAATTTGGATTTACAGAATGGAATCAACGCAGAGCAGAGCTCAGTCCTGAGCAGAGATTTCTACACAGAAACTTTGCCGCTTTGCAGGGAATGTTGGCCAAAAGAAGTCCTTGGCTAATAAAAAACATCCATTTTAATGTCTCTTTCTTCATCACAAACTGCCTGTGAAAGTGCAGCGAAATAACCGAGAGCACTGCTGGCAACCTGAGTGAGCAACAGGAAATTCTGATTATGAATGAGCCTGAGAGCAAATGATAAAAATAAGATCTAAATTGAAAGCCAGCAGTCCCCCTTTAACAGCTTTAAGTAGGAGTCCAGGTCTGCATGATTGGAAAATGAGTATACAAATTATATACCGGTGGGAATATGAAAAATGTTATTTATGGGGGCTTGGGATTAAGTTAAAAAATTATCTCAGTGAGTAAAGCCCTCAGGCTGAGTATTCATTGGAATAAGGAGTGATCCATCTCAGTGCTCAGGAAAGTTGTGATACAAACTGAGGCTGGTTTTTGTCTTTATAGGAGAATGTTTGTGAAAGTCAAACTGCCCTGAAAGCATGAAGTGATTCCTGAAGTCTCATCAGAACATGGAAGAAAAAGCTGCATTCAGAGCCAGGAGGATGGAGAGACACATCTGGAGACAGGGGAGGGGAAAAGGCCAGGATCCCCCAAGAATTTGTTAATAATTCCATAGCTTTGGGGCTCCTTTGGTGCTAAAAAACAGAAGAAAACTCAGAACATCACCAGCTGGAGCTGGGCTGAGTCAATACTGCCAAACGTCCTCAGAAGGTTTCTCTCCTTTTCTGCTGCCAGAAAAAAAACATCATTTATTTGAGAAAAAGGCAAGAAAGATCGGGTTAAACAGAATTTTTCTCCAACTGCATTCCCACTTGAAACACTGAGGATTTCAAACTGACAGAGGGGGAATTGAGGTTGGATATCAGGAAGGAATTCCTGCCTGGGAGGGTGGGGAGGACTGGGATGGAATTCCCAGAGAAGCTGTGGTTCCCTGCAGTGTCCAAGGCCAGGCTGGACAGGGTTTGGGGCAGCTGGGATGGTGGGAGGTGTGGATGGATGAACCTGAAGGTCCTTCCAACCCCAAGCTTCCCCTGGCTCTGTCACCCCAGAGCTCAGCGTTTCAGGCAGGGAAGAGGCAGAACCAACCCCAGCCTGGCCCCAGCTGTGCTCTGACATGGGAGCTGAGCATTCCCAGCCCCACTCCCTGCAGATCCAGCTGCTCCCATCCTGGAGCAGCACAGCTGATGGAATTTCCCCTCCCTTGCCCCAGAGGAGAGGGCAGAACCAGGAGCTGCAGGTGGATTGGGTTGGCAGTCACCTGGCAACTGGCAGAGTTTTTCTCCTGCTTTAGTTTGTAAGAGACTTCCCAGCATTTCTTCTAATAATGTTTTCTCATTGCTGACCAAGCATTTTTATGATGCTTTAGGGATGTGCACTAGTGGTTTCCTCCAGGAAAACCTCCCTGCTGGTGCTGAGAAGCTGATCCCAAAATCCAAGTGAGAGAGGTCAGTCTAGGAAAAAACAGAAAAGACTGATGCCAGAATTCAACTGTTCACTTATGCTTCAATCATCTCCACGAGACACTGTGATGGGGAGATAAAATGGACATTTTATAAACATTCCAGGGCAGCTGGAGTATATCAGGTCAAATATTCAAATCCAGCAGCAGCAGCAGCTCGTGTCAGAGATGAAACCAATCCAGTTTTTATCTGTGGGGACAGTGGGAATGGCAAAACCAGGGGATTGGGATAAATGCAAAGGTTCTGCCCAAAGGGAGCCCTTGGGGACCTTGAGTGTGCAGCAGAAGGTGGAACTCAAACAGGGAGATGAACTCCCTGATTTTGGAGGGAATTCAGGAGTTCAGGGTTGTCACAAACCAAGCAAATAAAGGATTGTTCAATACTCCATGTGGTTTTTAATTAAAAAGTGCAATCACAGCAGGGGAAGGGCTTGGGTAAGACAAGGAGGTTGTGGCCAAGGCTGGGTGGGCTTTGGTCCACACTGATGTCAGGAGGCAGAAATTAAACACAAACCACTTCTTCACATGCCAAAAAACCATTTGGAATAATTAACTGCTAAATATTTTCATAAAGTTCCATTTCTGAGAAAAAACCCCAACATTTTGGTTTTTTGGCTTGTGTTTTATTCGGTTTGTTTTGGGGTTTTTTTTTGCCTTGTTTGCATTTTCTACTGAAGTAAAAAAAAAACCCAACCTGATGACATATAAAAAGGAATAAAACAAATGAAAGGTTTCATTTCAGGCCTTTTTAAACCCAAGTCAGTATCTTCCCTTTTGACTGAATTGATCTGGACAGCTTTGCTTTCAATCGGCTTTAATTGAAAACATGAAAATGAAATATTGCAATTTTTTTTTCCCCCTCATAAATAATTCCAATTTGCTGCTCTGCAGAAGACTGGAAGCTTTCAGCTCCTCTCACCCTGCCTGTGTGCAAACCAAATATTTATCTGATGTAAACGTCAAGTTCCATTTAAAACAAAATAGATCCTGAAGAGCTGCAAAACCATTACAAATGGTTTCAAAGTGGCAGACTCAGGATTTTAGGGGTTTTTTTTTAAAAAGCAGTGCTGATTTTGGCATTGCACCAAGGGGCTGAATTTTAAAATTTCAGGTGTCTGCCATGGGGGAGGTCAGATTTATAATGGAACCAAAGCTTTAAGGATGGTTAAATCCATCTTAATGGGTGTTAAATGGTTGGTGACCATTGAGTTTCCAACTGGAAAAGATTCACCAACTGGAATTCCTTCCAACACTTCCACCACTGAAATTCCCTCCACCAACACTTCCTGGCACTGAAATTCCAGGAAATTCCACGTTCTCACAAGTTCCACGTTCTCTCTCCATGCTGTGCTTTAGTTTGCCTGCTGGGATGGTCAGGGAATAAAAAATGCTCCATAAATGCAAAATAATTCATAAAAACAACTCCCCCTGCCCTGCCCTTGAGGCAGGACATTCCTCCATCAGGAATTCCCAGGAATTCCGGGCTGTGGGAAGTTCATGCTGGGATGGATTTGCCATGGATTTGGGACTCCTCTGCCTCAAAATCCTCTCCTGGGGCTGTGGGATATTCCCTTGTGTTCTGGAGGAAGGAAAAAAGTTCATTTGTGGCTGAAATAAAACTCAAAGCACATCCCTGGCTCTGGTCCTGCAGCAGCCAGGAGGAAAACACCACAGGGGAGAAAACTCCCAGGGATTCTTTGTGAAAATATTACAGAAATCTGGGATATTCTGGACAATATCCAGGAGCTGCCATGGATCTGAGCAGGGCTTGAAATCCTCGATTGCTGCAGGTGCTCCTAGCTGGGGGAAAAAGGAGTTTTTTAACCCCTGGAGCAGCACAGAATCTCCTCCAGCTCCTCCTGGGAATGATGCCAAGAGATTTGGGTTTCTGTGGGTAAAAACTCCATCAGTGCTGCCACAGCAGAAAGGTGATTTTGGGTTTGCCTGTCCAAAAACATCCCAGGGTTTGCATTTCTGGGAGGCTGATCTCAGGGAAAATGCCAAAATGATTCAAACCACAGCACTGGGAGAGACTGTGAGTTTTAAACAGACTGACTGGTGCTGGAGTGATTTATTTCAGTGGCAACCCTTGGCAAGGAGATCTTTCCCAGAGAGAAAAAAACCCATTTTAGAATCACTTTGCACAAGCTTTGTGAGATTCACCTCTGTCCATGGTCCTGGGAATGTGCTGAAGAAAAAATCAAGGCAGAATAAAAATGTAGGGAAATGCAGAGCCTTGTGTTTCCCAAACAGGACATTGAACTTCCCAGGGAAAAGAAACAAAACCCCAAAATTCTTATTCCAGACTTGAGAAGGAACCAAGAGCTCAGGATTTGGAGGTGCTGATAAATCACAGATTATTGGGTTCAATAATCACAGATTATTGGGAGATAATTAAAGAGAATTTAGCACCTCCATCTTGTGCTTTCACTGCTGAAAACACAATATTTGTGTGCAAGGAGATGCTTCGTTCCCTAATTAATAATTTTATTAAAACAGCCTATTGACATTTATTTAGTAAATCCTCATTTTATGAGTTTCATCCTCACTTCTACCCCAGTTAAAACTTTTGGCCGAAGAACAGACCTTTTTGAGGGAGAAAAAATAAATTAAGAAATGCAAAAAGGAGGGAAGGTATTTATTTCTGTATTTCTAGGATTGGCATTATCTACAAAGATTTCTGCACAGAGAAAATAATCAGGAAAAGTTAACAATTTCCTCAGAGAAGATCTCACAGTTATCAGGTGTGTATCAGCTTTTTTGCTAATCCTAAACTGCTTTCCCATAATTTAGAAACATTACTCATTGATGTCACCAGCGTGTAAAAAAAATAGATTTGGAATTTTTTTTTTATTTTAAAAACCACCTGTGAAATTTAGGACCTCCTGTTATTTTTCAAAGGCACCTCAGTGTCATCTTTACGAGAACTCCAGAGAAAATTTACTCTCCTGGACAGCGAGTGAAACCTGCAAAAAAAACCCAAAAAAGGAGAAGATTTAGCACTCTGTCAGGCAGACACATCTTTTTGAAGAGGTCTCACCACACCAAGATTTACACAATCTGGTCTCGTCATTTAATTCTTTAATTTAATTAATTAAGTGAAGTTAATTCTTCCCTTTTCCTCTCCCCATTTGCAGGCAGTGGAGGATCCAAGCCCTGCCCTGCTCTCTGATTTTCCTCCCCAGCTTTTCGCTCACACTATTTATTATCCATGATTTGCAACTCGTGGCCACAGAGAAAGTGAGAGCTCTGCTGTCCTAAATGAGCTTCAGACCCAGCAGGGAGAGGCTTGGGAAGGGAATTTTGTGTTTTCTGTCCTGTTTTATTTGTTCTGCAGGAAGAATTAGCAGAGGGCACAGCCAGGAGGGGACAGTGGGGACAAAAGCCACTGCAGGGAGGATGTGCCAGCAGCTCTGCTCTGCCCCGAACCTCCAACAGCTTCCCTTGCTGGTGGAAATAAAGGGAAATGAAGGAAAATAAAGGATAATAATAAAGGGAAGTAAAGGAAAATAAAGCCAAATTTCAAACTGAAGGTGAAAATAAAAACCCCCAGACTGAAATTGCTGTCCCAGTGAAGCTGTCAGGGGTTACAATATTCATTTTTCTCTTAATGACATTTAAAGTTTCCCGACATTTGCAGCCCAAATATTCATGAAGTGTCCTCAGCCAGACACAGGGTCCAGCTTGGGGTTCAGGGCTGGGATATCCCAGGAATGTTAAATCCCACAGGAAAACCCAACAGATGAATCAGAATTTCCTAAATGCTGCTTTCAAATTTCCAGCAGGGAAAAAACCCAGCTGTAATTCCCGTCCAGGTGAAATAGAAGGATTTGACATGCAAAGGGAGAATGTTGAACCCACAGGTGGAACATCCTGGAATTCCCAATATTTTGCTGTTGTGTGACAATTGTGTTCTTACAGAATTCCCTAGGGGATGAGGGAGGTGATGGATTCACAGCTCTTTCCTGTGCAAAAAAGTGGTTTTACAGATTGACAGCCTCACCCCTTTCACCCCACCCTGCCAGCAGGCCAGAGCTGAGCTCAGCCTCTAATTAGAAATATCATCCTCCAGCAGTTGCTTCATTATGTCCTAAATGGAATTTGCAGCAGGAACATGATTATTTGGGGCAGTTCAAACCGGCCTGACAATCCAGATAAATGAGATTAAAGCCCTGACCTTGTCTGATGACTGGAGATAGGGGCTCAGACTGGTTCAATCCTGGCAGCTTTTGGGAAATATTTGATAGGATGTGAAAGGAAAAGCAAACAGGAAGAGTAAATCACAGAGGACAGGCTTGGTGCTCCTCACAGAATTCCCACAAAGGAAATTTGGGTTATTTTTTCCATCCAAGTTTCCTTTAGAACCCGAGGGAGCTCAGAATGAAGAGTTTTCCAGCAGACAGTTCCCAGGCAGTGAGTTCATGGAGTTGAGCAGGGAAAGTGCATTTCCCAGGTGTCCCCAAGGTGTGGGATGACCCTGCAGGCCCTTGGGGAAGCTCTGAGCTCATCCCTGCTTTGTTTAAAACATTTTCTGGGGTTCTTGGAGCACTGTGACTCTGCCAGCTGGGTCACCCTGTCGTTTATCTCTTTCCAAGTGTCCCCAAAACACCCAAAATTCAGCTCCCAGTGAGTCCAACCCCTCCCTGCCCACAGCAGGAGAGCAGCTGGAATTCAGAATTCCCTGCAGGATGTTCCTCCATGCAACAGGAACACCACTTGGATTAACAGAGCAAATTAGCCTCCTGCTCCCCAGAAACCACATTGTTTTAGTGAGAAACTAAGGGAGTGTTTGCAGAATCCTGGAATTCTTCTTAAACCCAGGGAAAAAACGGATTTCATGCCTTGAGCTGCCCTTTCTCAGGAATAAGCAAGCACTGAAATGAATGAGGGTGGCTCAGTGCCCTGTGCACACCGAGGCCACAACATCCATCCTGATCTCAAAGAAAGGCTGAAAATGTGGCTTGGAATGCTGAAATCCCCAAACCTCTGCTTTGCAGGCCACACTGACAGGAAATACGTTTTCCTGGAGCTTTAATTTACCTCCTAAACCTCAGGAAGAATTAAAAAAAAATCTAGTGGCATTCAGCAAAATGAAGAAAGAAACAATTCAGCCATGATGGAGACATATTCTTCTGGTCCAAAATAACATGGAACAGCTCAGTAAAAACTGCATGTGCCACCACAAATATATTGCCACATCAAAATGACCCATGAGAAAAATAAAAGTGAAATAAAATCAACCATAAACAGATATATTCAACTATTCCTTGTGTCTATACACATAATTTCTCTAAGCAATGGTCCATCCAGGTCAATAAAACACACAAGACCTTTTCCCTGGTTTTTTATTATTATTATTCTCACTGAAAATGTCCCTTTTTTCCTTCCTGCTTTGGGAGAATTTCTCCCATGCAGAGAAAAAGATATTCAGGCCACGGAAGTGCCACTTGATCCTTTACAAAGCGTGTCACAGAGGAGAAGCTGAAGGAGGTTGTGACCATTTAATAAAGCTTGGCTGATACAACAGATTTACAGCTGGCTGTTCTGGGATTCCCTTCTGCAGCAGAGCTCAGGGTTTGGGAGGAAAAACATCCCACAGACTGGAAGCTGTTGGCCTCAGAGTTCTGTCAGAGATTTTTTGCTTTTGTTTCACTTTTCCTTCCCTTTCCTTTGGTTTTCCCACAAAGTGATGGCAGAAGGAGAAGCACAGAGATCAGATTTCCAGAGTGAGAGGAAATCTGAGCCTGGGGAGCTGAGTCAGCACCAGAATCACCTCCACGATGATCTGACACAGGTTGGATTATTTCCTGTGCCATGGGGACTCCAGGGAGAATAATCACCATTCTATGGGTGAATATGCAGCACCCTGGCATCCATCCCAGTGCTAAAAATCCAGGTCAGCACCTGGGAAATTATCCCTGAAAACAAAAAGGATTTTTTTCTTTTTTTTTCAGTGCCTTTAAAATTCGAAATCCCCTGATGAAGCCTGTTGGAGACAACATCACCTCTGCTCATGTGTTTAACAGGAATATCCATGGATGGAGCTGCTTGGAACCCTCCATGGAGAAATGGAAAATTAATGTTCATTATCTTGGAGGGTATAAATTTTAAAAAAAGTAACCCTGGGAAAGCTGCACAAGATTTAAGAAGGCATTGATGGTGTTTAATTAAACACCATTTAATGATGTTTGCAGTGCCACCCTCTCCATGAGCATGGGGTGGACAGAGCAAACTCACCTCTGGCTGCACAGGGAAATTTGTGTGAGAGATTGAAACATTTTCAGAAAGAAATAAAGCAGTCAGACCCCTGGAATGGAGGGGACTTGTTTGCTGCTGCAATAACTGAGTGTGGTTTGATGTTAAGGGAACCAGCCAAGTGCAGATGTTGGATCACTGCTGAGGGCATTTGGACACTTTAAAGATGCATTAAATCTCCTAAACACCTGGAGCTGCAGGAGGGCTGTAAATTAGACTCAATTTGCTTTGGTTTTATGGTGAAGCCAGGCATATTTGGACATTTTTTTATGATGAAGATACTCAACAGATTGTCAGGGATTTACTTAGTGATTCACTGCTTTGTGTTATTTTTATTTATTTTTTTTTTAGATGAATTCAGCACCTGTTTCATGGCTTTGCTATGAGTTATGCAGTGCCTGAAAGATCCTCTGAAAAATAGCTGAAAAAAATAGCTGAAAAATAGCTTTGCTCATAAATGATATTCTGTGTTTCACAAATATTCCATCATGTCATAAAACTCCCCTTTTTTCAATCAGAAATGTTAAATGTTGCATCCCAAAAGCAGCCAAAAATTTAGCCTGGAAATCACTGAATATCAAAATCTCTCCACTAATGGATTTATCATTAATTACCAGTAGCAATTTAAAGCAGGCACTGCTAATTGGTCCTGATCTTGATTAACAGAGGGTTTTAGGGAGGAAACACAGCCAGAGCTGCTCCAGGAGGATTATCCAGCAGAAAAAATGACCAAAAGGGATAAAGCTAATTTCATGGCAAACTTTCCATAACTGGAAAAGCAGAATAAACCCATATATTAAACTTTTGCAAAAGCGTGAACTCTGCCAGGGTTTGTGTTTCAGCTGTTAACTAATGAGAACACGTTAATTAGAGATTCCAGCCACTGCTTGGAGATGGAATCACAACCCTGGGCTGAACACCCTTCCCACACTTTTTGCTTTAATTGTTCCTTTCTTTGCCACGTTTTCTCCCTGCTAATACAAACTTGGATCAATTAAAAGAAGAGAAAAAAAGTTTTTTTTGTTCGAGGGAGCCACGAGATCTTGTCAACCCCTGGTGCAGCCAAGTGCGGAGGGCAAGAAAGCAATTAACCGCCAGGCAGGGCTGGAAACAGGGCTGGAGAGTGGGAAATGAATGGGTTTTCCTCCTTGCAGCCAAGATTGCAAACTTCCAGCTGGAAATTAGGGTGAATATGCATCTTTTCCCTCTGAGGAAGCTGGGAGGTTGCTGGATTCCCCACTTGGCTGGGAGCTGATGGATCAGGGTGTTTTGGAGGCTTTGGTGAGGCAGGGAAATAATGAGTGAGTCTGCAGATAGTTAAAGAAATACAATTTTCTGAGCTGCGGGGAGGAATGTGTGAGGGAATTTCTCCATGAGATGCAGGGGGATTTTCCATTTATCCTGACAGTGAGAGCAGTGCTCCTCAGATAATGAATGCCACTGAAATATTCCATTATATCAAACTATGCAACACATTTTAACTCAATTTTGACTTAAAGAATTTCGACTCTATTTTTCCTCACCTAAAAACACACAGCGCTGGAAATACATTCATGTATCACACTCCCAACCTGAGTGCAAACTGAAATATATAAAATGTATTTAAAAAAATCATTTCGTCTCTCAGTGTTTGAATTTCCAAGGGTGCAAAATTGAATTTACAAATGTGGGAAGATTTTGGGAGAAGCAAACAGCAAATGATCATACTGAGAAATCCAAATCCAACTAAAATAAACACCCAATTAGAGTATTGATAAGCTTCTTACCCATTACAGGGTCCACATTTTTTTACATTTATTCCTCTCCCTGTTTTATTTTAAACTCAAGTCAGATCTCTTGGGATGCAGCCCTGCATGTTGGGACTCAGAGAACATTTGGAACATCTTGTTGCAGCAAGAGGTGACCAGATGAGAGTTAGAGCTCTGAAATATCAGTTATTTTCATTAAAATGCTTGGATGGTGGAGAAAAATTGTAGTTTCTATTGATTCTGAAGACACCAGGGAGAGGGATGGGAGAAAAAAGGCTTTTTCTTTTATTTCCAATAAAATTTCTCTTCAATATTCAGTGCTTGCTGGCTACAGAGTTCCTGCAAGTTAAAGAGGAATTTCCATTGCAAGGGGACATGGAAATTTAGTATTTCCTCCTCTCTTTTCTGTTTCCTTCAAAGCCTGCAAGGAGGAGCTGTGCTGACAAACTGGAGGTGGAAAAATGAGATTATTCAAGGGAAAAATGGAGATTGGAAAAGTCCTGAGACTGTGGGTCTTTGTTTAGAGGCTGGAGAGGCCAAAACTGCCCTGGCACTGAGGGGTTAAATCAAGAAATTCGGAATATGAGGAATTCTGGGATGAAGGGTGAAGTTTTCAGCAACACCAGAATTTCCCTCATTTTATCAAACTGAAATCCCCTGGCCATGAGGGCAGTGAGAGATAAACCCACAGCAAACCAGGGGGGAAAAATAGTTATTGACCACTGAAAAATAAAAAATAAATACAGCCAATCATCCTGAAAACAAATCATTTCTCTCGTGTGTCATTCAGTGTTTGCCTCCTGTTATCTGCCAGAGCTGCAAAAAGGACTCGAGCTGAACTTTATTTCTAGGCAGTCACACTTTTATCAGCCCCCTGAACACAGGGATACTGAAAAAACCAGATTTTCTTACAACACCTTAAATAATTACACCTTCCAGGTCATTATTTCCCCTCCCAAGCAGCACTGTTGTTGTTGTTGTCTGCAGTTGTGTTCTCCCTGCACACAATGGGGATCCAGGGAACAGGGAAGGTCAGCTGCTCATCCCAAACCTCTGAAAAGGGTTTTGGGTTGGTTTTGTCAGGATCTGACAGCTCAGCAGTGGGGGAGGAAATTATCCAGGAGCAGGAGGTTGTTTCTGCAAATGGAGTCTTTAAGGGAATAGATTAGCTCTGAAATTCGATATTGAAAAGGTTTTACTGGTCCAGGAATTTAGCCCTGAACTTGAGCACTGAATCACTTCTGTGCTTCTCACTCCCTGAATGCAAAAGAATTCTGCCAAAATACCACTGAAAACGAACTGAAAATGATCCTCACTTTTAGGGACTGAGATTACATCAGGCAAGAAATAAAGAAATAAATCCCACGGGAATTTTTAAGGCATTGCATTTTGATTTTCACAATATCACAGTCAATAAAGCCTCACACCCATTCCTGTCCCTGTTTCTGCTCTTTGTGAATGGCCAGGTTTTCCTAATAGTAATTTCTCTTTTTTCTGTTTGTACTCTTTTATACACAAGGCAGAAACAATTGATAATTCTTTAAAAGCCTCAAACTCCTGCCAGATGTGACTTGTGGAAACATTTCCTAATCAATTCCCAAACCCTCCTGACTGTTCACTTTCTAGAATTGATAATTTCAGCATTTTGAAGGTATTTATCCATTTTTATGCTCTTATCATCTTTTCCCCATAGAGGAATAAGTCATAAAATTGACTGTCACACGTATTTAGATTCATTTTACACTGGCCATGGAAGCAATTTTAGCATTTATCTGTATTAGGAAATATAATTTTTTTATATCCACTTGTGGAATATCCAGGGAGAAAGAACTACCAAAAAAATTCCTCCAAAACACTCCCTACATGCTCTTGGAAAAAGCCCCTCAATATTCTATATATTCATCAGTGAAATATATCTTAAAAGTAGAAAATTCTCCATTTTTGTCCACATAACTCACAAATAGTTGCTTTTAAAATGCTAAAGAGAGCTGTTAACTCCACATATTGACTTGAATCCCATTGGGAAAGATTTCTACTCTTGCAAAGCTCTTTCCCAACTTTCCATTTTTCCCAACCACAGCCCTGAATAACACCAAGGAAAGGAGCATTAAGCAACAATGAGCGCTAATCAATCCCAATTTGCTCCTAAGCACAATTAATTAAAGCGCCCTGCGCCCCAGGAATGGATTTCTCAAAATTAGCTGCTCCATGGATTGATTGTTTAGCCACATCAAGAGACACCACAAGGGAGCTTCTCCCTCTTAATGGAGTTAAGCAGGAAAAAAAATCATCAAACAAGTTGCCAGTCAGCTGATTCGTGTCTGATTGTTTTCCTTTAGAGACAGAGAAAAAACTCTTGGTTGTCTCAGTGACTGGAAATGATCTCTGGCCTGTTGGTGGATATTTTAAAGTCAGTTTTTGGGGCCAGGATTTAATTTTCAACCCACCTGGGGCAGCGGGGTTATTGGCTTTGGGTGTGTCAGAGAACTCTCAGGGCTTGGAAAGGTCAGTGCTGTGTGGGAGCACTTCGAGATCCTTCCTGAAATACGTGAGGAGGGCAAAATATTTCAAATAAATAGGGGGAAATGGGGGACAAATATTTGGCAATATAATCTCATTTTCTCCGAGAAAGGAGAAGTCAGAGACATCAAGTTCTGAACATTTTAGGGAGCTGACATCAGGGAATAAAAGAAAAAATTTCCTGGAAACAGAGCTGGCAAACAGCACTGATGGATCAGTGATAAATAGATAAATAAATAGATAAATAGATAAATAGATAAATAGATAGATAAATAGATAAATAAATAATAGATAAATAGATAAATAAATAGATAAATAAATAGATAAATAAATAGATAAATAGATAAATAAATAGATAAATAGAGCTTTATGATCCTGTGTTTTGTGCTTTCAGTGTCTGTAAGGGCAGGATGAATCTCACAAGGATTTCTTGTGTCATATTTTTTGTATTTATGCAGCATGTGGTGATTTTTGGTATTAACTGTGAAGAAGTGGAACCATCATATTAAAGCAAATATTTTTAAAAAATAGGAGCAGCTGCATAAAGATGGTGCAGTTTAGAGCACAGAAAGGTAAAACTTTGAGAAAAATTAGAGCAAACAAGAAGGATTATCCAGCTTGTGTCAATCCTCAGCCACTTCCTGCCTTTGGGAATTCACCTCCAGGATTTTCCCACATTCCTTCAGGGAATCCCAGCCCAGGTTCTCTTGTCTGCACCAGCAAGAGGCAAATCAGGACTGGAATAAATTCCTTTTATCCTCCTGCCAGTGGGATCTGAAAGGCAGGAGAGAGTGAGAGGAGAGAGCAAAGCCAGGAGGAGTTGGCTGGAAATGATCATCAATAAAATCCTTGGTTTTGACCTCAAAAGCTCCAGGTGAGCACGAGGGAGAGAACCACAGGGCGTTTTCATGGAACCAGGATGGTCTAATTTCCCAGTTTCTGTGAGATGAGAGGCAGGGCTGGAGTTCAGAGCAGCTCCACTCTTGGCTGGAGCTCTCTGCTCCATCCCACCATCCGGAGATGAGAGGCTTTAACACTTTTTCAGCTGCAAATTCCCATTTCATCTCGGTGCCCTCAGCCCCTTCCTCTTTCCAGCATCACTCATGAAAGCCCCAGAGCAGGGAGATGAAACCCAAACACCAGCAAATGGTCCTTCTTGTCATGCTTGAAGCACCCGGAGGTGTTTCTGTGGCTCCTGAAACAGGACAGGGCTGGGAGGAGAGCTTCCCAAAGCAGGGAGAAAGAACTACCAAAAAAAATTCCTCTAAAACATTCCCTACAGAGAGAATAATGACAATTAAATTGTGTTTGATTCTCTCTGCTTGGCTGCTCTGCTGCTGGCAAAGATCAACAGCAAACATTCATTTCTGAAGGAAATGGGCATCAATTAATTCTCTGTAATTTGGGCTTCTGATTGCTCTTTAATCCTGCTTGGGAAAAGTTCAGCAACACCTGAGAATAGCCTTGAATTCATCCACGGAAATTGTCACACTCCTGAAATGATTCCCACTCAGCAGGGTGCAAATGTTGCCTCTTTAAAAAGTTGGGGAAATATATATTAAAAAAAAAAAAAAAAAAAAAATCTGGTGTTGAATTGAGCTTTCAGTGATTTATAAAGACCAAAAAAAGACCATATTATAAAGACCAAAAAAAAAAAAAAAAAAAAAAAAAAAAGCCAAAGAAATCAGTAAAAATCCAGTTTTCCCTCAACTGAAATAAACAGAAGTGTATTTGGGTATTTCAGGAACCACCCAGCTCGACACCAGTGAACGACTGAGCAGCCCAGATCCCAAAATAAAGTCAATTTTCCCTTCATTCCCAAAGCCTGCAGGACGTGGCTGTCAGTGCTAATGAAAGGCCAAGTGATTTCAGCAGCAAGGTTGGATTTCAATTAATTATCCCTGTCCATTGGCTGAACCTTGCTCGCTTACAAGCCTTGATAGGAAGAGATCAAACCCTCAAATATTATCTGAATTATTCATGATTTCCCCTCCGTTTTGCAGAGCAAAAAGCTCAACTTCACCCAAAGCTCTCCTCACACTTTGCTGCTTTAATTGGCTTCTTGATTTTACTGCTTTATTTCGGAAGAGATCAGATAATTTCTTATGATAAATGAGGGTTTAGGGGTTAAATTCCCACCCTAGTAAATTTGTCTCATCCCTGGAATGTCCAAGGCTGGATGGGGTTTGGAGCAGCCTGGCATGGTGGGAGGTGGTGGGAATTGATGGGACTTAGGGTCCTTCCAACCCAAAAAATTAGGATTTTATGAATCAGGGTTGGGGTTGGGTTTTTTTTCTTTTTTGGGTTTTTTTTTGTGTTTTGGGGGGTTTGGGGGTTTTTTTTTGGTGAAATGTAGAGCTCCCAGTGAATATTTTTATTCCTACGCTCTTTGCTAGGTGTTGCTTTGCCTGCCAGGTGAGAATAGCAGAACAATAAAGCAAAAAAAGTGCTTAAATCCAAAATATTCTGCTAATGACAAGAACCTGGCAACACATTTTCAGTGCCACCCACCCCAAAACCCCCAGATATCTGATTATCATACATGGAGGAATCACAGATATCACTGGAGCAACAACAACCAAAAAATCACTGTGAATTCTCACCAAAGCTGAAAATCAATTTAAAGCAGGACAGAACCCTCAGAACTCTGGCAAACACCACTGCAAAGCTGACTGAACCACAATGGGATATTTACCCTAAAAAATAACATTATATGAGCTCAACTTTGAGTCACCAGGCATTTGTGCCACGAGAGGTTTCCTGGCACAGCTGAGGGAGTTTGGCTTCTTCTGGCTGACAGATGGGGCTGAAGGCAAACTTCTGACAGGTATGGCTGGGGAAGGCAAATCCCAAAAAAAACCTCACAGAATTTGGGATAGAACTGTCCCAGGAAATCCTGGAAAAGCAGCTGGGCAGAGAGTGATGGCTCTGAATATTGGGAATAAACTGGGGTAGGGAAAAAGCAGAATTGCTGCTGCTGCATCCAACCCAAATCAGAATTTTCCTGCTCATTCCCTCGTGTTTTCCTCTCCAAATCTGGATTTTCCTGCTCATTCTCTTGTGTTTTCCCCCCAAATCTGGATTTTCCTGCTCATTCCCTCATGTTTTCCCCCCAAATCTGGATTTTCCTGCTCATTCCCTGGTGTTTTCCCTCCAAATCTGGATTTTCCTGCTCATTCTCTTGTGTTTTCCCTCCAAATCTGGATTTTCCTGCTCATTCCCTCATGTTTTCCCCCAAATCTGGATTTTCCTGCTCATTCCCCAATGTTTTCCCTCCAAATCTGGATTTTCCTGCTCATTCCCTCGTGTTTTCCCTCCAAATCAGGATTTTCCTGCTCATTCCCTGGTGTTTTCACCCAAATCTGGATTTTCCTGCTCATTCCCTGGTGTTTTCCCTTCAAATCTGGATTTTCCTGCTCATTCTCTTGTGTTTTCCCCCCAAATCTGGATTTTCCTGCTCATGCCCTCATGTTTTCCCTTCAAATCTGGATTTTTCTGCTCATTCCCTTGTGTTTTCACCCCAAATCTGGATTTTCCTGCTCATTCCCTCATGTTTTCCCTCCAAATCTGGATTTTCCTGCTCATTCCCTGGTGTTTTCCCTCCAAATCAGGATTTTCCTGCTCATTCCCTGGTGTTTTCCCTCCAAATCAGGCTCAGAGTTGGGAGCAGCAGGAAATTTCCCATTTTTTCCCTTTTTTTGTGTAATAAAGCTGCGAGGAAATGGAACTTGCCAGCATGTTAAATGCATTTGTCTGCAGGAATTTAACAAACTACACGTGTGCAATTGATGGGATTGGAAGCTGAAATTCCCTGTGATTCAAACTCTGATTTATCATCAGGTTTTTTGGTTGTTTTTTTTTTTAATCCACTCAAGTTTTCCCAGTTAACTCTGCATGATAATTTCATCTGAAATGGAAATGAAACTGAAGGGCTTTGAAAACAAACATTACCCAAGGCAGGCAGAGGGAGAGAAAAATTATTTCATTCAGTAAATTATTTAAAGCTTTCCAGCAACAGTTCCAAGTGATTTACTGAACAGGAAACAGCTGAGAACTGCCAGGAATTTGGCAAAAAAATCGTAATTTTATAAATATATGTGCGTGTGTGTATACAGGCAATACTTGACATTTAAATATTGGTGATCAGGATGGGTTTGGCACTTAAACCATTTATTTTAGGAGATGAATTAATTGAAAATGAATTAATTTTAAATTAATTTGAAATTAATTTAAAATTTAAATTAATTTAATTTAAAATTTGAGCAGTGGGAGACTTGTTGCTTTGAGGTTTTTTTTCTCTCTCCAACCAGCCAGAGTTTACCTTGAAAACACAACCAAGGTGGGAGGAAAAGGAGATTTCTGAGCTGTTGGGCAAATCCTAATTTTTATGATGACCTCGAGTGGCAATGAGGAAATGGCTGTGTGCTTGGCAGGCTCAGGCTGGATTGGTGCTCAGAGGACACTGAAAGGGGAAGAGGAAAACATTCCAAGGAGTGATGGATCCAGGATTTTCCTCCACAGCCATTTATGGAGAATCCTTTCATCCATTTTGGGGACCAAATCTTCATATTTGCTGAGATAAGGTTTTCAATTTGCTCAGACAACTCGCTTTTTTAAATCTGTTTTCACAGAAAGCTTTGCAATCTATTTACCTGTATATATCACAGAAAATATGGAACACTCTGTGCTTTCAAATCCCAAGAGCTGAGCTTCCAAAATCATGGATAACATTTAATAATTTGCAAATAAATCCGTGGAAATATGGAATATTCCTCACGCGGAACCTCTTTGGGAAAGGTGGATTTAGCAGAGATTATATTGCTCAGTCCAAACTGGGGGATTATGATTCATGCCAGACTTTGTGCAAAACACTCCAAAATTACAATAATAAATAAAAAAAAATAAAAATAATAATAAAAATAATAAAAATAATAAAAATAATAAACCTCTACAAAAGCTTCTGAAATGAATAATTTGGAAGAATTTCCTGGTGTTAGAAAAGCAAATTTCTGCTGGCAGACAACCAGTGGTTACTGAGCTAAAATTTGAGCTGAGAGGTTTTAAAACTGTTTATTGCAATATTTAATTTAAATTCTGTGTTTTCCTCCTAACGGTGCCTCTAATTGAGTTGAACAATAAACACCTTAATCCCACATCCCATTTGAGCTTTACTGGTGAGGTTTGATTTTAAATTCATAAATGTACAGAGCTCTATTAAAAGTGACAGATTGACAGCACTGTAAATTCTTGTTCACCCAGTTTATAAAAAAAAAAAAAAAATCCATAAACAAGGGAGCTCTCCCAGAAAAATCTCACCACTGTGCTTTCATCTCGTTCAATGCTGGCAATAGGAACAAGAATTTAATTGGAATTAATCTACTGTTGGAGGCTCTGAGTTGCATTTGTGAAAATTTTTCTGACTATATTCTGTGTTTTCTGTCAAATTGGCTTTAGTGGCACTGAGCAGGTTGGGACATCTGAGCTGGAGGTGAATCCATCCCGGTTTATTCCCAGGGGAAAAGAGGTTTTACAAAGGAGAAAATCACTTCCTTCAGTTTTAAGATGGAAGGTTGGAAATTTCACTGCTGGGGGAGATGTTTAATCCTTCTAAATGAAAATGAGGAGGAAAAACGCAAAGCTTAACAGTCTGCTGATGAATTAAGGTGAAATATTAGATTTTAGATGAATAAAACCCCCATCAAGAGAGAGTTTTTGTCTTTTCTTTCCTTTCCTTTTCTCTTTTCTTTTCTTTTCTTTTCTTTTCTTTTCTTTTCTTTTCTTTTCTTTTCTTTTTTTCTTTTTTTCTTTTCTTTTCTTCTTTTCTTTTCTTTTCTCTTTCTTTTCTTTTCTTTTCTTTTCTTTTCTCTCTTCTCTTCTCTTCTCTTCTCTTCTCTTCTTCTTCTCTTCTTCTTCTCTTCTTCTTCTTCTTCTTCTTCTCTTCTTTCTTTTCTTTTTCTTTTTCTTTTCTTTTTCTTTTTCTTTTTCTTTTTCTTTTTCTTTTTCCTTTCCTTTCCTTTCCTTTCTTTTTCTTTCCTTTCCTTTCCTTTCCTTTCCTTTCCTTTCCTTTCCTTTCCTTTCCTTTCCTTTCCTTTCCTTTCCTTTCCTTTCCTTTCCTTTCCTTTCCTTTCCTTTCCTTTCCTTTCCTTTCCTTTCCTTTCCTTTCCTTTCCTTTCCTTTCCTTTCCTTTCCTTTCTTTTTCTTTTTCTTTCTTTTCTTTTCTTTTCTTTTCTTTTCTTTTCTTTCTTTCTTTTCTTTTCTTTTCTTTTCTTTTCTTTTCTTTCTTTCTTTTCTTTTCTTTCTTTCTTTTCTTTTCTTTTCTTATCTTATCTTTTTTATTATTATTTATCTTATTTATCTTATCTTATTTTTTAATTTTATTTTTTTTTTTCTTTTCTTTTTTCTTTTATTTTCTTTTCTTTCCCTCCAATAACAAGCTGTCCTGCTGTCCCACCTGGGGATTATTCCTGCCCCAGCCTCAGCAGATTGTGGAGAATCCCTGACAGCTCCAAGATCTGCAGACAACCTCTGCACTCCCAGCTGAGCACCTTCCAGCCATTCCTCACTGATTCCCATTTTTACAGGGAATTTTTACAGGAAGATCACACCAAACTCTTATTTCTTTGCAGGAGGTTTCAGTGTTGTCATCATTTAAAAATTATTGGTTGGAGAATACGGTGTATTTCAGGTGTTCTGGGCTTGGCTGAGTCTGCATTGGTGTCCAGCAAGGATAGGGAAGATTTCTGCCTAATTAATGGTTTATTTGGAATATTTATATAAGAAAACCTGCTAAAGCTGCTAGAAATCCCATTATTATCAGAAATTCTGTATATGTAACCATCTCTGTTGGTTTTCATGCTGATTCTTCTCAAGAAGGTAGGAATTTCAATATCACACTGTTCTACACAAAAACCCATTTAAAAGAGCAAAGCATTCATGCTTTTATTTTAAATCTAATCTGATAACACAGGTGCTGTTTTCCCTCCTGTTTTGGTCCAGTAATGGCATTAATAAGCTGATTTTCACCCGAGTATTTCCCCAGAACTCACAGGAATTTGGATGGGTTATTCCCATCTCATTTCTCCCTCTTTCACACTAGACCCTGACAATTTGAAACAAACACAATTTGAAACAATTTGAAACAATTTGAAACAATTTGAAACAATTTGAAACAAAACCAATTTGAAACAATTTGGAGTCAAACAGTCCTTTTTTAATTTTTTGGGTTGATAACACATGGAAACTCTTGTAGTTAATAACATCCCCACAGCTATGGCACACCAGAGAGGTCAGAAATTCAGAAATTATTCAGAAATAACTTCATTTTCCTGCCTCAACTTTCATTTTCAGCCCCTTTGGCCCCAGCGAGCAAATTCTCCCAGGCAAGTCTCTCTCTGTGAAATTTCCCACCAAACCCCAGAAGGAAAAAAACCTAATTTCAGTTTAAAATCTCCAACAAACATCACTGGGGACATCGGCAGGGGGAGATCATGGATTGTCAGTGGATTCCTAAAATCCCTGATTTAGGTGAGGAGAGACCACCTGTAGGGAGGGAAATCCTTTTTTTGGGGTAATTGCCTTTTCCACCGATTTTCCCTCATTTTTACACCATTGAGCCACTGCTGTGGAATCATTTCCTCCCTAGAATTTCCTGGAATAATTGCCAGCCCAGAGCCAGGGTGATTTCTGAGCCTGGGGCACGGAGAGCTCTGTGGATCTCAGCTCAGCAGCTCTGCCCAGCTGCCCCTCCCAAATATCTGCATTTTCCCCAGGTTTTGGACTTTTTTTGTAGCTTTCAAACGGAGGGGATTCACTGCAGCTCAGGATCTCTGCCAGGAGAAGTCACATTTGGGAGAGATCCACAAGTGAAGTCCCAGGGGAGACAAAATCTGGGTGAAAACTCCAAGTCAGAACTCCAATCAGCTGGAAAACCTAATGAAATAATTAGGAATTTCTCTCCCTCAGACCATGCAGCCTTCAGAGGAGCCATTGGATCCACTTTTATCTGAGATTTCCACTTCCACTAATGGTTTCTAAATGACTCCAGTGGAACATTAGGGAGGCAAAGCTGCACTTAAGGAAATGTTTGCATTTCATTGCCAGTGCTGCTAAATTGCCATTAAAATCCACATTTACACACGGATTGCTAATTGATAAAATGTGGTAATGGGAGGAAACAATCTGATTGGGCAGATGACAATATAATAATTGAGAATATTGATAACTGATATATTCATTTGACAATATAGATAAAATTGATAATTGATTAATAATCTGATTGGCCAGATATTTGGGGATTTCTGCCTTTCTCTGTGGCTATTCAGGGTAACATTTCCTTTGTTCTGGAGAAAAAAAAAGCTTAAATAAAGAAGTTAGAATATTAAACTCTTCAGCTTCTTTTCTTACCAAATCAAGCCCAAAATCTATCCTTTAAGGTTTGTGATGATGAAGAATTCCAGGATATTCAACATATTGCACCAGGGGGTTAATCCCAAAGCTGTATAAAGTCTTTTTAAATGGCAAAATAATCTATTTGGGAAGACTTTGCTCTCAGTCGTCTGAAATCTTTTGTGCAGCAAATATGAATGTGACTGTTTAACCAATGGAGAAAACTGCAGATTCCAGTGGGATATTAGGAATTCCCTGGGAAGATGTGACTTCCCAGAGAATCCCCCCGTGCCTTCAGGAAATTCCTTACATTTTTTAGCACTGCTGCAGATTATTTCCCAATAAGCCAAACTCCAGCAGTAATTTCTCATAAAGCTGGCATCACCTGAGCTCATTAAGGCTTTACACAGACCTCATGAAGGAAAAAATAAAAAATTAAAAATCAACAAGTGCAGAACATCCCAGTGCTTCCTTCCCAAGCTCCAGTTCAGATACATTCCTGATTGCTTCACTTATTATGAGTGTAAGGTCAAGAATTAATTTACTTTTTATTAATAATTGACATTTTGAGGACATCCTGGGAAACCTGTCCCCAGCTTTAACCGCATTCAGCTTTGTCCTCAAGTGCTAAATGAACATCTTTCAGGCTCTCCCCAGGGTGGGATTTTTGGGAAAAGGAAGAATTGCCTGAGCCAGGTTGGTCACTGAGGCTCCATAGAGCAGGAATGGTCAGTTTGGGATCACTGCTGCTGCTGGGATTGTTCTGGGAATTTTCTGGGAATGAGGAGCCCCCAGCCAGCTCAGGGCTCATTTCTGCCCTTTTGCCATTAAAAAACCCCCAGTGCAGGCAGAATACCCCAGCAGGACCAGAGGGATTTCCAAAGCCTTGCTGAGGAGGCAGAGGGAGTGAGGAAAGGGAATCAGGATGAGTTTCTGTCGCTGTTGAACCACTAGCGGAGTGAAGAACCAGGCCAGATCAAATGTGGCAAAATTCTGAATTTTATTATTTAATTCTAAAACTTATATAGACTTTCAAAGGTCATCCAGATTGGGTCAATTCAAAACCTCCCCCTAGGCTGATTGGCCAGGCTTGAATCGCCTATCTTTCCAGAGACCGTTTCAATAACATCCAAACTTTATCTTTGTTTATAGAACACAGGAAGAAGAAGAGAAAAATTCCCATGGGAAAGAGTCTGTGCTTGCCACAAGTTTCCACCCTGGGCAAACCCACAGGAGGCTCAACCTCCAGGATTTTTGGGTTCTCTGTCCTTCTGGGGAGCAAATCCCCCAATTCCAGCCCCTTTAACCCCAATCCCCTGTTCCACACGTGTGCCAAGCCAGCAGCACCAACTGCAGCTCCTCCTCCGTGGGCTCCAGGAAATTTGTTTCATAAATAACTTCAGACCATAAGGACATTAAAATCATCGGTGTTTACATGGGAAGTAATTGAATATCAATCAAAACGCACTGGCAACCTCCTGACAGCTCCAGTTCTGCTGTAATTCATTGAATTAATCAAGGCTTGACACCGTGGTGTGTTCTTGCAAAGGCTGAGGAGGGAGCAGGAAATTACAAAGTTAAGGGAAAAATAACAAGATACAGTGAAGTAAAAAACAAAATAATAATAATATGTGTGAAACTTTGCAGTGGAGCAGAGTCAGGCCATGAAAATGCTGCCAGAGCTCAGACTCAGCTAATCATTATTTCAGCCCAAAAAATCCACTAAAATTCTGGTGAAAGGCTTGAATCAGGCACATCTTGACTGTAAAAAAAGAAAAATGACATTATAGCTCCTGCACATCCCTACAGCATCCCTGTGTCACCTCCTCTCATTCTCTCATCCTTTTATGAGGGGAAAGACCAAATCAACTGTGTTATTATTATTATTATATATATATAATATATATAATTATATATTATAATAATATATAATTACATATTATTAATCTCAACCACTTCTGAAAGGAAAATTAGCAAAGGGCAAAGGTGTGTTCAATGCACACTGGGAGCTGGCCTTGCAGTAAATGGCTCACCTCAGAGTGCAAACAGGCACCTCTAGAATTAAAATTATCCTCAAAATGATCCTCATTCCCCTCGCCCAGCACTTACAGACACCACAGAGAGACTTTCCCAGGCTGCTCGTGCTCAGAAAAAACCTGCTGAATAGAAGAAGTGAACATTTGTAACAAACCCCAGGTAATTCTGCCCTTCCTCTGCTGTATTAGCAGAAACAAAGCAAATCAACCCAGAGCCATCTGCTGAAAGGTGCCAACAGCTCGGGAGGCAGAGGGAATTCTGCCCTGGGATTTTCCTCTCCGAGACCTTCCCCAAAAATGCTGCCTAGGATGGAGTGAAGTGCTGACACTGGTGCTCTCCTCGCTGCTTTCTGGCCCTTTGCATCTAGAAAAGGAGGAATAAAACCAGCCAAGCAGGTTTCAGTTGCTGGAAAGGAGAAGATTTGAAGAGCATTTCAGCTGGCAAAGTGCCCCAGTCGCTCAGGAAAAAGGGAAAGGAAGATATTTGAAACCTCACACTCTATTCCCCTGCTGCAGCAAGGAGTGTAAATATCTTCTCCTCAAAGCTTCTGGCAGATGATATTATTTTACTCCACTTACATTTGGTTTTTTTAAAAAATGAGCTCGGTGAGCAGATGTTGAATTTACCCCAGTGGAAAATGAAGTCTGCTTTCTATCCACCCAACAGAGCCAGCCACTCCAAAATCTGAGCTGACAAACCAACCCTGAAGTTCCCTTCTCCTGCTCCAATCATTATCATCTAAACTCGAGTTTTTCCACTCCTCCTCCCATTTGCTCATCCAGGTGGAAACACCACCTGCCTGATTTTTAGATATGCTTTTTCCCCCCCCCCAACCCCATTAGTAGAAACAGTGAATTTTATACTTGAAAGAGGAAGAGGAACAACCTGCAATAGGTCTTCAATTGGGTGGAAATAATTTGTTCTGCAATCCTGAACTGGTTTCTGGAATAAAAATGTCTTTACCTCATGGAGTGTTCAAATTGTGAGCAAGCCAGAGAGCAAATATTTAGAGCAAATAAGCCATTGAAATAAGACATTTAGGGAGCTGTGAACTGCAGCTTGGGGAAGAGCTTGATGGCTGGCAAAGCACTTGGATTGGAGGGAGGGAATCCCAGGAAATCCATGCTGGATTTGCCTTCTCCTCCAGCCAGGAAAAGCAGGAATAACCCTGGAATTTCCCAGCCCACCCCATGCCTGCTCTGTAGTGCCAGGATGTGGGGAGGCAGAAATTCAGGAGATGTTCAGCTCTGGAGGATATTCTGGATAAAAACTCCTCATGTGCTCCTTGCCAACTGCAAGAGATTTAATTAGTGACCCAAATGGTTTTTCCCACTGGATATTCTCACACTAAACACCCAGATCTCGAGTCCTCCTTGAATATCCCAAATTAAAATCCATTTTAGCCAATCATGCCATGGCTGGGGGATGGAGCAGATCCTGATTTCCTCAGGGCTCAGCTCAGTGCATGGCACGGGGAAATCAGGCTGGAAATTGTCTGTGGGGTTTGGATTGGAGTTCAACCTCCACCTGCACACCAGCCAGAGATCTTTGCTGCACCAACCTTCAAACAAACCAACAAGCAGCAGAGGAAGGCTGAGAGGGACCAGAACAAACCCTGAGCTGCTGCAAGGCAGAGAACAGAGCACAGGAGGTGTTCTCAGAGCTCATTCCCATCTCAGCTCACACACAGACTGGGCAGTGATATTTAATACCTCCAACCTCAATCATGTGTTCAACAGCAGCTCCTGAATGAAGAAATGGCATTTTTTTTGCTGCAGCAGCAATAAAGGAAGCTCTGGCGGGCAAGAGGAAATCAACTGGTTTTGTTTGTGGCAAATATGAGCTGTGAAAATAAAGAGCTGTTTTGTGCAGCAAATGCCACTCAAACAAGCCCTGCAGTTTGCTGTGGAGAGGATATTACAGATGCCAGTGTCACGGTGTGATATCCCTGCCCAGCCTCAGCTCCCCACAGACAGCACTCAGTGATATACATGCTGTTTTATTAGTCTTCCCATGCAATAGGAATCCATTCCTGCCTTGTAATTAATTATTGTTACAGATTTTCCCAGCTCCACGCTCTCCTCAGGGGAAAGGCTCTACTACATATTCAAGAATGAGATTAATGTGTGTTTGTGTCGATGGACCCTCTGGAATAATTTCTATTTTGTTGGGATGATTTCTCAGTCAAACACATCTGAGAAGCTTTTTTCAACTCCATCTCAATAACAACAACACCCACAAAGTCAGAGACACTGAGAAATAAACCCAAAATAATAAAATAATAATAAAATAACCCAAAATACCTTGGGAGCTCAAGGAACAATCCTGCCTTCAGCAATGAAGGTACCCAGCAATAAAATAATCAATCAGATCTATTATTTGAATCCACTTCCCAAACTTGGAGCAGATTGTTGTTTGCCTGCTTCAAGCAGTGATGCTCCAGCATCTTCAGAGTGAAAGATCTCCAAAATAAGGGATTTTTTTACTCTTTCACTGCTCTAATCCTGCAGATATAATTCCTTCAGCCTCCTGGCTTGATTCAAAGCCCACTGAAATTAGTCTTTTCCTCTGGCTCCAGACGAGGCTGCTAAATTCTCCTGCCTGCCTGCAGTGCCCAAGGAGTGTAACTAATACAGTTTAGGGTGCATAATTCCCATTGATGTCGGAAAGGATGGGATTTCTATGAAGATCAGCATCTCCTGATTGCTTGGCTAATCATTGCCTCCCCACTTCAGAGGCAAGGGAAATAAATATTGTTGCTGGGAGTGAATAAATTCAAATGTGGCAGCTGAAGTGATAGAAGTTAATGGGGAAAGCAGCATTTCGGTGTGAGGAGTGATAAATAATGATTGAGGTCACACTGAGGCAGCAGCAGCAGCAGCTGAGAGGGGATGGGCAGGATTTGTATCCTGCAGGGAGTGAGGGGATATTTCTCCTTTATCCTCACTCCCACTGCCTCTTTATTGATGTGGCCATGTGGGTTCTGCTGAGAGTTTTCCTCAGATGTTGACCCCAAAAAGCCATGCACAGCACCCACTGAATTTCCCTGTTAATGGTTACCAAACCCTTGGCACTCCAAGAACTCTGTGATTTACCAAACATTCCCAAATAAGAAGTTCTTGCCCAGAGAATTATTGCCATTAAAAGGACAAGAGCATTTTTAAAGTATGTGATGGGCACCAAGGAGAACAAACTGATTTTTCATCCCTATAGGATCCGGGTTTACACACCTAATTGTCAGAATCAAATGGATTAACAAGTCCTGATGAGCAGATAGAGCTTTAGAACAGCCAAATTTTCCTAGAAAAATATGGGGAAATACTGTAACTCCTCCTGCTTTTGGAATAAAAACAAAACTTCTTGTGGACTGGATACAACATTTCACAAAGATACCTTTGCTCACAGGCAGCCCTGGTGAGGATGGAGCAGTCAGCAGTGAATTTCCTTGCTCTGAGGTGTGCAGTGAATTTCCACATCTGCTGCCTTGCTTTGCAGCTCACAGGAAGAATATCTGGGTGAGCAGCTCTGCCCCTTGCATGTCAGGGAAATCAGTATTTGGGGCTGTTGGCAGAACAGTGTGGGTGAATTAATCAGCATTAACTCTTCTGACTCAGGGTGATGTTGCTCTTCAAACTCGACTTTGCAGAAGTGTTTGAATGGTTTGGTAATGAAGAGCAAGTGGAGACTGGATGGTGAGAGCTGTGCCAGCATTGTCCTTAAATAGAGCAGGCGAGTGACAGTCCTACCAAACTCAGAAATCACCTCTCATTTCAAACCTCAGTTTCACAGCTTTAAACACTTGTCTCACCATGCTTGTGAATCAGCTGCTTTTATTTTTCTGTCCCAGCGTGTTGGGTTTATTTTTAATTTCTTTATTTCCCATTTGCAGTCACAATTTAACATCTCTTTTAACCACAGCCACCTCCCCCTGCCCAGAATAATGGAAGAGGCTGCAGATTTGAGGTGCTCAGCAATTTGCTGGCTGGGGAGCTCAGTATCTCAGCACACCTTCTGCTTGGATCTCATGGTTCCCCTGCAGAGCAAAGGCAGGCAGGGATATTTGATGTGGCAAGCACAGGTGTGATTAAATTCTTGGCACTCTGCAGATTTCCATGGCTTACAGTGCTGATCATTCCTTTGGCTGAATTGCCTCATTCCCTGTTTGACCATGGAAAAGCCAAAGTGCATGCTGTGGGCACAGCAGGGACCAGCAGGGCTTAATTCAAATATATCCAATTCCCTGTGTGGTATTTACAAATCTTTATTCCATTTCTTTTCCCCAGGCTGAGCCTCCCCAGCTCCCTCAGCCACTCCTCACAGGACTCACAAATCTGTTTATTTAAAATAACCAACAAAAGTGCAGAACACAAATACCCACACAGCCCAAGCAGGAAAGAAACCCCAGGATACTCCTGCCTGCCCTGAGCCACTGGGAATGATGAAAGGAGTGGCAGGGAATGACCAGGAGTGGCACAAATCCTTGTGGAGCCAGAGGTGGTTTATACCAGCACTGCCTGGGCTGACAGCTCAGGATTTCCTCAGGGTTCCTCCCTGATGGAGGAAATCCTATCTGCAATCTCTGCTGTGGGGAGAGGAAATGGATATTTAAGTTATCAGGGTAATTTTTACTAGGAGTAAAAAATTTACTAGGAGTAAAAATTTTACTAGGAGTAAAAAACGTGAGGAACTTGTTGTTGCAACTCTCAGGCAGCACAGAGCACGTCCAGCTCATTCCCTGGAATTCACATCACTGTTATCCCAGTGACTGAGTGCTCCTGGATGTTCAACCCTGATGGAGTAAATCCTATCTGCAATCTGTGCTGGGGGAGAGGAAATGGATATTTAAGTCATCAGGGTGTCCTGTGGACTTCCACAGTGATTTTTACTAGGAGTAAAAATTTACTAGGAGCAGAAAATTTTACTAGGAGTACTAAACATGAGGAACTTGCTGTTGTTGCTGCTGCAGCTCTCAGGCAGCATGGAGCACATCCAGCCCATTCCCTGGAATTCAGATCATCCCAGGGACTGAGTGATTCTGGATGTTCATCCCTGATGGAGGAAATCCTATCTGCAATCTCTGCTGGGGGAGAGGAAATGGATATTTAAGTCATCAGGGTGTCCTGTGGACTTCCACAATAATTTTTACTAGGAGTAAAAAATTTACTAGGAGTAAAAATTGTACAAGTAGTAAAAAACATGAGGAACTTGCTGTTGTTGTTGCTGCAGCTCTCAGAGCTCTCAGCACAGAGCACATCCAGCTCATTCTCTGGAATTCAGATCATCCCAGTGACTGAGTGATTCTGGATGCTCATCCATCCCTGATGGACTCAAGGTCACCACCTCTGGAGAAGCCTCTGGCAGAAAATCCCATCAGCAGGAGGCTGCGCTGGGTTTGAAATGATTCATCTCTGCAAAGTGTCTGTTGGGCAGGGGGGATGAAAAGCACCCATTAAATCACAGCTTTTCCAAATCCCGTGTCCCCAGGAGTCACATCCTATTAGGAGGCAGAAAATAAATGTTTGCTGGGGGCTGCTGGAGGCAGCCAGGAGGATATAAAGCTTCCCAGCCCGGGTGGAAATTGTAAAAGATTATTTTTGTGTTGCCTTGCTCCTGCCAGAGAGAAAACTCTTTGCTGAGGGGAATCCAGCAGAAGGCAAAGCTCCCAAAAATAGAGATACAGCAGCCATTCCCAAATTGTTGTGCTTTGGGTTTGTGCCATCCAGACCAAAAGATTTGCACCTCAGGAGCTGGTTAGAGCAGGAAGGTGAGTTTAGGCAGCCCTGGGGGGAAACCTTCCATGCAGTTCAGGTGCCAGAAGAGCAGGAGGTGGCTCAGTGGTGGATTTCAATGTCCAAAGTCCCAGTTCTTCAGGAAATACCATTTTTGGCCTCAAAAACAGCGACTGAATTAGACTATAACAGCTGAGTCTATGTAAACCCATCTGTGTAAACTGATTTTTGAGGTACTCAGCCATCCGTTCTGAGGACCAGGTCCATGTGGAGATGTGTGTTGTACTCCTCTTGCTTCCAGGTCACACCTGAGAGTGAGACTGAGGAGAAATTCTGCTTTTACTGAAAATCAAATCTATTTTTCCAGGAGAATTCTGGAGGCTGGAGAACCCTGCAGGCTCACCCTGTGCACCTGGCTCAGCTGCAGAGATACTTGAAAAGAGACCACTGAGCAAGGGAAGGAATAAAACAAAAGCAATCAGAGTGTGTCAGACCTTCCAAGATAATTAAACTCTCATTAGGCGCTCTGCTCTCACTTTCAGCAGCAGATCACACAATTGGAGCAATTTTCCACAAGGCTTTGACAGCCACAGGTGGCAAAGGAAAAGCAACTTTCAATTGATTTTGTTTCACTCTGTAAATCACAGAATTGGATAATCCATGGCATAAACAAATACTAGAAATAGCAGACCCGCTTTAAACAAAGATAAATGGAATTTTTACTCTGGATGTTGCTGCTCCAGGCAGACCTTGGCCTTGGATTGATCCATCCTGGCTCACCGCAAAAGGTCAGCAAAAGCCTGACCCAGCAAAAATCTCCTTGCAAATATTTTCTGCCTTTCTGGAGCAGAGAAAAGGATGGATTTGGTTGGATTCCATCCCAGGGTCTGAGTGCACAGAATCCCTGTAATCCTAGCCCAGTACAATTAAAAGGCCCAGGAAAGTCTATATTTTTGAGGCAAATATATGCAGAAAAGAGCAGGTTATTCATGACCCCCCTGGGGATTCCAGAGCAGAATTCCTGAGCTCCAGCTGGGAAAAGTCCCTCCAACTCCTCCTCTTTCACAGCTGCAGAGGAGCCATAAATCCAATTTTGCCACCTTTTCCCTTCCTACACTGCAGGACAGCATTTATGTGGTTCTTTTATGCTAAATGTTGGTACAGTTTCATTTCACTGAATGTGCCAAAAATAGAGATTATACCTCATTAATCCTGTCTGGCTTTCAGCTGAGTCACTCCACACTGGGGAGAAATAAGTATTTAAGCAACTATTCACTCCAGTTTTAAGAACAACAGGTTTTCTATATCAGTTGGTCCACATATAGTTTATCTCATTATGTAAAATACTCTTTACTCAGTCAAAAAGATCATATAAATTATATTAGCAAGTGAATTTCTCTTAGTCATTTTATAAATTCTTCCATCCAGTCATCCCAAAGTACAGACAATATCTGATTAGCAGCTGTAATTTGATAAAGACATGATTTCATATCCTACACGGGGTGGAGAATGGCAGATTTGTGAAGTTGTCAGCAGAATATCAAAGTACAGGACAGAAAGTTAGGGAAAGTCAGCCCAGAAATGGGAGAGACAAAACTGAGGCAGTTGCCAGATTTTAACTGTGGCTTGGGAGAAATTCTCAGGGAAAAAAAGCATCTTAATGAGCACAGGTAATTAAATCTCAATTTTATGTGTCCTTTAACGCATAATTTGTCCAGTAGGACCAGAACACTTCCCTGCTCTGTTTAATGTGCTCTTTACCCCATTGTTTCTGAAAACAGCAGGACTTTCACTGCAGGATTATCCTGGGGATTCCTTGCCTACAGATGTGTCGTTCCATCATTAAAGTGTGGAAAATCAAATGAACGAGAATCATGGAGAGGTTTGGGTTGGAAAGGACCTTAAAGCCCATCCAGTGCCACCCTGCCATGGCAGGGACACCTCCACTGTCCCTGGGTGTGCCAAACCTGCCCAGCCTGGCCTGGGACACTGCAGGGATCCAGGGGCAGCAAGGAGTGAAGTGGGAAATCCAGGCTGGACTGGAAATAGAGGCTGGACAAACGGGCTCATGCGGATTTTTTTTCTGGAATACTCACCTGAGCTTTTAAAGCTCCTGCCACAGCCCCAGGATGATCCCTTCGGGAATCCCACAGGACGTGGAGCTGGGGCAGCACAGGGTGGAGCAGGGGGGCTGGAAGCACCACAAAGCAGAGACAAAACCAGAGGGAAAGATTGTGGGGTTTTTACTCCAAGTCCCGGTTTTGGGGCAGTCCTGAGTGCCGGGGAGCGACCCTGGCTGAGGATCCCATTGCCGGGACAAGAGATCCCACTGCCGGAACAAGAGATCCCATTGCCGGGACAAGGCTGGCATCCCGCATTTCCCGTTCCCAGGACAAGGCTGGCATTCCCATCCCGCATTTCCCATTCCCAGGACAAGGCTGGCATCCCATCCCGCATTTCCTGTTCCCAGGACAAGGCTGGCATCCCGCGGATCAGATCCCATTCCCAGGACAAGGCTGGCATTCCCATCCCGCATTTCCCATTCCCGGGACAAGGCTGGCATCCCGCATTTCCCGTTCCCGGGACAAGGCTGGCATCCCGCATTTCCCGTTCCCAGGACAAGGCTGGCATTCCCATCCCGCATTTCCCATTCCCAGGACAAGGCTGGCATTCCCATCCCGCATTTCCCGTTCCCAGGACAAGGCTGGCATCCCGCGGATCAGATCCCATTCCCAGGACAAGGCTGGCATTCCCATCCCGCATTTCCCATTCCCAGGACAAGGCTGGCATCCCGCATTTCCCATTCCCGGGACAAGGCTGGCATCCCATCCCGCATTTCCCGTTCCCAGGACAAGGCTGGCATCCCGCGGCAGCCGCCGGCATCGCGCCCGATGGAGCCACAGCACTCCCGGCTATTCCTGCCTGTCCTTTCCCACATTTGCTCACATTCCACGGCTGGAAAGCCGGGAATTGACTCCAGCAGCGCTAAAAGAATTCGTTTATATGATGGCTTAGAGCAGATGATCCTCTCCCTCCTTCAACCTGTAAATTCCCAGAGTGTTTAAAAGCTGGGAAAACACTCTTGGGAAAAACAAACCAACCACCCTGAGTCCCTCAGCACCTAATTCCCTCAATTTGCCCTGTCAAGACACAGAACCCAGGGGCTACAAACCCTCAAGGGAAAACAACCACAACCAACTTCCCCTGGCATTTTTAAACCCACGGAGGCAGCGTGGAGCAATCAATGGATGCTCAGGTACTAATTAGAGCCTTCTGCTTGAAAACAGCTTTCCTTTAAACACTCCCGAGCTCGTGGCAGGGGCAGAACATCCCCCAAAAATCAGAAAATGCTTCGTTAGCATTCATGGCAACAGGAGATCAGTCTGCCCTTGTGAAAGTTATTGACTGTGCAGAGATGCACAGCTGATCTCAGCCTGAGGCTGCAGTGCTGTCATGCACTCACCACCACTGCACACACCAGGGCTCTCCTGGCTCCCACGGAACTCATCTGAGCTCTGGGATTGCTGGAATTAACCCCAATCTGGCTGCAAAAAAAACTCCCAGAGATACCCACCTGCTTAAATATTAATGATGCTTTTCTGCTGTAAGAAGGGAAGGGAAAACGAAACACAATTTGTAAGTATGAAAGACATGATTTCATTTACTCCACACGTGGTGGAGAATGGCAGATTTGTGAAGTTCACAGCAGAGTAGCAAAGTGTAGGACAGAAGGTTAGGGAAAGCATGAAAAATCAAGTTGTTTCACTCAGCCAAATGCTAACCCAAACCACATCAATCAACTCCCTCAAGGAGGCAAAAATTGTTTGATTAAATCTTGGTCAAGCAAAATATGGAAGACCTCCTTCATTAAAGAAAAACAGAAAAGTTTTGAACAATGATAAAATACCTCGAGCTCTTGAGTGGCTTTTAGCAAGTCCATGTCCCTTTGTCCCTTTAAATGGAGCTGATGTGAGCCATGCCATTCCTCCCAGCAGCACTGTGATTTATTTCCAGCAGTTCCATTGCCCTGTGCTCTTTAAATAAAGCCATTTGCATTTTGTATCCTGCAACAAAAACAGCTACGAAAAAGAAATGTGATTTGAAGTCTTGAGATTAGATTGGTATTTCTTTTCCTAGTGCATTTGATTCCAAGATTAGCTTTTTAGGATTACTGCCTGGACCCTCTCCCTCCACCCACTGTGCCATTACCAGTTTGCTGCTTCAGACCTGCTCAAAAAATGGAATAGTAACAATAATAGCATGGACTGAAAAGTGGGGTGAGCAGCTCCACACTGCCTCTCTGATCCCTTTTTCTCCTTCCCCCAACACATTTCCTTCCACCCCCACTACTCTGACCTGCAGGGTGGATTTTGGGGGATGAAAGGCAGCAGAGGTTTGGCATTTCTGTGAGGTGTTCAAGGAAAACCAAGGCTGAAGGGTGTAAAAAAAGCCAGGCTGGAATTCCCTGGAGCAATAGGAACACAAACACTTTCCCCTGCAGAAAGCCATTCCCTCCAGGACAGCAAACCCTCATTCCTCAGGGATGAACAGGTAATTTCATCTGCTGGGAGCACAGATGAAAGCAGAGCAGCTCCGTGCTGCTGTGTCACCAACACGCAGTAACTCAGAGCAAAGTGAACTCTGGGCTGTTTTCCCTTCCCAGCAGCTCCACCAGACAGGATCGTATCAGAGGTGGTTGATTTAATGACCCTTCATTTAAAGGCCAAGGTTAGAGTGGCTTTTTTTTTGTCTTCTGTGTGATTGGAGTGCTCAGGCCCAGATAGCTGTGCTGTATCAATCACGGCATGAGGGAAAGGTGAATAAAAGCATTTACTGAGCTGTCATATCCACAGTAAAACAACAGCTGCTGCCAGCTCAGAGGGAATACATTAGCAGAGTAAACCTGAGAGATAAAGACCTATTAGTCATAACATGGCTTTCCATTCCTTATTTCTGTGAGCAGCTCGGCTTGGGAATGAAGTGAACATAATCCTTATTTACAATAAATGAAGCTTGTCTGTGCACTGTGGGGAACCTTCCACAGCGATGGCATATTGATTTTATTGCCTTCAGAAACACATTTGGCTTTCCCAACAGCTTCTCTCCCCTCCAGTCCTGTTCTTCCAACACTCCTGGATGTGGAAATCCAACATTAACCTTTTGCTGTTTTTAACTCAAAGCCCAATACCATTATTCTGTCCTATGAGAAAATTAACTTGTGCTAATTGATTGACAAAAAAAATCCTGCACAGCAAATGAAGTGGGACTCTTTTTATTTTCAGTGTTTACAGAGATGGAAGTAAATACAGGAAAGAGAAGATTCTTCTAAAAGAAATCAATCAAATCTTCAGACAGGAAAAAATTGTATCCAAGAGCTGCTTCAAACTGGCCACCATTCCAGAGGTCAGGAAGAGGGAAATAATGGAAATAACTAAAGATAAAGCATTGCCACAAACCAGGGTGACACAGCTGTCAGGAGACAAAATGGAACCACACTACACCAGTTCACATATTTACAACAGAGCTATCATACAAAATCATTGGGAAGTGTTTAGGGAGTGATTTCTTCTCTGTCCAGCTGGAAGATATAAAAGATACACCCGAGGGTTTGGTGGTTTGGTTCCTCTCCCCGGTAAATACAGAAGAGTTTCCACTTTTGGCAAAGTTTAAAAAAATCCTTCGTATGGCAGGAATTTTTCATCCAGGCTGAACTTCTCTGCATTTCCATCCTTGGCTGTCGTCACCACTGTCATCCTCCGGGGCAGTTGGTCAGGAGACAAAGAGTTTGTAAAGTTCTTTTGGGATTTTTATCGATGCTCTGCCCTGTAGGTTGGAAACGTGTCTGTGCGGTGGAGCTTCACGGGGCTGGAGACATCTTCAGAGCCAGATGGGAAAAACAGAACAGCCCCAGTTAAACACATCCTGCACAGGAATAGCTGAACTACAGATCACATTTAATTAAGCCTTTCCGTTTTAATTAAACCTATCCCTGCTTAACCTGCTGCTCCAGCTCAGAACCATCCACACAGATTTCCTTTACCACTTCCTTCCCAACAGAAATCTGCACAGAGCAGATGAATTTTTGCGACGTTTTTACTTCCATTTAAAATGTAAAAACGCCCTTTTAGGTCCCTTTTTTCCCCATTCTAACAAGCAAACTCTTTTTCTAACTATCAAATGAATGGTTTGTATTCACACAGTCTTATTTCTCTGGTGAATCACAGGTTTGATGAAGGGCTCTGTGGCAAGGCAGAGTTTCACCCTTCATCCTTCATCCCTCCCTGGATGAGTTTTCCATGGGCTGCCTGCCCCCTCTAGTGTTGGAAAGGAAGAACCAGGGAAAGGATCTCCTTTAAGGCTTTTTTTAAATCGGTTGGTGTTTTGAATTCTGCAAACACACAACTGCATGGTGCTGCCTTCATCCCAGCTCCTCCTGGAGCATCTCCAGCTGGGGAAAGCAGCCCAAGGCATCACAGTGCCTGTCAGCTGCTGCAGTCTCCCCTCTGTCAGGAGCCTGAAATTCAGATTTAAACCCTCTGAGATCCCCTAGAGCCATCCTGCCTCCCTCAAGCGTGGTGGGATCCTTCCCACACCCACCCAGGAACTCGGGAACCACCAGCTGTCCCTTGGAGAGCACGGAGGGACAGCAGGATGCAGGAGTTTGCTCATCCCTCCCTCCCTCTCTGCACCCCCGTGCTGCCCCAGGGCTCCCCAGGATTTGGGGGATGCACTGCCCACCCTCAGGCCAGGCTGGAATGCACTGACAGCACTGCAGGTGCTCCACAAACAGCTTTCCAGGAATATTTACAGTGGCCATTTCCCTTTTATTTTCCCTTTTTCTGTTCTTTTGGGGGATGTGGTTGTTTGGGGTGAATTTTAACAAGCACACAAAATCAATAATGAAGGCTGCATTGCTGTCAGAGTGAGGCAGCCATCCAGAGGGAGGGGAGATGTTTGAAATGTTTGAAATGTTTTAAAGCCAAAAAAGCCACGAAGAGTTTGGCATCAGATCCTTCCCAATCCTCCTCTCCTGCAGGAAGAACACCCTAGCTGCTCCCAGGATGTCCTCGACATCCTCCCGAAACTGGGGACACAGCCTGACAGGGGAGGATGTCCTGCTGTCCCCCCAAACAGGACACACCCCCGTCCCCATCAGGCCGAGTGCCACCCTCTGGGGACACGCCGGGCAGTGTCCCTTACCTGGCAGGCCGAGGAGCTGCCCGGTGCTGTGCTGCCGGGTGATGTGGTGCCAGTAGGCGCTGCGGGGCAGGGGAACCACCGTGCCCAGGGACACCGCCCGCTCCGTCATCTTCAGCTGCAGCTGCGGGGGGACAATGGTCAGGGACACACGGGCAGGGACAGGGGGACGGGTGTGAACAGCACAGCCTCTGCACAAACTGAAGCAGAACCTCCTCCCCTCTGCCCCTGCAAGGGTTAGGAGCTCACACAGCTCAGGGGTAGGAGCTCACACTGCCTGGGTCAGGACCCTGCCTGGGTGTGTTTCACAAGTTGCTCTCAGCAATTTTGAAGCATTTTCTATTCCTCTCCCCTCTCCCACGGTCAAGGAACATTCCAGCTGATGGCACAGGAGTGCAGAAGGAAGAACTGCATCCTCCCCCCAGATTGCTGGATGGATTCCCCTCCAGATGTGCAGGGAGCAGAGCACGGGCTGCACTCACTGCTGGGTGGATTCCCCTCCAGATGTGCAGGGAGCAGAGCACGGGCTGCACTCACTGCTGGGTGGATTCCGCTCCAGATGTGCAGGGAGCAGAGCACGGGCTGCACTCACTGCTGGAAGCTCATCCCACATTCCCCTCCCTGCAGGGCCTTCAGCTCCATTTCCTTCCACAATCACAGCCCCTGGTTATTTACATTATGCTGAACACATGAGAACTGACTGCTTTAAGGGATTTTTTTCTGAATTCAGTAATGTGCAAGCTGATAAAAATATTTGGATTTTATCAGCTTCACAGTGCAGCTAAAACTCTCCTCCCAAAGCTCAGGGAAACATCACTTCAAACATACAAAACCTTCACTAGACTTTTCTAATTTTTGAAGACAGCTTTTTAGAAAAGAGTAAGTCTTATATTTTACTTTCACAAAATCAGAGGTGAAAGAACCTTTTACAAGAAAATCAGTGTATTTTGGAGCAAAAAAACTAGCAGCAAACATGGAAAAGCAAAGAGAAAATGACACAGAAAAAGGGCTGAACAAATAATCCCCCTGAGCTCAATCAGCAGGGGAAAAAGTTAAAAAAAAACTCAGCTGAGGATGAAAATTAGAATGTTCTGTCCTGAATACACAACATTTCATCCAAACACCTCGGACTGCGAGCACAGGAGGCTTTAATGATGATTGATTTCGTTTCCACAATTAACCTGCAGCATCTCTGTGGCAACAGGAGGAGGAGGAGGAGGAACTCCTGCTCATCCCTGGCTGCATCCCACAGCAGCACCTGGCCCTGACATGCTAAATGAGCCCCTGCACCCTGCAATTCTCTCAGATCCGTTGTGAAAAGGGCTCCAAAAGGACAGAAAAGAAGGATTATTGAAGATTTGTTAGGTTTGGTTGGTTTTCCTCAGGCTGGACAACCCAATTTTGAAAGATTTTGCAGGACAACTTGCCCTAGGGCAAACCTGGACTTTGAAATCCCCCCTGGGAAAAGGCTGCACTCACTGTGGCTTTGAGGGGATTTTTTTAGGATTTGAGGGGATTTCCTTCCTGGTGAAGCAATTCACATAATCAATCAATCAAAACCAATTTGAGCAAGAACTGTTCATTATAACAGAGTGAGATTTCACTGTGGTTGATGCCCAGTGTGGAATCCCAACCAACCCCAACCCAGATCCCAACCCCAACCCCACAATCCTCCATACCATGGAATTCTTCACGCTCTGCAGCAGCCTCTCGTGCTGCTCTGCTATGGCCAGGGCTGCTGAGTGAACCTTCTGATAAATGGCTTCCCCATCTCGGGTCTGGAAGATGAACAGCCCTTCCCCCGTGTCACACATCCTGCCAAGGCAAGAGCACAGCCAGGTGGGACAGGGAAGTTCCCAGGTCATCATGAACCTGCAAAACCTCCTCAGGAGCACAGGGTTTTGAACAGAAAATCCAATTATTGACACCTCTTTGCAGCCCTGCTCCCTTTTCCAGGCTGTGTTTGTGTTGCTCTCTCCAAACTGGGGCTCAGCTGATCCATCACAAAAGCTCTGCAGATTCCCTCACCAGACCCAGATGTTTTATATTTAGGTTCTATCTGGAATCTGTGCCAGGTAGGATTCATTTGTCTTCCCCCTTTGGACTTCTAACGCTGCTGATAATGAGTTTTGAAACAATAAATACAAATCCTCAGCGTCCCAACTGCACTGTCCTGTCACGGCTAATGCATGGTCAGCTAAAGGAAAATGTGTTCCTCTCCCCTCCCCAGGAGGGCTAAATCCTGCACTGGTATGAGGATGGAAATTTCAATGCCTCTTCCCTTTCCTGATAAATTAATAGTGCAATCTGTGTCCCTTTTACTGGTGTAATTCTTTAATCTCAAATAAAGCTCTCAGTATCTCCTGAATACTGAAATCAGCTCAACGTTGCTCCAGCAGCACCAGAACCCTTCAGCTGGTCACCCCTGGGCTGGAGAAGCAGCACAGAGCAACACCTTTAAAACAGGGAATTGCAGTCAACTGCCTTGTAAATCCATTTGTCAGGGAGATCTGGGGAAAGCAGGGATCCCTTTGGTACTTTTGCTTGTTTCTGGGAAAGCAAAATTGGAGTTTGATGCTCTTGACATCAAACTGCATTTCTCCTGCCCAAGACTCCATAGCTTTGTGCCCAAACTTCATCCAAATTCTGGAATGATGTTCACCTCTTCTGCCCATGTCTTTCCATCCAAATCTCTGCCTTATATAGTGCTTTATTTAAGGATAACTCCATACAGTGACACCCAATGCTGTCAACTATAACCTGGGATGAAGAGGGATTTAATTGGGTTTGTATTTGTTTCAGTATCTTAACCTGGAGGTGGGGGGTTGGGTCTCTATTTGTTTCAGTATTTTAATTGGGTTTTTTTTATTTTATATTTGCTGTCAGTATTTTAATTGGCTTTTTTTTGGAGTTTATATTTCTTTCAGCATTTTAATTGGGGTTTTTTTTTGGGGTTCCATATTTGTTTCAGCATCTTAACTAAGGGGTTTTTTTTTGGAGTTTATATTTCTTTCAGCATTTTAATTGGGGGTTTTTTTGGGGTTCCATATTTGTTTCAGCATCTTAACGGAGGGGTTTTTTGGAGTTTATATTTCTTTCAGTATTTTAATTGGGGGTTTTTTTGGGGGTTCCGTATTTGTTTCAGCATCTTAACTGAGCTTTTTTCAAGTTTATATTTGTTTCAGTATTTTAATCGGGGGTTTTTTTTAGGGTTTTTTTGTTTGTTTGATATTTATTTCCATATTTAAATTAGGTTTTTTTTTTTGCAGAAGTGGGTCGAGACTCGCCTCTGGCTGAAGCTCCCTTACCCTTAGCAAGGCGTATCCAGGCTACCCCTCATCCTGAAGCTCCCTCACCCTTACACCCCCTGGCAGTGCTCCAGCCCCCCAGGAAGGCCAAGCAGAGAACAAACCCTCCACCCACCTGCCTGCCTCGAAGGTGAACCAGGCTGCGTCTCTCCCGTAGCGCCGCAGAGCACTGAGCGGCCAGGAGACCAGTTTGACTCTGGGATTCTGGATGTCCCAAAGACAGATGGTCTCAAATGTTATCTGCAAGGTACATTCCCCATGCACATCTAAATTAGGGGATGGCATCAAATACACATTGAATCTCTCTGGGAGAAAAACAAAAGGTTAGTCTAAAATCCCTGCCCGGCAAATGCGCAAGTCATTCAAGGAATTTCCTATTTGCCAGCTCTAACAAGATCTGATTTCCACTTAGGACTATGCATTCCCACACAAAGAATTCCTTCAATAACTCAATAAACTCCCCGTTTGGGGCAGTCAAAGGGTATCAAATATTTGTGTGCCCCAGAATGATCCTGGTATTTGCAAACAAATAATAAAACTGTGTTCGTGAATAAATCCATTGCTCGTGCAGGTAATGAGTTCATCTGCATAGCAAAGTGGAGTAGCCACGGGCTCAGGTTTTGCATGCAATTATTGTTATTTATTGCTCTCTTTACAGAGCCTCACTCATTGACACTGCACAGAAAAACCACACAGTGACAGGTAGTTCCCATCTCCTGGAGCAACTAACTCATCTGAGAAAGAAAATGCTCCAAAATAATTCTAGTTAACTTATTTATTACCTCTGGTGGAAACTAAAAACAAAAGCCAAAAATAAACCCCCAAAAACCCAAACCCAACCCCGCCAAAACAGGAAGGAGGGCTTGGAAAAGCAGCTTTGCTCCTATTTATTTCCAAAATCCACACATACGGTGGAAAAGACTTGAAAATAACGGGATCAAAAATTCCAAAAGGTCAATATCGATGCACCTACCGCTCTGCTCCCTCTCTACTCCAGATGCCAACAAGTCAGGCTCTCCAAGGCTAATGTCATTAATTCGTGTTCCCAGGCACTCCATCTGCAGCACTTTGCACCACTCATCTGCCTCAAGCTCTGCAGAAATACCCAGAAAGTCTGTGTGTAATATTTATAATTTCCCAATTAGCTCTCCGGCGTTTTCTAACGAGCGTTGCTGTTTTACCCACCCGAGTCACAAGCGAAGGCTCTGGAGGTGTCATCACTGAAATAAATCCCCACGGCGTGCTTCTTGGTGCCCTTGGGCAGCCTGGAGATGTTCTTCACGTTGTTGAGCTCTGTGACCTGGCAAAGCACAATTTGGGGTTTGAACGAGGAGCTTGGGAAGATCTCTGTCCATTCTTGACTGGGCAAGGGGAGGAGAGAGAGGGAAGGAGGGAGGAGAGGTAAAGGCAGGAATCAGCTCAGATATCCGTGGGGAAGCCCTGGAAGGTGCAGCAGCCACCTCCTGCACTCCTCTCACCTCAGCACATCACCATGCCAAGGGGATTTCAGCCAAGGGAAAGGTGGGAGCAGAGCTCTGTCCAGGCTGAGCAGTTCTCACATGAAGGGAATGGGAAAAACCAAGCTGGTGTGGCAGAGCCAGAGAGAGTGGGGATGGAAATGTAAAGGATTCACCCATGTGGAGCTCCAGGACTCCCAGCAGCTCTGCTGCAGGGCAGCTGTGCAAAACAAGGTGCCCAGAAATGTGGAAAAAGCATGAACAGAACAGCATCATCAGTTGGACCTGAGAACAGCAAGCATTCCTCCCTTCTTGCCATAAATTCCTCTCAAAAACCAGTTACTGCCGTAAAATACTTTGCAATATCAGAGTAAGAGATTCCAACAGAGATCTCACCCGAATCAGCTCATGCTTGAAATCCCAAAGTTCATCCTCCTGAACAGAAACATTTGTTTTCCTTTGAAAATGCTTTCTCCTGCACTTGCTTTTTACTCCTGAGCTCCCTCTAAGCACCCTGTGGTTTGAAGAAGACACTGCAGATTACCCAAGTGTTATTTATCTCTTATCTATTGCCCGTGCAGCACTCACAGAGCTTTGCTTTTCTGGGAGATTAATTCATCTTTCCAAGTAAAAATTCTCCCTAAGCCAACAGAAGATCAGAAGGTGAAGACAGAGAGCACAGAAATGAGCCTCTGTCAATAGTTTGTTGTGTCATTAATTTCTGATCATCAAATCCTTTGGAGTTTGTGGTTTAGCTCCAAACTGGAGTAGGGGGAAAGGGAATTTATATTTGGGGAAATGCTTGCCAGAATATTTGGCAGCTCCTGGCTTATTCTGTGCTGCACTGAGTGCTTGGGAGCTCTTGTGGGATGGAATTGCACAGAGCACAGCCTCAGTGTTCACCTGCATTCCCATCAAAACCATGCCAGAAAAGCACTTTCCTAAAAAACAGTCCTCAGCACTCCAACTATTGTTTGAATTAGTGCATAATTCTCAGATTTGGGGAGCATTTCAGACCCTAACAAACACCAGGGATTTTGTTTATTGCCTACACAACTGCCACACTCAATGTTCCCAAAGCACCTTGGGTTTTAATCTTAATTAAGGATTCATGGCTTGGCTCACTGAAAATCACCCCCATGATGAGAACAGATAAAACATTTCCCAGGAAACCCCAGGGGAGCATTTAATGGAAAATGTTATTGCTGAAATTCCAGCTCACTCCTGCTTATAAGATCTGCCTGTGCATGTCTAACCTGCTAAGTATAAATTATAGATTGAATTTTATATGAAATCGTGGAATGGTTTGGATTGGATTGGAAAGGGCCTTAAAGCCCATCCAGGTCCACTCCCTGCCTTTTCCTCTCCTCTTCCTCACACATTCCACAAGCCCTGCTGGATGGGATTTCAGTGGGGACACCAAAACACCCCGAAAAGTTCCTGTAATTCCCTTAAAGCCTCAAACCAAACCCCCCATTCCCAGCTAAGGGATCATTCCCTAAAACAAATGTTCATCAGCTCCTCGTTAGCAGTGGTCAGACCTGAAACATTCCATTTGCCACCAATACAGTTTTGCCTGGAAAACAATTACAAGTTACACAATTCAATTTTCCGAGTGGATTATTCCATAAGCAGGCAGAAAAGGCTGTTCAAATCATTTCTGCTGGTTCAAGGCAGAGATTAATACAAATGGATTGAAACTCCAGAACTCCTCAAGGACTCTGTGAATTCCTGTCAGCAACATGCAATTAGTTGGGTTTTCATTGGAATATTGAGGATTCTTCTGGCACACCACAAAGTCAAAAGAAATAAGAATTTCTTCCTCCCTCCAGTAGTATTTTGCTCAAGCACATGGCAATTTGTGGTTGATTATTTACAAGTACCAAGTGAAAATCAGACAATCACCTGAGCAGCAGCTCTCTGGGCAGCTTTTGCAGCCTGGATCCTAATTATTGTCTCTCCCTTGTGGGACCAAATTAATTACGTGGGCAATTTGCTTTGTGTATGCAAATTCCCAGCTCTCTCCACGAGCTCCAGATGACTGTTCTCACACGAGGTGTATTTCAGGACACTGTGACCTTTCCACTTTTAAAAACCAGAGCAAGATCAGAAAGGATTTAAAGGTTAATATTATACAGAAAAAGGTACTTATTGATGGTGTTTTGCTCTCCCAGTGGTGAGGATGTCCAAATCCAGGCCCTGGCGCTGAGCTGCAGACAAATGACATTGAAATTCAAACCAACTGGACTCTCAAAAATCACAGAAGCATCACCAGGACATTGCTGGGGACCCAAAATTCAGCTGGAGAAAGACAGGAGCTGCAGCAGTGTGACCCCAGCACTGGGCCAGCATGGTTAATAGGATTTAAAGGTCAATATTATACTGAAAAAGTACTTATTGATGGTGTTTTGCTCTTCCAGTGGTGAGGATGTCCAAACCCAGACCCTGGTGCTGAGCTGTAGGAAAACTACATTGAAATTCAAACGAGTTGGATTCTCCAAAATCCCAGAAGCATCACTGCTGGGCACCCAAAATTCTGGAGAAAGAGAGGAGCTGCAGCACAGTGTGACCCCAGGGACAGGGCCAGCACAGTGCCACCAGAACCAGGCTCTGCTCTGCCCCTGGACACCAAAATATCCAAGGAATTCTAGCCCTTCAATCCATCCCAGGAATGCAGAAAGCCTCAGAAACAAACCCTTGAGTGGAGCAGGCAGAGCTACTGAGAAATCAGCTCTGCTCTTCATTTTCCTTTCCCACCTTTCAGTTTCATGATGGATGAAACCTCTGCTGAGAGCGCTGGGTGAGGGAGAGCTGCTTGGATTTTTGGGATTTGGGAATTCCTGCAGAGGCAGGCAGGGGTGAAGGGGTTTCCAGCATTGCTGAGCCCCGGGCTGTGCAGTGAGGTTGGGATTCACCACTGACACTGCACGGCTCTGCCTGGGTTTGGGGTTTTTGGGGTTTTTTTGGGGTTTTTTCAGCATTGCTGAGCCCCGGGCTGTGCAGTGAGGTTGGGATTCACCACTGACACTGCACGGCTCTGCCTGGGTTTGGGGTTTTGGGGTTTTTGGGGTTTTTTTGGGGTTTTTTCAGCATTGCTGAGCCCTGGGCTGTGCAGTGAGGTTTGGATTCACCACTGACACTGCACGGCTCTGCCTGGGTTTGGGGTTTTGGGGTTTTTGGGGTTTTTTTGGGGTTTTTTCAGCATTGCTGAGCCCCGGGCTGTGCAGTGAGGTTGGGATTCACCACTGACACTGCACGGCTCTGCCTGGGTTTGGGGTTTTGGGGTTTTTTTGGGGTTTTTTTTTTTTTTGCAGGATTAATTTCTCAGTCAGGCACAGCCAGAGCAGCCTCCTGTCCCCAAGTGCCACCACCAGAACTGTCACAGCAGAGCCTCTGCACCCCATGGAGTTAGCAATGAAAAGCAGGTGATGAATAGTGATTGTCCAAGTCTCTGCCACAGTCTCTGCTGGGTGTTTTTATCAATAATTAACTGTTTTTTACAGCAATCATTCAACTACAAGCAGTGATTGTCCAAGTCTCTGCCACAGTCTCTGCTGGGTGTTTTTATCAATAATAAACTGTGTTTTTTATAGGAATCATTCACCTACAGCACAACACAGAGCAGCAGGGCCACGTTCACCTTTTCCAGCAGCTCATATTTAATACTTTTATAAGCTACGTCCTTCACCACGTTTGAATTTCACACATTTACAAGGCTCAGTTAAAAAAGAAAAATAAACCTCATTTTTATCCACCTGTCCTCTTTACAAGGAAGCACACTTTGCCCAGAAAATGCCATTTAACATTCATCAGCTCCCTCTCAGTGTGGTTTGTTAAGAATAAACAGGACCTGTCAGGACTCAATGCAACAGAAGAAACAGAGATTTGCATCAATAATTGACAGAGCCACAAAAATACAAATTTCCCACAAAGCTGGAAATTCTCACACACACCGTGCAGCTCTCACACACATCAATTTTTATTATTTTTTTTTTAAAGCACTATTCATTACCTCTGAAAGCTGCCTAGCAGAAATTTGAATGAACTATTTCTGGGCCTGACTGATTAGCAATAGCCACGGGTTTTCTGCCCAATGAATTACAGATTCTGTGGTGTGCAGACAGCATTCCCTCAGGATTTCCTCCTCAGTGTCTGTCAAAGTGAGGATGTGCAGAGCAGCCTGGAATTTATGCACATAATTCCTAATCTTCGGGGGTTTTTCTGACAATTACTGTAAATTAAAAGGGTTTTTATTTCCATCCCCACGCCCAGCAGAATGACACATGGAAATTCTCAGGTGAATATGAAATGTGCACATCATTCCAGGGAAGTGACTGGAGGGAAAAATCTTCATTCTTTTACTACCAGTGAATTTAGCAGAGCTTTCCACACCATCACTGCTGTGAAAATGTGCCTGTTGTCCTTCACGTCTGTAGCTGCAGCTCTGCCCACAGAGGCAAAAATCCCAGGAAAATGGGAATATCCAGTGCTTTTTGGATTCCCTGGGATGGCTGTTACTGTAAATACAACAAGCAGGAGCCACTGGGAAGTATTTCAGGTGCGATTTCAAAGGGCTGAGGAGAGGAAAGGCCACATGCTTCAAAAATAAAGTCATTTTCCACTTGCTCAGCAAGGTGTTTGCTACAAAGAACATTTCCTGTGCTTCACTGAATGAAAACACACACACAACAGATTCAGCACCTTCAGAGGGAAAAAAAGTTCCCATTTTCAGGCCAACCAATCCACGTAGAGCATAGATTTCATTCTGCTATTACATCAAGTACCAGAAGGCTGAGCAAGCCTTGTGCCTTACCTTGTGGTAACACCTGAAGTAAGCAGCTCGCTCGTCTGAGAACTTCTCCAGCCTCTTGGGCCCTTTGCTTGAAGCCTTTTTGAACACCAACCAGCACCTCTGGTAGATCTAGGAGCACAGCAGAGTCAGCTTGGCATCGTTCAGGACTGAAAAGCACCAATATCCCCAGGGAAGGAAAATCCCAAAGCAGCTGCTGGCTCTCAGAAGTTTACAGACAACATCAGCCCAAGCTGTTGGGTGATTCCATCCTGTTTCTTTGGATGCAACCAGAATTTTTGGTGTGAGAGGTGACCCTGAGTGTGTATTCTGTGGATAATGGTGACAGGAGGGAGCAGGAACTGAATTATTGATCCTGAAAAATGCAGATTATTCGGCTGTAGAACGGGCAGCAAGTGGCAATTTGCTCCCAGGGTCTAATTGCATTGAAATTCCACTGATTTGGGGCAGAGTGGATTTAAAAGCACCTTTCCATCTAGAGCATGAAGCCACTCCATCTCTCCATCTCCATTCCCCAGCCAAGGCTGCTTTCCTGCTCTCTCTGCCATCGCCAGGCAGAGCTCTGGGCTGAGCTAGCAGGCTGCTGAGGAAAGCAGGAGTGAGGAGCTTTGCCAACTGCTCCCAGCCCACACTCCATCAGCAGCGCCAAGGGAACACCTGGCGGGTTCGAAATAAATCAAAACTGCCACCAGGATTAGTGTGATTTCAAAAGAATGAAATAAATAAATCAATAAAATGAGAGAAGCCGTCAGCAAGGCGTTCACAGCACAGATCTGGTGGTGATCAGAGATGGGACACAGCCAGACAGCTCACTGGCCAAACACACAGGAACTCCATCCTGTGACCCCTGAGGGCTCAAAACACTCTTATGTCCATCAGAAGTAGCTACAGCTCCATTTCTCCACCCCAAAGGGTTGTTAACTGTGCTTCTTTCACCAGTTTTTAGCTGTTTCTCTCAGATTTACCATTCTCCCCCCAGCTTTTCCAGCCCACCTCCCACAGGGACACTCACACTGCTGACCCACAGGGCTGCAGGAACATTCAGGTGATGCCCAGGCTGCTCCCATGCAGAAAAAATGGATTTTCTGCCCATTTCCCAGCGTTTTGGGCACTCAGCCTGCTCTGTTTAATGCAAGGGTTTGAATGGAATTGTTCCAAAGTCCCTGACCACAGTGACAGCTGACAGCAAAACACAGTTTAGAGATCCTTCAAATCAGCAGGAATACCGAGCTCACTGATCCCTCAAATCATCAGGAATACTGAGCTCACTTTTCCCTCAAATCAACAGGAATACTGAGCTCACTGATCCCTCAAATCATCAGGAATACTGAGCTCATTTTCCCTCAAATCAATGGGAATACTGAGCTCAGTTATCCCTCAAATCATCAGGAATACTGAGCTCACTTTTCCCTCAAATCATTAGGAATACTGAGCTCATTTTCCCTCAAATCATTAGGAATACTGAGCTCATTTTCCCTCAAATCATTAGGAATACTGAGCTCATTTCTCCCTCAAATCATCAGGAATACTGAGCTCATTTCTCCCTCAAATCATTAGGAATACTGAGCTCATTTTCCCTCAAATCATCAGGAATACTGAGCTCATTTCTCCCTCAAATCATCAGGAATACTGAGCTCATTTCTCCCTCAAATCATTAGGAATACTGAGCTCACTGATCCCTCACATCCCCATTTTCTCTGCTGCTCCATGGACAGGAACGAGCTGAAAGCAGTGCTGTGATCACCTGCACTGCAAACCCTGAGCTGACAGAGAGCAGATAATCCCACAGCAAATCAGGCTCTGATGTGCTCAGAGGGAACAGCAAGGGTTGGCATTTGCTAACACCTAAAACTCACCAAGCTTTGCCTGCGAGATCCTCAGAGAAAGTCTAATTCAGGATTTATTTCAAGTATCAAAAATCAGCCTCTCCTCCCTGGGGCTTCTCCTGACAATTTCAGTTTCTAAGAGTGCACAGAGAAGGTAACAGCACAAAATTCCAGGGAAATATCCTGGCTGTGAGTGAAGTGGATCCCCAAATCCCAGAGGTGTTGCATGTCCAAGGTCAGCCCAGCCACTTCTATTTTGGGCTCCAGAGATCATCTGATAGAATCATTACCACTCCAAGCAGTGACTTCCAAGGAATGATGCAACGTGAGGAGCTGGATTTCTGCCCCTGGAGCTTCCCAGCCAGGCAGGAATTCCCAGCCATTCCCAGGATCCTTGGGGTTGGAAAGGAGCAAAGGAGCTGAACCCTAAATCCATCCATCCCATCCCATCCCATCCCATCCCATCCCATCCCATCCCATCCCATCCAGCCTGGCCTGGGACACTGCCAGGGATGGAATCTGCCTGATGGAAAATGGAAAAATATCTTCTGCCTCTCTGAGCTTGCAGAATATCCTCAGGCAGAGAGGGAAACTGAAACCAGGGCTTGCTGAGCCAAACCCTGCAGCATCCTGGAAATGAGGGGGAAAGTACAGCAGGATCACCCAGGGCTGCATTTCCAAGTGCCTGAAATTCTCTCCTTTAGACACAGAGCACAGGTTATTCCACACAGTAAGAATGGAATAGAATTTTCCATGTGAAAAGAAACAAAGTATTTGAATTTAGAAGCTAAAATCTGCGTTTCTTTGACCCAGCCCCTCACTGGTTTTGCTCAGGAACCAAGCTAAAGAAGCATCTGGAAATGGCCAAATATATAGAATTGGAGGGGGGAAGGTTATTTGTCAGATCTTGAGACAGGGGGGCTGAAATTGGCTGTTTTATACCACTAAGATCTGTGGTTTCCACCACTCCACAGGAAAGCAAAGCTACTTTACCACCAAAACAAACAATCCCACCCTTTTTGTTTGCTATCCCAGAGGCTCTGGAGGTCACAAACAGCAGCAGAAAACCTCATCTGGCAAAATTCTCCTCTGAGAACAAGAGAACCTCCAGGGGAAGCTGCCCTGCTCTACTCCTCTGCCGTGTTTTTCTGCACTTTGCCCTAAAACAAAGAATTCCAATGAGGTGCACTTGCAGGGACACTGAACTTGCTGTCAAATAAACACAAAATTTGCTTTTTCTTTTTTTTTTTTCAAAGCAGGAGCTGCAGGTTCACTCCTGCAGCTTGGGATGTCCTCCAGAAACCCTGGAATATTGCCAGGAATTTGCCTTTTGTGACTCTGGCAACCTCTAGAAACAGACAAAGCAGTAAAGGCAAAGCACAACAGCTTGAGAAATTCCTCAGTCTCTTTTAAAATTTGCCTTTTTTTTTTCTTTTGGAGGAAAAAACTGCTGCCACTTCACCCAAGGCTGGTAGGAAACATAAACTGAGAGCCTCAGCTGCACATGGAAAACCATTGGAGGGTTTTGTTGGACTTTGGGTCCTCAGTGGGTTGGAATTCCAGGTGCAAAGTCTTTCCAACAGGGAGTTGCTCACACAGGCAAGAGTTTGGATCTTAATTCTTCTGATTAAAGCTTAAAAATAAATTGCCTTTAAATTTGTCACTTCTGAGTGCAAAGGTGGGAAATGAGCCCCGAAATCAGTTTCAGCTCAAAGGACATTTGGGAGGAGACTGGGTCTAGAATTTTGCTGTGCTTCTGGAGAAATGAATATCTGCCAGGAGAGGCAGATCACAGCTCCTTTATCCCATCCCATTATCCCATCCCATTATCCCATCCCATCATCCCATCCCATTATCCCCAGCCTGCCTGAGGCAGCACATCTCCAGCAGGAAGCTTCTCCCCATGGAAAGCTGCAGAGCTGCTTGCCAATAAAGAGCTCTGGCTGTCAGCAGGGCTGAGTTATCTCTCACCTGAATGAGACTCTGTGGCCCAAACCCCACAGCCTCTCCAGGAGTCCACGAACTATTTCATTGCAATGATTTCTTCCCTAAAATTACGATTTGCCTCTCCTTTCCCAGCCCATGTCCACTTCGCCCCACACTGCAGAGTTTTCAGCCCCATTTAACCCTGAAAAGCCACAGAACAAGCACAGAACAACTACAAAGAGATGGATCACCCCAGCTATTTTCTCCTCTGGGATACTAAAGAAAATAATCTGGATTTTTCCTTCCCCTGAGAACACTTTTGGGGAAGGATAAGCCCCACTCCTTCCCCTCACTCAGGCTGCATTTTCACCAACAATATTTCACATGGGAGTGATCCACAGCTGCTAATGGGGAACGAGGCTGTCATCTTGGTTCTGATTGCACTCAGAATGCACAACATCACTCAGCAGGGCAAAGGCTTTTCCATCGAGTCACAGAATTCAGCTTTGGCACTGGCCAGAGCTTGCTGTGAGGCCAGAGCACAAAGCAGTGCAGGAATTTATCCACCTTTAACTCTTGCTGATGCAAGTCACAACAGATCTCTATTGCTGCCAAACATCAGGCGTTTCCATCAGCCTTTTCTCTCCACAAGCCCTCCCCTCCCAACTGGAATGACATCAAGCACAAGTGGGATTTCTGTTAATGGCTCAGGCTCAGAGCTCAAAGCCATTCCTCCAGCCTCAGCTTCAAACACCACCCAGCTGGACTGGAGCCACGGATGCATTCCCACTCCACACAGTCATCACAAGCCAGTTTTGTTCCACATCTTCATTTATCTGGGGTTTTTTGGTTCTTCATCACTCCGTGGGATTCATTCCATAGAGAAGATTCACTGCCAAACCCCCTGAGCAGCTGAGACTGTGACACATTGTCTGAGCTGGGAGCATCACCTGAGCACAGACAGCATCTCCTGGCAGTGCAGGGATGGAGCCTTGTGGCTAGCACAGTTCTTTCCCATGAGAATTTTTTCCTGTGTTTTATAAACAAAGATAAAGTTGGGATGTTATTAAAAACAGTGTCTCGAGATTTGGACAGTTCAGGCCTGGCCAATCAGGCCTAGGGGGAGGTTTCTGACTGACCAATCTGGGTGACCTCTGAAAAATCTATGTAAGTTGGAATTAAATAATAAAACCTCTCTTTTTTATGCCACACTGAGAATCTGGGTCTTTTTTCTCTGCTAGCTGCTCAACAGCGACAGAGCCTCTGCTGGATGCTGTGCTCTGGGACAGCAGCCGGGCAAACACGAGCAGCACTGGATAGATTTTGCTCTGAACTGGTCCTTGGCTCAGCCAAAGGGGACAATGCTGAGCCAAAGTGCTGCTGGCAGAGGTCAGCAGGGCAGCTCTGACAGGGAATGGCTCACCCAAGGACAGGGAGGAATGTGCTGCTCCTGCTGGGGGATCCCATGGTCAAACAACTTTCCAGGGACACCCGGGAGCCTCCAGGAGCTCTTTGCAGTGACTCCCTGGCAATGAAGCAGTTCAGCAGCAATGTCCCACTGATGGAACCAGCAGGACATTTCTGGAGTTCAGATGCACCTGAATGGCAGCTCCTGGGCAGGGATGAAGGGTTGGACAGTGAAATCCCTCTGGCACAACACCTTTTGAGGGTTTTTAAGGACTCTGTGCTTCAGCCAGGGCAGGGGAGCCACCTGAACCCCATGGCCATGAACATAGCCAACTGGAATTGTGCTCACTGTGGAGCTCAAGGGACAGGGACAGCCAGGAGGGTGGCAGCTGGGAGGGGACAGTGAGAGCTGCTCATGGAAAATGCCTTTCAGAAGGCAGGACTGGGAATTATCCCACAGGAATATCACAGGTGCTCTGTAAAGCAGGAATTTCCTTCCTTTCTCTACTCAGAGCACACTGAGGTGTTTCTTAAATGCAACCTAGAAGACATTAAAAGCAAGATTTGAGTCTCCAGTCTGCTCTCCCTGTAAAACTGACCAGCTGCACGTGGAATCATCAGAAAGAGCTTTATCTGAAATATCCTTCCACTGCCAGACCTTTTTTTTTATGGGCCTATAGCCTTCAAAGTGTAGGTTTGCTGGCTTGGTGGTTTTTGTTTGATTTTTTGGTAAATCATACAGACAGGTTTATAACTCTGAGCTGCTTAAGGCCTTTAGGGGAGAGAAGAACCATTCCAGAAGAAGAGCCAAGAAGCACTCAGAGCAAAACCCTCCCTCACCAGGGACATCTGAAAAAACCATCCAGGCTGGAGCTAAGGACTCGATTTGGCTCCTTGAACATCTGCTAAGGTTTACACCCAGACACAGTTAATTCTGGGCATGACACTGGATAGGAGACAATCAGGGACTGGAACTGGGCAGGAAAAATAGCAAAGGCTTCAGTGCAGGCTAAAGCTCGTGCTGGCAGCAGCTGGATGGGCAGCTGGATGTGCAGCTGGATGGGCATGTCCGCTGGATGGGCTAGCTGGATGGGCTGTCCTGCTGGGCACAACCCCAGGAATCAGCAGGATTAGGGAGCTGTGGAATGGTTTACATGAGCACCATGGTATTGGGGATTGGAATGATTCCTTTTGTCACGAGTTATCTGATTTGCTCGCTGGAATTACACGGGCTGTGGGGGCATTGACACAGCTCATTAATTAGCTCCCTAATTAGGCCCTCAGCTGCAGGAGGCTGCCCTGGGTGACAAGGACAGCAGGGATGCTCTCTGCTCTCCCCAGCAGGCACAGCTCCGTGCTGGAGGTGAACTGGGCTTGCTCACAAATTTGGGTTTTCACCTCCTCAGAGCACACAGTCTGCAGGAGCTGCATTTCAGAGCTGGACTCGACATTTGGAGATTACACAGAAGGAGACAAAAAAAAAAAAGGGGCAGAAATGGCACATGAATGAAGACTTTCTGCCAGTAAAGTCATTTTTCCAGCACTAAGCTGCCAACATCCAAAGCCAGACATGGCAGAAGAGCTTCAGTTCCTCCATCCTTGAGCAGCTCAGCTGTACCTCTTGTCCAGCTGCAAAACTCAGGTAATGATGCTTAGGAGATGTTGGAGAGCCTGACAAACACCCTGCAAGCTCCTCACTAACAGATGGGAAAATGGGAATAACTTCCCATTCCCAGCCTGCTGTCACTCTCCACATTCACCAGTTAATTCACCTGCAAGCTCCAGGGAGCAGCACAGCTTTTTCTGCAATAAATACATTAATAATATAATATATAATGTAATAAATATGTATAATAAATAAATAACCCCTGCAGACAGCCCAGGGGTGGGGATGAAGCCATGGCTCTGCCTCAGCACGAGGTAAATTGATGTCATTCCTCCCACATTTCCCCCTCCATCCTGCCACCAAAGCCCTGCAGCCACAGGTCATTCCCGGGGCTCTGGGCAGTGTGGAGCAGCTTGGAAATCAAAGTGGATCTGCATGACAGAGCAAATCGTGTTCCCGAGGGAGTCACTGCGGGCTGGACTTCAGCAGGAGCGGGGTTTGTGGGGAGTGACAGATTTACAGCCCCTTAAATCGGGGAAGAGAGCTGAGAGAGGGATGGAGGTGTTTGCCTCAAGGGCTAAAGGGGCTGAGCTTGTCCTGAGAGCTGCTCTGGGATCAGCTCCGGGAGGAAAAATGGGATTCCTGCTCCAAACACTGCAGGGCCTGGGCGGGGAGTGACCCTCTCCCTCTGTCTGGCACATCTGGAGTGACCCTGTCCCTCTGCCTGGCACAGCTGGAGTGATCCTGTGTCGCTGCTGAGCCGCTAGCAGAGAAAAGACCCGGGTTCTCAGTGTGGCAAGAAAAGAGAGCTTTATTATTTTGATTCCAACTTATATAGACTTTTCAGAGGTCACCCAGATTGGTCAGTCAGAAACCTCCCCCTAGGCCTGACTGGCCAGGCCTGAACTGTCCAAATCTCGAGACACTGTTTTTAATAACATCCAAACTTTATCTTTGTTTATAAAACACAGGAGAAAGTTCTCATGGGAAAGACCTGTGCTAGCCACAGTCCTGCACCTCTCAGCACATCTGGAGTGACCCTGTCCCTCTGCCCAGCCTGTGAGGCACATCTGGAGTGCTGTGTCCAGCTGTGGGATCCTCAGGACAGGAAGGACATGGAGCTCCTGGTTTGTTGTTTTTTTTTTTTTTTGGTTGGGTTTTTTTTTGTTTGGTTGGGCTTCTGTTTTGTTTGGTTTTTTGGGGTTTTTTTTGGGGGGGGGGAGGTCTGTTGGTTGTTTTTTTGTTTTTTGGTTGTTGTTGTTGTTGGTTGGTTTTGTTTTTTGGGGTTTTTTTGAGTTGGGGGAATGGACTGACACTGACCTAAAGAAACAGTGAGTAAAATGAGGATCCCAGAGGCAACATTCCCCTGGTGGAATTGCTCTCCCCACCGACTCCTGCAGTGCTCCTGCTCTTGCTCAGGCTGCTCTCCACATCAGCTCCACTGCACAAAACCAGCCCAGATTAACTCCTCACATCCCAGCACCAGTTAAAGACAGAGTTCAGGAGTTCACTCACCTTTAGGTAGACACAACCTCGAGAAAGCTGCATTAAAACTTCTATAAAAGCTCAGCAGAACACTTAATTTGCACCACTCCATCGAGCAGCAAAGAGCCACTTCTGTTTTCCCACAGCACCGTGCCAGGAGTTTGCCACTCAACAGGATGAGTGAATTCAGAACCACCAGCAATCTCCCTCCTCACCCTCCTGGGGACATCCCTGAGAAATTCCCAGGGAATTTCCCTTTGCCAAACACACTGGGGATTGATGGTTCCCCTGACAAACATTGCTTGGCAAGCAAAGGGACAATTTAACCTCCTGTACAAACATTCCTGGGGAGAAATACCACTTATTTCCCCCTAATTGAAACAAGTGACATTCTTTTCAGTACAGAAAAAAAAAGCAAAACAAGCCACCAATATTCATTTCAACAGCTTGAACTTTCGCTGGTGTTTCTGACAGCACTGGGTGAAGTCAGATAAAAAGATAATAGAACAGTCCATCATCTTCCACGGCATTCCTGAAGCTGCACAAACACCAAATTAAGATGTCAGGCTCAAATTAAGATGTCAGGCTCAGGAGCAGCCCTCGCATCTGTTACTTTCTTTCAAGTGTTTCCACAACCACTGCAAAATGTTATTTATCCCTGATCTAACTGCGGGGCAATGCCCATCCCCAGCAGGGGGAGAATTCCCTGCATGTTGCAAAAGGAATTGATGATAAAAGCCACCAAAATCACCAAACAGTACATTTCACCTGTTAATAATTGGGTTTCACTGCCTTCACAATCATTCCTGACAGACCCTTTTGCATGCAGAGCTGCTGCTGTCACCTCCAGAAAACAGAGATTTTTTTTTTACCAGAGGAAGAGCAAATAGGGAAAAAGAAAACCAGCAGGTCAGGGAGGTGTTTGGGGTAAAGGAAAAAGGGTGATTTGGTCAGATTGGCATTAAACTTGTCACAATACACCATCTTTAGAAGAAGAAAGCAGATGGGTGAGAGCCACTTGTTCACTCGTTAATTCAGTTCAGAAAAAAATTTGGAATTCACTGTTTTCCTTCACAAACTAAGCCCATGCTCCAGAGAAGATCCCAGAAGGTAATTTATCAGCAAACATGCTGGAAAGCACAAAAAAAGCCTTTCCTCCTCCTAAAATGGGCCAGCATCAACCTGGGAATTCCATACCCCAAATCATGAGCTGTATAATCTGTTGGGGAAAAAAACCCCAGGAATAATTCTTAGGGTTGTCCTTTTGGGATTTTGGTGGGGGGTTTTGGGAATGAATGAAGACCCTCATTTCTCCACGCTGTTCCCACAAGCCAAAAATCAAGAGAGGACCCAAAATGGGAAAAAGCTGCTTTGAGCTCAGCAGAGCACAGAGGGACAGGAGCTGAGCACAGCCAAACGGCAAACCCTGCTGCAACCTCAACCCACAGCCAACCCCATAAAGAGCCCAGCTGGACTCTCACCCCATTAACTGTGCCAATCCAAAGGGGATTGCTGCACTCACAGCACCCAGCTGGAGCTGCATGAGGCTCGCCTGGCGTTTTCTGGGATCCCCCTGCCAGCTCCAACTGCCCGAGGAACGTTCTGGATCCTTCCCTGCTGCCACTGACAACTTCCAAGCAGTCAGAAACCCTAATATCCGTGAAGATATTCTCACACCTTATCCTAGCAGCTCGCTAAAACGATGAATTTCCAGCCAGCTTTAATATCTCGCAGGTTGGAGTTGGCGCCTGAGAAATCTGTTCCGTTTTGCTCTGTCTCCAACTTCCAGACTGACAGGAGCTCCATAGGTGAACAGATTTATTAATAAAGCTGCTTCAAAGGGAGATGCAGGCAACTTTTCCTTCCCCTTCCCCCCAGCCTGACATCATTCTTCTCCCCAGTTTTCACAGCTCACACTCTAAAATCCCCACATTAACTTCCTGGCACATTTCTTCCAGCGCCGAATCTCTCCCACCATATGGTTCTAGTCCTGCAGATTGTCTCTCCCCCACTCTACCTCTCCTCCCACAGGGTTTCACAGCAACAGAGCTGAGCAGAACTTGTCAAAGTACATGTCATTGGCAACGTTCGACAGCAATCTTCTCAATGAAGCTGCCACAGGAGGCAGTTGAATTAAAATCAGGCACAGAAAACCCTGAGAGCTTGGATTCCTCCTCAGCTTTCACCAGTCAGACGTTCCTGCTGGAGTGGACAGGTCCTGAACTCGATGGAAAAGTTTCTCCAAATTTCTGAGCCTCACCCTGAAGCTTTCCCATCTAAAGGAGGGTGTGAGATCAGCACTGATGCTTTGCTTATTGAGGAACAATCCAGGACAAAACTGCTGGATTTTCCCACTTCAGTCCTGCACTGCTCGACTGGGAACTCCTCACCCAACCCTCCAATACAGGAAAGCTTCATGTCCTCCTCATTTTAGGGGAAAATTTAATATTGCCAACAAAGCACTAATCAGCATAAGAAGCAGGCAGTCCAGAAACATAAGAATTCCTTTTTTCACTGACTTTTTTAATCAATCCAGGAATATTTGAGCACTGCTCACACCACTTCAGCATTCCCCAGGAACAAACAACTGGCTGCAGAGCTGGGGCACTCTCAGCTCCCTCCTCTGTCACAAGCTGAAGTCTGAATTCCTACCAATTCCTACCCGGGGCTGGCCAGGAGTGTCTTAATTCCATGCTGGAGGACACCCCTGACACCTCATTCCTTCCCAGTGATGTGATCAGGAGGTTTTGGGCCAGTCAGGCCCATCAAGGAAAGAAACTTGACCCACACAGATCTCATTTCTGTCCTCACCAAGGGTCACACTGAAGAGGGAACAATTCCACCGTTCCAGTGCCAGCAGTCACATCTTCCACCAGAGGCACAGTCACTGCTGATTTGGACTTCCCAAAGCTCCCTGTGAGCAGCACTGCACTGAGTTTGGCTGGGCTGGTTCAGATCAGGGTTAAAGTGGGTCCAGAGCACCCCAAGGGATGCTGTACCTGCAGTGCTGGGGCAGTGTTGAGCTGAATCTCTGTCCCACAGGCTCTGACTCTCAGTCCCTGAGCAGGCTGAATCTCTGTCCCACAGGCTCTGATCTCTGTCCCTGAGCAGGCTGAATCTCTGTCCCACAGGCTCTGATCTCTGTCCCTGAGCAGGCTGAATCCCTGCCCCACAGCCAGAAAAGGGCTCTGCAGGGAGGAGAGGAAGGAACAGGGTCTGGGCTGAGCTCCCCTTCAGCCCTTCAAACAGCCCCACTGCCAGGTGGAAGGGCAGAAGTTTCTCCATCTCCAGCAGAGGTGGTCGAAGCCATCCTTTCAGACTCCCTTGTACATATTTGACCCCAGCAAATCCAGCCCCATCAGAACAGAGCCACAGAACCCCCTCCAGAAGGGCTGCAGGGACACTCCAGAGCTGCACAGCCCAGTGACCAAGCCCTGGAGGAGGGTGGCTGAGCCCCATGGCCTCAGGAAACTGCCAGGACAGACAGCAGAGCTGCATTTTGGGGCTGTGGCTGCCAAAACCCCACTAACCCTCAGCTTGGGCACCCAGCTCCTTTGGGATCCAACCCAAATTGCCGTGCAGGAGCCTCTGAGAGCCACCTGAGATCGTTCCCTGCAGGGCTGGGGTCACAGAGAGCCCCAGGGCAGGCTGGGTTTCATCAGAAGTGTTGCTAAACAGATCCTCTCGAGGTGGCAAAGCACCTCCTGAGACAGGAGTGCAAAAACCAGGCAGCAGCACCTCCTTCCCACACAGCTTCCCAGGTAAAAAATTCCCCTTTGCCCCTCTGCTCCCCTCCCTGAGCTTTATCCCCTGACAAATGTTATTCCCATAGAGCTCCAGGAGCTTTATCCCCTGACAAACACATCAACAAGTCTGTGGTTTTAGGATCAAACACTTGGCTGCTTGCACAGCTCCACAAAAGCTGATGGATCCTCCCCAGCCAGGGTTTTTAACAGCCTGCAGGAGCTCCATGGGAATGCAAACCCGTGGAGCAGCCTCCCCGAACTCCACAGGTGGGAAATACCTCCCCAAAATCACAGCAGCAAGGAAATAAATCAGACTGCCAGTTCCTAATGTCCACCTCCAGAGTTCCACACGTTACTCAGTGCTCAGAGGATTTTCCTGGGTTGTAAACAGCCTGAGAGTCCAGTTAGTGATGGGATATGTTCTACAGGGATCAATACCTTGTAAGGCTTTTCTAACCAACGACAACTTGCCAGGACTGTTTGGTTTAAGTATTTCTGTCATGCAGCAGCAGTAATCTGTGTGCATTGATTCAGCAGCATCTGTCATCCTCTAGATTTCTAATTTTAATAACCCTCTTCCCTTTAAAGGGAAAAACTTTGTCCTCTTCCAGAATACAGCTCCACCTTAATTTTCACATGCAAATTATTTCAGCACTCTAAGCACAAAAAAGCCTGTTTAGACAGAAAGAAGCCACAAAGCAACAGCCCTGCTTCATATCCAGAATTAAACCCTTCATCAGCTGAGAAGTGACTGCAAGCCAGAGCACTGAGCATCCTCCTTCCCCAAACAGCTCCAGTGGTCGCTGGTGGTTCCTGACAGAATCATTCCTCCCAGAGCAAAGCTGATTTTTGCCTGCTTTAAAGAACTCTGGGAGGTTGTGCTTCTCCCCTGTCAGCAGTTTTCCAGCACACAACCTGCTGTGTGTCACTGCTAATGACACAACACATGGACACCACTGCCTGGGGGAATTCTTTTTCTCCCTATAAGGATGGGAAGGACTGGCAAGAGTGAGCTTTCTCCTGAATATATTTGGCTCTGCAGAAGACACATGTGCTACAAATGTTGCTATGGGAACTATTCTATTAAATAATTTTCAATTAAACTCACACATTTCGAGTGCGCCAAAAAAAAGAGTTCAGGTGCAAAACTAATTAGCCTAAATTCAATTTTGGAATTACAAAGTAGGGCCTTCCAGAATTGTCACATTCCTTTTCACAGAGGTGTGGATTTGACTGAGCTTCTCCTCTGCACTCCTTTCTTTCCAAATGGAGCACCTGCACCCCAGTTCCTCAGAAGAGTCATTTCTTGAGGTAATTTGTGGCTCCCAGCTCTGCTCCCAGTTCCCTTGGAGATGGAATTACTATAGCATTACAGAGTCAAAGCCAGGAGCTGCATTCAGCCTGGAGAGACAATGCTCTGATTACAGCTGTGCCACCAGAATATGGGAATGGATTTTAGAGACTCCCACTCACATCTCAGCATCCCTTTCAATCAAACACGAGTCCTGCACGGGGCTGGAGCAGCCTCGTCCTTCCTGAGCTCCTCACAGCAGGGGAAAGTTGTTTGACAGTTATTATTTTATAAAGTCATTTTTCCCTGCCCACCTCCAGCTGCTCCTGGGTGTCCCACAGCCCTTCCCGGCACAGCCAGCAGAAAACAACCTGTTGGCATAAATCCTTCCCCTCTGGAGAAGCCAGGCTCCCATCAGCCAGAGAGAGACTGAACTCAAGCTCTTGCTGCAGGCAGGAGCCCAGGTGTCACATCACCCCTGCGGCCAGGAGCACCAAGGACATCTCCAGCCTGCTCCAGAGAGCTCAGGCTGATCAAAATTCCCCATTTCCAGGAGCACCAAGGACATCTCCAGCCTGCTCCAGAGAGCTCAGGCTGATCAAAATTCCCCATTTCCAGGAGCACCAAGGACATCTCCAGCCTGCTCCAGAGAGCTCAGGCTGATCATAATTCCCCATTTCCAGGAGCACCAAGGACATCTCCAGCCTGCTCCAGAGAGCTCAGGCTGATCAAAATTCCCCATTTCCACTCGGGGCTTGGCAAGCAGGGCACTGGGCTTTAAGCAGCTTACAGCAAATGCTCCAGGAGGAATCTGCAGCCACATTTCACCCATCTGCTCCTGAGCTGGGGGCCAACACAACACTCCGAGCTGCAAACAACTGTTCCAGAGTTAGATGCACCTTACTCCATTGAGTTTCACTGTTACGGCATGGAAAAATGTATCCCAGCTCAGTCTCACTCGTCGCTTGTGCTGGAGCAAACTGAACATTCATATGTATTCAATAATGAAACTGAATCTTGACACATTGAGTCTGCCAGATTTACTCCAAGTCCTCTGCTAATGACATTATCTCCATCTGTCACAGAATCACAGAGTTCTCACAGAATGAGCTGTGCCTGCAAGGGCAGGGATGGGAAATCCAGCCCGACGGAAGGATTTTAAAATGCTTTCCTGTTTCCAAAGCAGCCAGGGAGATGCAAGTTACCAAAACTGGGGAGAAGTCATTGACCATGGAACCAGCAAGAGAAGGGAACTGGAACTGCAGTGAGGCAGCAAAGGCTTTCCGAGGAGCACAGACACTCCCTGCAACAAACCAATTCCGAATTGCCAACCCGTCAGCTTCTAACAAACACAACAGAACAGCTCCTTTCCAGGGCTGAGAGGCAGATACACCGATTAAAAGGTTCCATCTGCCCAAAGCCTCCCTCCAGGCGCATCCCCCGAGCCAGGCTCACTCGGGGACACTCGCAGGAGGGCACAGCCCAGCATTTCAGAGCACAGTCCAGCCCGGCTGCCGCGGGGAGCTGCCCAGCCCAGCTGCACATCCAGCCAAACTGGGAACACACACAGCAAAACAACCTCAAAATAACTTTAAAATCAAACCAGCAGCTAAACGGGGCTTCGTGAATTTTCATTTTGCGCAACTCCAGCGACGCGAAAAGCCCTGAAAGCACCGCCAAGCTTCAGCTGTCCCACCCCAGAGCCCAAACCCGAAGTGGCGGCAGGAAGCGAAGCACCTGAGCTGCTCCAGAGCCTCCCAGCGCTCAGCCCAGCCCTGCCCGGGGCTCCCCGCACCCCCAAAAGCCCCGGCACGGCCACCGCTAGCCCCGCCACCCTCCCGGAGCTGCCCCGGAGCGACAGGCAGCGCTGGGAGCTGGAGGCACAGCAGCATCCCCGGCTGCCCCCGGGAGTGAGGGGAAAAGATTAATACATTCATGCACATCTATAGATAATAGATATCATGGTGCCTCCATTCCTCTCTGCCCATCTTTTTGTTTCCTGGCTCCCCTGCGGAGACACACCGGGCTCGGTTTGCAGAAACAAAGGAGCGGCAGGAGAAAATCAATGGGAAAGCGAACTGCCCAGCCCCGGGCGGGCACCGGCGGGCACGCACTCACTCACTCACCCCCAGCCGCCGGCTCCGGATGCGCACGTAGCCCTGCTTGACGATGTCGTTGAAATTGGAGGCCATCCTCGCCCGGGACAGGCGGCGGCGGCGCCGCTCAGCCCGCCCGCATGGCCGAGCAGCCGCCGGAGCCGCGCCCCGGAGCGACCGCTCCTCCCGAGCCTCCTACCGGAGCGACCGCACCTCCTACGGGAGTGACCGCTCCTCCTACGGGAGTGACCGCTCCTCCTACCGCACCTCCTACCGGAGCGACCGCACCTCCTACGGGAGTGACCGCTCCTCCTACCGCACCTCCTACCGGAGCGACCGTGCCTCCTACAGGAGTGACCGCTCCTCCCGAACCTCCTATCGGACCGACCGCACCTCCCACCGCACCGCCCCGGAGCCACCGCACCTCCTACCGGAGTGACCGCACCTCCCACCGCACCTCCTCCCGCACGGCCCCGGGAGTGACCGCACCGTCCCCGCACCGCCCTCGGAGCGCCACGGCCCGCACCGCACCTCGCCCGGAGTGACCGCAGCACCCCTGGAGCGCGCCCGGAGCGCTCCGCAGCTCGTCCGGAATGCCCCGGAGCGCTCCCGCACCGCTCCCGGAGCGCCCCTCGGAACGATCCGCACAGCCCCGCACCTCCCTGAAATGACCCGCACCGCCCCCGGAAAGATCCGCACAGCCCTGCGCTGCTCCGCACCATCCCCGGAGCGACCCCGGAGCGCTCTGCCGAGCCCCGCGCCGCCCCGAGCGCTCTGCCGAGCCCCGCGCCGCCCCGAGCGCTCCGCGGCACCTTTCCGCACCTTTCCGCCCCGAGCGGCCGCACGCCCCGCTGTGCCAGCCCCGCTCCGCCCCGTGCCCTCCAGCTGCGGGAGGCTCAGCCAGAGCAGCCCGATCTGATTTCTCGAGCTGCGGTTTTCCCCCAGGAAAGTGGCTTTCCCAGAAAGTCTTTCAGACGCCTGGAGTTCAGCCAGGATTCTCCGGCATCTCCTCCGAGGGATGAAGGATGGAAACCCGAGCTGCTGCCCCGGGGCTGGGCGATGTCACACGAGCCGAGCTGTGTTTGCTGGGCAGTGGGTGGTGGCAGCAAGGACAGGCTTTGCCTGGCACCAGACCCTGGGTTTGTCTTCTGTGGCTCCAAGTTCTCCTTTTCCAAGAACGTGCAAACACTGCCAAGCTCTCCAGAGATCCAGGAGAGAGGAGCTCTGGTGACTCCAGAGTTACCTGTTAGTGCCTTGCTATAAATACCACGTCCTGCAAAGAGGGACTCTCATCTCCTCAGAACAGCTTTTAATAGAGTCACTAATATAGGCACTCCAAGGAGGTCAGCCAGAGAGGTGGCTGTGGCTTTGGGAATTGTCCTGCTGTGGAAATGACAAATGGGACAGTGAGAAAGGCAGAGAGGGAAGCAGCACAGAGCACACAAGGAGAGCAGGCCCAGCTGGGCTGAGCTCAGGGCTGGAGGGAAAATATACCCCTATAAATATATTATATTTATATTATTCACAGAACCATTTAGGCTTGGAGAAGGTGGTTGAGGCCGAATCCAGCTCTGGTAAAAGTGGTCCCTTTCTGGTTTAAATGTGTGGCTCGTTCATTTTGGGAGCAGCCAGAAACAGAGCAGTGACAGAGCGACAGTGTGGTGCTCCCAGCTCTGCCTTGAAGGGGTGATTCTGCTCTGCAAGGCTTTGAGGAATATTAATTGATGGAGTGGATTTCTGAGGACTCTCCAGCTGAAGGACTAGTTCACTTAGGACAGAAGAGGCAACTCTGCACTCCTCACTTTGGGATTTCACACTTCCCGCTTCTCTTCTCAGAGCTGTTTTACAGAATGCATAAAACAGAACAGCTTCTGCCAGAACCAGCCAACAGCTTCCACTTCCATGCACCAAAATACACCAGAAATGAGAATATTCTGAGATAAGTCTGGAACATGACCTTGGGGCCACCAAGTTGATCAGAGGGATAGAGCACCTCTCCTTGAAGGAAAGGCTGGGAGAGCTGGGGTTGTTCACCTGGAGAGGAGAAGGTCCAGGGTGACCTCACTGTGGCCTTGCAGGGCCTGAAAGAGCTGCAGGGAAGATGGGGAGAGATTTGGGACAAGGGATGGAGGGACAGGACACAGGGAATGGCTTCAAATGGACAGAGAGAGGGTTTAGATGGGATTTTGGGGAGGAATTTTCCCCTGTGAGGGTGGGCAGGCCCTGGGATGGAATTCCCACAGAAGCTGTGGCTGCCCCTGGATCCCTGGCAGTGCCCAAGGGCAGGCTGGAGCAGCCTGGGACAGTGGAAGGTGTCCCTGCCATGGCAGGGTGGCACTGGATGAGCTTTAAGGTCCTTCCAACCCAACCCTCCCCATGAAATCCACACCCACCAGCTGCCTCTGACAAAGCCCAGGCGGCAAAATCCCCGAGAAATGCACTTTAGTCAAATACTAATGCTGGGAGCATCAAGCACATTCTGAACCCAGGATTAAAAAATAACAATAATAAACAAAACCAGAGAGGCTTAGCTGCGTTTCAAAGACATTCATGGCAGGGAAGAAATTACAGAGCCACTTCAGATGGCTTTTCAACAAGTTTAGACGTTTCTCCTAATCCCTGGCAGAGCCTGTAAACACACACTGCTGGTTTCATTAGTCACTGGCGGATTCCTGCAGGTAAACACATTCCTGAGAGCTTGCCTAAGTCGAGGTGGATTTAATCCTGGGCTCATTCTTTGATGAATTAGGATATTAGCGTCCACTTACACCTTCCCTTTGAAGAGCACAAATCCCTCACACACGCCGCGGTTCAAAGAGAAAATGCACTTTAATTCCCGTGTGGGCAATGCGTTCCAAGAATGCGCCAGAAAATCCCATTGTTCACGTTTTCCACTCCGAGCTATCTCCAGAAAACGACTAGGGTTTTTTTCCTAGTTTTTTTCCTAGTTTTTTTCCTAGTTTTTTCCTAGTTTTTCCCGGTTTCCCATTTTTTTAATATGCAAAAGTGTGCCCTGGTTGGTTGGACAGCAGTGCTGCTTTCATCTCCCTGGGGCCTATTGCCCACCAGCCCTCCCCACAAGGAAACTCTGCCCTGTATTTATCTTTAGCCACATTCAGAGCTGTCCAAAACCTCCTCAACAAGCTGTCATTGCAGTGCTTTCCCTTCTGATGCCGGAATCATTGCTATTATTTCTCAGGAAGATAAGAGTCAAGGGGCACTTGGAAGCACCAGGCTGTTGTTAATATTTAAGTGGATTATTGTTCTGCTCTAATCTCATCAGAACTCTCAGTCGTGCTGCCCTGCAATGAGCTCGTTGCTTTGAGCCCCCTGCAAATAAAAATCACTCTTTTTTTCAAAATCCCGTCTTTACTCGGTTTTGCCCCAAAATGCCATCCTGACATTTTAAAAGGAGGTTACATTCATCTTGTTGTACCTGCAGCACCTCATCCCCCGAGCCCAGGGTATTATTTCATCACAGGTGAAATCTGACAAACATCTCTGGGACTTCCCGAGTTAAAGGATAGCAAACTGCTTATTTTGAGGCAGCAGTATTTTCCATGGAAGTTATTTCCTCGATGGAGTTGGGACTAGTCAACCATTTCCTGATAAAAAAGACAAAAAAAAAAAAAAAGAAAAAAAAGAAAAAAAAAGAAGTTTCTCATTTAATCACCCTGAAAGGATTTTCTGCAAATCTACAACACACGTCAATATTTTTCTATTAAACACTCCCCTAACATTTTGCCTCCAGAAGGTCAAGATGCCAACGTTTTTCCGCTATTGTTTTGATTTTCCCGAGGAGTTTGGAGATGATAACATCACCATGAAGTGTGCTGACCTTTTCAAGTGCTCTGAGGTTACTGGAATGCAATATTTCAAACACAGTATCTCCCTGAAAAGCTGTTGGGCATTCCAGTGTCTAATCCTGCTGCGGTGTGAGATACATTTTTGACATTTCCTTCTGATTTCTGCAGTGGGAATTGTGAATTGGGATGAGTTCTAGCTGGGAGGAAATGCGACAGATAATGAGCAAAACTGAGAGAGTGTAATTCTTCCTAAAAATTGGTGGGTTCTCTCATGTTGCTGCCGACTTTGAAATCCCTTCTTCTCCTTTTGCAAAATGCTGCCTTGGATCATTTAATTTTGGAAAAAGCCAAAAAAAGAGAGAAGTTTATTCTGAATTTATGTCTTTCACAATGCAGAGATTGGATTCATTTTGCCTCATAATTGTGCTTTATTCTCCTCTGGTGCAAGTCCTGGCTCCACAGCACAAAACTTCCCAGAAATTCCTTCCCCATTCCTGTGCCATTGTGCTAATTAATGTTGAGCGAATGAATTCTGCTGAAATGAAGATTTCTCAGGTGCTTTTCCCTTCTGTCACATCTTCTTCTGTACCTCTTCCTTTGCACATCACCCACAACCTGTTTCTGAGAGCCAGGCAATGTCCAGCTCTGTCAGGAGTCATGTGTTTGCTCACAGAATTCAGGAAACCCCCATGAAATTTGGCTTTTTGAGGCAGTTTCCCTGGCGAGGGGAGGGCAGAACCTTTGGTTCAAACATCCTCACTCGCTCCGGGGATTTTTAAACCCATCAGGTAGAAAATTGCATCAGTGAAACACGCGCAGAACTCCCTGGCAGAATTACTATGCAGATGTCAGTCAGTGCCAAAACATGAAAATTCATGAGATTGAACATTTAACTTTTAAAAAACCCTCTCATTCTAATGGTGTGAAGGCACAGAGCTCCTTGTGCAGCGAGCAGGGAAGTGCCTGCCGGCATGAGCCGCTGATAATCAATATTTAATGAAAATAAATAATCTATTAAGCAGGCTAGCATGTCGTTTTGCACAGTGCTATCACTGCCTTCGCTCTGCATGATTCATCCCAGGAATTCTGCTGCGTGTGGAGCAACGTGGGGAGAGGAGAGACAGGGAGGGGGGCTGGGCAGCCGAGGAAATGCAGCATTTTACTGGAAATTCACCTTCTGGTTGTAATATTTTGTCCCTAACAAAACCCCTGCCAGCACAGGGAGTGTGAAGATGGAAATAAATACATGCTGAGGGGATGTGGAGGCCCAGTGGATGCAGGGAGCACTGAAAACACAGTATTTATTGTGTTGTTGTGACAATTACAAGCATTTGGGCGTTTTGTCATCCCTCCAGACACACATCAAGGGACCTTCCTGCACCTCCAGACCTGGCTGGGGGATTAAATAGGGCTGAGTGGGGTCACAGGGTCACCATCCATCCTCCCTGGGCTCTGGGGGATTTATCAGAGCCTGCAGGGATCAAAGCTGGCTCTGATCTGATCCAGGGCTCTGGGGTGAATCAGCCTGGGCTGATACCGCCTGAAAATTGCATTTCCCCACTGCCTGCTGGGTGTTTCCTGGCTGAGCCAGCACGGGGACATTGATCCCACAGCAGGTCCCAAATGTGGGGCTGCAGCCTGTGTGGAGCCAGGGATGGGCAGAGCAGCAGGGACAGAGTCCAGAGCTCAGCCAGGCTGGTTCTGCTCACTGCCCTTCTCCTGAGGTTGGGATTTGCCTACCTCTGGAGGAGGATTTCACTGCCCTGCACCTCACTGGGGTCTGCCCAGCTCCACCCCACAGCACTGCAGTAATCCCCCCAGGGATCCTCCCAAACGGCATCTGATGGCAGCAGCAACATCTGGGGTGAGCAGCACCTTCCCATTGTCTCAGCACTGGGATTGCCAATGTCAGGATGGGAGATTCTGCAGCGTTTCCCATAAATTAATGGTTTGCCTCTCATATCTCCACAAAGGAACTTGACTGGGAAAGTGTGAATGGTACCCAGGGAGGTATTTAATGCAGGACCTGAATTTAATGGTGAATGACATTTTGAAGGACGTTCTGTAAGAATCTAAACCTTGCAGCCTTGTCTAGAAAAAGGGTTTGGGGTTAGTGCCAGCACTCAGTGCTGGAACACCATGCTGGTTGCTGTTACACACAATTATTGCATAATATTATTATTTAAATACAGAATTCACTATTATTATACTGCAACAAAAGCATCAGTTAACTTTCAGCCGAAACCCAAATGTTCAAGTGTTTCACTTGAAAAGTCAAGTAGAAGCTTCTTGGCATTACATCACCCTTTTAAACATGAGGAGATGCTTCTAAATTAGACCTCAATGTACACATTTACAGACATTCCAACACCAAGTGATTCCAGTGAAATTTCTTCCCTATTGTTTTGCCCCACATGCTCATCCCTGAGCTCATGTCAAGCAAATTTGGTGTCTGTGTTAACAAAATAGCTGCAAGGCAAATCCTTCTCCTGACTCAGTGCAGCTTTGAGCATTTATTGCTGCATGTCTACGCAAAATTTGCTCCTGGATTTTTTTTTTTTTTTTTAATCTTTTCATTGCTGTTAAATGAGTTAGGAAAGAGGAGATATTCTAATTATAGCCATTGCAGATGGCATTTGGAAAAGACACCAAACAGTGTCAGTCTGCAAGGCAGTTTGTTATTCTGTGCTGCCTTACCAGCAGGAGATTTGGAGGTTGGATTTGACCCTTTCCTTGGGCAGGTTCAATTTGCACTTGGGCAATTTGGGCACCTGAGCTAAAGGAACGAATTTGGAAACAAGGAAACCCCCCAGGACTGCAGGCAGGGAAAGCCAGAGCTCTCCCAGTGCCCTGGAGCTGTTGGGAATGATGGATTTTGCATTCCATGTCATCCTCCCTTTGCAGGAGGTGGTGCAGGAGCCAGAATTTGGACAGAGCTGATCTCAATTTCATTTCAGGCACCCAAGGCAATGCACAAACTCGGCTTCTGACTGGAGAATACCTCAGGAAGATGATTTGTTTCACCCCAAGCTGACCAAGTTTCCCCACAAAGCTGCCATGGATTGCACACCTGCCTGCAGTGGGTGGGACTGACAGACCTTGTCCTTCCCCAGGGGCTGAGCAGAGTGACTCAGTGCCCAATTAGCCTTGATTTCCCTGCCATTTGCACAGAAAATATTGTCAATTGCGTCTCGCAGGTAAATGATTTCAAACGAGGGTTCAGCAGCAGCAGTGACTTTGCTTTCCAGAGCTCACCTGGCTCTGGGGACTCAGCAGCTGTCCTGGCTGGGGAAACACATGGAGTAGCAGGAGCAGAGAAGGGAGACAGGCACAGGTATACAAAATATACAAATATACAAATATACAAAATATACAAAACCCACTCATTCATGAACTGAAACAACAAAATCAACCTGAGTAACCTGCCCTGCCCAGCATTAACATGCTCTGTCAGCAGCACTTCTGTTTCCTCACTGATGGTTAAATATTACATTAATTCAAATTTCACTCTGTCATTATTTGTGGCCAGACACGTCTATCTCACTTTACGCTCACCATTTTTTTTTCAATCAGTAGTTTACAAAGCATTTTAAAATGTTACATGAATGTTATTAACAGTGGAATTTGGCTGGCAAAAAGCACTGAGCTAAAAGCTTTGAAATTGTTATAAAATGCAGTGCTGGAGAATTACTGAACAAAACATGTGCTGAAACTTCCATATTGTGTTAAAACCTCATCATATCTTTATTATGGGACTCTTAAGGGTTGCTTCATATTGAAATTCAAATTTTGGTCATTCAGGGTGAGTCCTTGTGAATTTACACACTCAGAGTTTTCTCTTTCAAAACAAACCACGGCCAAAAAAAAAGGTGGGAATGGGAGAAGCAATTTTAAATTGCAGCTGATCTCTCTGTACCAATATTACCTGTCCTTCTCGATTGCCAGGGCTGGAGGCAGCAGTGAAAAACAGCAGTGCTGCTCCTGGCACCACAGCAGGACTGTGCAGCTCCAGAAATCACCTGTGTGCATTGGGCTTGGCCGAATTATTGAATTTTCAGTGAGGTTTGGCTGCTCACTTCTGCCAGGCTCCTGGGGGAGCCTGGTTATTGCATCTGGGAGGAGGTTTGCCCCGTGCAGGAGGAGCAGGATTTCCCCATTTCACTGTGGATTTGGGAGGTTTTTGGGGGTAAAGTGCAATGGGAAGGGCAAAGAGCAAGCAGGGCTTGGGGCTCAGTGGGAGCAGAGCCAGCGAGTTCTGCTGTGCTTCAGGCAGTGCCAGGCTCCCCTCTCCCTCCCTGCAGGCAGATGAGGACAGGGATTCATTCCTCTCCCGCAATTCATGGGAATTTCTGCCCAAGCCACAGCCCTGACTCATGCAGAGCCCGAGCTGTGCACCTGAATTAGAGCACATCACAGATGAATGGCCTCCCTCAGAATGGTGTTTGTGCAGCTCAGGCTGCTCCACACCTCGTTCCCTGGATGATGGATGAGTAATTCCAAAGCCCTGGTTTCTCTCTCCATCAATAACAGCAGTTAGGAGGGTTTGGGTTTTTTCCTGCTTGTTGTAACTTTATTGCAAGCTTTGGTTGGAGTCTCAGTAAACCCAAACTGGCAGAATGCAGAATTTCATTTCCTCCAGCCCAGCTTGCTCTTGTGGACACATCAGTCTGTCCTTAGACTTGGGAGTTTTCCTCATAGTCTCCAAATGGGGAAGAATTTCTCCCCAATATCCCATGTAAACCTGCTCTGTTTCAGTGTGAATCTATTTCCCTTGTCCTGCCCCTCCATCCCTTGGAAATCCTCTTTCCCTCTGAGCTCTCCAGCAGCTCCAGCTCCTTCCTGAGCTGGATGCAATTCCAGTTGGGCTCTCACCACGAGAAGTTCTTATCCACAATTACCCTTCTACCAAAGCAGGATCAAAAATGTTCCTGCAGAGGGTGGGGACACCAATAATGCCATTCAGGCTGTCAGGGCCACTCCTTTGGCCACCAGCAGGATCCCTGCCAGCTTCCTGCTCAGCAATCCCTTGGATCTGGGGAGATGTCACCCACTAATCCATTTTTCCTAAACATCCTGTAACAACCTCACGAGCCAACAGTGCAGTTATCACTTGATGGAAACAGGGGCAATGGATCTCCTGGAGCAGCTGGGTGTGTTGGTGGCTCCTGGGGACAGTTGGTGTCCCCATGGCACGGCCAGGCTGCTGGGAGGGTCAAGCAGCTCCTGGCTTCTTTGGGAGGGTTAATGTCACCTGCCTGGTGAGACGCATGGGGCACAAGGATTGTGATAAAATGAGTGAAGGACACTCCAGTTCCCAGCTGTGGTTCAGCTCAGGTGACATGGATGGGACACAAGTGTGGCTAGCACAGGTTCTTCCCGTGGGAAAAATTTTCTTATTTTTAAAAAAAAAAAAAAATTTGGGATTTTTTAAAAAAACCTCCCCGGATTTGGGGTTTGGGGGGGTTGGTCAGTGGGGGGGGGGGGGGGGGGGGGCTGACATAAATGGGGGATATCATTTAAAAAAAAATATAAAAAAAAAAAAAAAAAAAACTCCTCTTCCTTTCTTTTTTCTTTTCCCCCCCTTTTCTCCCCCCCCCCCCCACACAAGAATTGATAAAATCAGTGAAGGACAACTTCAATTCCCAGCTGTGGCTCAGTTCAGGTGAGATGGATGGGGCACAAGGATTGACAAAATGAGTGAAGGACACTCCAGTTCCCAGCTGTGGTTCAGCTCAGGACAGGAGTGATGCTGGGATTGAGTCATGGCAATAAATCATGGATGAGTGCTGTTTCCATGGCACTGGAGCAGTTTGGGTCTGGAGCAGGAGCTGCTGCCATCCCTCACTGCTCACTGCTCACGCCCTGGGACGCTGCAGCTCCAAAATCCAACAAATGCTGTTTCCTCTTACCAAAATCAGCACTTTCTGTCCTTTGGGCAGCTTTGCTAAAAAGCATTTCTGGGTGATATTTAATGGCATCATCACATTCTCTCCTTGTTTCCAACTGTTTGCCACTAAACAAAATGCATAATTGCAATTCTAATTGCCCAGATTGTCTTTATAAATATGCTTAGCAATTGGGTATTTCCATGAGCAAAACACAAACCTGCAATTGCTATTATTAAAGGGTTTGTGAGATCTGTGGCTTTAAAAGTGTAAGCAATTGGTAATTTTGGTTTTGACTTTTAATAAAGTCCTTCAGTGGCTTTTCTCCTGGAGCTTTTTTTTCCTGAATGTATCCAATTTAAATTAAGGAACTTGACCCCACTGCACTGTTAACAGATCCTTGAAAATACTGACAGCATAGAATAAAATAGATATATCCAGTCTAATCTGTAAATCCCCTTTAGATTCCTTCAAGTGTTGTTGCCACCTCTCAAAACTGGATTGAAAATGTGAAAATCTAAAGCCCCAACCTCTTGCTCAACATCACTAATTATTTTTTTAATGATATAAATTACATTACTAGGCATTTGAATTTCAGAACAAGAACGTGACCCTGAAGAACAGCTTGGTCTGAAGCATCTCTTAGTTACCAGAATCAGAATAGGTGTGAGTGGAGTTTTGGTTTACTCCTGCCCATTCCTTAATGGAATCTCAGCCCAGGCAGCCTCAGTAATCCCAGAAAACATCTTGCAATTGATTCACTGCCATATTTTGCTTATACCTTCATTTCTAGAAGAAAGGCAGAAAACTTTTTTCTATATAATAAGGTTGATTTTACTTTCCTGGCTCTTTGTAGGTAGTTTCAGCTAATGCTGGCAGCTCAGGATTTCTTTCAGGATTTTCCATTTTTTTAACATGAAAACCTGATCTGGCCATAGTAACTTCCCTGAACTTCAGCAGAAGCACCACGAGCAGCAACCAACTGCTCTCACATGAGCACTCTCTGCTCTAAAATTCCTCACCTCATCCCAAAGGAAGATTATCCTTTCATTCCACAAGTGGCAGTGCAGAAGATAAGCAGTTGTGGCAGCAGATTAGAGAGACTCCAGACTATCCTTGTGAAATGAATTATTGAGGTTTATCTGGCAGGGAGAGATTTCCCAACCATTTCCCAACACAAACAATGGCACTGCAGGGCTGAGAGGCAAAGCAATAAACTCTGGGTGCATTTTTGGAGCCTTTAACAACTGAGGCAGGACAAAAAGCAGGCCAGGCTTTGAGCAAGCACAATTTAAAAAAAAAAAAAAAAAAAAAATAAAATCGACATTAAAAAAAAATCAATATTAAAGAAAACAGAACTTGCACATATGAAAAATAATAGCTCCTTGCAGCTTAATGTAAAGGATTCATTGAGTTGGGAAATATTTTTACTGATAAAAAAATCATAGTAGTACGAATTAAAATATAAATTAAATCAGCCCATGTGAACTTTGCAACATTTCCAAGGATATTTGGGCAAAAAGGCTGCTCAAAATGAATGAACCAGAAGCCAAAATCCAGTGGGGTGAACTGAAGAATCCAGGTCCTGCAAATAGGAATAAGAAAAAAAGAGGAGTTCAGGTTTCTTTAGAAGATCTGCCTAATTGAAAGGAACTGCAAATGGCCACGTTGGCAGAGCATTTCATCCCGAGAAGGTTTCAGATGGTTAATGGTAATTACAAAATCTGTGACAAATTAACTCAAAGCAAGTGAAAATAGACATGACAGATAAAAGCAAACATTGCAGTGCTGCTCACAGCTCCTCAGTCTTTCAATGACAGGGATTTTAGAATCAGTCAGAAATGACTTTTCAAAAAAAGTAAGATAAAAGCAGTAATTTGGAAGATGAAGCCACTGCAGTTCCAATGGAGCCATTTGGTTTGATGTCCCCTGGCACTGCTGAATCCTCACAGCTCTCGGGAAAAAATGAAGAATTCTAAAAAAATAAAACCAACCAACTCAATCAAAAATCACATTTGTGATTCAAATTCCTTCTGTACCTCTCCTTCCCTGTCACACAGTCAGGGCTGGAAGAGCTGTGAGAAGACCAGCAGCATCTCCAATATTCCACAGACAATAGGATTTGCAGGGGATGAAGTGAGACCTAAACCCCACTGGCTTCCCTTTAAACAGTCACCTCACAGCATTATAGACGTATTTTTTACCATCAACTGGTGGATCTTGGCTCTGCTGACCCTGACATGTCCAACCCAGCAAAAATCCCAATAAAAACACTGCTGTGCAAAAAGCAGTTCTGCTCCAGCACTGCACCTCCCGAGAGCCACCAAGGGGCAACATTTGGGATGTTATTGCTGCCCCAAAACCCCAAAACCTTCATTTGGGATGTTACTGCAACCCCAAAACCTCCACTTGGGATGTTTTTGCCACCCCAAAACCAACATTTGGGATGTTATTGCCACCCCAAAACCCCAAAACCCCAAAACCTTCATTTGGGATGTTACTGCAACCCCAAAACCTCCATTTGGGATGTTTTTGCCACCCCAAAACCAACATTTGGGATGTTTTTGCCACCCCAAAACCTCCATTTGGGATGTTTTTGCCACCCCAAAACCAACATTTGGGATGTTCCACCCCAAAACCTCCACTTGGGATGTTTTTGCCACCCCAAAACCAACATTTGGGATGTTTTTGCCACCCCAAAACCTCCATTTGGGATGTTTTTGCCACCCCAAAACCTCCACTTGGGATGTTTTTGCCACCCCAAAACCTCCATTTGGGATGTTTTTGCCACCCCAAAACCTCCATTTGGGATGTTTTTGCCACCCCAAAACCTCCACTTGGGATGTTTTTGCCACCCCAAAACCTCCATTTGGGATGTTTTTGCCACCCCAAAACCAACATTTGGGATGTTTTTGCCACCCCAAAACCTCCATTTGGGATGTTTTTGCCACCCCAAAACCTCCATTTGGGATGTTACACCCCAAACCCAACATTTGGGATGTTATTGCCACCCCAAAACCTCCAAAACCTCCATTTGGGATGTTTTTGCCACCCCAAAACCTCCATTTGGGATGTTCCACCCCAAAACCAACATTTGGGATGTATTTGCCACCCCAAAACCTCCATTTGGGAAGTTCCACCCCAAACTCTCTGTGCAGAGAGGCACCCAGAGCAGGGACATGTGCACACCCTTCCTCAGGGTGAAATCTCTCCAGCTTTGTGCTTCAGGACAGGTTTGATTGCAAGAAGCATCTTGCCTGAACCCCTGCCAGATAGAGGAGCACGAGACACTGAAAAACACCATTTTTAAAGCCCCAAATTGCATCAAGCCCCATAATCCTCTGCCGTGTAGGTAAAGTGCTCTGGGGTTGGGGTTGTGGGGTTTTTGGGGTTGTGGGGTTTTGGGACTGTGGGGTTTTGGGACTGTGGGGTTTTGGGGCTGTGGGGTTTTGGGACTGGGGGATTTTGGGGTTGTGCCTTTGGGGGTTTTGCTGTGGCTGGCTGGTTGTTTTTAATTCACACATCCCAAAATGCAGGGGAAATGTTAAATCACCCTTTTTTTCAGTCCAATTTTCCTCTCTTGGCACCATCCCAGCTCTGGAAACGGTGCTGGCGAGCAGACAAGGAGCATCAGGAGCACGACACCAGCCCAGACAGCAGCTGGTGGAGACTCTCACCTCTCCCTGGCAGAACAGAAGGAAAAGCAGAGCAGCTTTGCAGGAGGAAAATGATCCAACAACGCACTGGGAGCTCAATGGGATTTGCAGCAAACCTGCAAGTCGTGGAATAAAATAGGAAACAGTGAGACAAAGAGCTTCATTTGTCTGCTGGAAGTGAGAAAAAGCCTCAAGGAGCAAGATTGCAGTGCTGACATGGCTGGAACTGCAGAGCAGGTTGGGAACCAGGAGGTGAGGATGGGAGCAACCCCAAAAATGAGCAGGTTTTATTGAGCTCCATGGAATTTGCATTTCCCCCGTGGGGAGGGAGAGCTGAAGGTGGCAGAGGATTTTTCCTGTGTGAATGTGAATAACCAACCCCAGAGAGGCAGCCAGGGGATGGATAAAGCTCTCCCTTATCAATCACTCTTTCAAACAAGATCATTGCTGGATAAAAACTTTATTTCCTTCTTGCTCCAGTTTGTGGCTGCAAAGGCATTTCCAGCAGCACTCCAGGGTGGGAGGTTTTGATTCCTCAGGGGTCAGAGGTGATCCAGAGCCAGGGAAATGCCTCAGTGGAGCATCTGCACTGTGGGTGACCCCAAAACCAACAGCACTGATGCGCAATGGGGTGATTTAACCCCAAAATCTTGATTTTCTACTGGTGTTTAATATGGCAGCATTAGGGTGGACTGTCACACAATAATTAACACCACAAGGTACCTATTAATTCTCCCAGTCACCCCAGAGCAGCCCTTTAATTTGAGATCTGCATGGCCACAAGTGTCACCTGCTGCCACCAGGGACCAGGAAGCTGTTCTGATAGGGAAATGAATCCTCAGGATGGCTGTGATTCCTTCAGCATAGTCAAAAGCTGGAGGGGGAGGAGGATTTCATTTCAAATTAACAATTCTTGGTGTGGCTCGATGGCACGAGGTTAACCAGATGTCTCAGTGCAGACAGCTCATGTTTTTAAAATTCCTCATTCCCTTGGCCCTGCAGCAATGATTTCTGCAATCAGGATGTTCTCCTTACCTAACCTCTCTCCCTCTGTCCAGGTTTTCCAACCAGCTTTATTACACTGGAGCACTCTCCATGCAAAATTTTTTGCAATGACCAAATCTCTGAGAAACTCATATTCAGTTGTTGTTTTTTGGGTTTGTTTTTTTTTTTTTTTTTAAGTGCCTCAGATTAAGGAATGAAGATAACAAGATGATTTCACTGCTCAGTCTTAAAAATGTTGGAAGGACTCAAATCTATCCTTGGATCCCTCTGATCCATCCCAGAGATCACTGACAATCCTGTAGGAATGCTGAATTTCTGGAATGCTGCAGCTGAGCTACATTCCCAGGTTCCTTAAGGACCATTCATTTCTCTTTTTTTAGGACATTTGAAGAAATTCTTCCCAAGCCAAACCTATATCTTCTCCTCACACTGTTTGATTCTCAGAGCAGTGCACATCACAAAGATCCTGTTACAGTGAAGTGAATCACAATGCCTTGAAACCACCACATGCTGCCACCTCCTTCTGATGGGTTTGTCAACCAAATTTGATGAAATCTGGATATCAAGATGGACCAGAACCTCAGCACTCACCTTTTGGGCCTGAGCTGATCCTCAGCTGGCTGTCCCACTGACCTCCCAGCCCAGACCTCACCCAGAGCTGCTCCTCAGCACGTTCTGAGCAGCTTCAGAGAAGAGGGAGGTTGGATAATTCACAGCTCAGCGCCCTGCAGCCACCCCGAGGCGAGGGGAGAGCTAAAACCGGCTGGAGAAAGGCGAGGAGTGCAGAAGGACTCACTCTGTTCTCTGGTTGCTCCAGGGATGAACTGCCTGCGAGGATGGAGTGGAGCTGTGGTCTTAGAAACAGGGAGAGGGAAACTCGCAGGGAGTTGGCAGAGCAGTGCCTGCAACATCTGCACATCTGGAACATCTGCGCATCTGGAACATCTGCACATCTGGAACATCTGCGCATCTGGAACATCTGCACAGCCAGGCAGGCTCAGCTCCTCTGGCAACTCCTGGCAGGAATTCGGGTGGAATTTAGCAAGTGCTGAGCTCAACGGAATGAAAGAAGCTGCTTTTGCTGCCTCCATGACCCCCATCTCCCAAAAAACAGCCAAAAAAATGAGATTTGGCAGGTCAGCTCAGGACACACCTCTCTGGGATGTATTTGGGGTTTTACATAAATGCAAACACAGCCCAGAGCAAGATCCTCCTTGTGCCCAAATTCCCCCCTCAGCCAATGAAACTCACCAGTGACCAAAGCTGTGTGGAGGAGAACATTTGCTGTCATCCTGTTTGGAAGGATTTGCAACCTCATGCATTTGGAGCTGCAAGAGAGTTATCAAAATGTGAACCAAAATCAGAAAGTGTGTGCAGGCACTGAACTGTGCACGAGCTCTGCCATGGAAATGTGTGCTGCAATTATCATTTGTTAAAAATCCATTGTTTCCCTCAGGCTCAGCCATCTGCAGGTGGGCATTGGGCACAAAACATGAGATTCTGTGATTTACTGGGAAAAAAAAAAGAAAAAAAAAATCCCTCCAATTAAAAAAAAATCAATTTTCAGTAACCAAACTATTCTTTTCCAACCCCCAGTGTTATTGTAAAAGAACAATTACTGTGGCAAACAGGATTTGACTGGAGAGCCTGAAATGATCTCTCCTGGACAATATTTCATGAAAATATTCCATATTTAATGGGTTTGCTCTGCAAACAGCAGAGAGCTCTGCAAGCCACACAACAAACAGCCCTTTGCTCTTTGAGTGATCTGAAGGTCTGAGAGCCAAGAAAGCATTTCAGCTCATTCTGGGATGCCTTGCTGGAATTCTGAATGGGTTCCCCAAAGGAGAGTGGTGCTCGTGAGGCTGGAGCTCAATTGGCTTTGGTGGTTTAAAAGCAAAAGAAAGTTAATTAGTCATTAAAAAAAAAAATGCTCCACGGTAAACATGGCACCCCAATTTGTGTTCAAATATGACTTCTTCTGGTCTAAAATAGAGAGCAAAGCAATTAGCCTGCAAAGGCATTAACTGCTTGGGTTATTGGTGGATAATGGGCAAATGCAGCCACTTTCCTGGTTTTTGTTGACTTTTAATGCATCCCTGCCATTAGGGTTTGTTTACCATGATGGGGATTAACAACAGGGAAACTCAATCACACCTCACTCTGCTGCCTCACAAGACCAGAAAATGGATTGCAGGAGCAGCATTTGGCCCAGCAAATCCTGTGGTTGAAATTCAGGATTTGCTGAGCACTGCAAAGCCTCTCCAAGGAGTGCAGGCAGTGCTGGGAGTTGGGCTTGGTGGCTTTAAAAATGTAAATAAAGGAATTAGCAGAGACCTTTGGCTTGCAGAACGTGTGGAAATAACCCCTGAACTCCTTCCTGGAGGCACCAACTGCAGAGCTGGGACATCCCACCTGCAGAACAGCACCTTCAGGAGGCACCTGAGGTGTTCAGAGGGAGGAATCCCAAATTTTAACGCAGATGATTTAACCTCATTTGAATTGCATTGCTTTTCTTCTCCCCGCTCGGGATATTAATTGGGATTTTTGACAGATCAGCTTGCTGTCAGTGAGATGAAAGATATGCCTGTCAGCCACTGTTTACGAGTCAGTCTTCAAGCTGAGAGAGAAAATTAAAGCCATTTCCACACCACCAGGCTGAAGCCAAACTCCACATCACACCAGATATTGCGCAATTAAGCTGAATTAGAAGGAATGAAGTGAAGAATCCTTCACCTTGGCTGGAATTGGAGTTTTTACCTCAGCACGTTGTCCAGTCACACTCACACCACAGATCTGAGATGAGGGGAGAGGAAAAGTGAGTTTGCAGAAGATTTCTGTGCTGTAAATTCACATGTTCAGAGTGTTCTTACTGCAAACCTGGAGTGAAGTTCTGCTCAGATCAGGTGGAGATGGAGCAGGGTGGGACATCCTCATCCTCTGGGTGTTCTGGATTGCTCAGGGCAATGGGAATTGTTTTGCCCAAATTTTCACCCAGTTCTGGCAGAAGGGGCCAGACAATCTGATTCTTAAAAAGGGCTGCTGTTCTCCAGGGAGAAACCACAGAGACATCCCTCAGCTTCCCCAGCCTCTGCCTCTTCCACACCCAGCAGGGATGGAGGATTTCCCACCTGCACAGGGAGGATTTTCCTGCTCAGCTCACCTCACTGCAGGAATGGCCCAGGAGGTGATGTGGAGACAAGAATGGTCCAGGAGGTGACCTGGAGACAAAGAATGGTCCAGGAGGAGATCTGGAGACAAAGAATGGTCCAGGAGGTGACCTGGAGACAAAGAATGGCCCAGGAGGAGATCTGGAGACAAAGAATGGTCCAGGAGGTGACCTGGAGACAAAGAATGGTCCAGGAGGTGACCTGGAGACAAGCAATGGCCAGGAGGTGACGTGGAGACAAGGAAAGGTCCAGGAGGTTGATGCCTGGTGGGGTTTTGTTCTTTTTCATTATACTTTTATACTCTATATTCTTTTTACCCTTTCCCATTCCTGTACTTTTCACTCCCTGTATTTTAGCCCCACATGTTTATAACCCTTGTACTCTTGCCTTGTTCAGAATTCTTTGGGGAAGATGAAACAATCTCCACAATCTCAAGAGCATGAGGCACCAACCTTGAAAGAGCTTTATCACTGGGACATGTTTTTGCAAACTAAATTGTAACCTTTTTTGGGGAGAGGTAATTTGAATGAGGGGGCAATTACTTCCTTTGTTAGGTTTCTTATTGGGAAATTTTAGATAGGTATGCTAATTGGTGAGGTCCATAAATTGTATACGGGGATATCATTGCTCTTTTTTCGTCGTGGTGCACCTGGGATCCTATTAAACCAAGGTAATACCCTTTTCCTATACTGCGTGTCTGTGTCTCCAAGTTTTCACCAGCAATTTTAGGCATCAGGTGATGTGGACACAACAAATGACCCAGGAGGTGATGTGGACACAACGTTCCTGGCCCTGGGGAATACCTGGATGAGACAGGAGAAGCCTGAGGCAGTTCCCAGGGCCTGTGGAAGGAGGAAGGCAACAATAAAGCAGGGAGGTTTGCAGCCCTGATTCCTCCTGCCAGAGAATCACATCAGCCTCAGACATTCATCAGCAGTGAGTCACCGTGGCTGACAGGTAGAAAGGTCAATGTTTCCTCTCCTGGAGCAGAGGAAACTGAGGCTGCTGGCACAAAATCAGATCTGCAATTACTGGCTCGGCTGATTAATCATCAGTATCATCCCAGCTTTAGTGTGAAGAACCTGGGGCTGCTGGGAGAGGGAGTTGGGTTTTTAAATGCTCTCAAAAATGAACCATTTGGTGTTTATTGAAAAGCATCCAGAGCTCTATCAGAAGGGCAGGTAAGAGGGGCAGGAAACACTGAGAGGAGGAGGAGAAGGAGGAAGAGAAGTTTAGTGGAGTTTTACTCCATGAATTTACACCATTTAGCTTAGAAAAAGTCATAGAATCCCAGGAGGGTTTGGGTTGGAAAGGATCTTAAAGACCATCCAGTTCCACCCCTGCCATGGGCAGGGACACCTTCCACCAGGATATTTTCTATTTGATTTTTGGTTGTAATTACATTCCAATTTAACAAGCTCCAGTCCCTTTTTCTCCCCCAGAGAACAGCCTTGCTCACATTTCATAGGCTGTGTTGCCATAGATTTTAGCAGATTCACGTTTTGATTGCCACGAGACTTCCCAAACTAAAAAAAAATAAGATAAAATCCCTCCTAGAACAACTCTAGGCATTTAAAGTCTATGTTGTGGCACTAAATATTGATATTTTTAAAAAATCCTTTGAAACAGTCTGGAAATCCAGGAGCAGAAAACAGAGTCAGTATTTTTTACCTCAATCTTGGCAATTTTGTGACCCAATTTTGTGGGTTTTGAAGAGCTTATTCAGAGATAGCCTGCAATTCCAAAAGGATTAGCCACCACCCAAAATGGTGATTTAGCAGGAGGAATTCAAGGGTTTAAGTACCTTTATGCTCCTCTTCGTGCTGCCTGGCCTGACTCAAACCCAGACTGAGCTGCCACCTGTGCACAGAGATGATTTCACTTTTTCAGAGATGATTTCACCCAGCAGAACACCTGAGCTCACCCCAGCCTGGCACAGAGCAGATTCTCCTCACACCTTACAACTGCTCCTATCTGTACACGATCCCAGCAGCCACTTGTGCCTCTGAACCTTTTTCTGGGTGGCTCAGGAGCTCAAAACCAGCCCAGGGAATGCCAGCCCAGGAGCAGGTGTTCATTTTCTCCTCCAACCTGTTTGCGTTGAGCTGTCCCAGTCTGGATGCTTTCTGTGGCAGGCAGGAAGAAGGAGGTAAAATCCGAGTTGCCCATGCCAGTACAATTCCTGTCTCATGCATTTTCAGCAGCCAGAGCAGGAATGAGTTCATTTGGAATTGAAATGAGCTCATTATAATTTCTTTTATCACTGGCTCCTGACCAAGCAAGGAAGTGCTTTCTACTATTCAGAACAAGCTGTACAATTCACTGCTTTACAAACAATGGGAGAGAAAAAAAATATTGTGATGAGGAAATTATATTCTGGTTTGGGTTCAGTTAGACTAGAAACAGGAGTTGGAAAACACAGAGAAACTCTTTTCCCACAAGCATTCTGAAAAAACCAGACCTGGAGATGGCAATGTGCTCAAACCAGAAATGTCTTTCCATTCCTTCTGCAGGTCCAGAAATTGCCTGATATTCCAGAAACCCTGGCAAGGTTTATGCCAAAACTGGGACCCTCTAGAGGTGTTTTATTGCAGTCAGAGGTTAAAAAATTCCCCACAAAAATCCCTTATGGCTGCAGCATCCCAGCAGTGAGATAACCAGCTGAAGTCTTTCAAGGGACAACTACAAGGCTATGTAATGAGATAAAAACAAATTATAATTCTATTGAATTATTTTAATGAAACATTCATTTCAGAAGCTGGGAGCCTGCACTGAGGTGTCAGAGATGTGAATGGCTCAAAGCACAATGGGACATTTGGGAAAAAGCACATTTTCCCAGTGTCACATCTCTTCTCGTGGAGTGCAAAGCAGCTTGAAGAGCAAAACAGATCCCTTCACCAAATTTGCATTGGGATTGTCAGAATTAAGGAGATCTAGGAAAGATAATGTATTAATCAGTATTTTCTTAGTCAATGTTTGACAAAAAGTCTTTTCTCCCCGCAGTTTCTCAGTGCAGTCAGACACCTCCTTTTGCCTGTTCTGCTGTTCCCCAGTGCACACCAGGAGGGGGGAATTTGATAAATTCATGATAAATGACCAACTTGCTGCCTTTTCAGGGGATTTCACCTTGTGCAATATTGCAGCCAGCTTTGATTATTGCCACAAAACTGGAGCAGAACAAAACCCCACCTCGCACAATAAATCTGTTTCCTCTCTGTTTCTGATTCCTACACTTGGGCTTCGCTGGAGAAATGAATTTTCTCCTCCAGCACTTGCAGAGCTGGGATTTCTTAGGAATGAGAAAAGTCTGGCAGGAGCCACATGAGCAATGCTGGGGCCCAGGCGACCTGGTCTGCTGAAATTAAAAAGTTTCCTCTTTCATCCAAGTAGCACAAGCAGTTAGAGAGGCTGAAAGAAGAATTTAGCTGACGTTGTAAGTGCATGAGCCTTTTTTCTGCCCCCAACAGCTCAGCTTTGGATCCCAGCTGTGTTTACTGCCGCAGCAGAAAGCATTCTTTGACTTGTAAGCCGATTAAATTAAACCCAGAAGTTAGAGGAAAGAATGAATGTAGCATTCTGGTAATCCAATTTTTTCTGCTAACCACCCAGCATTTCACAAACAGCCCAACACACACAGCAAGCCGAAGAAGAGGGAATAGCTTAATAAAATATCCCAGCCTGCATTCAGTCACTGCTAAATGGAGAGCAATGCTATCAGAGCTGCTGCTCCAAAGGCACAATGGGATCAGAGGCACAGCACACTGCAGGATTGCCTGCCAGCATCTGCAGACAGCAGTGAAAGAATAAAGAGTGTGCTGGAAAATGAGCTGCTTGGGGATGGAAGTGCCAGGGATGCTCCTCACCCCAAACAGGGCTTTCTCTGCCTCTTTCCTTTGCTAATATCCTAAAATATTAGGGTGTTTTGGGCCCTAAGGCACGTGGGACTGCCAGGGAAATGCTGTCTGTGTTCTGCCTGTAGGAGGGAAAAGTTTTTAACTCTGTGTTTCACAGGGTCAGGACCATCCTGAACCCAACTCAGCAGGATTTCTGGCACTGCAAAGGAGCATTTCAAGATGAGGTGTCACTCGGGCTGGAAATTGCATCTTTTCCCAGCAGCACCCTCAGGTGACCCCTCAGCATCATTTCCAGGCACTGCTCTGTGCCTGGAGCACAAGTTCTCTGCTGGAGCTGAAGCTGATTTCAGCAAAAAGCCAAGGGATCTCCAAAGGGATTCACTGGGAGTTACTCAGGCTGAGATAGAACAGCAGAACCATGGAATGTCCTGAGCTAGAAGGACCCACAGGATCACCCAGTGACATCCCTGTCCCTGCACAGACACCCTGACAATCCCACCCTGTGCACCCCTGGCAGTGATGTCCAAATGTTTAGGCAAAGTAGCTTTTTTTGGTTTTTTTCCCACTGATTCCACCTTGTCTAGGTCAGCCACGTCCTGATCCAACCCTCCAGGGATCCACAGCCAGGCTGGGCATCCTCACTGCAGCCCAGGATTCCCAGGGTTACTTCTACAGGATTTAATTAATAAATTTAATTTGCAGGATTGCTGCTGTGCTCCTGAGCCAGAAAATGCTCATTGCTCTGCTCAGACAACACTGTAACAGGTACACCCACTGCCCTTGCAGGCCATGGTGTGATCCATGAGGGGAGGAAGAAGAATCCTCTGCTGGATTAATGAGCTGTTTAACTAAAAACTGGATTTTAAATGCATGAGGAATTGTGAGGAATTGCTGTGGGGATAGGAACAACAGACTCCAGGGGTGACTGCTGGAGAAAACCTCAGGTTCTTGCTGCAAACTCAAGTTCCCAACACCTGAACTGCATTTTCATCGCTCCCCTCACCTCCTTTTGAAGCCCCAACCCCACAACATGCCATCCCTCCAGGCTGGGAGCATCCAGCCTGAAGGAGCTGAAGAAAAATCCTTTCCTTGAGGCAGGAATTCCTGCATGGCCAGAGCCCTGCTGGGTTTTGAAGGGTGTCCAACACTCCTTTCAATCTAAGTGTTAGACACCCTTCAAAATTTATACTTATTTCAATCCTTCTTTCAATCCTCACCTCTGATTTTGAATTTATTGATCAGCAGCTGGCTGAGAGAATTAAACCATCTGTTCTTTGGGAAATGAGTGCTGCTGAGAAGTAGTTTAGCCTTGGCAGTAAACTCACCCAGACTGCAACTCATCTTCCCATTGCTGCTTCTCCTAATCAGATTACAGCTGGAATATTCCATGTGCCAGGAGCCTGCAGAGCTGCTTTTCAAAGTGAGGGATAGCTCAGATCCAAAGTGTTAGCCAGTTGAGTAATTCCTGGTAATTCAGTTTTTCAAGTGTCTGAAAGTGATTTTCCTTGTCAGCGATGTTCATTAGTTTAATTATGGTTTTTTTGAAGATAAATATTAATGGGACTGATGATAAACGACAGCCTTGGTTTTCTGCTTGTGGTTGATGGCAAAAAAATTCTGCCATTTAGGGAATGCCCTGCTGGAATGAAAACATTCCTGTTTTGTCAACACTGCTCCAGCACAAATCCAAAATGCAGCCCCATATCAGCTACCTGGAGAAAATTATCTTCATCAGCACACCAAGCAATGGGAAAAAAAAAAAAAAAAAAGGAATAAAATCCTACCTACATGGAAAAGACTGGGAAACCTGGGATAGTTTCTTGTTCACTTCATTGCTGATATTTCCAGTTCAAACTCTTGAAGGAAAGCACTTCTAGGGCTGGAAAAGAGGAACAATCATGCATTTGAAATCAGATTTACAGAGAAGTCTCTCCACTGTTACTGCTGGAACTCTCATAAAGCTTCTCAAGGAACAGGTGGATGTTTGCACAATAATTCTGTCTTTCTCCCCTATATTCTCACCCCCAAATTTTGGGTTGTGGCACTCCTGGCTGCCTAGAATGGGCTTTGACCCTCTAAATAAACATATAAATAAGGATTCATTGCAGCCCTGCTGCTGCTCTCACTCCCAGCACCTTCCAGGGATTTCAGGAGGCATGAGGAGCAGAATAATCTCCCCAAATTCCTTCTGAGGTAAATTCTCTGCTGAGGTACAACCCTGCAGATTTGCAGCTGTGGCTGCCTGCTGTTATCTTCTGAAATGACTCAGGATGTGATGAAGATGTCAGAGGGTTCTTCATCCCCTGGGGGGAAAAGAGGGCAATTCCTGGGTTCTGGCAGTGCCAGCTCTGTGCACGGAGAGAGAAACCCTGAGAAATGTCCCAGAGAAATGGTTTTTTTCAAAAAAAACCCCCAAATCCAGCTCTCCCCTTGACCCAAACCATCTCCCATTCCCTGCTCTTCATGTCATTAACCCCTTCCTTGCACAAACCCTGCAGAAAAGCAGCCTTTACCCATTATTTTCATAATTCAGACTATCTCAGGCAGAATGCTGAGAGCTCAGCTGTCCCATGGCCACTTCTGAGGGATTCTCAGCAAGAAAAAGTGGAATAAAACCACCCTGCACACACTGCAGATAGGATTTGCCTGAAACTCTGATTATACAGCTAATAAAAGGGTTTTTCCTGCTCTGCTCCCTATCTCCAAGGGGAAAAGCTGACAGCACGGTGAGTTTTGGGGCAGAACAGCAAAGGACAGGAGTCAGTATTTCATGGAGTGGTCACCACTTTGCCTTGAGGGATGAATAAATATTCCCCATTTCTCTCAGGCAGCAAAGCAAGATGAATTGCTTCCAGACAAGGCGAAGTGAAACTCAACCTGCCGAATTAAAAACGTGTTAATATTTGAACTGCCATAGTGCATGTCAGCAGGAGTGAAATGGAATAATCCATCCTCCTGATGGAAAATTCCCTGGGTTTTGAGGGAGAAGCTCTGTCCTTCCCAGGGTGTGAAATATGGCATTACCCCAATGACAGAAGGGTTTCCAACTGGCCCAGAGAGAATGGGATTTCTATTCCTGAGGTGCAGATGGCTTTGTCATTCCCCAGGGGAGGAATCTGGGAGGAATATGGAGCAGGGTGAAATTCCCAATCCCAATAACTAGGAAATAACTCAGGAAGGACACTTTGGCATTCCACTCTCCACCTTTTTCCAGCCTGTTAACTTCAATCCAGGCTTGGATTGAAAGGAAAACTCTCCCCAGGTGTAGCAGAGAGCAGAGCTTTGTTCTGGAGAGAGTGGAAGTGCAGAGGGTGCCAGCTGAGACTGGGGAAATCAAAAAAAAATGTTAATTTTCATGGAAATGTTGATTTTCACGGGAAAACTCAACCCCATCATGCAGGAGAAAAAGAATCTGAGGCTCAGCTCAGGCACTTGGAGCTTCAGGAAATGGAACCTCTTCACTGGAGCGGAAGTTGCACTGAAAGCGATTCCTCCACGATTGTCTCACTTCTTAAAACCAATAAAATTTGCTTTTTATTTTCTCTTTCAGAGCAAAGGAACTCTCCACACTCCCACTCCCCATCTACATCCTGACAAACAGGCTCTACCCTGATCCCAGTGTTTTTGGGGAAAAAAGGAGGGGAATGGGGTGAGGTGATGAATCAGCTCAGGTGGGGTTATTTCATAAATTAGCTAGGATCACTTAATTTGGGATTAACTACAAGGTTATTGCTAGGAAAGGGCTGGAAAAGGGAGGAAAAGCTCTGGTTTTGTGCTCATTTGCTCTCTGGTTTATAGGAAATTCCACATCTGTGGATGCAGCTGCAGCTCTTCAAAATTCACAATTTCCTCTTGATTTTCACCATCAAAATTTCATCTTGGAGCAGAGGAGTGGGCATCAGAGAATACCTCTGAAAGCAGCTTTTCCCTTCTCCCTTCCCACAGGGTCGTGTTTTGCAGGCAGGATCAGCTCCTGGCTGTTCCCTTTCTCTCTGCCTGGCAGAGGAGATCTGTAAAACCCAGGGAAATGGGAAATAAAGAAGCAGAACGTGGACTAAACCAACCCCCAGCACCACCTGTGTTTTGTGTTCAGCACACGCTAAACATTAAATCCCTCTGAGAATCACTCAGGTGATTCCTCAGTGCTTGAAATCAGTGTCACTGGCCTGCAGAAGTCAGATGGAATTTGGAGGCTGTCACCATCTCTTCATCTTTCAGGTTGTGACCTGGAGAGTTTTACTTGGTTCTGATTTTTAAGCGCTTCACTTCCCTTGCCCACATGATTTCCACAACCCCAGCAGAGAAATAAAGGTGGAAAATCAGTTCCAAGACCTGGTTCACTGCCTATTTACTGCCTTCAGTTGAAATACTGCAAGGATAATTTAAAAATATCCCATTGCTCCCCATATAAAAATACCTAAGCTGATGATGAACTGCTAGAAATGAGATTGATAGCCTTTGATTGCAGTGTGAGTTCAGATATTTAAAAATCCCCCAGATTTGCTCAGGCAAACGCTCAGCCCTGTAGCTCTGTCAGGAGCAAACAGGGTTTGTGTGTGTGAGCTGTCAGCTCCTTTGAGCTGTGCATTCACTCCAATGCTCTTTGCAGGCAGCTGCAAGTACACATGTACAGTGCAGAGGAAAATGGATTAAACAGGTTTGGAACCTCTCAGGAAGAATTACCCTCCGTACGTTTTCAGCTCCCCTTTTCAGAGCAGCTACAATAAATGCTGTTTATTTTAGCAATGCATTGCCAAGTTGCCAAGAATCCACTCCAAAATTCAGGGGTAGGGGTTGTGTTCCACTGGTTTACAGGTGATTTTGGGAGCTGAGGTATCTCTGAGTTAGGATAACACGACCAGGATCAGCCTTTAGAAACTCTGCCAGAACGCTCAGCAACTCGAAAATGAAAACTTGCTGCTTGATTTTTCTTTTTGCAAGGCCCTGCAAAGATTTCCTCCTGTCCAAACCGCAGCAAAGTTCATTGAAAGTCAGGCTGGGAATTTGTAATTAAAGCCCAACTGCAGCAGCAGGAGGGGCGAAGGAAGCATGCAGAGTATGGTCAAGCGTGTTTCTGGTCCAGCCCATGGCAGAGTTTAATCGCTCATGGAAAGGATTTCAACATTTTCCCAATCCAAACAAACCCCAAATTCATTAGTGCCGCGAGAGAATAATTATCAGCTCCTCCACAGGTAGTTATGCAGCTAATGACCTGGAGAGGGGAGTGTAATTAAAGCTCTCACTCGGCAGCTCCATGCACTCTGCTGCACTCCTGTCTCTCCATTGCTGCTCTGCTCATTAAGGCTGTGCAGCTCATTAACTCATTAACAGCTGACCAGAATGTCGCCTTGGGTGTCAGGTGTGTTCCAGCCCTCGAAGAGGATTTTTTGCAAGTGCTATTAGCGTGGTTCTGTCAATGAAAGAAGCTAAAAAAAAAAAAAAAAATCAAAGCTAACAAGAATTAATATTTTACCGTTAACAGCCAGCCCTGCCACCAGGCAAATCGCTGCTCTGAAAAGCACAACTCACGGTGTTGTTGGCTGTAATTTCCTGATTTAAAGGGCTTTTCTAGAGCTCCTGCTGGTGCTCTTTATTCTGTTGCAATGCAGGAAAATCTCCCTGTGGCTCTTCACCGAGCTCGTCCCATTAACAGCACCCTGAAGCACATGGACAGGCTTTGGACACAAAATCCTCGGGATAAACTGGAATGATTCGTGTCTAATAATGAGTTCAGAAATGATGTGTGTCAGAGGGATTTTCCCCCATTTTTGCAGCCTGCTCGGGCCAGAGGAGGAGCAGGAAAGGGGAGATTTTGGCACCTCTCCCTGCACACCCCACATCACAGCAGTGCCCTTTGCCAGGCAGCTCCCTTACCTCTAAAAAATGACTACACTCTCACGAGTAGCAGAGCAAAGAAGTTAATTAACAGCGCACTTAATCACATTTCCTGGCGCCAATACATCAGGTATGGGTGTCATTTCCATTAACATCCTCCGATATTTATACTTTCCAAGACTCTGCAAAAGTGCTGTTAATGGAGTTGAGAAGAAGAGATAATTTTCTCGCCGCGCCGAGTCTGTGTGATTAAGTGCTCAGGCTCTGGTAACGAATGAATGCAACAACCTTTAAATCCTTTCCATACAGACAAATTAATGGATTCCTCATACCAATATTGCTGGAAATCCCGACAGGCCAGTGCATCTCCCTGACTTTCCCTGCACGAGTCAGATTTACACCGCTGCACTGGGGAAAAGAAAAAATTTTAAAAAGGGTTGTGATGGCAAGTTGATAAACAAGTTAAAATGATATAATTTGCACTGTGCCATTTGTATGCTGTCAGCACAGAGGTAGTTCCAGAGATCACTGTGGATAAATCCATTCCAGGGCTGCTGCTGGGTGCACTGAGAGGAATTTGCATGGGAAGCTCTTCCCTGGGAGATGAAAGCCACCCTTCCTTCCATGCCAGCCACGCTGACATTTCCATTTGATGTCAGGGTTACAGTCTCATCCCCATTTCCAAATCCCTCGTGCTAATAGCGCTTAAACCTTAATTGCACATTTAATCATCAGAATTACAGAGTGGCTCGGGGAAGCTGGATGGGAAAATGCAGTGGGCAAAGGTAGCAGGGCAAATCAGAGAGAGGGAGGGAAAAGAAGTCATTTTCTATTCTGCAGAAAATGTTCAACATGTTTTTCAGCCCATGGTGAGGTGAATATCCCTGTAAATATCCCTGTATATATGTAAATATCCCTGTATCCCTGTAAATATCAGCCTCGTGCTGCTGAGTGGTCTGTGCTTGCTGTAATAATTATCTACAGATTTATCTGTTTATCTGCAATCTAAAGGACACACTGCCATCAACGAAACTCAAGCACTGAAAAATAAAAAAATTAAGCTCTGGACTCAGATTTTTCTGTAGCTGTTTTTTTTTTAAACTCTGCCCACCCAATCTCCACCCCACACAAGAATTGTTCTGTGTTAGAACGAAAAGATAGATTTTTAACTTGGTAATTCAAAGGCTTGAGTTCAAACAGAAAATCAATCCTATCTACAGGCTCTGTGAGCCCAGCATTTCAAAAGTCTCACTGAAGTTGCTAAATGACTTCAGTCACCAAGGAAATAAATGTGACAAAGTTTGTGCAGCACAATTATTTTGGGAGAAGTCAAAATAAGATTTTCAAACAGTCCACAGACAATAGAATAATTCACACCACTGTGTTACTGTAATACATTTGCTACTGACACTTCTTCCTGCAGTGGAAGTCTTTGGTGGCTGTGAAATGTCTGAAAAATGAAACTCTGACTTCATCACCGAGCTGCCAGCTCCAATCCCTTTGCTAGAACTGGGCAAAAATACATCTCCTGTTTTCAGAAAAAAAAAAAACATGTCCTTTTCTCACTGAAAAGCAATTTGTTCATCACAACTTTAAGAGCTTTTTCTAAATAATCCAAAGGTATGGAGCTGATCCAGTTCTGATCCCTTTGCTAGAACTGGGCAAAAATACGTCTCCTGTTTTCAGAAAAAAAAAAAAAAAAGTTGTCCTTTTCTCACTGAAAAGCAATTTGTTCATCACAACTTCACAACTTTAAGAGCTTTTTTCCAACTAATCCAGAGGTATGGAACTGATCTGGAGGCTGACCAAGGGCAGGATGAAGGACACAGTCTAACCTGTGTCTGACAGGGGGAATAGGTTTGCTTTTGATTTGGAATCTGAACTTGTCCTGCACTCCAGCTACACCAGCCCAGGGAAAGGCTGAATGATCCTCATGGTTTTAGCTCCCTGAAATCCTGTTATGCTGTAAAATTATTGAAAGGAAAACTTCTTCCTCTTGAATGCACTGGGTGATAAACAGATTAAACCTCTCCTGAGCCCTGTGAATTATCAGTGGCAAATCTGTGCCTTCTTGTGTGGAAAATCAGATAAAATATCTACTTTGCAACCTTTAATTTAATCTACAGACTGATACCATATCGCTCCAAGCTTTATATCTTAAATAAACCCATGGAAGATGGACAGGCTGTGCTAATGATATTTGACAGCTCTTTGTCCAAGAGAACATCCTCCAGTCATGTATTTCCACAGAGCAGAAATCTCCCTGGCTCACATCTGCTGTGAATCCAAATGACTAATGGCAGTTTGGGATACAAAATGACAGTGATAATGGCCTTTTCCCCAAATTTATTACCATCCCATCCTTCTCAAATCAAGCTCAGCAGCAGCTTCAGGATTTTTTGGGGGTTATGTTCTTGTTCTGGTGGGGCAGTGAGCAGCAGATCAGTGGGACAAACTGGCAGAAAGGAGGTTAAATGGGAGATTGGGAAGAAATTCCTCCCTGTGAGGTGGGGAGGTTGGTCAGAGCCTGTGGTGGGTTTTCTCCATTTATAATTGTAACTTTATCTGTTTGCTTGGCTCGGATTAGGTGTGGAACAGGTTTTATTTGGGTGCCTGAGCAGCTCAGAGCTGCATCCAGAGCTCTGACTGCAGAGCAGTCCTTTTCTCTCTCTCCATTGACACTTTCTGACTCTCAGGAGCTGCAGATAAATCAGTGCATTCAGTGCTCCTGCAGCCCTGAATAAAAAACCAAATAAAAACCCGAGATAAAAACCCAAATAAAACCTGGCCCAGGCTCCACACCCCACACCCTGCGTGTCATCACGAGGATTTTTAAATCAAATGGGATGTGATCACACACACTACCCGGAGTGTATCAAAGTTCTCCCAATTTGGGTAGAATAGAACAGAACAGAACAGAACAGAATAGAATAGAATAGAATAGAATAGAATAGAATAGAATAGAATAGAATAGAATAGAATGGAGTAGAATGGAATAGATATGCTGTGAATAGAAACCAAAACATTTACAGGAAACAGATGCTATTTGCCTGATCTATTCCCTGCTGCTGCATCAAACTTGCAACTCTCCCCAGTTCCTGGCAGCTCAAGATGTTCAGAATTTGTAAATATCAAAGTGTGTTTATACAGAGCTGAGCTCCTGGAGTTGGTGCTGTGCTGCAGCTTTGAAAAACCAGAGAGGAAGAGCAGCACCATCAATTCTGCTGTCCCAGGGGGTAAAAACTGGAGAATGGACACTGCTCTGGTCCAGGTATTTAATCACTGAATGTTTTAATGAATGCCATGAGAAAAAAACCATGATCACCTTCCCACAAAGGTTTTAATTATGCACTGTAAGCAAATTGAATTACACGCCTTGTTCAGAATTATCTGCTGAGCTCTAGAACACCTTTTGTTTTGCACCAAGCACTCTGTGTATCAAACAACCAGATCTGAAATCCCATCCAGTGAGCTCCCAAAGTCTTGAAGAGTTCATAAACTGAGTTACACCACTTGCCTGGTGCACAGTTAAATGCCTTTCACATATCTGTAAGTGGTTATTAATGCCTGAATTCGTTTAGGACGCATTAACCTTCCAGGGAAATCAGATCAATCAAGGAAATGACTCACAAGACTGGGTCTATCTTTTTTTGCTGGAATTCCAAGTGTGTGCCAAGGATTGAACAGCATTCCAGCAGCTTTTCCCTGGAAGGATGGCAGAGCTCGTGGAGAGGGGCTGGGAGGTCATTTCTTGGCGCTGATGATAGAGTTGTTCCTCAGGACAAGAGCAAGCAGTGACCAGATCAGAACAAAACATTCACAGTTGTGCAGGAGGGGAATGACCTGGGAATGTGGAATGGAATGTGGAATTGCACCAGAAAAATCAGCTGCAATCAGATCCTCAGCTCCATTCATTTCCCACTCTGGTTTACCTGAGCCTTGTTTAATTTAATTATGGAAATGGCTCAGAGGCTCAGTCAGCTCCATTTTGCCACAGTCCAGACGTTGGTCACATTCTGCCTCAGAGTTACTTGAATTTTCAAATTTTTGACCACAGATCTTGGAGAAAAAAGGTACTTAAGGACTCAGTGGGAATGTGCCACTATTACAGCTACAAATGTCATCTGTGCAGTGCTGGGAACCTGAGAATTCCATGCTTTCTAAAGAAAATGTCAGAATATTTCTAAAGGAATATCAGAATATTAACTCTGAGCACAAGACTAAGCTGAAGCCAAGTGGTTTTTAATGTAACAAGGGTGAAAGCTTTGGGGGGTTTGAGTTAATAATTGATTGTGTTGTTACAAAAATGCCACTGCAGGGCACAGCTGCCCTGAGATAAATCCCTGAGACACACTCAGGCTATTTGGGACAAGGATTTGCCAGGATCCTTCAGATCCCAGCAGTGATCAGTGTCAAATATCCCAGATCCACAGTTCCCATCCTCAGCTGGCCCCAGAGCTCTCCCTGCTCTGGCTGTGGGTACTGAAGCACAGCTTTTTTACTCCTAACACACCAAAAATTGATGTCTTCAGACCTTTCCTGCCTGCTAAGGGGATTATTGGATTAAAACTTCAAAGCCCTCAGCTTGCCTGGACATCAAACCACCTGCCATCAGCACATTCCCCTCCCTGGCAGGTGATGCATGGACCCAAAGTGCTTCCCAAAGGGACAAAAACCCCTAAACCATCAACCCCACCAGCTTTCCATACCCACAGAGGTGTTCTGAGGGAAGAGAAAATACAGCCAGGAGTGCCAAGGGGGATGTGAGGGCAGGATGGGGAGGAATTGATGAATTCCTTCATTAATTAGTGGGCTGTGATGTGCACACCCTGCAAATGGAACACCTGGGGAGGGAAGCACTTTGCTGCTATCCAACTCCTGAAATAATCCAACTCCTGAAATGTTTTTGCAGTTCTTTCTTTACTGAGGATCTCAACCATTGCCTGGGGAGAATTCCAGCCCAGGAGGGTGAGCTCTGAGAGAAGAGAGAAAACCACCTGCAAATAATCCAGATTTCCCCTGTGTTTGGGATTTAGCACCAAAACCCCTAGAAAATTCCAGCCATGCAGCAGCAAGGCACCAAAAATGTACTCCTTGGCTCTTTCCTTTTGAGCTGTGCTGGACCTGCTGAGATTAATGTTTCTGTTCCATCCGAATTTCTGGGAATTTAATCCAAGTTTTCTGCTCCTGGGGATAAAGGCAGCACTTCAGCAATCTCATTGCAATTAAATCCAAGGCTGAGTGTGCAGTGCTGCAATTCAAAATGGGGCTGTTCCTCTAAAATAAATCAGTGTTAATTGGCATTCTAATTGAAATCCTATTAAATATAGTGAGAAATGCTATCTGAGAGATTATTTCAAGCCTTGACTCCTACAGGATGCTTTACAAAGCTCTCAAAACATTGACTAATTAATTCCCCCTTGCAATAGCTGGGACAGGGAAGTAAATACTCCTCGTCTGAGGAGGAGGAAAAGAACTGAACAGAAATCCTAAGAGCATTTCAGTTTTGGGGTAAATGTTCAAAAAAAGAGAAATTAAGGGTTTTTATATTGTCACAGCATCCAATCAAAACAGTTACCAACCAACCCTGTGGCCTGATTTGAAAAACAAACTTTGATGTGCACATTAATGATGAAACAGTCCCTGGAAATAACTGAGATTTTTCAGAAAAATTGCATTTATATAGAATATCTATTCTCCTTCAGAATTCATTACAACTGAAGGGCACTGATTTGGCTCTGAATTAATCCCTTGTCCCTCATATTAATTGTCTGATTCATTTGTTTTCCCCTATTTGTGAATTAGGAATTTGTGAATTGTGAATTTAAATCTTAGCATCTTCACGCCTCCCTTCATTAAAAGATCATCATTTTTCATTTTGCAGGTCACCACGAGAGCAAAGCCAAGAGCCTAAATCCTGTTTTTCAGCCCAACTGGGAAGAGTTGGAGCAACAGCCAAGCCTGACCCAGAGCTCATCAGCAAGGCATCAAATCCAAATAAAGAAAAAGCAAACATTTTATTCTCCTTGGCAGCACAAAGCACAAATGGAAACAGGTTACAGGCAAATTAGCCTGGGAAAAAATCCTAATTTTTGCATCCACTTTGAGATGCAGAATTCCAGCAGCATTCAGGGAGCAGAGTGGGATCTTTCTCCCTCCTGTCCTGTTAGAGTTAAGAAAAGCTTTCCAAGCTGCTCCAGTTTGACAGGAAACTCAGGAAATTCTGGAGATAATTCCTAAAGTTCCTGCTCGTTGCCATGGCAACAGGCAGCAGCTGAAACTTGCTGGGGCTATTCAATAAACCTTGGCTTTGCTGGAAAATGAAATGCGATTTGATTTTATTACCGTTTGCCATGGCGAGGAGAATGGCAATAAAATGGTGTGTCAGGAAGTCCTGAGCGGTGACAACAAATCCATCAGAGCCAGGCTGATGTGACATCCTGGCGCTGATGTCACCAAGCAGCAGCAGAAACACACCCAGCAGTGCCACGAGCTGCCTGGGGAGGGGAAAGCTTCAAAAGCCCAAAGGAAATGGCAAAAAAAAAATGCAAAATACCAGCAAAATGTCACTTCCAGTGCATGTGGCTGAATGGAAAGCTCTGCTGGGGAGCTGGGGGTGAATTCTAAATTCTGTTTGAGATCAATTGAACCACCACAGAGCAAAATATTGGGGTTTGGAGCTTTGTTGAATTCTGACAGCTCTGTGTCCAGTGCAAAGCTGAGAGCAAATTGTGCTTTGTGCCCTTTGGTTGATTCTTCTCCAAGAACTTAAAGGAGAAAACTCACAGCAAACAACCCACAATTTAAAATCCCATAAAACCTCCTTCATCCCAGGTGGATAATAATGAGATGCCAGAGAAGTTCCTGCAGAGGGGAAAGTGATGCCCTAATGCATTCCTTGGCCATTCCTAAATATCACAACCTCCTCCATGGGAATGAGCTGGGAGGAGGATCAGCTGGGAGAGGATAACCCCAAAATCTCTGCAATCTCACAGTAACATCCCCAAGAAGTCTATCTTCAGCTGTAGCTCTGTGAAATTAAATAAATTGCGTAAAATATGTCCTGCAGTTGATTTTCCTACCACTTTTCTAGAATCAAACATGACTGCAATGGAATGTGCCACGAGGACCAAAATTCTTCCACAGTGAAGTCCATTTTGTTCCTTTAGATAAAAACAGTGATTTTTTAAAATCTTTACATTTGAAAACTGTAGTTTTTACTATTTAGATTTGCCTGCACTCGTGTTGTTAGCTGCATTTCCTGCTAAGTAAAAGTCAATTCCTATCAATGCCATCCTGAACATCTCCAAATAATCCATAACTCCTCTTTCCAGGAGCTGAAATGACCACAACTATTTCTCTCAGGCAGCTCAGAGAAAGCTTCGCTTTCTCTTACATAGCTTTACTTTCTCTCACACACATGAAAAACACAAGAATATTTCTCCAATCCCTGCAAGAAGAACCAAGCCCTGAGTTTCAAACCTTTCCCAGAGGCTGTTTGATCTCTGCCATGTTCAGCATTGCTGCTGGGAGATGTTTTCAGAAGCAAAGCAGAGCTTTGCTGGCTGAGCTTTTAACAGCAATATTAAAAACTGGAGGGGAAGATGCTTTCACAACAGAAATGGAACAGAACATGGTATTGTTTTTCCCCCAAGTGTTAATAAAAGGCAGTGTTAGAGTCACCAGCAGTCCTTGGCCATGGGTGTTGGCATTAATAATGTTTTTCTGAGTTGGTTGTACCCAAAGGCAGTCAGGTTTATAGACAAGGGCAGATTTGTGTAATGTGGTTGCTGTTCAAAGCCAGCCTTACACAGGGGTTGAGTTTAATTCATGCTTACACCAGGTATCTGAGAGACAGCAGGAATTCAAACTTTAATTTAGACAAAAACCCACAAACCTGTGCTGGCCAAGCCTGGAGTCCAGCACTGAGCACATCCTGGTGTTCTCCTCATGTTTATAATTTTTTGTTACATTTTTCATTACACTTTAAATCAGCTGCATGAAGTTCCCTGAATTGCAAACCTGTTTGGTTTCCTGCTGAGGGAATCCTCCCTGGTCTGTGTTTGGTGCTTCTCTGCAGATAAAATTTAATTACAAATTAATTTGGTTTTCTGCATGACTCATGCACTCTAAATAAAGACAAAGTTGGTTGTAAATAATTTCTGTCAGGCCTTATTATTCCTATATATATATATTCACAATTTTTTTTGTCTCTCATGAATCAGACTATTAGACTAACATTAGATAAATTATCTGAACCACTGAGTCATGCAAACCAAAGTGCTCAGTTCTGTTGTTCCTACAGAAAACGTGGCTTTAGTATTCAAAATTCAGTCTCTTTTTGCTCTTGGAAGTGATTTTATTACCACAAAATTATCTGTGCTTCAGCCACACACCACTCCCTGTAATTACTGAATGATTACCCACCACATTTATATTGTGGAGCATAAAGGGATCCCAGATCTGCTTTAGAAAATGTGGATTAACAAAGGTTCCACTGGAGATCATCCTGTGGAAAACCTTTTTGTATCAGCTGAGATCAGAATTACAAATAAGCTCCTGGAAGGACATTAAGTGCAGGAATTGAATTCCTCTGTTTGACAGAGGTTTTCCCAGCCTTTGAAGAGCTGGGCTCTCCTTGCCAGCAGACACCCAATGAACTGAACTTCACCTGCATTTTACTGCTTGAACTGCTGCAGCCAAGCCCTGGGCCACTCTGTGACCTGCAAAACAAAACCAGGATTGAAATGGTATTTTAAGCCAAAAATCAAGCTGGTTCCATCAGTGAGAAGTGCTTAGCCCAGAACCCTAAAAGCCCTTCAGAACAGCACTTTAGTGGCACATTTCATCTCCCAGGTGCTTCCAAATGTCACTCCCTTGCAATACAGAGAGCAACAATAAACCATTTGCATTCTGCCAAGGATATTTAACCATTTCTATTGTCAAGTGCACCTAAATGATCCATGAGATGACAGAGGAGCACCAGGGTTTGTTCATGTCCATTACAGTTCTCTGTTCAGGTAAGGGGAACATTAGCAGAGGTAACAGATTCCAATCCACCAAAAATAAAAAGCACTCAGAACATGGGGTGCTGAACAGAATTAATGCCAACTCACAAACAATTGCAAATCTTGATGACAGAAAGGTTATTAAAAGGCAAAACCAGGATGCTGTCAAATCCTTCCAAGCAACTGATGCACCATCTGCAAAGTCACTTCCACAATGACAACTGCGGAATAAAAAAAGTGTTTCCTGCATGGTCTGTTTTGCACATATAAAAATATCAAATTGTAGCTTGGCACAGGAGCTCTGCAAAGCACGGAAATTCAGAGGCTGATCTGAAACACGTTGAGGCAGAATGGCTTGCAAACACATTGGTGCAAAGCACAGAAGGCAATCGAACACCCCAGGTGCAAAATGCCCTCACGGTTTTGTAGCAAGGACTGAGCCAACAGCAAAAGTGTACCACATAAAACCTAAAGGGAGAGGAAAGAAGAGGGAAACCAGATCTGTGGCACTCACAAGGACCCTGAAAAATCTTCTCTGAACACCAGCACTGTATAAACGGCCAATCCCACTTTTAGGATCAGAGAGCAGCAAGCTCTCCACAGCCTGCCAAGGCAGGGCGGTGCAAATGGATGAGTTTCAAGGTCCCTTCCCACCCAAACCACTCCCAAACTCTTTATTTTTTCCCCATAATGAAGTCATATCCATCCTGTGGCCTAGCTGGAGATGACAATCCTTTAAAATCCCTGCAGAGCTGGGACTTTGGAAGTGTCACCATGCAGAGGAGGATGATGATGTGATCCCTGATTGAGGCACTGCCAGCCTGGCATGGCTTTGCCCAAAACTGGCATTCCCAAAGCTTTGATGCCATCTGCTGGGAGCTCCTCGTTGTGGTCAAACTCCTGCAGCTTTCACATAGAGAGAAACCCTCTTTTGTACTTTCTTTGGTTATAAATTCATTGGTTTGTTGGATAATTTAAGGCTGTAAGGAGTCAGCCAATTAAGGCATTTAAAAATTATTCAGCTCCTCCTAGTGATGGGGGCATGGAGTAGGGAGTGATGCTGACACTGCAACAAAACCCATGAACAACTCTGACACCAATTTATTTAAAAACTGTTGAGGAAAGTGAGAAATTGAGACTCACCACTCTGACTTCCAGTATATTTTAGGATTTCCAAATACTAAGTGGTAAATGAAACACATTGAGGAGCTCCAGGAGGGTTAAAAACACCTGAAATCACCACTCCCTACTCATGTCCTCTACATCACACAGCTTTTATCCAAAAGCCATCAAAATGCCAATCAAAAATTCCCTGGTTCCATTTGTTTTATACTTTTAAACCTTTTTGTGAGTGGAAAACAAGACTCAGGAAACTCCCAATACATGCCTGACTTTATTACTTTAATAAACAATGCAAGTATTCCAATCTTGATGCTTTACCAAAAAGGTCAAGCCAATGCTTTCCTGAACAAATAAATAACTGCAATAATCAAAATAAGGAAGTTTTTATCAAAATTACAGAACCCAAGACAGGAAAGTAAAAAAAAAAAACAAAACCACCAATAAAAAGAGAGGGATGGATTTTCTTTTCTCAAATGTAATTGCAAAAATGTTAACTAAACATTTCATAGCCTAAGGAAAAGATGTTCTGTGTTTAGAAAAGCTTTAACTGTCCTCAGCCTCCAGATTTATGTTGTTTCCAAACTTGGCATAGAGCTGAACTTTGAGGTCAGACAACACCCTCTGGATTGACTCCACTCGGGATTCCAACGCTTCGATTTCCTCTTGTAAACTCCTCTGAAAAGCAAAAAATAAATCAAAATCAACCAGTTCTGTCAAATAAACCAAGCCAGGTTTGTCAGCAACACAGAACCAACCCAGAGGTGTCTCTTTTCCAACTTATCCCCAAATCTGGCTGCAGGATTTATTGCTGGGCCAAACGCAGGCTGGAGTGACTCAAATCCTAAATCCAACATTAAATCTGGAATGTCAAAGCTCCAGAGGATGAACAGATCATCCCATCCCACCCCAGTGCTCAGCATGGAGCTGCAGACACACCTTTGCCTCCTCCAGCATCTCCTGTGTCTCCTCCAGGGAGTGGCTGATGAAGACATCCCCGATCTGGTACGGAATCAGCAGGGAATCAGCATCGTCCAGCAGCATGATGTCATCACAGGCATCCTCCAGATTCTGCAGCTGTTTCTGTTTGCCAAGACACAAGAAAGATGCTCATTCTGTAAGGTATTTCATTGGACACACTGCCACAGCTGGATGAGGAGCTCAGGGAGTCTGGATTTTGGGAACAAATCCCACCCAGCACCAGGATATCCAACACAACAGTTTCAGAGGGGGAATTTAGCATCAGGATTAAATTCAATCCAGTAGAAATTCCTAGCCAGCACTCATTATCTGTCATTAACAGAATCATTAACTGTCCAGACAAGGGCCATACAGCAGATTTAAATTTCACTAATACCTAACATGCTTTCACCATTCTCTATTTCCAAAGTATCAAAAACCTCCTATCAGAACCAAAGCATTATTTAAACTCCCAGTAACTCACTGCCCCCATTTTCTATATTACAGCTGAAAATTAATTCAGGCCAATGAAAAATCAATGAGATCTAAAGCAAACATATACCTTTTTCACTTCTATTTCTTCTTTCAGCTCTGTGATCCTGCTGGTATTTCTTGCAAACTTGTTAATTTTCTGTTGATCCTCAAAGGTGACATTGACATCTTCTGCAGCCTGCGAGGAGAAGAGATCCAAATGCTGGTTTCAGTTAATTCCCTGAGTCTCGCTAAAAGGCTGTTCCTACAAAGTGTGTGGAAAACAGTCTGCCAGCCACTACATTCTGCTGGTGCAGAATTGCTTCAAGAGCCTCTTGAAGGACAGCAGAAATTCCCCCATTAAGCTGGATAACACCCAATTAAAGCTCCGGCCATCCACAGCATCCTAACGGCAAGGTTGTTCTGTGACACTGACACTGAACTGCACTCCCTGCTGCAGGATTGCTCAGAGAGAGGATATCGACACGGAGCTGTGGTGACAGGGGGATGTACTGACGGGGGAATGGCTTCACACCGACAGCGAGCAGGTTTGATGGCGTTTGGGAAGGAATTGCTCCCTGTGGGGTGGGGAGGGCTGGGATGGAGTTCCCAGAGAAGCTGTGCTGCCCCTGGATCCCTGCAGTGCCCAAGGCCAGGCTGGATGGGTTTGGCACACCCAGGGACAGTGGAGGTGTCCCTGAATGGCAGGGTGGCACTGGATGGGATTTAAATCCCTTCCAGCCCAACCCATTCCCTGCAATGCCCCCACCAGCTGCTCTGACAAAGCACAGCCTTGGCAAGGCCCGCAGCCCCTCAGGGCACAGCCCGCTCCAGCGCCCTCAGCTCCCCGGGCAGGCCGGACCCGCACTGCCCACCGCACGGGCCGCGGCAGCCAGCAGGAGCCTCCGGACAGGGCGGGACAGAGCGGCCCGGGAGCAGCGAAGGAGCCGCAAGCTCCTGGGGAGGGAGGGCAGCCCGCCGGGAGGGGAGCAGAGCCCCAGCCCGTCCCGCACCCACCTTCTTCATGGAGGCGGCCATGGCGGCGGGATGGCCGTGCGGGCACAACCATCCACCGCCGCGCACGGGGGAGCAGCGGCCGCGGGGAGAGGAAGAACGACAAGGGAAAACTTCAGGAAACGGCCACAACCCTGAGCAAATCCAGGAATATCCTTCTTTTGACCTCTCTCAGCGCGGCGGGGAGAGGCCTCGAGGCAGGGAATGGCGGTGAAGCCACCCCCGCGGCGTTTGGTACGGTCCGGCTGCGGGGCGGGATGGCACTGCCGCTGCGGGGCGCCGGGGCCGCCAGGGGGCGTCATGCGACGGGAATGGATAATGGGATCATGGGATAGTGGGATAGTGGGATAATGGGATGGGATAATGTGATATTGGGCTAGTGGGATAATGAGATGGGATAATTACGGTTTAAAAAAAAAAAAAACAAAAAATGTGCGCTTATATTCATGTAAATACGGTACTTTTTTACGTGCGCGCCCATTAGCGTCATTACGGTAATGTTCACCGTATACAACCCAATAGGCGCGCATCGGAAAGTTTACCGTATGAACCAGAATATAAGCGCCTTCCAAATTACCGTATATAACCGGATATGCGCGCACACGAAAAGTTACCGTATATAACCGTATATAAATGCATTAAAAAGTTACCATACATAAGCGCCCCCCGAAAAAATATAACCGTATATTACAGTATACAAGCACTCCAGAATCTCTTATACCCGGGTATAAGTGACCGAAAATCGCCAGAATTTCCCCCAAATTACCCGGCAGGCCCCTCGACCCCGCCGCGCACACCATCCCGGGCCGTGCTGCCTGGCGAGGTCGCGACGCCGCAGGTTGGAGTGAAGGCAGTTGCAGGTGGGAGGCGACAGCAACGACAGAGGAGCCATCTGGAGGGGAGAGCCGGCGGGGAGGGGACACTGCGGGAGACCCCAGACCCGAATTGAGTGAAATTCCTGCGAAAAAATGGTGAAAATCGGTGCAAAAATGGGGAAAATAGACCCAAAAATGGGAGAAACATCCGCAAAATAGGAGGGAAAATAGGGAAAATCCACCCAAAACTGGGAAGAAACACCCCAAAATGGGGTCAGACCCAAATTTCCCCAATGTTCCCGAACACCCTAAATGTCCCCAAGTCCCCAAAATCCCCCAAAATCCCAAATCTCACCATTCTCCCCCACATGTCCCCAAATGCCCCAAAAATCCCCAAAACCCCCAAACTCCCCCAAAATCCCCAAACTCCCTAATGTCCCCAAATCCCAAAAATCCCCAAAGCCCCCAAAATCCCAAATCTCACCGTTCTCCCCCACATTTCCCCATCCGCTCACCCAGCAGCTTTGGCCAAAGGGTGGCCACAGGTGGGAGAGGGGCAGACAAATTGTCCCCACGCTGTCCCCGAGGGTCACCGGTGACGTCATCCGCAGCAGGGTGAGGTCATGACCTCTGCGGAACCGAGGGTGGGGCAGCAGCTCCGCCAGGGGGCGCTCCTGGCCTGAGGAGTGACCAGCGGAGTGACCATCGGAGTGACCAGAAGAGTGACCATCGGAGTGACCAGAAGAGTGACCATGGGAGTGACCCTCGGGGTGTCCAGAGTGACCCTCAGAGTGACCATTGCAGTGACCCTCGGGGTGTTTGGGGCTGGGGGATTAGACACCAAAAATACCCCAAAATCAACCCAAAATGATCCCAAAATTATCCCAAAATGGTCAGGAATGACCCCAAATGGTCCCCAAATGATCCGAAATTACCCCAAATTATCCCAAAACAGTCAGCAATTACCCCAAATGATCCCAAATCCATCCCAAAATGGTCAGGAATGACCCCAAATGACCCCAAAACGAACAGTACCAGACCTTCTGGGTGGCCCCCAGGCTGACTGTTCCATTTTGCTTTGGTGCATCACCATTGTGCCTTGCTTCCCACTGAAGGAAAATCCCCAAATGTCTCCCCAGAGAACGACATGATTATTAATTTACACAAAACCGTAATCCTAGCTCTAAGTCTCTCTTTTCCTCAGAACACAACCTCTCATCTCCCTGGCCATTCTCCTGCTCTTCCCTCTCCTGGAGGATGCTGCTAGGAAAGCTCTCTGGTTCTTCCCCTGGCTGCATTAACTGCATAATTCACTCTCGCTCGGAGCCAACGCAATTTCCTTCAAGAAAAAAACGAGTGGATTTCGCAAGAATTCGATGACTCCGAGGCTTGGAAAAGAAATCTTTTTTTCTCCCACATGCTGGGGCAAGCTCTGCGGGGTGAGCAGCTGCCAGGAGTTACTCGCTGCAGCCCTTTCTGATGTCAAGAAAAGTGAAAACAGTGCACGAGTGCAAACGGCAGGCGTGGAGTGAGAGGAACCCGCTGAACCCAGCCGCCTCGTTCCCTGCCCGTTGCATAAAGGAAGGACTTGCTCCTTCTTGCTCTGCTCCCTGTTGTTGCTGCTGCTGCTGCGGTTGTCTTCGCCTCTCTGGGATCCCATCCATGCCCTGCCCCAGGTCTCACAGCTCCTCGGTGGGTTTTTGCACATTTTCTCCCTCCTTGCTGCAGCCTTTGGCAATCCAGCTCGGTGGGGAAGAGCATTACCATGCTTTTGCTGCCCCAGTGAGTCCTTTGGAGTTGCCAAGCTCCTCAGCCCTTTCCCTGAAGTTCCACAGAGCTTTCTGAGGCCGTGGTGACCTTGAAACACCCGCATGTCCACTGGGTTTGGTGACTCAAAGTGCATTAGAGATGGGGAAGAACTACTGGGGTTGGTTTATCCAGCTTTAGCCTGTGTGGAGGAGATCACTTAGAGCAAAATGTACTATTTTAATTTTGTCATTACACTAAAAAGTGCAGCTTCCAGGTCCTGGTGTCAGAATTCATGTCTGCCCTTCTTGGACCAGCACTGCAGGAGGAATGGATGCTAAAGAAAAAGATCCCCTTTTAGGGATGTTCATCTTTTCCAAACGAGACAGCTCCTAATTATTTATATGTCAAATCCCCAGAATCAGGAGTTTTTCCTTCTTTTGTAATCTGAGGAAAGGAAGGCAGATTTTCTCCCATTCCTACCCTCATTCTTTCAAAATACCTCATGTTAGTCCAAAGCAGCCTCACCTTTCCATCCTTCCAGCCTCTTCCACATTCACACACATCCAGCAGCAGTTATTCAATTTCATTAGGTTCTTTCTGCCAGCCATCCCAATAAACTTCATCCCCTGAGAGGGAAACTTTCCCTTGCCCTGCCCATGGTGCTTGGCAGGGGCTGTGCAGTGTCAGCTGCCCGTGGATTCCAGGGGAGTTTCTGCTGCAGTTTGTGCCTCAGATGGAGCTGGAGATTCCCTCCTGCTGGGAAATCCCTGGGGCTGAGCACATTGAAAGGCCTTTAATCCACCTCTGCAAACAGCAGAGCAAACACAGGGTTTTATAATCCACCATTCTCTCCCAGCAGAGCAGCTGCTGCCTTGCCCTGGTTTTATTTCAAATAAGAGGTAAAATCTCTCCCTGCCACCCTTCCTCAGCAGTACTTGGCTTCTCAGGATCAGCAGGGAATATTCCAAAGTCCAAAATATTAAACCCTGCATTTCTCTTCCTCCACAATCCACCTTGCTTGGTAAATATTTCTAGTGATGGAACATCTCAGTTCTCCAGGAACTTTTTGTGGACTGCTGGAAATCTCTCTCCAGGGCCTGAAGCTGCAGCATCAGTCTCACCTTTTTTAACTTTTGTGCTTCATCTTCAAGGAAAACTGCTCCCAAACCCCCTGAAATTAGCTCTGCAGTCACACCCACGCAGGTAGAAATACTTCCTAAGAGCAGCACTGGCAGTACCAGTTTGAAAAGTTTGAAAAGTTTGAAAAATTGCACCTGAGGATGAGAAGTGTTTGCTGCACAACCATCATCCTGCTGGATTCTCTCATCTTAAAGCACAACAGATTTATTTGCCACTCAATCTGTAGGTTCTGAGCTCTCAGAGGTCTCTCAGTAATATGTCCTGTCCGTGGTGTTACTCAGCGTTTTTTAATGTGTACAAATCTGTCTTTTTTCCCTTTTATCTCTCTGGTTTTTTTCCCTTTGGACAGGGAAAGTGCAGGCAGAACCACAGCAGAGTTTGGAAGAAGAGTTTTCCTCAGGGACACATCAGAAGAGCTCCTTTGCTGCTTTACCAACCAGAGAAATGAACCCACAAAACATTTCCCCAAGGGCAGCACTGAGAGCTGAACCCAAACCCTTCCCAGGAGAGGGCTGAGCTGAAACTGGGGCAGGATTTCAGATTCCAGGCCTTTTATCTGATGATAAATATATTCAGTAAGATGCGATAAATATGATAAATATCTGCTGAAGCGCTGCTGCACTGCTCTGATCCCTGCAGGAGCAGGGAGCAGGAGGAACCAGGATGTGGCCCAGAGGGTATTGAGTTCAGCCAAGCACAGCCCGAGTGCCTTTTGCCTGACTAATGGCACAGGGAGACAGAGCTCTGGTATTTTCTGGTGGCTCCGAGGGAGCCAAATGCACTCAGCTCCCAGCAATCGCCTGGTTAAAGGTCAAACTCATCTCTTTGGGGTTTTGCAGGACTGCTGGGTTATGGGATCTTTTACAGATCTGTTAGGGCTTTCATCAGAAAATACCCCAGAGACACAGACAAGGGTTGTGTCGCCCTCCCCCTGCCCTGGGATGAAACAGCAGTGCTCCTTCATGGTAAAAAAACATTTAAAATCTCCTATTTGTTTGCCATTTTTTGGAAATTTAGACACCAGGTGTTGATGGGAAATAGAAATCGTAGGCAAGGTGATGATAATGTTAATAACCAGCACCCCTCCCCTCTGAACTCTGCCAGGACAGAGCTCTGTGTGTGTCACTCAGGAGGAATTCACTACAAACGGCACAACCAGCAGCTGGGGCTCAGCGTTCTCTCAGTTGGTCACCAATTTCACCTCCTAAACCATTTTCCTCCCGTCTTGGCAGCAGTTCCAGGTGCTGACTTCAGGAGAGCATCAGCTCGGAATTTCAGGGGAATTTAGGGACCAGACATTAATATCTGTAAAACTCTAGAAATGTAAGTCTCTATTCACACTGTGGAGATTTTGTAACAGGTCAGCACAAGAACCAGAAACATTTATTTTTGCAAGATAAATGCAAGCAAATGTGCAAACCCAGCAGTATTGCTGTCTTTTCTGTGACCAACTGGGTAGCATCTCGTGGAGACAGAGACCTCAAAGCCTCAGCCAGTGCCAGGAATCTGTTTTCTTTCACAGCCTTGGCTGAGGTCAGTTTTACCTCAGCACAAACACATCCAGCAGATCGAAAGTGAAGCGATCTGTGTGAACACTGCATCAACAAATCCAGTAAATGGCATCAGCTTCAGTGTGATTCAAGGGCTTGAATAACCAGCTTGAGCAAATTCCTGCAAGGACTCAGGCAACAGCTATTTTTACAGGCAATTAGACACTCACTCAATTAAAATCTTCCAATTCTAAGCTTTACTTTCGATATAGAACTTCATTTTAAATTTCAAGTGTTGTTTGAGTTAAAGGGATGCTTGATATTCCCTGAGTCTGAAAGCTTTCCTTGTTTTGGCAAACAGGTTTTGGTCACTTACTTTACATAGTTATTCATTCCACTACTACAGAAAATATTCTGAATTTTTCAGTGTCATCACTCGAGTGCTGCTTTGGGTGTTAACTAGATGTGAACAAGGCATGTAAATGCCATGGCAGAAGGTTAAATGTCTAATTGCACATCAAGAATAATAGAAATGATTGCTCTTCAGCAGCTTTTCTGTAAGCAGAGTTAAATTAGGATTAATTTCTCCATGGGGAAAAAATCACCAGGATTTCATATACTCATAGAATTGCAGAATGGTTTGGGTTTGGAGAGACTCCAAAAATCATCCTATTTCACCCCCTGCCATGGCAGTGACACCTTCCACTGTCCCAGGCTGCTCCAAGCCCTGTCCAACCTGGCCCTGGCCACTTCCAGGAATTCCTAAATGCTGAGGCTTTTTAAACTAAATAAATGTGCTTTCCACAGCTCCAAATGGAAGGTGACAAAAGCTTCCAGACTCCTGTTCAAAGAGAGCTATTCATCCTGGGACGGTAACTCTTGCACAAATCCTTCCCTCCCACACCTCCCTCCCTGCTCAGGGCAGTATTGCTGAAAGAGATGAGAAACTGAAACATCCCAGAGAGTGATTCTAATTTTCAGGAAAAAATGCAAAACCTGCCAAGTCCTGAGTGTTTCCAAGCTGACTGTCAGAACATCTCATCCTGGACCTCAATTTCTTGGTCTATTCTACCAACTTCTCCCTGATTCTCCCCCTGTAAACTCATCTCTAGAGGACTGAGAGTGCATGAAGCATTGCTGGTTCATGTGAAGGAGATAATAAATATTTACTCACAGAAAAGATGCTCCAAGTTAAATTCTTATTTTGAGCAATCTTTGCCTGATTTAAGTCAAGAAACCTCTTCATTTTCTTGAGCCAGGCACTGGTTTAGAGGCTCCTCAGCAGTGGAGTGTTGCAATGTTTATGGCAGAGGTGGAAATCTCCTCACAGGTCATGGCCAGCTGGAAGATTCCTTGGCTGATGGAATCTGAGCAGCTCATCCACCTCTCTGCTTCTCTGGATTCTTCTCTCAGGATTGCCCAGCAGACCTTTATCTTCCTTTGCTAATTTGGCTCTAAAATTCTTGGGAAGTCTCTGAGTTTTCTGAATTAATCCAAAATGCTGAAGTGCCACAGGAGAATGAGATGGTGACACTGCTGCTGTCATCTTGGAGAGGAGCAGTCATCTAGCGCGTGAGATAAGAAGAGTTCAGTGCTAAAAATTAATATTTGAGTAAGAATAGAATAAAGATTTCTTTTGCTTTCATTTCTCAGTGAATGGGAATAACTTGGAGGTCTCAGTTTTCAAAGCCATTTCAGTTTCTCTTCTGCAGAACAGGAATTACTGTACTTTCCCATTTCCCAAGCTGAGGCTGAATTCATCAATATTTACAAAACTCTAAGATCCTCAGCTGGAAATAGACACAGAATTAAAAGTGTATAAACAAGCATGAGCAAACCCTTCAATAACAACCAGAGTTTGCAAATTGCAATCAATTTGCTTTCCCCAGATTGTGAAATACCTTCCTGTGACAGAGACTCTCCCTGTGTCATCTTCTCATTCTCCCGTGGCACTTCAGCATTTTGGATTAATTTAGAAAACTCAGAGACTTCACAAGAATTAGAGGGTCAAATTAGCCAAAGGAGAAAGAGTAGAGGTCAGGAGACAGGAATTGTGCAATATGTCACACAGCAAACCTGCTGGGGCTCCAGGCATTAAGAATGAAAATCCACTTAAATATCAACGTAAAGGTCTAAAAGAATGAAAATCCAACTTAAAGGTCTTCCCCCTGAGGAGTTATTTTGGTGGTATTTGGGGAATTTGAAGTGAACTACATGCAAATCACCCAGGTCACTTTGCATGAGCTCTGAGCTTCTGATCTGCAAGCTGAGACGTTGTGTTCTAATGAGCTTCCCAAGCTCCTCCATCCCTTAAATCCAGAGGAGGAGCTTGGAGTTTGAGTTCCAAGCTTTACTCAAAGTGGACTGTAGAAATAGCAATTCTTTCAGCTCAGAAAGCTGCCCAGAAACTTGGACTTCAGGTGCTGATTGAATATTTCGAGGAGAGGAAGGTGTGAGCCAGCTGTGTGTATCTGCACAGCATCCCACTGCTGTGGGTTTTTCAAGGAATATTCTCCCCTGACACGTGGGAGAGCACAAATCAAACCAAAAGCAAGAGAGCAGCATAGAAAAATCAGCTCTTCACTTTTGGTATTCAGCACTTTCCTGGTCTTTGACCTAAAAATCTTCCTTGCTGTATGAGAGAAGTGAAAAGGGTTTTTCATTTTTCACTCACAGTTGCCAGTTGCTGTTATATCGGAAAATACTGGGAAGTCTTGTGGGTGGACATCTGCAGGACAAAGGTGACATTTTCACTGCTCCAGGTGCCTCAGTGGAGGGATACACCCAAAATTCACTTCAAGAACCCTGAACTGGTCTTGCTTTACTCTTCAGATAACCCTTGATACATTCTAAAAGAATTAAAGGCTTGGGTTTGAAATCTCTTCAAAAGGAGGGGAGAAGGGAAGCTGCAAACGCCCTGGACTTGACTTGGGCAGGAATTGAGGCAATCATGAGCTCTCCCAGCTCCAGGCCCAGCCGAGCTCCAACCACACCAACTTCCCTGCCAGGGACTTACATCACGGCCACAGGAGTTAAATACAACCTTTTCCATTCTGTAATTTAAAAACAGCTCCAGAGAGAGAAGATTTCCTATTAACAGGGTGGTTTCCTCCCCATGGCTGTGAAGAACATGGAAAAATTGACCTGTGCCCAGTTTAGTCTTGACTTGCCCATTCCAGACTCTTCTGAAGAGCTCGTTTCACAGGCAGGGAGCTGTGACCCTTCAAATGAGTTCATTTTCATTCCTTAAATAGACAGAGCGCACAAATTGTCTCTCCTTGTCTGGTTTCTCAGAACTGATCGTTGAATGGAGCCTGAACTGGCTGCAAGGACAGCAAGGTGTGTTTCAGTAGCACTGCTTCAAAGAAAACAAATCACAGGAATGTCAACTTGTGGTGTTTCCCCCCACCCTCCCCCAAAAAAATGCAAACCTTTGAACCAGCTTTAATTTTAAAGCCTGCCTGGAAAGTGCTGTGACCTTGTGGCCCACAGAGGATGATCCCATTGCAGAAAATCACTGGGATAGAAGGGCAGGATTGGGAAGGAGGTACAGAATTCACTGAAAAATTCTGCAGGGTGATGCTTTTGCATGTTTTCTCTGTTGATCGATTCTACCTTGGTCTTTTGGTGGTTATAAATTTGACTTTGAGACGTGTTGTGTGTCAAATGCACCTTCTGATCACCCTCTGTCCAACACACCCATTGTCTGCTCACTGTGCTTCTCACAGTCAAACCCTCACAGAGAGGGGATTAAGAGCTGAGTCACAAAAGGCAGCTTGGGAAAGAAGAGAAAAGGTGGCGTGGGGTGCAAGGAAACCAAATCCCTATTGTAGCCAAACTGTCTTTCCTGAAAATCCTCTGGATTACAGGTAGCACTGCCTTGCAGCAGGATCCAGCCTCTCTGACCTGACGTTTTCCCTCTCCTCTCCTCTCCTCTCCTCTCCTCTCCTCTCCTCTCCTCTCCTCTCCTCTCCTCTCCTCTCCTCTCCTCTCCTCTCCTCTCCTCTCCTCTCCTCTCCTCTCCTCTCCTCTCCTCTCCTCTCCTCTCCTCTCCTCTCCCCTCTCCTCTCCTCTCCTCTCCTCTCCTCTCCTCTCCTCTCCTCTCCTCTCTCCCTCTCCTCTCCTCTCCTCTCCTCTCCTCTCCTCTCCTCTCCTCTCCTCTCCTCTCCTCTCCTCTCCTCTCCTCTCCTCTCCTCTCCTCTCCTCTCCTCTCCTGCCTTCTCTTAGCCTCAAGCTTTTTGAGCATTTCTGTGCAGTTTCTGATTAAAAGACTATAGGATTAACTCATTTTTGTCAGGATTTAATAGCTAACACAGACAGAGAAGGGAATTTCTCCTTCTCCGATGATGCACACATGCCCTTTTCACAAACCGCTGGTTCCTCAGCCGGAGAGGGTAAGTGCTGTTCACACCCCACGGCTTGCTATTCCTCAGCTCCCTGCACTTTCTTATTCCGTCCTTTTAAAGTGCAAATGCTGAGGGAAAACCGAACTATTCTGCCACCTGTGCTCTGCAGGATGAACACCACAGCCCCTCTGCGTCCATGCGGGTGCTCCCTGGCCGCCTCGGACTCTAAAAACCTAATTAAAAAAAAAAAAAGATAAATAAATAAAAGGAGAGCTACGAGACCGTTCACACGAGCGGCAGGCAGGGAACAGTGCGGCTGCCTGCGGCGTGGCTGCTCCTGTGTCCCTTCCTCCCGGGACCGGAGCCGCCAGTCCCGCGGAGCTCAGCGGAGCCGGAGGCGCGCATCGCTCGGGATATTAGCGGGTCCGATCCGCGCATCCCTCGGGATATCAGCGGGTCCGATCCTTCGGGATATCAGCGGGTCCGATCCGCTCATCCCCGTGATCCCAGCGGGTCCCATTCCCGTATCCCCGGGATCCCGGCGGGTCCCATCCGCGCATTCCCAGGATCCCAGCAGGTCCCATTCCCGCATTCCCAGGTTCCCGGCGGGTCCCATTCCCGCATCCCCGTGATCCCAGCAGGTCCCATTCCCGCATCCCCGTGATCCCTGCGGGTCCCATCCGCGCACCCCCGTGATCCCAGCAGGTCCGATTCCCGCATCCCCGGGATCCCAGCAGGTCCGATTCCCGCATCCCCGGGATCCCAGCAGGTCCGATTCCCGCATCCCCGGGATCCCAGCAGGTCCGATTCCCGCATCCCCGGGATCCCGGCGGGCGGAGGCGCTGGCGCGATGCCTCCCGTGCCTCGCCTGAACCCTTTCATGACCCGCCTGCCCCGCGGGCAGGGCCGGGGCAGCCGCCCCACCTCACCCCACCCAGGGCTGCCATTGGCCCCGATGAAAGTCCAGCACCTCGGGCTGCTATAAATGCACCTATTCGGGGCGGGGGCAGCACCGCGGCCATGGGCGCCTGCAGCATCCTCCTCCGCCGGCTCCCCTCCCGCACCTGCGGCCGCAGCGCGGCTTCGCTGAGCGCCCTGCGGCCGGCAGAGACCCTGCCCGGCCCCCCGAGCTGGCCGCTGATGGGCAGCCTGCCCGACGTGCTCTGGAAGGGAGGGCTCAAGAGGCAGCACGAGACGCTGGTGAGGCATGGCATGGCATGGGATGGGGATGGGATGGGATGAGGATGAAGATGAAGATGAGGATGGGCACGGGATGAGGATGGAATGAGGATGCGGATGCGGATGCTCGGCCGAGGATCCCCCGCACTCACCGGGGGTCTCTCCTGCCCCCCAGGCTCAGTACCACCGGCGGTTCGGGAAGATTTTCCGCATGAAGCTGGGCGCGTTCGACTCGGTGCACATCGCGGCGCCCTGCCTGCTGGAAGCGCTGTACCGCCGCGAGAGCGCCTGCCCGCAGCGCCTCGAGATCAAGCCCTGGAAAGCCTATCGCGACTATCGCGACGAGGGCTACGGGCTGCTCATCCTGTAAGTGGCACCGGCAGCATCCCGGCATCTCCCCGTGCGGGTGGGAATCGGTGCGGCAGAGGGAGGGCTCCGGTGCCCGGGGGATGCTCCGGTGGGGACCGGGGGTCCCGGGCTGTCCCCCCGCCCCCGAGGATGCCGTGCCGCCGGTGCGATGGAGCATCAGCGCTGCCGCGGGGCGCACGCTGCGGGTTTGGGGTTTCCTTCTGCTTTCATTCCTCTTTGAGCCTTTCACTTCTCAGCCTCGCTGTTTTTCACCCCGACCCAGGGAAGGGAAGGACTGGCAGAGGGTGAGAAGTGCCTTTCAGAAGAAATTAATGAAGCCCGGGGAAGTTGTGAAACTGGACACGACGATCAACGAGGTACCGTGCTCTGAGAAATCCCTCCTCGCTGCCCTGGAAGGCTGGGGAATAAAGGCAAATCCGGTTTATCTGGATAGCTGTTGATTTGCCCCGCAGCGATAAAACGGCGGGTTCGGACTCAGATCATGAAGGGAATAACAAGTACAAACTGATTGCCGGGCTCTGCGACCACCCAGAAACCTGGGGTGGAGGCTGGCTGTCTCCGCAGAACAATGGGGTTATTCCACAATACTCCTGCAAACAGTTTTTCCCAACTTTTCTTGCATTCAGGAGTTTTTGCCTTTACCCCTGCACTGTTCTGCTCCTCCCATCAGAGAACACCTCTGTCCTTAACCTCTGTGCTCCTCGCGGAGCTTGAGGAGCATCTGCGATAAACAGCTTAATCCTCTCTGTTGTGAAACTCGGGGCTGTCTCAGAGGGAGGATTCCATCCCCGTGCAGGGAAGCTCCGTTCATGGAAGCACAAGCAGAGGTAGCATGAGAATTGTGTAAAACCCAAACGTTTGTTCACACCGGGGGAAGCTGAATGCTGTTCAAAGAGCAGGGAACAAAAGGATTCCTCTCATGCAAGATTGTTATCTGCTTGAAAGACAGTTGAAATGCTGAATTACGCCGGATTTTTATTAGTTGATGTCATTTTATCCTCTTCTTTTGTCTCTCTTCTCTCCACCATTTAGGTCCTGGAGGACTTTATGTACAGAATAGATGAAATTTGTGACCACAATGGACAGATGGAAGACATCTATTCAGAATTCAACAAATGGTCGTTCGAAAGTGAGTAGTTTTTTGCCTGAGTGTGGTGCACCTGCCAGGGCATTTCAGTTAAAATATGATCGGGGTGAATGTGTTGGCTGATTGTTTCCAAACTCTTAGCTGTAATATCATGGAAAGTGAGTTGCAGAACAGCCAGGGACTGTCAGTGCAAAATTCATCAGCATAAATAGAAATTCTGTCTAGCTGCATGGCTTATAAAAAATTATAATTGCTGTTACCTGCATTGCTTATAAAAAATTCACCTATTCCAGTGATTTATTATTAAAAACTGGGGGGATTACCATGCATTTATCTAGAGTGGGATCAGATAACACACAGGGCTTTTTTGTCCCTCTGATATTTGTTAATTGTCAGCAGTGCAAGATCAATTAAATATTCCAATAACAGAGTGTTCACTGTAGACAAAGACTGGAAAATCCCATTTACAATGTTTACGTTGGGATTGAGAAGCACTGGAATAAGTTACCAAGACAGGAGCCTCATCCTTAGAAACCTTTCAGAGTACACAGAGCAATGTGCCAGGAATGGCACAGGGCAGAACAAACTGGCTCAGAGATTCCCAAAAAAGGGAGGTTGGGTGTAGCAACTGAATGAGCTCTGCCAGACTCATCTGCTCTTGGCTGGCTCCTCTCAGCAGCCTCTGGACTGAGCTCCTCAAAGTGGTTTTGGTTTGGTTTTTTTTTCAAATGTCAGTGGTGATGGGTTGCTTTTGGAAAATAAGAAATAGGAAGTGACAGCTTAAAAAAAAGAGGAATTAAAAAGGCAGGTGGAAAGTGGTGGAAACCGGCGGAGTGTGGGATGCTGCCAGTGTTTGCAAGTGGTTTGTGGCTGTGGGAAGGAGTAGGGAATGCTGGAGTGGATGTCCTCCTCAAGGCCAGCTCTCCTGCCACTCCATTTCCTTCAGTAAAGTTGCCAAACATGTCCCAAATATCCAGCCCTGCTTGGCAGATCTGCTGCTCGTGGGGGGATCAGTGGTGATCCTGATTTGGGTAGAAATATTGCTGGAAGAGTCCCTTAGATGGAAACCCTCTTTGGAGCTGAGACAAACGAGCAGAAGGGATTTTAAAAGTGCTGCTCTGACAGGTTTGGATCAAGGGACATTTTCAGAAGGATCATCCAAGCCATTCCTTGATGATAAATGATTCCTCCCACGCACCCTTTTGTTTATATCCTTTAATCATAATATTGCTTAACAACAGGTATCTGTCTGGTGCTCTATGGGAAGAGGTTTGGCCTCCTGCAGGAGGATGTAGAAGAAGAAAGTCTGAACTTCATCAAGGCTGTAAAAACGGTATGGAAGAGTCTTTCCTGGGGCTGGGGTGATTTTTCTAGCCCTGCTGCTGATGAGAGGCACCAGTTGAAATGAGTCACCTGGACAAAGCAGCTCGAGCTTCTGTGTTACGTATCCAAAATTACTCCTGTGTGCCAAGCTAATCCTGAACATCTGCCTGCTCTCTGAAATGCCTCAGTCTGACAGGGAAAATGCTTTTTTAGCCATCAGGGTAATCCTGGAAGGAGCTGTCAGGTTGATTCTGAGCCACCTGTGGTGCAACCGTGCTGTGCGCTGGGTGGGACTGCAGCCTTGGTGTGGGATTGTGCAAATCCCCTGGATTTGGGGTTAGTCATTCCTGCAGGCAAAGCTGCCGTGCCCTCTGCTGCAGTGGGACAGAAATCTGCCTCATTTGAGTCAGCAAACAGAGGCAGCCAGCCCAGCCTCAGGTTTGATTCCATCTGTTGCCAAGGGAGAGAGAGGCACTGCCAAAAGGGAGTTTGTCCCACTCTCAACAGGTGCCTGAAATAAAGAGAATTCATTCCCTACTGAGGAAGCTGTCCCTCATTTTTAGCTGGATATGCTCCCAGTAGGTTGAGACCCATCCTTTCTGTCCAGGCTGGAAAATCTGCCAGAATTTCCCCTCCTACCTTCCAACCTGGTGTTGTTCAGGGCTTGCAAGCAGATGGATTCAAGAGATTAAAGAGAGATTTCCCCAACTCTTTCTCACCACAGATGATGGCCACTTTCGGGATGATGATGGTGACCCCTGTGGAACTGCACAAGGGGCTCAACACCAAAGTCTGGCAAGCTCACACTAAAGCGTGGGATGATATATTTAAAACAGGTCATTATTGAAAAAAAAATTATCTCCTTGCCCTTTATCTTTCTTTTCTCCTTGCTGGAATTGATTTTTTTCCTGCTTGCTGCTGTTAATCTCTGCCTTCAGCACGGATTAAAACACCTTTGCTGCACCTAAACACAGATCTATTCCCACGTGGGAGCAGTTTTTAGTGACTAACACTCAGGTTGTGGGGCAATAGCCAATTCCCAGGGAAATCCCAGGATTCTGGGAGCCACCAATGTCATGGCACCACTTTAATCTGTCGTAAAAGTAAATTAAAAGTTCATAATCTCTTTACAGGTAACAGTATAAATGAAAATATTTATCCTTCAAATACAGCTCAGAGTTGTTTTCTTGAGAAATGAGAATTTTGCATGCAACAAACACCTGTTTGCTAAGAAAAAAAAAGGCAATTACAGCTTTTCTGAACAACCTAAAACATCGTTGTAAAACTAAAAACCAGAAGTAATTTAAATGATAAGGTGCAGTTTGGAATTTTGCCAGCATTTTTTGATTATTTAAAATGAATTGCCCTTCAAAGTTTAAAAATTACTCAAACTCCAGATGTGAAGTTAAGTTTGTATTTTATCATAATTTTAAATTTAGTTAATTTAAACAGCAGCAGGAATAGCTAAAGGTTGAGACAGCTCTTGGAGCCTGGGTGGTTGTAACGCTGAGATATTTCCCTTAGGGATTTGAGTCCTTCATACTTCAAGGTTTTTGGTCCTGCCAGCCACACATGCCCTTATTTTATTGCTTCTTAGTTTATGGGCTTTAGGAAATACCAGTTTTTAAACCAGTTTTGCTCAGAAAAACCAGTTTGAAACCTTCACTTAAAATTAATAACTCCTTGCCAGGAACTGGTTTTAACTGTTGGGATATTCATGTGCAAAATTCAGTTCTTTTTATTAAAAAACAAACAAACAAAAAAACCAAAATAAAATCTGCATGTTGAAATTTAGTATCACTTTGTGCCTTCCCCTGGTAAATCCATGGCTTACATTCCCCTCAGGGAGTCTGGGTGCTAAGTCTCTTTGATTTTTTAACACCTTGGTCCCCTTTGAAAATCCCAGGTAATAAATTTTACACCCTCGTGTTGCTGTTTGCTCAACATTTCCCTCAGCGTGTCGCTGATTTCCTCCCCTAATTTAAGAGAACACAATTCCTAAGGGTTTGCAGGAACTCCTCTGTTCCAAAGGGATTTGGAGGACTGAGTTTTCTGGTTTTCAGTGTAAATACGCTCACTATTCACTCCCTGCTTGAAAACAGAGCCCAGCTTGGCGCTTCTCTCAAAACCTGCACTTGAGCCGTGGGTTTGCTTTGATTTTATGGCATTTGGAGTGATTTTTCCATAAATCCTGCCGTGTTCTCCCTGCTCAGCCAAGCACTCCATCGACCGCCGGCTGGAGAAGCACAGTGGGAGTCCCCAGGAGGATTTGCTGTGTGACATCTACGCGGGGGGACAGCTGTCCAGGAAGGAGCTCTACGCTGCCATCGCCGAGCTGCAGATCGCCGGCGTGGAGACGGTAAAGATCATTTTCTGAGAGTTTGAAATCCTCTCAATTCCCTCCTTCCTTCCTCAGCCCAACCCCAGCACCCCTGCTAGGGAGTTCATCCTCAGCGGCACAAGTGCAGATGAATTTTTACCTGAAATCACTGGATTTTCTCTTCCGGAGGATAACTACTCATAATCCCTCAGGCTTCCAAAACTCCACAAAGCTGTGACCAACCATGAATGTTGCTTTGAACTTCTGGCAATTTCTTCTTTCTCTCCTCCCCGAAAGGAGGGTTGAACCTTTCTTTTTGCTTTGTTGCAGACAGCCAACAGTTTGCTGTGGGCTCTGTTCAACATTTCCCGCAATCCACACGTCCAGCAGAAGCTTTTCCAGGAAATCCAGAGTGTTTTGGCTCCTCATGAGAGCCCAAGTGCAGAGAGCCTGAGGAACATGCCTTACCTGAAAGCCTGTCTGAAAGAATCCATGAGGTAAAACTCCCCAATAACTGGCAAAACAATCACCAAGCTTTTTACCATCTTTGTACAAGGGAGAGAGAATTTCCTGGTACACAGAATGTTGTTCACCTTGCTCTTTGAGGTAAAATATGAGAGATGAAGGAAGGAAAATTGGTGGAAATGTAACCTATGGTTCTCTTTCGCTGCAGATTAACTCCATCAGTGCCTTTCACCACTCGCACCATCCACACAGAAATGGTTCTGGGGAACTATGTGCTGCCCAAAGGGGTAAGTCAATTAATTAGCTTAATAGGGTGTTTTTCCATTTATTAATTGTCCTTTCAACCACAGAAGTTGGTCATATTTAAGTCTCACATTGGCTTTGCCAGAGGACCAGCCCTAGGATGAGGAATGAGGAATTCACCCCAAGGATTCCCATAAAGTGGAAGTCACACCTGCCTGTGCTGCGGCAGGATTTAGACAGAAATCTTTGCCTGAAAACATTTTGATGAGCTATTCCAACATCTTTTTTTTTTTTTTTTTAAATTTCCCCATAATTCTCTGAGGAAACCACAACCTTTTCTACATTCCAATTAATTTTTCTGGCATTCCATGACACCTCCTGAGGAAGCTGCCTGGCCTTTGCTGCTGCTTTATTTTTTCCCATCCTGGAGATAATTCCCTTGGGAGCTCAGGGCCGATTTGTAAGGAACCTCTGATGCCTTGAGAATTTTTAGCTTCTATTCTTCATTATCTGTAGCTTTGCTGTGCAGCTCTAGACTCCATAAAGTGCTAAAATCCTCTATTCCCAGCATTTTAGTCAAAACATTGCTCTCAGCTGAAAAATCCGAGAACACTTCGCTGCCTCAGAGCCCCAAAATATGTAAACAGTGAACTGGGGGCAGCAAGCTTGGGGTGGTCGATATCACCAGCTGAAGGTGTAATTGGAGGATTAACGCTGATATGTTAATGGACAGAACTTATAAAACGTGAAGGCCTCATGACTTGGCGCCATTTTGGATGCAGGCCTTGTGCGCCCTGTAGGCCTTCATTGAATTAATCCACTCTTCATTCTCCTGGCTCTGTCTGGCCTCTGTCTGAGGCACCTTTAGGCATCACCTGTGTGTCTCTCTGTGCCTGCAGACGGTGCTGATGATCAACAGCCATGCCCTGGGCTGCAGCGAGGACTATTTCCGGGGCTGGGCGCAGTTCAGGCCCGAGCGCTGGCTGCACAGAGCCTCCATCCTGCCCTTCTCCCACGTCCCCTTCGGCATCGGCAAGAGGATGTGCGTGGGGCGCCGTGTGGCAGAGCTGCAGCTGCACCTGGCCCTCTGCTGGGTAAATACCCCAAAATGGGGTTTGGGGGCATTTTGGTGCTCTCGGTGAGCAGAGCCAGAGCTCGGCACGCTGACGGGAATTCCATTTTTTGGTTAATTCCAGCTGATCCGCAAGTACCGCGTTGTGGCCACGGACCAGGAGCCGGTGGAGGCTCTGCACTCGGGAACACTCATCCCCAGCAGGGAGCTGCCCATCGCCTTCCGCAGCCGGGCAGGTTGGTGCACAGCCCTCCCCTAGGAGGCTTTTTTGGGACCTTGTTTGGGGTTTCCATGGAAATAGGAGTGTAAGACTGTAATGGATGAACAGCAGGATTTCCCTTAGTAGTTGTGTGGCTGAAGCACTTTATTGCAAAAATCCAGGGTTTGTAAACTGTTAGTTTGTTACGAGTTTACATCCTTGTGAGGCACAACAAGTGTGTTTAACCAACACCACAAACAGCAATAGGAACACACGTTAGGTGTAACCAACCACCAACACCACGGGGTGAGCACTCATTGCTTCTATCAATTGTTTTACCATTATACAACTTGTTTTTCACCTCTAATTTACCTGAGTCATTCCCAGAATGCTTTTCTAGTTAGCCAAAGTGACAGAAGTGAGCAAGGATTTTACAAAGGTCACAAGGACCTCATTTTGTAAGGTTTTTCTTATCCACAACATAAGACAAGAGATGTTTGTCTGCTCTTCACTCTCACAATGCCAGATTTATTTGAAATAATCAATCATTATAAAAATCCTTTTTCTCTTCAATTCAGCTCTCAGGAAATAAAGAGAGACATCAACTGGAGAAGTCAAAGCTGTGGAGGCTCCAGGAACCAGGGAAGGATTGCAACACATCCCTTGAACAACTCTGAGCCAGGAATAGCACCAGGAAAAGCTCCCAGACTGTTTTATTGGGAAAATGTGGTTCAAAGGCAAGAAAAATATCAAGTGCATTCATAGACCTGTGGAAATGCAGGGATTTAGTGCAGCTGAGGGACTGTGTGGGATAAGGAGCCCTGGAGAGTCATGGATGGGAGGTTGTTCCCTCCAGTTTGGGACCAGTGACAGCTGAGCTGGCCCTGGTGGCTCGGAGTGGGACAGCTTGGGAAGGCAGCTTGAGGGAAAGGAAACTGCCCTAGTCCTTCTCCAATTACCAGGGCCAGGGATCAAGCTGAGAAGTGAGTTGGGAGTCTGGAATAAGGCTAAAAACAGGGCTGGAAAATTGGGATAATTAAAGAAATGCATTTCCTTGGCACTCTTCACTGCCTGGATAGAAGGGAAATAAGGACAAATGTAGCCGACAGGATTTATTGCTTCGATTTGAGCAGTTCCAGTCCTGTGTTGGCACATCCTCCCCTCTTCCCCTTGGGTTTCCATGCCTCCAGCTCCTGCTCAAGCCATTTTATCCCACATTTATTGTAAAAGTTTCATGGCCTTTCACTGCATGGAAAGGCCTGATCCAGAAATGGAACCACTGGAATCCTATGGGTTCTGCCACTGCGAAATGCTGATTATCCTAACAGGATAGCTCCTTCGTGAGATGGGGAATATAAAATTGTGCTTCAAAGAATGATTTCACAGGAAATAAGGATCCTAAACATTTCAAAAGGGTTTATTTCTCGTGGAGATTGCAATATCTAAAGGCTAAAATTGTCACTGCCCTGCATGCAATGCTGTATTTTGGCTGTTATGGTCACTACTTTTACACTTTTGCAGTTTCAGGTACAGCTTTATCTCTATACATAACCCTGAATTTATTTTTTTTATATGCTGAAATGATAGAATTTCTTAGTATTCATTGGTGTGCCTTGTTTTTCATTTGTTTGGCCTCCTCTCATGCTCAGACATGTAAATGTACTCCTATTACAATGTATAAAACAATTTGTCCATTATCTGAATATTTCCAGGAAGTTTTGTAAGAAAATAAAGAGTTCTATTTTTTTTCTCTAGAATTAGTCTTCCATAATTTATCGCTAAGTCTTTGCAGCTTCACAAAAACCTTGTTTTTCATGGCAACCTCTTGCAAAAAAAAGCTGCTGTGATGCTTTCATCCTTCTGCTTGACATCCTTGAGGGGCTTGGACTTGAAATTCTGTCCAAAAATCCTGCAACAAAAATACACACAAAGCCTCTTTTTACAGCATTAAAAATTAATATTACTACACTAGAGCCAATGGAGCTGTGCCAATACAGGGCAAGTGTGGAGAGAGTTTGTTCGATCCCAGGCACCTCACACTGCTCACAAATATTCTGATGATTAACTTTTCGGGGCAGCCAAAGAGAATTGGTGTTATCTCATTGAACTGACCTTGGCAGCCTCGTTATCAGCTCTTTCAAAACCCTTTATTGCTCCTGGGCAGTAAATCACAGCTTGGTATTTACTGGGCTGCTCAAGATTTTTGCTATTTAAATTTAGTGGACTCAAAGATCCACACAGATGTTGCTGTGAGAGGATTTTGACTGATTCTGTACAAGCTGAGGGACAAGTCTGTGCTCTCTGCTGGATGGGATGACCAACAGTCCAATAACCACTGACCTGGAAAATTGAGTTCCGGAACCTTTGCAGATTTTCAGGTTCCTGGAGTTTGCCAGGAACTTCATTAATCTGCTACCTCCGAGTGAATGTCCAAAGCAATTCACCGAGGAAATAGGTAATTATCAAACTCCACAGATAATGAATGACCAAGCCAGACTTCCACATTCAGAAACCAACAGAGCTTTCTTTCCCCTCCTATTTCCGGAGCACAAACCCAGCAGGACACCTTGAGATTAATAAATATCTGGGAAACCTTTTGCCCACAGCCAGCAGGACAAACCCAGTGCAGCTCTTTGCTGCTTTGAAATGAGCTCCTCATGGAGAATTTCCATCCCAGCACCACTTCCCTGCCATCCTTGCCTGCAGGCACTCCTCAGAGTGGATGGGAACATTAATGGAATTAATTGGCCTCACCACTCACTGTCTCAACAAGGAAGTGGGAGAGGTTTACCTGTCCAAAGGGAAGTGAATTCTGTTCAGGCTTGAGGCATGTTGGTGGGAATTGTGTAGAGAAAATTGGAGCCAACTAATCCGTGCTTTGTTATGGGTAAAGAATGCCAGTTTTCAGGGCTGGCAGTCTGGAATTTTTGATCTGTGCTCTGTTCATTCATTCTGGTGTTCCACAGCTCTGAGTCAGTCCCTGCAGAGGGATTTAGACACCTTTGCCTGCTCTCATTAGTGACAGGCAGTGCTCAGGTTTGTCCCCTTTGTGCTCAACAACCAGAGGCAGAATTCACATCTCTGTCAATGCTGACTTTCATTAATGGGGCGAAATAACCCCAAATCTGAAAAATTAATTCTGCGAATTGTTCATAGCTAAAGTTCATTTCAGGACAAATATTCAGGAAATTAATTTTAAATATGTGAACTATCATTTTCAATTCAGTGGCACTGCATGAGTGTGGGTGGGGATTTTTAATGCATTCTCACTTCTTAGAAAAGGGGAAAGTCAAACAATTTTCAGCCAGTCATTTGTGGCACATATCCATCAAATTAATGCAAGAGTTGTAGCTTTAGCAGGAAAAGCTGCCTTTTTCCTTCAGACAATTGGAACAAGAGGCTTATTGAGATTGAAGTTACCAGCAGCTCATTAATCTCTTCCCCTGATGTTTGTATTGCTCCGAGAACTTGTGGATTGATAGCTCAAGGTGTGGGTGGATGCATTCAATTTTTTTTAATGTGTCCTTCCAGGCAAGGCTTGGAGAGAGGTGTGAATGTTATAGTACAAAACTGAGCATTATGCTTATTCACTTATATTTATCCTTGGGTATTTTTGAGTGTTAGCTTTTGAGAGGGTGAAAACCAGAGTCTTTCTTGTCAAGCTTCACTAATGCCTCACAAAATTCCTGTATGGATTTTTTCCTCCTATATTCTCATACCCTGCTTTGCTAGCAGAGGAAGGACTACATTGAATTGCAATTCTTGTCCATGGTTTTTATCTCAGTTCTGTGATCTTTGTGGCTTTGGAACAACCTAACAAGTGAAACTTCATCTGCAGGACTGGGATCCAGAAGGAATTTTAAGGAAGTTCACATTGTGGGGTTTGGATGGAGCTGAACACTCATGGAGCAACAATTCCTGACAGGAAAAGCAGCAACGAGGCCTTTCTGTGAAACAAAATATTTTTCTCCAAGGGACAATGTCAAAACAAGTGTGGAATGGAATGCATTTAATAATCAGGGCATTATCCTGTGCTTTCTTGGGCATGTTCCTCCCAACAAGTTCAAACTCTTTGCCTCTAATTTTCCATGTGTTGAGTGAACTGCAGGCAGTGGGAAGGGAAGGGAGAAGGGAAGGGAAGTCAGCTGCTGGCAGGGACAACAACAGGGCCATAAAGGGCATCCAGGAGGACAAAAATCACCCCAAATTGCAATGTGCTCTTCCGTGGCACTTTAGCCTCCACTATCAACTCCAGAGTTCCGAAACTGGCAGGTAAATCAGAGTCTCATCTGGTTCCTGGTGCTGAGCTGTGCTCCACATCAGCCAGGAGATAAAGGAGCCAGGAGATAGAGGAGCAGGGAAAGGTGCAGGTCCTGCTCACCTCGGATTGAGGGGATCCCCACTGCAGCTGGACTTCCAGCAGCATGAGCTGGCTCAAGGGGAAGAAAGGAAAGGGGCTCTCTGAATTTAATGGGAATAATGGCAGGAAGTGTTTGAGTAGCCCCAGGCAGAAGGGGTTGCACTTCTCCAGCCTTCCAGGCTCCCTCAGAAAAGCCCTTGCTGTTATCTCAGTTCTCCAATGGGAATGGTAGGGAGTTTTGCAGCTGAGGTCACTGCCCGGATCAGGCTCTGCCCCACTTTTCCCAGGGCAAAGGTACCCAGATATCTGCTCAGGGGTCAGCCAAGAGCCACCCCAGGCCGTGGGCAAAGGCCATCCCCTGCCCAGAGCTGGGAGCTGCTCGGTGGCTTGGCAGGGACATCCAACCCTGGTCTGCAGACACCAAACCAGATCCGTGAAGTGCTGGGATCAAACTGGCAGTCCTACCATGAAACACAGCAGAAAACCTCCAAATCTGAGGCATTTTAAACAAAAGAAGAAGTTAACCAAGGAAGAATTTGGGACCAAGTTTCTGGGCAGGATATAAGGATAATTGGGATCTTTCACACCTTTTGCTCTGTTCAGGAGATGCCAAGTTTTGGTGCTCTGGAAGAATCCTGTTCTCCCTCTGGCTGTGTTTGAAAGTCAGAGCAACAGGAAAGAAAAGCTTGCAGTGCACATTGCTCCTCGAAACATTCAGTATCTCATTTCAGCACGAGGGAAAAGCTTCAAAGCACACTCCACTGAGATAAAATAAAAAAACAAGAGAAGAAAACAGGAGATATTTTATATGCAGTCCATGATATAAAGTTCTCAAATAACTGGACATTCTTATTGGGAGCTCCCAGTGCCACTGTGCTCTGGTTTAGGTGACAAGGAGCCTGGGCAAAGGTTGGACTCCTGGAGATCTTTTCCAATCCAAATTAATCTGTGATTCTGCCATTCAAGACATGTGAAGGGAAGCTGGCTCCTTGAGATGTCAGGCATTTGGTTTTCCCAAGAAAATTTAATAGTTCAAAGCTCGTCTCTAAGGGCTCACCCACCCTTGGAAGGGCTGATGAGAAATGCAGGCTGAGGGAAACGAAATGCAGGGAAGTGAAATGTCACTTTATCAGATTTATTAAATCCAGAAGCAGTGGTGCATCCTCCCTGGCTGTTCAAAAGCTATTTAAGTGCAGATTGAAAAGGACTTTCCAGGGAGAGCAAGTGCCATAGAGTTACAAGACAAATCCAGGCCATCCTTGCAAGGATATTTGATTTATTGACCTCTTCATGCACTTTTGTATAAAGTAACAAAGCAGTTACTTTAACAAGTGGTCAGTGGGAGTGAAACTGCTCAGAAATGGAAAGAATATTTGGTGTGAGCCCCCCTCAGGGCTGCTCACACCAATTCCAAAGCAGAGGGGAGCTGGGCCACTTTTTTTAGGTGTGGTTTGCTCACCTGCAATAAAAGCCCTGTGGAGATTGCACCCCAAGGAACTTTGTGGGTTCACAGACTGATTATGGGTTGTTGTCCTTCACCCATTTCATGACCAGGGATCCTGGGACTTTGATCCTGACAAAACCCCTTTTTTGCAGGGTTGGTTTTAGTAGGATCACAGGGCTGCTCTGACTCACCTCTTGGCTGCAAAGCTGCTGGAGTCAACAGCAGGAATGTGGCACCAGTCTGGATCTGGGGATGAGACCTTGGAGCTGCAAAGGGCAGGACCACCTTCTTATGTAGCCAAAAGAACCAGGAAGGATTCCCAAAGTCCCTCTTAGGGGAAATGTGGATGTTGAAACATTTAATTTGAGATGCAGACCCACAGGTTCCTAAATATTAAGGTGAAATCAATCCATCTAAAGCCAGCAGGATATTAGGGTTTTGTTCCAAATGCCAAAATTTCACTTTGGGTACACAAGAACCTCTCAGAAATTTCCCTCCTGCTTCGAAGAAGAAGAGAACCAATTGCAAAAGCTATTTTTGTTGCTGAACAGTGGCAAAACAACTTCCCAGCACAGGGAAAGGCTCCGAGGGAAGCCTGGCAGCGCAGGCATGGGAAGGTGAGCCTGAAGACATTTTCCAGACAGGACAGAAGCTTCAAGTGCAGTTGATTCATAACTCTTGCAAAGTTCTTCTTGCCCGAAGGCAGAATTGAAAGGAAACTCAGTGCTGGAGGAGTCAGAGCTATCTGTGAGCCAACAGATAACCACGGCAGGGGAGGAGGTTTTATTTATGTGTGGGAACGAATGAATGGAAGAAAGGTTTAAAAATAGCCCATTCTGCTGCCTGCAGGAGGAGTTGTTCAGGGGCTGCTGCCAACAATTTGATCTGAGCTTTGATCCAGCAGCAGGGCTCTGCCAGGTGCCCTCAGAAACACAGAACACACTTTGGTTTTGCATATTCAACATCCCCTGGGGAGCTCAGCTTCCCCCCAGCCCCTCTGGGGCTGTGCTTGGCACCCAAACTGGTGCCAAACTGGAAAACAGATTTGGGACACGGAGTGTGCTATTTATAGGAGTCAATGGCATCCAGGGAAAAACAATGAGGGAGCAGCTGGGATTTCTGGGGGAAAGCAGAGCCCCTAGGCAAAGAGAGATGTGGAAATCACATTTTTCTGAGGGAGGTTGGAGCAGGAGGGTCACACAGTGCTTGTGCCCTAAGCTGGCCATGCTGGAGGAGAATGGCAACCAGGTTTGCCATTTCTCCAGACAATCTTGAAATTTAAAATTCTTCTGTGCTCATAAACCCGAATGAAGCAAATTTGGGGTTTTCTTTAACAAAAGTTTGGGAGAGAGGAAATGCATTAGCTGGATGCAAATCTTACAGAAAGGAGTCTTTTAGAGGACTTGGAGTTGGTTTTGGGATTAGCAGGTCTGTAACAAGAGCTCCTCCAGGACAGAGATCTTTCTGCCAGTCAAGCTGCAAACCCATGGGTTCCAACATGATTGTGTCAACAACTCTTCATTTCCATTTGGAAAGGGCATTTCATGGGAACCACCTCAGCCTCGTGGCATGCTTTGATTTTCAGAAAGCAGCTCCATCCAAACACCTCCAGGCTCTGCACCATCAGGCCTCAGTCAGCAGCATTAAATGGTGTGCAAACCTTGGACAACGTTGGTCTGAGCAGGAAAACTGCACTTCTGCCAAAAGCTGCACCTTTTTGGTGTGTGGATAACAATTAAATTTTCAGAAATCTGCAGCCGCTGCTCCCTTTCCTACCTACACACAGAGTCAACTGATTTATTTGCAGCTGCTAATCCAGAGATAGAGTTCTGCTTGTCTGGCATGAGAACCAGACTGTAATCAGGCAGTGTCAGTCCTGGGGGAAAACTGCTCTCTGACCCATTTCCAGCAGCCTGGGCAAGCCTTTATCATTCTCCCAGCTTGCAGAGAAATCATAAATATGATGTTCACAGTAAAAGTTTTAAAAGCTTAGGTAACAGCGTTTGACTCAAAGTTAGTTCTGTAATTACCAAAAGCAGGTGGACTCTACCTCCTCTGCTTCCCCTCAGAGTTTTGTCCTCTCATTTTGCACTAAACCTTTCCAGATTTACCTCTTGCTGTTGGTTAGGAATTGAGGATCCACCTCAGAGTCTGCTGGGAAGGAAGTCTTGCCTGGCAGTGTCACCTCTAAAACCTTTCCTGCAGCTGCTTTGAGCTCCTGCTGGAGGGAGAATTTCCCCCATGTCAACAATTTGCTATTCAGTTGTGCTTTGCAAATTGGCCTGAGAGTTTGATGGTAATTTCTCATTGATTTCTCGGATGTTATCCCTGGAGAACAGCTTTTTGGCTGGTTTTATCCACTGCAATGGTCAATCCAATCTCTCCTGAATGTTGGAAATGTTTGTCAGCTTCCTTGTGAGGTGAGAAATGTCCAAGAAATGGAGCTTTGAGTCTTAAGTGAAATATCCCTAGAACTGCTTCATTCCCAGCTATATCAGCATGTGCCAAACCAGGGATTAGTGCAGCCACAGGATCAATATTGGCACTGAAACTGAAATCTGTAATATTTTTGGTTTAGAATTGACCCAAGGGTTGCTTTATATTAATTTCTATTATAGCTAATAAAATACATTAAAACACCCGTGAGCTTCATGTCATCTCATCAGTAGATGAAATAAAAAGTAGAAAAAGAAAATCAATATATATTAATTTGGAAATATGGCCAAAAAATATTACAAATATAATAGGTGATACTTCTCTTATTAACACATTTATTCTGCAGCTGCCAAAGAACTCGGATGTGAGTGTCAAGGATCAGTTCCTCCAGGGCTCCCAGAGTTAGTGTAGTATGTGTTTGTTTTACTAAAAATAGTTAAAGTTCCATCAGGATTGGACTTTTGTGTGTCTATTTTTGGCATCCTTGGGTAGGAAAACGCACTGGCTGAACTCACACTCCCCTCTGGATGGGGCTTTGCTATTAATAGCTGAGGGTTAATGAGTAACAGGGCTTGGGGTGAGGGGGACACCTTCCCCTCTGCAGGTGGCTCTGGTGACCTTTCCAGCCAGAGACACCCAAAAATCAGTGGCTGGCTGGAAATGCAGGGTGGGAAGTGTGCCCTGAGCATCAGAACTGGGGTTGGCACTGAAAAGGCTCAAAGAGTTGGGATTGCTCAACCTGGAGAGGAGAAGCTCCAGGGTGACCTCAGTGTGGCCTGAAGGAGCTGCAGGGAAGATGGAGAGAGAGGATTGACAAGGGATGGAGTGACAGGACACAGGGAATGGCTGCAAAGTGTCAGAGGGCAGGGATGGATGGGACTTTGGGAAGGAATCCTTCCCTGGGAGGGTGGGGAGGGCTGGGATGGAAATCCCAGAGAAGCTGTGGTGCCCCTGGATCCCTGGCAGTGTCCAAGGCCAGGCTGGACAGGGCTTGGAGCAACCTGGGACAGTGGGAGGTGTCCCTGCCATGGCAGGGGTGGCACTGGATGGGCTTTAAGGTCCTTCCAACCCAACCCACTCCATGATCAATTATGGCCAAACTGCCCCCAGATTCTCCCTCAGCCCTCCAGTGGGTGTAGGAAAAGGGCAGCCCAGGGCTGTGCTTGGGGCTTTCCCAGCAGCAGGGATGCAGGGATAGGTGGGATGAAGGGTCAGGTGGGATGAAGGGACAGATGGGATCAAGGGCCAGGGGGAGGGGCCAGGGGGGAAGGGGGGGGGGGGCAGGTGGGATGAAGGGACAGGTGGGATGCAGAATCACAACCCTCAGCTGCACATTCTTCCCAAACTCCCAAATATCAACATTATAGGAACTGTTCTGAGTCTGCAAAGCAATGAAGAATGCTGGCTTGGGAAGAAATACAAGATGCAGGTTATTTTAAAATGCTTTGTCAAGATACTGAGGGTCAGGATGTGACCCAAAGATGCCACCATGGTGCAGCAAGGGGGGTCAGTGTCAGCTTGTGGTCACTGCAGCCGAGTGACCTTGGGATAAAGCAGGAAAAACAGCAGGAAAAGCAGCCCAGGAGAGCTGCAGAGCCCTGTGTGACACTCTCATGAGTAATGGGACTTCTGCTTGAAAGGTTAAGTGAGAAGCAGAATGGAGTGGCTGTGGCTCTGTTCCAAGGATAATATTTGAAGTAATCCAGCAGCTTTGATCATCCCAGCACACATCATGTTCATGGGTGAAAAATGCCAACATTTTCCTAAGCCCATGCGGATTTCCCCTCCTTTTGATCTCGCAGCACCCTCAGCTTTCCTGTAAGGTTAGCAGGATTAATCCATATTTATGATAACATAAGAAATAAAGTGCTCTTTGTTTTTACATTTTCAAAACTAGACAGGATTGAGACAAAAAATCAAAGCGAACAGAAAAACTGCTTGCTCTTCCCTACACTCACAAATTAAATATTCTTTCTCATGGGCACCCTCAGAGCAAGATTTCCACCAGATTTATCAGTTCAGAGCACAACAATATTTCCTGGTTTGGCAGTGGTGGTTAAAATGGTAAAATCATGGTTGGCTGTGCTGGAAATGACCATTTCCATTTTCTAGAGAGACATCATTAAAGCTCCATTAGCCTTTACCTCGAGGAGTTTGTTCTAGCAGAGAAGCTGTCATTCATTCTGTGTGTTAATTGCTGCTTTTTCCAGCCAGACCTGTCAATAAGGAAAATTGTGGACATTTCATCCAGTGGGGCTTGAGTCAAGACCACTCTGTTTGCACAGAGGATACTGAAAATATTCCGAGACATAAAAGCCTTAGTAGCAACAGCTTTTCCTTTGCCATGAGAAATTCTCTCTCAAACCCACATTTTTTCTACAAATTCACTAAGAATTTTCTGCTGGAACTGGTTCTGTGTTGAACCTATTTCCCTTTTGCTCTCCCTCTCTGTCTCACCCCAAGCAGAAGCCTCCTAAATCCACACCCTAAAGCCTGAGTTGGGTTTTGCATTTTCAGTTCTTTCCCCACCCAACCTTCCCATCTCCACGTTGCACAAACCTTCAAGCCCAGGTTTGTTGCTGCCAACAGAAACATGGGGTGTGAAAAAGCCTCACTGAATTTTCTTTAATATTCTTGGGCAACCTGGTAGGAAAAAGGCAGCAGCAAAGGGTGATTAGCTTGGAGGAACATATTGCAAAAGGCTGTTCCTCCTCCTTACCAGCAATGAACTGCATGATCTGGACTGGAATAAATTCCTCTTGGAGGATGGATGAGTGAGTTTGCTGGGATTATCAGGCTTGCCCATGAGTAAGAGCACTGCCCTGGCTTTCAGCAATTGTTGTTCTGAAGGAAAACAGTTCTGATCTTTTATCTTTTATTGGACGCCGTTAAGGGTGGGGAAAAAAACCTGCTGGAATTTGAGGTCTCTGAATCTCTGAGCTACTTCCTTGGTAGTGTTACACCCCATCTGAGCAGCTGGGTGGCCCCTTAGAATGCAGAAATTTCACACGGAATTATACTTTTTTTTTATCATGGTGTGGCTTTCCTAAACACCAACGTCGGGAATGTGATGAGCCTGCAGCTCGCAGAGAGGATCTGGAGCTTCAGGGCAGCTTTGGGAATGCCTTTCCTTGGGAGCAGGCTGGGAATGCTCAGAGAGGTTGGGAATGAGCAGGGAGCAGGTTGGGAATGATCACAGCAGGTTGGAAATGCTCAGGAGCAGGTTGGGAATGCTCAGAGCAGTTGGGAATGGTCAGAGAGGTTGGGAATGGTCAGAGCATGTTGGGAATGGACAGAGCAGGTTGGGAATGCTCACAGCAGTTGGGAATGCTCAGAGAAGTTGGGAATGCTCAGAGAAGTTTGGAATCCTCAGAGAAGTTAGGAATGTCAGGGAGAGGTTGGAAATGATCAAAGGTTGGAAATGCTCAGAGCAGTTGGGAATGCTCAGAGCAGGTTGGGAATGATCACAGCAGGTTGGGAATGCTCAGAGCAGTTGGGAATGCTCAGAGAGGTTGGGAATGCTCAGGGAGCAGGTTGGGAATGGTCAGAGCATGTTGGGAATGGACAGAGCAGTTGGGAATGATCACAGCAGTTGGGAATGCTCAGAGAAGTTGGGAATGCTCAGAGAAGTTTGGAATCCTCAGAGAAGTTAGGAATGCTCAGGGAGCAGGTTGGGAATGATCACAGCAGGTTGGAAATGCTCAGAGCAGTTGGGAATGCTCAGAGCAGGTTGGGAATGATCACAGCAGTTGGGAATGCTCAGAGCAGTTGGGAATGCTCAGAGCAGGTTGGGAATGCTCAGGGTGCAGGTTGGGAATGGACAGAGCAGTTGGGAATGCTCAGGGAGCAATGCTGGACCCCACAGCAGCAGGAACAGCTCGTTCCTGGCCCCTGCCTCCTCCAGCCTTTTCCCTGCACAGATTTTCCCCAACAAACTTGCCGAGTGAAGGAATTGCACTGACACAGCAAACCCAGCGCTTCCAGGAAACCTCCAGCTTTGGGGAGAGCAGGGACTAGAGCAAACCCAGCTCACCCCGAGCGTGCAGAACAAACAGGCAGCAGGAATCCCCTGCGATAAGGCAGAGGCCACAGAGTGCAGCCCATCCCACCCTGGCACAGGACGTGACCCACTGTGCCCCGGAAAATCCTCAGAAAATCCTCAGAAAATCCTTGAGCATTCCCAACTCAACCCCCTGCCCTCCTCCTGTGAACCCCAACACCGCCAGCCACTGCATTAAAAATACATTTGCCAGATTTTTTCCTTTTATTTAGAAATTTGGAGAAGAATATATATAATAGCAGGGCTTTTTTTCTCCCCTGAGAGTGGCCTCAAACCGTGTAAACTTTCAGGTTAAGTGCTCAATTAAAAGGTCAAATAATCCAAATAGAAAACTGAAGTGTCAGGCAATAATTGTCTACTGGACTCCGTTACCTGAGGAGTTCATTGCACACTGACCTCGATTAAATATTACCCAAACTAGTGGTACGTGTAGAACTTCCTCCCAGTTATTTATAACTCTGCAAAATCCGGAGGGAGGGAAACGCCAGGATTGCCCTTCGGAAGTGTTTTCATGTGGAATTTGCAGCATACACAAATATAATAAATGCTCTTAGAATTCCTAACCCATTTCTTTTCCTCGGGGAGAAAAAAAATAGTCCCTGTCTCTGAGCAGCATTGCAAAAAGTCACATTTTTGTAACAGAATATCTAAGCCATTACTAATACTTGCCAAAGAAGTCTCATTTAATGGAATGTGCCCACAATTTTCCTATGGGATTTCTGTTCTGACTCAACATTTCAAGCTCATTCTTTCCTCCTGACCAAAAGCTCAGCTTCTGTTGCTGCTGTCTCTGCCTCCAGCAAGGGACAGTGACATATGGAAATCATTCCCACTGTGATCCCTGCTCAGCACCACTGGGAAGGAATTCCTCTCTGTGAGGGTGGGGAGGGGCTGGGATGGAATTCCCAGAGAAGCTGTGGCTGTCCCTGGATCCCTGGAAGTGTCCCAGGCCAGGCTGGAGCAGCCTGGGATGGTGGAAGTGTCCCTGCATGGCAGGGGTGGGATGGGATGGGATGGGATGGGATGGGATGGGATGGGATGGGATGGGATGGGATAATGGGATGGGATGGGATGGGATGGGATGGGATGGGATGGGATGGGATGGGATGGGATGGGATGGGATGGGATGGGATGGGATGGGATAATGGGATGGGATGGGATGGGATAATGGGATGGGATGGGATGGGATGGGATAATGGGATGGGATGGGATGGGATGGGATGGGATGGGATGGGATAATGGGATGGGATAATGGGATGGGATGGGATGGGATGGGATAATGGGATGGGATGGGATGGGATGGGATGGGATGGGATGGGATGGGATGGGATAATGGGATGGGATAATGGGATGGGATGGGATGGGATGGGATGGGATGGGATGGGATGGGATGGGATGGGATGGGATGGGATGGGATGGGATTGATGGGATGGGATTGATGGGATGGGATTGATGGGATGGGATAATGGGATGGGATGGGATGGGATGGGATGGGGTGGGGTGGGATGGGATGGGATGGGATGGGATTGATGGGATGGGATGATCTCTAAGGTTCCTCCCAGCCCAAATGATCCCTTAGTTCCATGATTCCATCCAATGCTCTTGCTGTTAATCCCTGTGCACATCAAAGGTGTTTTCCAGAGCTGACTGAAATGGGTGGATTCCCTTCCCTGGCGTTTGGACATGTTTGGAGAAAGCCTGGAATGATTCTGCCTCTTGCACTCAGCAACCCCAATGGTGCCACATGATCCCGAGGTCCCCTTTCCCCTGTCCCTGGTGTCCCCTCTGCAAGTCACATGCCAGCTGCAAAAACATTAACCACTCTGTCCTCTTTAAACCCACAGCAATACACTCGGTATCAGCACAGGGAGGCCAAACCCTGCTGGTTTCTGGGAGATGTGCTCTGCCCCCGATAAGAAATATCTAATCACCTCACAGAGGCACAGAGATAGAGCAGGAACACCAAAAAAAAAGCTGCTAAAATATGTATTACTCGCGTTTCTTTCAGCATTCCGTGAGCACACATCGTCTCACCGCGACGATAAAAAGGTTTCCTGAGTCACTGCTGGGTTTGTTGTGAGAGCTGAGTGAGTGAGTGAGTGAGTGAGCCCTGACATATGAGTCACACGAAATCATTAACCGCACCTGAAAACACCAGCACGGACTCTCTGACCCCAGGGAACAAATTTAACAACACAAAAACTTGATCTGAGAACGAAAAAAAAAAAGCCACAACCAACTTTAGAATGAGAGGAGATCAGAGCAGACGCTGGCAGGATTGAGAGACTGCCTGAGTCATGGGTTGTATTTTCCTCCCCCTCCACTTCTGGCTGTGCAAGAGGCATCTTCAAAAGGTTTCTCATGCCTAAATTGGGCATTTTGTTCAAAATGGGAACAAAGGAATGAAGCTGGAGTAGGAGTCAATCCTAACAACTGGTCCAGATAATGCTAAAGAGAGAAATTTAGTAGTTAAAGAAATGTTGAAGTTACTCTTAGTTAGCCAAATTTCAATGATCAAATCAGCTTCTCCAGGGTTTTGGTTGTATTTCTTTATTTTAAAAACAATCCCAATGATAACCTAATTATTTTAAAGATGCATGACTATCCCCTTGACCTGCTGACACCCACATGTTCTTTTCACAGCTGGGACTTGAGATTTCACTGGAGATGCTAAGAACCAACCTGCCCACCAGTCTGTGGGGACAAGAACAGCCCAAACTGTCCCCTCAGTCCCCACGGTTTGTCTATTTTCACAGTTTGTGTTGTAGCAGCACGAAGGAAACCCAGAGGGCTTGAAAAGATGAGGTTTTTTCGGAGTTGGCAATTGAAGAGTAGAAATGTCACTTCCAGTCTGAGCTGTACCAACGTGCACACACATGTGCAGTGCACCAGCCAGCTTTGTCCTGGGCTGGAGACAGGAAAAACAGACAGAAAATTCCTCTGCAGGAGGGGGAAGTGGCTGGAAGCACCTGGGAAGGGTTGTAAGGCACAAGGCTGCTGGAGAACACCTCATTTTGGGTCCCAAAGGTTCAGAAACTTAAATTTGGGTTGATTATCTTGTTGCACCACCTACCCAGGAGGACAAGGCAAGGCAGGGCTTGTTTTGCAGCCCTGGAAGCTGCAGGACACAGATGCCAGAAGGAGTTGTGTAAATAATGTCCAAAATCTCAGCCCCTGCTCGGATTTGAGGACAGATGGGGCAAAATCAGCTCCAAACTGCCCCGCAGCAGCTGCCAAGAGGGTTGAGATCCCACGGCAAGGTACCCTCTGCTGAATTCCCAGAGGACAGCCCAAATCTTGTTCCCAATAATCCAATCTCTGATTGCAGCTGGCCTTTCCTGAGGGCACAGCACATGGCTGGAAGGAGGCTTCTGCTGGGAAATGATGCAAATCCCACATTTCAAAGAAATCCAGTGGGTTTAACCAGACTTCCCTGGAGCTGTCTCCAATCCCAAATTCATAACGAAGTGCAGAGCAGTTGCACAAAGATAAACACAGGGACAGCTCTGAGCCAGACCAAACACACTGGGAAAGACAAACTTCCAGAGTCATCCCCACAGGATGAGCTGAGGAGGTCAGAATTCCACATGCTGAGATTGTAATGACTGCAAAATCCTCTGGGAACTTGAGCATGGATTAGAGGGAAAGACCAAACCATGGACAAAACTGATGCTTGCTGCAACAATGGAATTTCGGTGGAAGCAATAATCTCATTTGGTGGAAATCATGTGAATGAATATGGTTTGTTGCTCGGAATCCTCTTCCCTACAGTTCCTGGATGCCATCTAAATTATTAAAAGATCAGTGGGATTACTACTCCAGGTGAGACCTTTGGTGAGGCAATGATCCTGCAGGCTCCAGGAGTGATCCAAAACCTTCAAAGCAAGGCAGGAGAAAGGTTTCAGGAGATACAACACTGCTCCTTACTGGGGGTTTCTGAGTCTCTACTAAGAGATTTTCTCAAATGCTAAAATGTTTTATCTAATGCTATTTCAAAAGCACATCAGCAGTAGCTGTCACTATCCCAGATTTATGACTTTTTCAGGTGGCAGCCAATGTCCCTTGGAGGTGTCTGAAGTCTTTGATCCATTCATGTGTGCTGTGGTCAAACTTTGCTGGGGGTTGGTCACTGTGTTCACCAAAACTTGGAAAAACGATTGTAAAAGCAGCATTGGAGAAAAGGAAGTGTCAAGGCTAAAAGCAGGAGGTGTAAAGCAGTGCAGGAGACAGGCGTGGCAGGAGGAACAGCAGTGACCCAAACTGATAAACCCTGCAGTTTATCAGGGATATAAAACGGGAATGATGTCACATTGTGCTGAATGGAGCTCCAATGATTAAATCCCAAAAGCCGAGTCCCCAAGGTCCCAGCTGTGGTCGCTGTCCCCATGACCTGTGTGGGTGGCTTTGGCAGGCAGGTGGCTGGGGAAAGTGAAATGCAAAGCAGGCAGAGAGTTCCAGGCACTCCCGGTGAGTCACTGCCCCGGCAATGGGAAATGCTGATCGCCACTTTTCCATCCTTTCCCCAGTGCTGCTTCCTTCCCATCGCCCTGTGCTCATCCCTGAGCTGCTGCATTGCTCCTGAGAGCAGCTTGCTCCTGCCAGCCTCTCCTGCAGCTCTGCCACTGCGAGGGACTCAGGAATGCCAGAGTTTAGCCCCCAGGAATCCTCATTTGTGTTTCAGAGAGCCCAGATCCTCCCAGCTGCCCACACCCCTCGCTTGTAGCACGTTTTCCCAAATCCATTTGCAGAATTGCCAGACAGCAGGCTCCCACTGACTCGGGGCATTCCTTCTGCCAGGACAAGTGCTGGAGTTGTGTGCTTTTGTCCAGCTGCAAGGCTGCAGCCTTTGGGCTCAGAAAATCTGTAAATAGATCAGGAAATCTGTAAATAGATCAGGAAATCTGTAAATAGATCAGCAAATCTGTAAATGGATCCATGCAAAGGGTTCAGGTGAGGTTACAGAGGCACAAACACAGAGAGTGCCTCCCCAAAATCATCCCAAGGACTGTGGTTTGAGCCCAGCTGGAAACTGAGCACCACAGAGCTGCTCATTCCCTGACGTCACACTGGGGTGGGTTGGGGGGAGAATTGGGGAAAAGATAATGCTCGTGTGATGGGATAAATAGAGTTTAATCATTGAAATAATGTATAATAATAGAGTATGTCATATAATGTAATATAGTGATGATTAATGATGATGATACTGCAAGAGGAAGGAAGGAAGGAAGGAAGGAAGGAAGGAAGGAAGGAAGGAAGGAAGGAAGGGGGGAGGGAGGGGGGGGGGGAAGGAAGGAAGGAAGGAAGGAAGGAAGGAAGGAAGGAAGGAAGGAAGGAAGGAAGGAAGGAAGGAAGGAAGGAAGGAAGGAAGGAAGGAAGGAAGGAAAATAAAATTCATTGCCTGTTTTGGGCTAAAAGGCTGAACTCAACTAGCGCGCTGAGCATCTCTTCGCTGAGCGCGGCTTAACGCCGCCACCTGCTGACAGACTGACTGCTGGAGCATCCTGGACCATCCCTGAATTTCCCGGACCATCCCTGAACTTTCCTGAGCATCCCGGAGCATCCCTGAACTTCCCGGAGCATCCTAGAGCTTCCCCGAGCATCTCTCAACACCCCGGGGCATCTCTGCCAGTTGGTGCTGAGAATGTGGTCAGGTTAAAGCTGTAATTGCGTTTTACACATGGGTAAAAGAAAGGACAAAGTTAAATGTTACATGGAAAATGCAATTCCCAGCCTTGGTGAGGAGGACAGGTCTGGTCCTGCTCAGGAGTGTCAGGCTGTGATGTGTGCTGCTGGAGAGCTGCACTTAAATCAGGTGAATCTTCTCCTTTTACAGCTCAAAACCTGATATTTGGGATTGAATCCAGACGCAACTGCTCCAAGCTGCATTAGGCCTGGGAATCTTCTATTTTTTTTTTTTTTTAACTTTGAGTTTAGAAAAAAAAAAAGAAACCTTTTGAATTTTGAGTTCAGATGTGTCAAGTTAAAATCAGACGAGATTCACTTCTGCCCTGGAAGTCTCACTCCTCCCCACAGAATCAGCAGCAGTTTCCCTCAGCACTGATATTGTGGGAGGAATTAACCCTGGGAAGGGAGAACTGAGCTGAGAGTCAAGACTGAGGATGAGAGACCTGTTTGCCTCCTCACCGTCTTAGGCTCAGCTCTCACTGCTGCTTTCAAGGATTTGCACTTTCAAATATTTAATTTAGTCATGAGGTTCTTACCTGGCAACATTATCCCCTTCAAAAATGTGTAACAGGACTGGATTTGAGTATTATTGGTTTTACTGCCAGAATTCCTGTTAGACTGCAGATCCTCGAATTGCACTAGGTATTCCGAATACTTGATAACTCCTCTTTGCCTCTTTTTGAAATATTGACAATTTCTTCACACTGATATATTTTTTTTTTTGACACCCAAACTGTGACAACACTTCTAATGCATTCAAAGCCAAGCACCACTGAGCCAATAAAACAATACAATTCTCAGAGATATACAGGTTTTTTACCTGAAACAAGTGTTTTCACGAACCAGGAGGGTTTCCAAGTCCCCCCGTGCTGCCTGAACTTCCTGCTCTGTGTCTCCCGGCTGGCTGGTGGCACCCAGGCTGTGCTGCTGCAATGTCACAGCCTGCCAGGGAGCTGTGCTGAAGGACAGGGAGCACTGGAATTCTCCCGGAATGATGCAGAACTTGCTGAGTAATCCGGCAGGGTCAGAGCTGGAGAGCTCGGATGGCTCTGAAAGGCAAAGGCACAGCTCTGGAATATCTGATATTCCACTGGCAGCAAGAAAATGGTATGAAATTCTTGCCCCTCACAGCCTTTCACTAAGATTGATGTTTCCTGCATGGCTTAAAGCTTTTATCCCTCCATGTGCTGAAGTCAGGGATATCCATCCTGATGGTTTCACTCGCAGGAAGTTTAGCAAATCGTATTTTTCCAGGCAGAACAATTGGCTCCAGGTGCCCTAATGCTGCAGTGACCTGAGGGGTCTCTCCTGTGCTGAAGAGGAGCATTATGAACCCTGGGCAGCTGCAGGAATGCACAGCTGGAATTGTACCTGCAGCTCTCCCAGGTACAACTGGATCAGGAAGATGCATCAGGAAATGATCAGGAAGTGAATCAAGACAAGGTGCCCAGGCTGGACAGTGACGTTTGCTCAGGAGAAGTCAAAAAAATAAGATTTTGACTTTTGCCTCATGCCTGGATCCTCTTCAGGACAGGAGAACATCCCAGACCTGATCCACACGGATCAAACATCCTCCTGAAGATCAGCACTTCCCTTGCCCTGCTGCTCTGCAGGTCCATGATCACATACCTGCTATTCTCATTAAAGCCAAGAATTAAATATATTGTCTACAACGAGCCTTTCCCCCTGCTTTTTCCTTTTAGCAACCCCAGCTCCTCCAATATTCCATATTTCAGGCTCGGGAAGGGGAAGGGTGAAGCACTGAGAGGGGAAAGCACAGCCAGGGAGCTTCAAAGCTGAGAGCTGGGGAAAGTCACGAGCCAGCCTGTGCAGGAGCTGCGTGAAGGAAGGGAATATTTAACATAGTATTGTTATCATCACTGCATATTTGATAGAGACTTCAAGTGCTCATACAGGAGAGGAATTGTGGTTCAAATGCCTGTTCCACCCACCAAGGCACCGTGGCTACAATAACTCTCTGTTCCAGCCCTGACACAGGAGCCTTTGATCTGTTCTAGAAGCTCCCACATGGAGAAATAGCTGGTGTGGAGTCTGTAATTCTCCCTCTTAAAAAAAAAAAAAAAAAAATAATAGTGACAGCAGGAACCTGGGGTTTTTTTGATTTTTTTTTTCTTTTTGTGATGGGCGAAGGAGAGACAATCACAAATTATCAGCTCCCTTCCTACACCAACACTGTGACTCACAGTCTGCAGAAACTCCAGGCTGGAATAGCATTTGCAAAATGCTGCTCACGGTGCCCAAAACAGGCCAGCTGAAACAGAGGCCAAGAGAAATCAGGAGTATAAAAAGCAAACAAATTTAGTCGAGGCCTTCAAGGTACATTCAGGCAAGCAAAGTCCCCTCGAGGGAAAGCACCCAAAATGGTCACGAGCCATTCACAAGGTCAGGAGCTCTTCACCTTTTATTAGTTCTGTCCTGTTAGCATTTTGGTCCCTAATTCTCCAATCACACCCTTAGGTGATGATGTTAACTACCCCAGCCCTGCTCCCCCCATTTCACCTTTTTTCACACATTTTCAGGCCCTAGGGTAATGAACATATCCTTGAATGTCTATCCAGAGAGCTTTGTTCTGGCTAAAGGAGCTGGGAACAGAGGTTTTTAGCATTTTGTAAGAAGCACAGAACTACACCAAGTCACAGATACATGAAGAGTGAAAAAAACCCCAAAATTATGAAGGCATCACTCAGACTCTCTCTGGGAAGCAGAGCGAGGGAACATTGAATGTTTCCCACTGAGCTCCAGCTGGAGATGTGAGCCAGAGGCACACAGAGAGTGGAGCTGAGGGGATTCTCTGGGTTTGGTGGAGCTGCTGCAGAGCCAGACCACAGAGCAGCCTGCAGCCCCTGCAGCCTGCTGGGAGCTGGGGAAGCATGGTAATAATTAGGGATCATCCTGCTTCCCTGGAGCAATGATTCTCTCCCTTTCATTACCCACTCAGACCACATCGACACACAAGACAGATTCAACAATTAATGGGAACTCCATCAGAGACAGCGGGGAAAACCTACTTGCTGAAAACATAATTCTTGGGCAATCGCTAGGAATCACCAGCTGTAAAGGAGCCAGATCCAATAAAGCTCAGAACAGAGCAGAACTTAAGCAGAAACAGTTTTCCCTGTAACCCTGAGTCAGGCTTTTCAGGTTTGCAGGAGGTCAGATGTGTTTTCCTTTGTGCAGCTCAAAGCAGCACCTGCTGCAGGAAGGATGAGGATGTTTGGGGTGATGGGATTGACTTTACCTCTGCAGCATCTTTCCAGCTCATGTCTGTCCCAAAGATCATGGATTTCAGGATGGATTTCACACCAGGGGTCAGGAGTTTAGGAGTGTCAGCAGCTTCTTTTGGGGTCTGTTGGATGGAGAAGCCCCAGATGTGTAACATCATCAGTCACTGCACTGCACCTCATTTTTTGGGAGCCTACTCTGAGCAGGGGGAACTGACAGTGTGAACCTCAGAGGGGTCACTCAGAGAGGTTTAGAAATGCAGGTTTCACGTGGAGAACCAAACCCCGTGGATCTCAGAGCCCCAGAGCTGCCCAGGGGCTGAGGGCAGCCAGGGCTGGGCTGGATTTGGGACTCAGGAAGATCCCCCAGCTCTGGGGGTCAGGAGGTTCACAAAACTCTGGGGTTCAGCAGAATCCCCCAGCTCTGGGGTTCAGGAGGCTCACAAAACTCTGGGGTTCAGGAGGCTCCCCCAGCTCTGGGGTTCAGGACATTCCCCCAGCTCTGGGGTTCAGGAGGATCCCTCAGCTCTGGGGTTCAGGACATTCCCCCAGCTCTGGGGGTCAGGAGCCTCACAAAACTCTGGGGTTCAGGAGGATCCCCCAGCTCTGGGGTTCAGGTGGCTCACAAAACTCTGGGGTTCAGGAGGATCCCCCAGCTCTGGGGTTCAGGTGGCTCACAAAACTCTGGGGTTCAGGAGCTCCCCCAGCTCTGGGGTTCAGGAGGATCCCCCAGCTCTGGGGTTCAGGACATTCCCCCAGCTCTGGGGTTCAGGAGCTCCCCCAGCTCTCCCTGCCTGCCATCCAGGATCCATGAAGCCACGCAAACCTTGGGATCTCTCATCTGAAAGAATCCATGATTCACCCCCTCCATCCTCTTGGGGGAGAAGCAGCAAAGCTGAGTCAAACCTCCACTTACATTTCATTCCAAACCGTCAGGATTTCGCTGGAGTGATGCCTAATTTCCCTTTCTGCTCAGCAGTTCTCCTGCAGGTTCCTTCTCCCTTTCTCACCCTGCCAAGGAGGTTTTGCTGCTCACTCCTCCTGCTCTGCTGAATAAACCTTGGCAGCAGCAGCAGCCAGAAGGAAATCCTCACCTTCAATTCCCACATCAGCTCCTCTCCACACCACGTGTGCCAAAACCAGATGCAAATACAGACCAAGAGTCATCTGCTCCTCGATTGGCAATATTTGAATGCTCTTGGCTCTCGTTCTGGACACCAATAAAAGGAGCTGGTTAATCATTGATAATTGTTGGGAGCTCTGTGCCATTGATGAACAGGAAGTTTTATGCAGCTGTCAGATGCACAAGCTGAGCATTTCCTGCAGGGGAGGAAGATTTATTTGGTGACAGCTTCATTGGAGATGTTTAGAAAGAAAAAAATAGCATTTTGATGGCTGAAAAATCATGAAAGCAGCACAGTTTCCTGTGCTTTGGAGAAGATTTTCTGTGGCTGCCACTCAGTTAAATAATTCCCAAACCAAGGCAAATCAAAACTCACATTGTGCCCCTCTGGTCTGTCCTTGATGAAAACATGGGATGGCTTTGAAATGACTGGAAAAGCATGTTAAAGAGTTGACATGAAGCGCAAAGAATGGATGGTTAATTGTCCATTAGGGGACATAACTGGGAACAATTAATCAGGATGAAGCTCACTGTGATGGCTCTGTTCAAGGAAAAGCCTTTTTTGGGGGCAAAAGGAGCACTGCTATTCTTAGATTCTCAGGTGAAGTATGTGATAATCCAAATTAATTTCTTCATGATGAATGTTAAGGTTTTAAGGCTGAATTTGAAGACTTTTAGGAGGAAATAGTCCCATGGAAGGCAAAATATGGTGCAAACTTATAGTGATTTTAATGACCTTCTCTTACAGAAATTAAGCGTTCTAAGAATTAAATATTTACATTTTGTATTTCAAAATCACTTCATGATAATATTTTAACCCGAGGAGAAAGACCAGAAAATAACAATAAAAAAGAGAATTAGTCCAGCATCACTGCAGGGGTGAGTGGTTTCTGACATCTGACACTCTCCACAGCCAGCACCACCCTTGCTGCATATGTTTTCCTTTCCTTATCATGGCTAAGAACAGAATTATTCCCAAAGCCATAAAGCAACACGGAAATAAAAGTGCCAGCTGGATGATACAAGTGAGTCAATCAGGAAAAAGATCCCGAGGACTGCGCTGGTGTTGCTTTCAACCCATCAAATAAGGAAATTTTCCTGGGTGTTTTGACTGCCTGTGGAAACCTCACTTTCCAAAGCCAGCTTTTATTGACTGAGGTGCTGTGAAAGCTGAGAACAAAAAGCTTTCCCTGCTGCAGACACCCCCAGAGTGAGCATGGGCTCTGTGACTCACCTGGGGGAGCAGCAAATCGTGACAGTGGCTCTGAAATCCCAACCCTCAGTCAGCTGTTCTGCAAGGGATTGGGAACAATCTGACTGCAGCAAACACTCATGCCAGTCAAAATGTTTGAGTTTTTCCTGCCATTTTGGGCACAGTCCATGTTGGGAAGGTTTGCATGTGTCCAGCACAATGTCACCATTGCCACAACCAGAGCCAGGGAGCCAGGAGTGCTCTGGGACAAGTCTGGGTGGGGAGAGTGGGGAACAGAAAACACCTGCAGGAGGCTGGGAGGTGCACGGGGCTGCTCCACCCTGGCTGTGCTTGCAGGCAGTGTTTGTGAGCACTGCCTGGCTGATTGTGGCTCTGGGGGCAGAGAGGGACAGGGAAAGGAGAGGGACACAGCAGGGACAGGGTCAGCAGCACCTCACCTGCACCAGCTGTGGCTCCCCGAGGCTGTCCCAGCCACTCTCCCCAGGTAATTCCTTCATATCCTAAATATCCTTCCCTATGTGCAGCTCTGCTGCTGCTGCTTCACCTTTCCCTGCATTTTTTTTTTTTTCCACTTTTTGCACTTTTTGCATTTGCTTTTGCTCCTCTGCTCCAGCCGCCCTGCCTGTGCTCTCCTGAAGCACCTTGGGAGTTTCTCCAATCCTTGGCTTCTTATTTTTTGGCTTTAAAGCTCCTGCTCCGCTTTCCCCTCACCGTGCACTGCTTTTTCTGCACGAGGGGAGCAGAATGGAAAGCTCACCTTTCTGGCAGAGCCAGGCTGGGATTGTTCACTTCGTGGCATTGCTGAGCCCAGGCTGGCAATGTTTGAACTATTTTGTTTTTCCCATTTGGAGTGGCTAAGGAATTGTCCAGAGCTGTGCCCAGGCTGCAGGATTGTCCCTCTGCGTGTCCTGGCTGCACTCACGGTGTTCTGGGTGGTTCTTGTTTGCTCTAGGTGACTCATCCCGAGCCTTCCTGCTGTCCCTCCTGCTGTCCCTTGTGCCACTGCTCCTCCCCAGCCCTGTCAGGGCTCAGAGCCACCCGGCCGTGCTTTCATCATTCCCAACACGTGTCCCAGGTGTCCCTTCCTGCAGGACAAGGCTCTGCTGCACGCCAGGTAAGCAGAATTGCTCAGCTCTGTCCTGTTATTAAGTCCTTTCTTCGCTCCACATCGATCAGAGGAGAAAATTCTGCTTTTCTCCCTGGGCATGGCCATGTCCTCGAGCTCAGCTGGGCTCCAAGGGGCAGGAAAATTGATTGGTTTCTGGGATATTTAAATGCAACATATGGCAAGCTTTAGTGAGAAATTAATTGGGGAGTTTTGGCATTAATAGACTCAGGGGATTGCAATACTGCAGGCTGGTCAATGCATCAGAAAGGTGAGGCTTGGCTGCCTTGAGTACACTGGCAATTTTCTCTCATATTTTCAAAGCTTTTGCCACTCTGCCAGGACCAAACCAATGATTTTCGAGAGAGATTTTAAAAAAAAAAAAAAAAAAAGGAGGATTTTCCCAAGCCTTGAACTTCTGCTCAGGCACGGTTCACATAACATTGGAAACAATTAAAAATACATTTTTCCTCCTGAATTCTTTTCTGCATTACAATGGAAGCAGTGAGGCGTAATTTGGGAAAGGAATTGTTTCTGATCTGCAGAAGCTGGTAGTTCATGTTCCTTTTGAAACCAGCTGGGCTGCATTCCAGCTGGCCTGGGGGAGCCCCCCACAAGGATAATATCATTAGAACTCAGTGCAAAACATAGATCTAGAAATGAAACCTAAGGATGGGAATTATTCCAGCTCCTCCTGACTTTAAAGGGCTTTGTTCTCATTTTGAGCAATGTTCTTGCGTCAGGATCATCTCTTTCCCCCTCTCAGCGCTCAGAAATTGTCCTGTCCTGGTAAAAGTTGTCAGATCTTCTCTCCCAGCCACACCTGGGGACACTCAGCTGCCAGAGGCTCTGCAGCAGCGTTTGGAGCTGTGGTGGCACCAGGGAAGAGCTGTGACATCACCTGCATGTGACATCACCTTGAACCTCTGCCAGTTCGATTCCATTTTGGATGTTTGGCTCATCACTGCTGCTGCTGCTGCTGCTCAGATTTGTCCATAGGTGGCAGTGACCTGTCATTTTTCTTTAAAATTGGGCAGAAGCCACAGCAGTAAAATATATTTTATATATTTTATATATTTTATATATTTTACATATTTTACATATTTTATGTATCATGGAGTAGTTTGGGGTGGAAGGGAACTTAAATCCCATCCCATTCCACCTCACCTTCCACTACCCCAGGGTGCATCTTTCTGTGAGAGACTTCTTGCGAGTGAAAATATTTAGAAATTCCATCTGGCCACGGTGTGTGTTTTATTTCAGGGAGAATTATAAGGTTGATTTTAGGGAAATGGCTGAGCTCCCCTGGAGCCAAACCTGCCAGAGATCAGAGCCTGTGGTCTCTGCTCTGTATCAGCTCCAGACAACTCACTTGATGGGAGGAAACCTGCATCGGCAGGGAACTGGAGGGGCTGAGAATCAGCTACAAATCGTTGTTGAAATTTAAAAAATATAGAGAGGAATCTGCTTCTCTCTCCCCCCACAGATTTTACAGCACGTGTGAGAAAGGAAGCAAACCTGCAAATATCCCATCCTGTGCCTGAGTTGTCTCCTGGCACAAACCAAGCCTGGGCAGTGCAGAGCAAAAGGAAATCCTCCAGATCCATGCAGATAATAAATTTACCATCAAGACTGAGCAGGATTTGAATCTTGTTTGCTTCTCCTGCGATAGGATAACACTGGAAGTTGCCAGGAGACAGGATCCCAGAGCCAGGACAAGAGGCCTTTGTGCATCCATGGGAGGCACTGGCTGTTTTCCCTGCTTTCCCTGTTTTCCACTCCAAATCAGAACTTCTGGTTTCTCCTGGAAATATCGGCTGAAGAGCTCAAATCCCTGTGGAAGAACTGCAAACACAGCAGACCTGTGGGTTGTGGCTGAGAGCTGGCCTCACTCTCCCATTCCAATCCTAGGGAATGTGATTTAGTAAAACCACTGTTTTCCCTCTTTTCTCTGACACTAAGGGGGTTTAATTAAAACTTAATATAATTCAATTAAAGGAGGTGTTTTCCTCCATGCTCTGCAGCTTCATTGATTCACACAGTGAATAACTGTGGCAGCAGTGGTGGCTTTGCAGGACATCCCAGAGGATGAACACAACTCCAGCCCTTTTCTTTCCTTTCCTCAGGCACCTCCCAGCCTCCAGGTGTGGCTCAGACTTTCTCCTCATTGCTCATTCGTGTGGCTTTAACAGCAAATACACATTTATATCCTAAGTCAATAGGAACTTCCCTCTTGCCTTGGGCCTGCTTTGCCCTTCCACCATTTCTCAGGGAGTGTTTGGCCCCAAAGAATTTACACAGAAAGCTCAGAGGGTACAGAAATGTATTTTAAATTAAGGGGAAAAGAAAAACAAAACAAAAGCCTCAGAAGATTTAGGTGAACTTGTACCCAGGTTACAATTCAGTTCACATGTGTGATAACTTTTACATGCTGCCTCTTTTCCTTCTTTCTGCCTTTTATTGAATAACAATCAAACAAAAATGTACAAGCTGCTGTAATTGATGCACAGATTTCAGCCTTGCTCTGCTGCTAACTCCCTGCTGCTGTCTCCTGAGCCCTGAGGAGTGCTGCAGGTGTGACTGCAGCCAGTTTGCCTCCACAAACAAGAAAAGTTGGCTGGTTTGGGCTGTTTTTGGGGAGCAGCTGGGAGCCCTGAGCACAATGGGTTTGGGTCAGACTGGTTGGGGCAGGCTGGGCATGGGGCAGGTGGGGCTGCTCAGGGATTTTAGCAGCCTGTCCCCATTGGCTGGCCTTTCACAATGAGGCAGGGAATCATATCAATGACAGAGAAAGGATTATTTGGGGTTTTTTCCTCCTCCACCTCCCAGGAGCTATGGGGAATACTCTGAGTGTGCCAGAGGAAGCTGAGGATGACAATAGCTGCACAGTGAAGAGTTACCAGGTGAGCAATCCCACCCTCCCCTCCCTGGCTGCTGCCATTTTCAACTCCTGATGTCCTAAAAACTCTGTTATTTGTTATTTCAGCCTCTCCCAGAGTCTCCTGATGGTATGACAAATGGATCTGCTGTGTTTGCTCAGAATGCTCCCCTGGCAGTGAATGGTGAAGGTATGGAGTGGGAAAGGCAGTTGGATGTGTCCTGAGGGAGGTTTGTGCTGAAGGAACAATGAATATTAATGCATGGCTTTGAATTAGGAGGCGAATGTTTCAGCCCTTACCTGGAAATGTGGTTCTCCAGAAGTTTGAAAGTTGGAATATAACAAAGAGAAAAATAAGAAACTCTTTCCAAAGTTCTCTGGAGGTTGGTTAATAGTTCTGGGGATTTGGCTCTGCCTCTGGCCCCCAGAAGGTGGATTTGGGGAAGGTGTTTGGTGCTGGTCACTGCCAGGTCTGTGATAAACTCTCTCTGCTCTGGGGAAATTTGTGTCTCCAGCAAGCCTTGGGGGGATTGGTGCTGCAAGGATCTGAATTTTGGCCTTTTTAAAGGGGGTTGTGGAGCCTTAGGGAGGTTTGGGGTTTGTGGGAGACACAAGGAAATGTTGCACAAGAAGAGAGCAGCTCATGTGTTGGACAGGGCTGAGGAGTAAATAAAAGCCAGATGATTTACACTGCATGAAGACCTAGAAAACACAAGTAACATTTTACTCCCTGTATGTAAAATGAAGCATATGGGATTGTTTTACTTAAATGGATTACCTAATTAACATAATTGCTAAATCAGTTTAAGTAGCAAGTTGAAAAATTAGACGGTTTTATGTTGATGTTACTTGTATTTTTACTTTATTCCTGTTTCAAAAGCAGTTAACATCATTAACTATTGAGATGCCCTGGTTTGTGCAGTGTAATCAAGGTCTTGGAGAAATAAAAGTGATAGAAGTCGTTACTATGGAAAACATAGTTGGTAGTAGTTCTAAAATTAAATACTGGAATAAATAAGATTTTTTTGGGCCTGAAGTGAGCATTTTTGGGGGAGCCAGAGGTGCAGAAAGGGAAGTGAGGGCAGAATGGGTATCATGGTGCTGTCTGTCTGTCTGTCCAGGCTGAATGGGCAGCATGGTGGGGGGGGGGGGGGGGGGGGGGGGGGGGGGGGGGGGGGGGGGGGGGGGGGCTGTCTGTCTGTCCGGGCTGAATGGGCAGCATGGCTGTGTGTCTGTGCTGTCTGGCTGTCTGTCTGTCCAGGCTGAATGGGCAGCATGGCTGTGTGTTGTGCTGTCTGTCTGTCCGTCTGTCCGGGCAGAATGGGCAGCATGGCTGTGTGTCTGTGCTGTCTGTCTGTCTGTCTGTCCGGGCAGAATGGGCAGCATGGCTGTGTGTCTGTGCTGTCTGTCCATCCATCTGCAGGGCTGACAGCTCTGATGCACCATGTGCTGTGCATTAAGGGCAGGGCTGATCAGAGAGCCTGCAGCAGAGCAATCCATCCCCGAAATCCCCGGAAAGGATCCCGGCAGCGAGCTCCATCCTGCCGCAGGAAACCCCTCCACATCTGCTCCACATCTGGGCCGGCAGCTGGGGCTGCTCTGTGTGCTCACTGCTCCCCACAGCTGGGTGGGCTCAGCCATCCTTCCCGGGCCTTCTTCCCTGCTCCTCTCGATTTCCAGCCAGGGAATGAGATCCACCTTGTCCTCCTGCAGTGCCACTTCCAGAGCCCCTCCTGCTGCTCCTTGCTTTGCCAGCTCAAAGCTCATCCTGAGTTTTCTCAAAGTTTTGTGCTGCCCTTTTACAGCAATGAAAGTACTCAGTGAGCAACAGGTGAAGGATGGAAGGCCAGAACTGGATGTTTTCTGTCTCCGATTTGCACTACAGGGAGCAGAAACGAAGCAGGAGGAAAAACAAGAACAAATCCCACCTTCTCCTCCTGCAGTGCCATCCCACAGAGCCCCTCCTGCTGCTCCAGCCCTTGCTGCTTTGCCAGCTCAAGGACAGCAGAGTTAATCCCGATTTTCCCTAAGGTTTTGTGCTGCCCTTTCTGTACTCTCAGTAATAAAAGTACTGGTTGAGCAGCAGGTGAAGGAGGGAAGGTCAGAACTGGAAGTTTTCTGTCTCTGATTGGCACTGCACAGAGCAGAAATGTAGCAGGAGGACAAAACAGGAACAATTCCATGTGGTTTTTGGGTGGTAATTACATGCAGACTGAAACAATGACCTGCTCCTAGAAAGAATTACAAAGGAGCTAGAAAGATTTCAAAGGGAGAAAAGCTGAGTGAAGATGCAGCTCCTTTGTCCCAGAGGATAAATCTCATTCAGCACATTCTGCTAGCAGCCAGAATCTAACAGAAATCATGATTGCAGCAGCTCTGTGTGCCTGTAAGGCCTGAAATATGATGTATTTCAGGTATCCTTTTAGAGAATGATCGTTGCTATTCTTGCTGCTGGCTCCTCTCCCTCAATTTCCATTAATTGCAGGAAATCTGTAGGTAAATAACAACACTAGTTCAATTAGTGAAACAAAATTATTCTTGGAGCATGAATTGGCTGTGAGCTTTATTTGCATGGAATAGTGGAACAACATGGCAAAAGGATATTAGTGTGCTCTTTCTTTTTTTTAAAGAAGGAGGAATGTCTTATTCTGGGTCAGTATTTGCTGCAGTAATTCCTTCAGGGCTGCTGTTCCCATTTTACTGGCCTGCCCTGATGGGATTCTTGGTGCCAAATGTTGCCTTGTAGCCCTTAATGGTTTCTTCATGGCCATTAAAATCTATTTTCTCCACGATTATCTGAACTCCAGGGGAGGAAAAAAGTGCTGTGTGACTCCAGTTCCGTGGCTAAGCCAAATATTTGTTTGTGGCTGGCTGGTATTCAAAAGAGTCAGAGATCCTCATAGAGGAATGAGATGAACTTTAAGGTCCCTTGCAACCAAACCATTCCATGATTCTGAAATATTGCAGTAACCATTACTCTTCTCTATACAGTTTTTCATAAGCCAAGGAAAAAATGTTGGCCTGATCTACCAAATTCCAGAAAAAAAATCTCCTTGAGCGTATTCTTACAGAGGAGGGACTTTGTGCAGCCACAAAATTTCCTTTTTAACACATCCTGATGAAGGGCAGGGGAAAGAGAGACAGATCTTCTGGAGTGTGACTGCCTTTTGTTAAAGAGCTGAAAGGCAAACGCCCGTGCAGGAGGAGCCTGAAATGCAGAATCCCAGCAGTGCTGGAAATTGTGCATTGATTTTCATTTCAGAGCAGCTTTTGCCCTCATTCACACAGAGCAGCTCTGACCTGCTCACAGACCTGGAATTTGGGAGGCTTTGCTTATCTTTGTAACTCTGCCTCTAGGCTGAGGAATAAATCTAGGAAAAACGACACTTGTGAGTGTCTAAAAACACAAATATCATGCGCTTTTCACCCAAATCCTGGCGTTTCAAGGCTTTTCCCCCTCGGCCTGCTGTGCCTGTTGAGTGCAGCCCAGTCCCACTGAGGTGGGCTCTGCTCTGCCTCTCTGAGCAGCATCCTGACACAGCAGGGCTCCTGGCAGTGACAGTGCCCAGGGCTTCCATTCCTTCCAGGAGAATTACAGATAAAAGGAGCTTGACTGCTTCATGAGCTACTTCTGATTTGGCTGCTTTTCTTGATGATGACCTTATATCCCTATTTTTCTGCTGAAGACAGTTTTCCTGTGTTTCATTTATTATCTGTTACGCAGAGCAGAAGTTCAGCATTTATTACAATTATTTTCCAAAGGATAACATTTCTCCTTTCTTTAGCTGGTGAAGTTTTTTTGCTTTTTGCTTCCTTCCCAAGTTTCCAACTATAATTAGAAGTTCTTTTTCAAACATTACTACAGGAGGCTCAGGAAACTAGAACTGATGCTTAGTGGCCCCAGCTGAGCATGTAAATAGGTGCTGGAGTAGTTGGTAATTTGTACTTTTGCTTTGCCTGTCAGGACATTGAAACTGAACCAGGTGCTCATGAAATATCACAGGATATTTCCCAAATGAAGGTCTGTGCTGGGTGGAAGATGTGTCTCAGTCAGGTTCTTTTTGGTGTCTGGGGTTTTCTTTCTCTTAAAGGAATATGTGAAAGGCATAATATTGACTAGACTATTACAATTATAATTTGAAATCATTTCAATTTTGCATTGAAACTGACAATTTTCCCGTTCTAATTCAGCAAGTCTGTTTGAGCCTGTCAGTTTCTCACAGTTATAATTAAATAGATCTAAATTCATCCTTGCAATGTGGTGATGATTGACAGGGAAATTAGATCCATATTCCAGTCCAAGTAGGGAAAAGCAGCTGAAGCTCAGGGGGAGCTGTAAGATTTACGTCTCAACAAGACCCTTTTTTATTGGGGTTTCACACCACATCATCTGGGATTCTGCCTCCCAGCCACAAACCAGATCCAAGCAAGATTATTTTCCTTTTGTCTCTTGTTTCTTTTGTCTTCTGTAAAGCAGGAGCTGCCTTTTCCTGTCTGTAAATCCCATAGCAGGGATTTTCACCTCAGCTGTGTTATCAAAGTGCCATTGTTTTATAAAATCATAAAATATTTCTTGCATTTTTTTGCATCTAAAGTGTGATGGCCACGTGTGTACACATGGAATGATTTGTGGGAATTTGGGGGAAATGCAATCCTGAGCCACTGTTTGTGGGCAAAGAGAGTCAGAAATGTAAGGACAAGAAACCTGGCTCAGATATGATTTATAATATTCAAATCAGGCTTAAAATAACCTGCAGGCAATGGAGGAGTGCAGGTAGGAGCTGCAGTGTGGAGAGCAGGCAAGGCGAGGGAAAATGAATGAAATCGGTTGTGACTGCAAAGCCCTGCTGGGAGTTTGGTGAGCCAGGAAATGGGATCAGTCCTCGTGGTTTCCATTCCTTTTGTTTCCTTAGCTCTGACAGAGGAGAGTGTAATACATTGATATAGAACCAGCTCGGGTTTTACTGAGGAGTTTTCTTTTGCATGCGACTAATTTTAATTTGATGCCCACTGGGCTAAGCAGTGCCAAGCAGGGCTGGTATCTGATTTTGGAGGTTGAGGAGGGTTGTGCAGAGGGTCTGATTTGCCCTGATTTCAGTGAGGGGCGGCAGGAAAGCAAAGGGGTCCTGAGGGAGCTCCTGTGTACTCCTCACATCGCAGGATGTGTATTCCTGTGCATCCCATCCTGAGCTGGCTGTGGTCGATCATGCACTGGCACAGCTCGGTTACTGTGGGATAATTCCCGTTTTCCCTGTGTTTGCTGGGGGATAATTCCTGTTTTCCCCTGTGTTCACTGGGGGATAATTCCCGTTTATACCTGTGTTCGCTGTGGGATATTACCGTTTATCTCTGTGGGACAATTCCCATTTATCCCTGTGGGATAATTCCCATTTTTCCCTGCGTTCGCTGGGGGATAATTCCCATTTTTCCCTGTGAGATAATTCCCGTTGTTCCCTGTGGGATAATTCCTGTTTTCCCCTGCGTTAGCCATGGGATAACTCCCGTTTTTCCCTGCATTCACCATGGGATAACTCCCGTTTTCCCCATGTTCACTGTAGGATAACTCCCGTTTTCCCCCATGTTCACCATGGGATAACTCCCGTTTCCCCCACGTTCACTGTGGGCTAATTCCCGTTGTTCCATGTTCACCATGGGCTAACTCCGGTTCCCTCTCCCCGCAGCGGGTGCCCAGGCGGGCTCCAGCCGGGATAATGGCACCGCTTCTTCCCCGCGCACAAAGAGCCCGGCAGGCCCGGCGGGCAGGCAGAGCCCCGGGATCACTGCCAGCACAGCTCTGCCAGCTGCCAGGCCGCGCTCCCTGCTCGCCTTCCCCTGGGCTGGGCCAGCCCGCCAGGAGCCAGCGGCCGCTCCAGCCCGGCCAGAGGCCTCTCGGGATGGCAGCGAGGTGTCCGAGCTGAGCGCAGTCCCCGAGGAGGGCACACCAGCTGGGGCCCAGCAAGGATCCCACACCAGCCCGGGCCAGGCCCCGCTGCAGGACGTCGAGCTCGCGGGAACACCCCAGGGACAGCATGCGGCCACCCCGGCCAAACCAGTGACCTTGCTGGACAGGATCTTCAGGCCGGAGAGGGGCAAGGACAGGAGCTCAGCTCGAGGTGACCCGCAGGAGCTGGACGTTCCCAACGGGAGCATCGCGGCCGGAGCAGCCAGCGGGGTCCTGCAGGGCAAGGCAAGTGCTTCCATGGAATGTCCACTCATTGCATCTTCGCTCATGGAGCATCTCGGGAATGCTGGCAGAGTGGGATGAACCCCATGGGGTGTGGGGTGAATGGGGGATGAGTCAGTGCTGGCCTTAAAATGACCTGTGGGGTGGCTGGACAGAGGCTGGGAGAGGAGCCTGTGGCCCGGGGGTGAAGCTCTGCCTCAGCACTGACCTCAAATTCAGTTTAATTTAGAATTCCCTGAAAGGTTTGGGCAGGACAGCTCCAGTTGCCAGGAGGAACAGCTGCCAGCTGCAAATGAAAGTGAGGATAACTGAAACTAAAATCATTCCATATGCTTTAGGTGCTTCCTTGACACTGCATGGTTTTCTAAATGTTCTTTGGTGTGTTTTGTGCCATTCTTTAAATCGTTCCACTTCCTGCACATCAGCTGCTTGTTGCACACTTCTTATCAAAATAAGGAATTTTATGCAGCTGCAATTTTTGTGTTCCAGCTCACTGTGATGTTTTAGTCAAGAAAATGGGGTTCATCATTGGATGAAATGTAAAATTTCATCAAATTTCATGAGGAAGTGTAAAATTTCATCAAATCCTGTAAATGGTTTTACAGGATGAGAATGTGATATAAGAAACCCTAGATGTTAACTGAAAGAGCATACTGGTCAAAGGAGCTGAAAATTAATGAGTTTAGATTCTGCACTTCCTGCAAAGTCTGATGTCAGAAAAGGTTCAACACAACTAATTTTCAGGTAATTAAGTACTGAAAAAGTCCATCCTCTGGATGGGAATAATTAGTGTCAGTCTGAGCTCTGCTGGAGAGGTGGAATACAGGAATTGGTGTTTGAGCTCAAACCCTCTCCATTGTCAGGAACAGGAGGGAAAATCCTGTATTTTAATGTAATTTTAATAACAACCCAGGCACTGCTCAGCTGGGTGGTGTTGGGTCTGTAGGAGTATTTGCAGGATCCCAGCAGCTTTTGGCACCTGCCTGAGGTCAGCTCTGGCTATCAGATTATATCAGTGTGGTTAAATCTGTACCATGGATATCCTGGAGGACTCACAAATCGGGGTTCAGATCACTCTGTGTAAATAAATGGCAGATCTGTGTCCCAGGGCAGTGGGATTTTAACCTTATCCTTGAATTTCTGGGCTATAATTTTGTCTTTGATTCTTCAGACGTGAAAAGGAGTGTCTGGTGGGGGCAGAGAGGAGTTAAGCACCTTTTCTGGGGAAAATATATCAGCTAAACACTCCAGTGTGTTGCCAAATTGAACCCAATTCCTAAAACAAAGGCTGTGGCTCTGCCTGGCAGCACAGTTGCCTTCTGTTCCCTCTGAAGTTCCAATTCTCCTGTAGGATGGGACAATGACCAAGCCTAATTTAATTACTGTTACTGTAGGAACTACAAGCTGTTACCAAATAATCATACTAAAAATCAAGATATTGCTGCCAACAGCTCCTCTTTCTCTCTCTTTTTTTTTCTTTTTGTGGATTATGGCTTGTACTATCTGTAAATGCAAAAAGCAAAGCAAAGTTTCCCTGCACTGAGTGCCAAGACAAAACAAACAGCATTGCTGGTGAGTAAGAGAGAGGCTCCACAGTTGTAGCTTAAGAGCTGCACAAACATTCTGTGTTTGGTGAACCACTCTTTATTTTTGTGGTCTACAAAACTACATTCAGAAGGCAGCATAATTAAAACAAGGGCAGAATTCATGAATTCATGAAGCATTTACTATGTAAGCCAAAGAAAAGATAAATTATATGCCTGAAATGTTTCACTGAGCCATGATTCATGCAAACAAAAGTGCTGGCAGGAATACATTCTTTTGATATGTTTGGTGGTTTTTTTTTTCCCTGATGACTGAACTGAAACTACAGTATATTTAAGGTGTTTATTACCCCCAAATTTAGCTTCTCAAAGGCATGAATTGGACATTTACATAGAATCCATTAACTTCTAATACTGACTTTCTGTATTTCTGGGGTTTCTTTCACTATTTACCCCCAGGGCTTTGAGCAGGGAGCTGCCACAGAGGCTTTTGTGGTGATTTTGTGGCTCTGAGAACGTGATCTGTGCATTATCTCTGCCTGGTTTCTGTGCTGCAGCGTTCCCGTGGGAGCACAGGAGGGACCACAGCACCTATCCAACCCAGATTTGGGTGAATCTCTGCAGCAAAGGGCAGCCTTGGCTTGGGAATCACAGCGAGGGATCCTCGTGCAGGGCTGGGTCATTGGAGGGGATGTTAGAGCTGAGAAGTTGGAATTCAGGGATTTTGGGATGGCCCCAAGCTCAGGATCTGCAGTGGTTTTCCCTTCTGCAGTGGTTTTGTCAGGGAGATGTCCTGGAACAGCCAGAGGTGCTGAAAACAGCTGTGGGACAAAGATCCTTCCTCCTGGAATGCAACCTAATAGTAGCAATAATAATAATAATAATAATAATAGTAAAACCTCCTTAAATCTGTTAATTTTTCTTGGTAGCATCCAGCACCAAAGAGTTTGATAACACCAAATATTTGGGCTATGAAGCTGATTTTGTTTCAGAACATATCTCCTGCCTCCTCCTCCTCCTCCTGCCCCTGTATCCCTTGAGCTCCCGGAGCAGAGGCAGCATTCCCACAGGAGCAGAGCTCGGTGCTTGTCCCCTGGGCTGGCATGGCCACACGTGTCCTGCAGGGACAGATTGTTCTGGGGTCACTCTGGGGCTGGCAGCTGCTCAGGGCTGTGCTGTGAGCCCTGTGCTCCCTGGCCAGCCCGGGGAACTCGGTGGGTGGAGAATGGCACAGAAGCTGTTGTGGTATTTCAATGTATACTTGAAATCCCTATATTCTGTTGACACTGCCCACTCCAGCTTTCCTGCTCCCTCTGAAGTTTAAAAGTGTTTAAAGCCCAATTCCTTCCACTGGTGACCCAGAAAATTTGTCATATATAGTTCTGATGTTTTCAATCACCCAGCACAAGGACAGGTTCTTGAGAACACTTTTATTATAACTTTTCCCATTAAAAAAAGCATTGGACTATAATGGGCTGGGCAGGAAAAAAAACCTTTGATGTCACTTGGACACTCTTTGATGTCACTCTCTCCTGCACAATGCTTGGGCAGGCTCAAGGCAGAGGTGGCCAGACTGGCAGGTAAATTCAGTGTGAAAGGTGCCAAACTCTACAAAACTGGTTGAAGAGCTGTTTCATTAAACCCAGACCCTTGTTCAGGTGTCTAAACAGAAAGCAAGTACCTTAATATTATGTACTTGTGAGTGCTTGAATGCTGGAAAATGTTGGGAATGTTGGGAAACAAAATTCCACAAAGAGAGGAGGCAGCTCCACCTGGCTAAGGGGAATTCCTTTGGGTTGTTGCCTTTTCCCCTTTTCTAATGTTTGTGTTTGATAGATAAAAATTATTCCTGGCCTGGCAGAATACATTCTCAGGAACAATCTTTGTGTGGTAAATTCAGACCCTGAGCTGTCAAAGGCCAACATCTCAGCGTTTGCTGCCGTTTCTCACTGGCTCAGCCTTGAAAAGAGAGCAGTGGTGTTTGGGACTGGCCTGGTGTTTGTTGCAGCTGAGAACAATGTTCCCCCAAGCTGCAGCAAGTGCTGAATCTCTGGGGAAAGAGGGGAAGGAGATGCACAAATGCTGGATTGTTCTGAACCCGTGGGCTGGAGAAGAATGGTTGGAATTAGAGTTGTGACTCCGAGCGAGGGACAAAAGTCACTTCTGCATTCCACTGGAAATCAGGCAAGCTGGGACTGAGGAATCTCTGCCTCCCTTTTTTTTTTTAGGAGATAGATGAGTGCAAGCAGAAGGACCTTGGGCAGGACTCTGCAGGTGTCCAGGGTGTGGCTGTGGCAGCTCCTGGCAGGGCAGAGGCAGAGCAGGACAGAGCCCAGGCAGCTGCAGGACAGAGCTCAGTCATGAGCTTCCTCAAAACACTGGTGAGTGGTGCCTTTCCTTCCATCCTTTTGTGTAAATTGCTGCTAACTCCCCTGGGGACAGCCTGAATAAATGGCAAATAATCTCTCCATGGGCTCTGGGAGGGCTGAGGTCAGAGGTGTGAGGATGGGGACAGTGAAATGACTGAGTTAATGTCACCTGCTCTGGAAACTTCCACAGCTCCTGGTACACCTGGAGATTCGCTGTCCCACAGGCTTTCTGCATGATATTCATTTCATACCAACTCTAAAAGTTCATTTTTATTAATTGATGGTAAGCTTGAATAGTAAACATTTGATCCAGGCGTTTTTCATTTTAGCCATTAAGCTGTTCTCAGGAAATATTTGCATTATAAATTCCCCCACTTGGGGGAAGCATTATTTGTAATTTCATGCAAGAAAAACCTGCTGATTTCAAACTTATCTTTTCAAAGGCTGGGTTGAGTGACTATTTTTTCTCCAATTCTTTTAAGGTCTCCCCAAGCAAAGCTGAAGCCAAAAGTGATTCTGAGGACAAGGTAGGCAATTCCTTGTTCAGTCACTGCTTATTAGATCTTTTTCACACAGGGATTTTCTCTTCGTTGTGGCTTTTTCCCCAGTTGGTGTCGTCATTTGAAGTCATTTAAAATATTTTTCCCCTGGATATATTTGAAAGGAAGATGAAACTAAACAGTGCAATTCTTTGTAGCATCTGTTACAATTTAAATCTCTTTTCTGCAAGCTTGGTGAGGATTGGTGACACTTTTGGTTATTTCTCTGATTTGTCCTTGATCCAAAACTTCAGCTCCCTGCAGTGAAAACTTTTGGAGTCCACAAAAAAAAAAAAAATCTATTTGCTCATAGAACAGTTTTCCTTGTGCTGTGAAAAAACTTGAGTAAGAAACCAAGAATAAAAACTTAAAAATTGAAGTGTTTTTTTCCATGCAGATATTAGCAAAAGTAATAACATTTTTTGTCTTCAATTTTTTTCTATTCTGTGGTCAATCTTTGCAGAAAGCTTGGTGAGAACATGGGGGATTTTAGCTCAATAACTGAAACAACTCCAAAAATCATCAAATAGGGTGAAGGTCTCCCAAGCTATGCAGAAAATGCAGTTATTAAATTGCCTTGGCTCAGTGAGCCTCGCAGCGCTTCCCAGAGCTGGTGAACAATCCAGATTTATTTTTTTTTACGGATTTTTCCGCAAAAATCCGCTTTTACGGAAACAATCCGGTTTTTATGGAAACAACCCCATTTCCATCCCTGCTGTGTCACCTGGGCCAGGCACCTGCCGCTGGGCTGGAATTTGGACACAGATCTTCGGGGTGGGTTTGGTTTGCTGTCACACCTGGCAGGGCAAACAAATCCAGGTGACTTGCAGGATCTGCAGACTCCTTGCGCGGAGATTAAGTGGGAGTTCTGTTTTCCCAGGAATTCCTTTATCTTCACAATCTTCCTGATAAGGCATTTGCACTCTATTGAAGGGGAAATGTGTTTAATGTGTTCTATTTATCAGCTTCCAGGTAGAAAAGCTGCAGAATTTTTGGCTGATAAGAAATAATGGTGATTTTTTTTTTCCTCAAAAACCCAACTTGTATGTTAAATGGAACTCAGCATTTGGGAATTGTGAGAATTTTGCTATGACAAGCAGTAAGGAATAATCCTAACTCTCCTTTTTGCTGGGGAATCAAAGGCATCTTACTGCTTTAAATCCTGAGACCCTGAACAATTAATTAATTTCATGGGCATTAATGCAAACTTGAAATCTTTTAGGCAGTGTGTATCATGAATATTCACACTGCCCTTTTCCTAAAGAATGTGTTATGGAAAACATTTCCAAGTCCCTATTATACTGCAACAAAAAGACTGCAGGTTTTCCCAAAGATTTATATATTTGCCTCTTTTAAAATGATAAGTGCTTGTTCATGAATTGAAAATACAGAAGTTTGTGGGATTTAGGTTTCAATTTTGTGGTGATTTTAGGGGGAGAGTTGTGGTCTGATTTGGAATCAGGTGGATTACCTTGGCTTTTATTTCCCAAAGATTTATATATTTTTCCAAAAGATTTATATATTTGCTTCTTTTAAAATTATAAATGCATATTCATGAACTGAAAATACAGAATTTTGTGGGATTTAGGTTTCAATTTCATGGAGATTTTAGAGGGAAAGTTGTGATTTAATTTGGAACCAGGTGGATTGCCTTGGCTTTGATTTCCCAAAGATTTATATATTTGCCTCTTTTAAAATCATAAGTGCTTATTCATTAATTGAAAATACAGAAATTTGTGGGATTTTGGTTTCAATTTCATGGAGATTTTAGAGGGAAAGTTGTGATTTAATTTGGAATAGGTAGATTACCTTGGCTTTGATTTCGCAAAGATTTATATATTCTCCTCTTTTAAAATTATAAATGCTTGCTTATTCATGGATTGAATATACAGAAGTTTGTGGGATTTAGGTTTTGTTTTAGTGGAGATTTTAGAGGGAAAGTTGTGGTTTGATTTGGAACAAGGTGGGTTGCCTTGGCTTTTATTTCCCAAAGATTTCTAAATTTGCCTCTTCTAAAATCATATATGCTCATATAATCATGAATTGAAAATGCAGAAGTTTGTGGGATTTAGGTTTCAATTTCATGGAGATTTTAGAGGGAAAGTTGTGATTTAATTTGGAATCAGGTGGATTAATTTAGCTTTTATTTCTAAAATATTTACTTACATTTACTGCTGAGTAATCACTCAGGGGGGAAAAAACCCCACGATTTCTCCAAGGCTAAGAGGGAATGTTTGCTTCAGTCCCACGAGTGTGAGTGATGGAATGATGTGTTTGCTGAAGCACTTGCTGTGCCATGAGCTCTCACTGCTGCTGCTGCTGTTGTCCCAAGGGCTCCAGGGGCCATGGGGCACAGCCTGGCCCGAAGGCAGCGCCAGAATCTCCCTCCAAAGGGACCAAGAAAAAGAAGGCAGAGAGCCCCAGGCTGGGCCACAGCACCTTCAGCAAACTCTTTAGGCACAAGGTGGGTAAGGAGCTCTGGGAGGAGCAGGAAGAACCCTGAGAGATCAGGTGGCTCCCGGCAGGGAGAGAGGGGTTTTGCTTGCACATCTGGCCAGATGTGCCGCACTGCAAATCCTTGGGAGAGCGTTTCTGGGAGGAGAACATCCTCTCCTTGGAGCATCTGGGAGCTCAGGGTTCTGGAGCAACCCCTGGGGCAATCCCTGCCCTGTTACTAACACAGACTAAACCCCCCTGGCTGCTAAAAACCCAAATAAAATCCGAAGTGCTGACAAACAGTGGATTTTGGGGAGGTGAGCAGAGCCTGTGAGTGTCAGAGAGGGTTGAGCTCCGTGCAGCTGCACTCCAGATTTATGGGGGTTAAAGTGCCTCATCCCTTGGCTGAAAGTGGCACTTTGGGGTGTCTGGTGTGGCACAGAGCAGGTTGGAACGTGGAATTTCCTCCAGAAATGGGGATTTCTCAATCAACACAAGAAAATTAATTGATTGTAGTCTTAGTGGAGGGGAAAAAAATCAGGTTTTATGGGTATTTTAGAGTGCTTAAAATGCTTTTCTATTAAAAACCAAAAATCGTTGAAAACTTTTAGACACAAGCTCTGTATTTGGGGATTTCTGCACTCTCTGAAGGTAATCCATGCAGGGAAGCAGAGAATTGCAGCTTTTTAGCCCCAAGAATGCAGCAGCAGAGACCCTTTCAGTGGGGGAGGAAGATAATTAATATTTAATGCTCCCTCCAGCCACCCACGTGGAATTTCTGGTGAGTAGGGGGCTTTATAGTCAAGGGCACAAGTCACTCTTTAATAAATTTTAAAACCAAAAATGTTCTTTCCACTGTCTCATTTTTGAGAAAATAAAATGTCATCTGTACATTGCTGAAGGAATAATAATATCCCAAATGGATTCACGTTTGCAGTTCTCACCAAAAGCTTAAATTTGAGATCCCATTTTTCCATTCTGTGTTGATAGAGAATAGTTTTGTTGCCTCAATGCAATTAAAATATGAATTACTTGTTCATAATGAGTTAAAGCTTCCTGGCAAAAACCAAACCTGAGCAGCAATTTTTAAGACTCAACTGCAAAAATCTTGCAATAAACTGTAGTGGGAGATGATTGGCTTTCACTGGAATATTTGATGGAAGTTTGAAGGAATTTTAGTCTGGAATGACAACACTTACCTTGAAGGAATGCAATAGCATTAAATTTTCACACCAATAAAATCTTTCTTATCAAATTATATAAATATCTAAAATAGCTTTTTCCTGTTTTTTTTTAATTTTAATAGCTTTTTCTTGTTTCTACTTCTTCTTGTTTATTTTCACAGTTTTCTTTCCAAATCCAGAAGCAATAACTGAGATCAGTTATGATTTATTAGGAATTAGGGAGATGGTTTTAAATAGTGCCAATAATTGGCTTGTAAGTCTGATTAAAAGTGGCAATTCAAATCAAAGCAGGGATGTGACAGGCAGGCCCTGCACTTACCACTTCTAATTAAAAAAAAATATTAAAATATAGTTTATATCTTTAAATTTGAAATTCTTTCCATCATGTATGAATTGGATAAATAAGTAACCAATTCCTTTATTGAAAATACTCATTTTAATGTGTATATTTGTGTTTCAGAGGAGACAGTGAAGTGTTGAAAAAGTGTTTTCTCTGCAAGTCTTCCCAAATACACTTCTGTACCTCAGCACAGCTCAGACTGGCTGTTGGGTTAACAGAAACATTGTTTTTCTGCTTTACAAACAGACTAACTTCCCAGCCCCTGGTGCTGTTCTTCCCATCCATGTGTGTTTGCCCTTCATCACATGCTAACTTTGCACAGAACTGCTGACTGAGGGGGTTTCCCTTGGCAGGAAGGGTTCATCCTCACTTTGGGCACTAAAGCTGCACTCAGCCCATGGCAGTGTCACCCTTGTCACTCCTGTTTGTCCTTGTTTGTCAGAGCTGACCACAGCCAAGGCCTTGGCTCCTGCAGAATAACTCACCTGCCAAAAAACCTGCTGAAACCTGGCCTGGGCTATGGTTTTGCGCTTTCTTTTTGTACAGCTTTGTAGATTTTTTTTTTTTTAATATATATCTCAGGTAATTCTGGTTCAGTGAAAGCCCTGCTGGGTGCGAGGTGCAAAAATCTGTGTATATCCCTGGCTGAGGAGGAATTTAATTGCTTCCCTCCTGATTTGTGTATTTGGCTGAAATCAGGAGCTCCAGCACTGAAAACAATGTTTTTACCAAAGAGAAAATGCCCAAAAATAGGAGAGGAGGGGTGGAACCAACCTCCAGCACCTGCAGAGCTTCTCTCTGCAGAGCTGAGTGACAAACCAGACCCAGCACAGAAAAACCTGTTAATACCTTAACATTCTACAGAATGCTTTACCTGAGCTGCACGGGAATCTATGGAATATGGGGATGCATATAAAAATACACATATTTTTAAAGACCAAGTTGAGGGCTCCAAGCACCAAGAACAGCTGCTGCAGGTACCAGGGTGGGATCTGACATTCCCTCTGCCAGGGATCAGTTTCCATGGCTGCAGGAGCCAAGGCTTGCACACACATCCACTAAAAATCAAATAATTGGTGACACAGACAATTCCTGAACTGTGCAACAGCGAGGCTGACATTGCCTCACACAGACTCATCTTTGTGTTTTGTTTCCCTCCAGGCTGCTAAAGAAACCCAACAGACACCCAACACCAAAGTGAGTAGGAGGGTTTCAACTAGAGTGTAATGCAGGAAAAGGGGAATTCTTGCTGTCGTGTGCTCAGTCTGAGTGTTTTAATCTCTTTATCTCCGTTCTGGGGGTGAGTTTGCTGTGTTTTGTTCAAGGTGTCCCTGCAGCTGGCAGGGCAGGGATGCTGGAAAAGGGGAATTCTTGCTGTGCATGCTCAGTCTGAGTGTTTTAATCTCTTTATCTGTATTCTGGGGGTGAGTTTGCTGTGTTTTGTTCAAGGGGTCCCTGCAGCTGGATGAAGCTCACGAGTGGTCAGAGGTGATGCTCACCTGCACCAGGGGATGCCTGACCATGCTGTACTTTGTTCTCCCCAATATTTCTGTCCTTGTCCCCCCAGAGCCCCGAGCAGCCTCCTGCTCCCTGTGTGAAAGCAGACAGGAGCATCCCTCCCTCCCAGGAGCCGCCGGCCAAGCAGAACCCCAAAGCCCTGGAGGCTGCTGCCCCTCTGCAGGGAGTGACCCCAGAAACCCCCCGGGAGGCCACCAAGGACAAGGGCTCGGCCACCCCTCTGCCCCTGAGCAAGCTCTTCTGGAAAAAGGTACAGCAGCTGGCAGCAGGGCAACCCCAAAACCCTGGCAAAGCAGCCAAACCCTGAGGGGAGCATCTCCCACCTGATAAATGGGAGAGCATGAGGGAGATCTGCAGGGGTTTTTGGGTTTATGGGTTCAGGAATGTTATTCTCTCCAATTTCACCACTTTTGTTAAATATCCCCCAGAGATCACAGAGGTTTTTCCACAGTTCTGGGATCTCAAACACCTCAGGGTATAAACCTTGTGCCAAAATTGGCTTTTGCTCCTGGTAGTTGATAATGCTGCCAAAATTGGCTTTTGCTCCTGGTAGCTGATAATGCTGGGTTTCATTTCTTCTACATCACCCTCAGCTCTCTGTGTCAGGGGGCTGAAGGTTTTGTAGGGAATGCTTGCACCACTCCAAGCAGATTTTGTTGCTGCCAAAAGTTTGAAGGGCTGCTTAAAGCTTTACACAAATGCACTGAATTGCAATAGTCTGTGAAATCTGAACTTTGTAAAATGAGCTCCTTTCTGCTTAGCTACAACTTCTTGGGTCTTCTGGGATCGTGCTGAGAACAAATGTTTTGGCAACTTTTCTGGAGGGAATTTCTGCAGCAGAGAACTGAAGTTGGTCCTAAGAATTAAAAAAAAAAATCTGCCTGTTTGAGCATTGAATCCTTTACCTGTGAAAGGCTGAAGTTGCTTCAGTGAGTTTTCTTGACAGAATAATATTTTATTTCCTTTGGTGAAAGACCCTGATAATCCAGTCAGCTTGAAACTAAACAAAATTAGGAGAGATGTGCAAAAACCAAAAAGATAACAGGTTGGCCTCCAACTCAGCTTGGTTTGAAGCTGCTGTGGGTTTTTTCTGCAGTGATTTGATCCCTTTCTGGCACATTGATGCCCTGTCCTTTTGCTAGGACAGACAATCCAAGCTCAGGTGGATAATTCAGTCAGGAGCAGTTGTTCTTTTGAACTAACAAACAGCAACCACAACACTCAGAGATCCAGGATTCAGATCCAGCTCCCCTTTCCAGGCAGTCTCTTCAATATCCATCGTCTGATGAGCTTTCACTTCAAAGTGCAGCTAATGAAGTGCTGTCAACACATTGCAGTTAATGCAGAGGAATAAATATGGAAAGGGAAAATGAAAAATTCTTTATTCAGCTTCTCAGCTGGGAGCCACTTTGTATTTGCCCCATTCCCTGATCAGTCTGCAGGAGAATTTGCAGAACTGTTACTCAATTATTTGCTACGCCAGCATTTTTTCTTTTTTCTTTTTCTTTTTTTTTTTTTTTTTTTCATGAGGAATACTAATAGGAAATTCCAGCGAGCAATTTCCAATATTTGTGTTGGAAATCTGCTTTCAAGGCCTTGTAGAGATCTGATCAGGGCAGAGAAACATGATGCTGCACATTGATCTGATCAAAGCAGGCAGGCCAGGGTGGAAGGTGGTCAAGGCAGCATCATTTACTCTGCTCTGGGAGCTGGCTTTAAAAGCAGATGTTAAATTTTAAAAATTAAATTTTAAGCAACTCTTGCCACACAACTGCAGAAAAATTAAGATTTTGTTTGTTTTTTTTTTTACTGATAGTGCAAATAGCAAGCTGGTTAATTACTAGGTGAAGTCACTGCTTCCACTCCTGCACAGAATCATCTCCTTCCAGCAAATAGATGGGGAATTGATGATACGGATGCATGGATAGGCAGAGATCCAGAGGAAAATTATTATAGATTGATTATCTCAAATCTGTTCATAAATATAAATTAAATCTGCAATTCCAGGGGGAAGTGGGATGTGCTGCAGTCATCTCAGGCAGCAGGGGATAAGGAATATTGATTCCCTCATCATTCTTCTCCCTGCTAGCCCATCCCAAAATGTTGTTTCTTCCACAAAAGAAGGCCCAAGGTTTTAGCAATTATTAGTGTCCAGAGTGTGTTTTAATTAATCTTAATTCTGCTTTTGTGTGCAAATTCCTGGCTATGATCTTTCTCATATTTACTGGTTTTATTTTAGTGTCATCTCCTCAGGACATACATTGCTCTGTGTTAATCTCATTTAAATTTTCTTTTAAAATCCTAATCAAAGCTGAAGCCTTGTGTTTGGGAACCAACAACTCAAGAAAGGGTCTTTCTTTAATTTATATAAACTGTGGTGGGATTTTAACTCTTATTTCCTTGTTTTCTATCGCCATTAATGAAATTCCTGAAGCAACATGAAGAGATCAGTGACGCTGAGGGTGCTTTTAGTTGCCCTGTTTAATTATACAATTAAAAAAAAAAAAAAAAAGAAAAAACCAAAAACCAACCAAATCCTCACAGACTGAGTCGGAATTTTTTTCCCACTTTCTTTGCCAACCCCAGAACTCGTCGGAGGAAGCAGAGGCAGTGGGCAATGAGAAGGCAGAGGTGACTCCCGAGGCTGTGGCTCCCGACAGGGATGAGAGCAAGAGCGCAGAGCCCAGCGAGGTGAAACCGCGAGGGGCAGAGAGCAAAACCCCCAAGGCCAACCTGAGGAAGTTTTTTAAGCTGGTAAGAGCAGCTTTTCCCTTCGGGGGATCCGAGGGGAGCGATGGCTGGGGGGCGAGGCTGGGAAAACCTTTGCCTTTGTCCGGGAGGGTTCGGGGATGCTCAGGGATGCTCGGGGATGCTGAGGACACTCAGAGATGCTGAGGATGCTCAAGGATGCTCACTAGGGATGCTGGGGATCCTCAGGGATGCTCAGGGGATGCTGGGGATGTCGGGGATGCTGGGGATGCTCAGGGATGCTCAGGATGCTCGAGGGTGCTCAGGGATGCTCAGGGATGCTGGGGATGCTCAGGGATGTTCGGGGATGCACATCGCACAGGGACGCGCGGCTGGGATCACTTCCCGCCTCCCCCGCGCGTTCCCCGTCCTGCATCTCCCTCTCGCGGCTCCTCCCGGAACGGCCCGAGCGCTCCGCTGGCCCTTTGCCCCGCCGAGTGGCCCAGGGAGCTCCGGGACTGTGACACCAAGGATGCTTCACTGCACGAACAGCATCCCTGGTGAGATGTTCCTGGAGGAACCAACCTCCGAACCCATCTCCAAATCTATGTCCAAACCCATCCCCCGAAGCTCCCAGTGCTCTGTCCTGCCCTGCACTGGCTCCAGGGAGTTGTATTTTCAGTGGCACAGCTGGTTTTGGCAGTTTATGTCAGTTGGATAAACTGGCAAGTGAAAGGAAAGGATGCAGTCTTTGAGGCAAAGCTCCATGAGATGGGAAAAAGGAAAGGCAGAAAGCAGAATCCAATCCTGCGTCCCAGAGGGAGATTATTACCAAATCATCTGCAGTGTCTGTGCTGCCTACTCCCCCACATCAACCAACTTTTAGGCAATAAATAGCATTCAGAATCAAGAATAATTATTTCATGTTGTCACAGCTATTCGTGAAAACGTAGCAGAGGTATTGGCTATCCCCACACTCTCCCATTTCAAAACATCCTCATCCACCCTGATTGCTGCAGAAAACTCTTTGGGAAGCCTTGGCCAGCAGCAATCCCAATGAGCCAAGGCCAGGATAAGAGGTCAGCAGTGCTCTGGAGAGAAATCCTTGGGATTGTTTTGTTCTCGTCTCACTGACAGCAAGAGGGAGCTTTGTCTAGACCTCAAGGTCTTTACTCTGCTATTTTTGGTTCCAAAAAATAATAACAAAAGCAAGAGGTGGCTTAGAGAGGTTGGCTAAAGCAGGGCTATGTTTTTCTGGGTTTGGGGCATTTATAGGGGGAAAAGGTTGCGCTGATGGCTGTTAGAGCAGAAACCTCTTTTTCTGAAGGCTTTTCAGGACTTGCTGACACAGAAGCACCGAGCAGATCTTATCACAACACATCTTCATGCACTCTGGACTGAGCTTCTCCCCAGCCCAGACCACACTGTGCTTCCTCCCCCAGTTCTGCAGCCTCCTGCACAGATAGAGCACACACACCCCAGGCTCAGCAGCAGCACCTTCCAGGGACAGCATTTCCCCACAAAAGCCATGAAGTGTCACCCAGTGGTTCAGTTTTCCCTCCTGCTGCTGTCACACATTGATTTTCTGTGGTTTTCTAGGGAAAGCAGGGTCTGGAATAGGTCCTTGCAGTAGCACCATTTGTGGGATCAGGCTGATGCTGTTGTGCTTCAAGTTACAAAAGTACGAGAGGCAGAAAAACCACAATTCCGCCTGCTCTATCTTTAGAACAAAAGTCACATCCTTTCATTGTTTTCATTGAACTTCTGCAATGAAAAATGACATTTAAATTCGGGCACTTTGAAATCCTGGAGTTTAGTTGACGCTTTGCTGCTAAGCTCTGTGGCTTCTCTGGCACCCAGGAGAACACACTGAGCCCTCCAACACATTTTTAATTACAAGTGCACATTGCTGTTGTCTCTTTTGCAGCACTGATTGTAACTTAAGCTTAACCTAATTCTCACAAAGCTTGTGATATTTATTTCATTTTGTCAAACAGAGTTTTCTCACTTTCATATCTAGATGGAAACAGGGGATTTTACCTTAAAAAGCTATTTCAGAGTTCAAGGTTTGCTCTGAGTGACCTTCCAGTGCTGCAGCCTCAGGCTCTGCTCAGGTTGTCCAGGCTGGGAACCAGGGAGGATTATTCTTTAGATGTGTAAGGACTGCAGGAATAAACTGGAAAGCAAAAATCGGGATTAAATGGATGCTGATGACAAAATACCAAATCATCCCTACAAAGCTGAGTGGGCTTTCATTATTCCCAGCACATGCACTTAGTAGGATGGGTAAGTAGAGAGGAAGTCCCAGCAGATTTTGTAGGACAGATTTGGGTGTGAAAAGCAGGGAAAAGCTCTCTCCTAGAAAATTCCAACAGCAGGGCTGACAGCAGTGTCCTGTTTGGGGCTGAAATGATCCCTGCTCAGACCTCAAGGAGAAACCTGCCTAGCAAGAGACAATCCCACAGAAAAGAAGGAGCCTGGAGATGGGATATTTCCAAAAGAGAGTTGTTTCAGTGCTCAAAGAGTGGCCTCAGCTCAGCTGTGATTCCTGTGGGATTTTCCATGGGATGAGTGTCTCCAACACTCCCTTTGTTGTTGTAGTCAGTCAAGGGGGATGGAGGCACAGCCAGCCCAGAGGACAGGAATGGCCTCAGCCCCCAGCACCACGTAAGTGGAGTTTTGATTCTGGCCTGCATCTTCATCCTCTGGTGATGGGATCTTGTCAGCTCTTCACACAGCTCTACCTCTGACGTGGAAAAATCACTGAGAGAAATGTGCTGCACTCACTGAGCTTCATGCATTTACCCGTTACCTCTCTATTTCTTTTATCTATTTATATTATTAAGCAAGATTTTAAAGAGTCTTCAAGATTTTTAAAGAATCTTTAAAGAGTTTGAAAAAAATTTTTAAAAAAGCTTTTTCCGGGTGTGTTCCTTTTCTCTAAACAATCAGTGGGTTTATGTTCAGTTTTCTTCCTCTCTCTTGCTATTTGACTTTGTGCAAGTGCCTTGGCTCAGGTGGTGGAACTAAACACACACAGAATTATTTTTACTTTGTTGATTTGCTTGTCTGCTGAGGAAAGAATCATTTAGGGTGGAAAATCGACAAAAGAGAAATGAAAGTGAGAATGAAAACTGTTCGCTGCAATTTAACAAAAGCCATCAAAATATTTGTTTCTTATGCTGTTTTTGTTTCTTTCATTCTGTGTTCATCAAAGCTAAACCCAGCCTTTGGGTGTGGCATTTACATTGTGTTCTTCATGGCTTTGAAAATGCTTCCAAAAAATCCCATTTTCATTAGAAATACAAATATTGTCAACTTGAGAGCCAAACCCTCATCTGCTGCAAGTTGAGATATCCAGAAGAATTTATCTCTCAGTAACAAGAGATAAAACAATATTCTGGGTATAGAAGGTTTCCTTTAAGAGAAAAACTGAAGTTGTACTCAAAACTGACATTTCAGAATTTCCTGTTTTAAATAACAGTAAAATAATTTCTCCCTCTTCCTATTTTCACAATGCCTGATGACACTAAAGTTAATTTTGGTGAATTATGTCTCTAAGAGCATCCCAAATATAGAAGGTCTTGTTTTGAACCGAATCCTTATTTCATACAGGAGTTTTGTGAAGGGATCTGGATGAGACACTAAAAGTTACACTCCTGGATCTATTTTGTTATTTGAATGAGCAGCCAGTTTCCTTCCACTTTTAAAAATCAGCTTCTAGTTCTTCCTCCTTCTCTCCCTTGCCCTGGTGTAAATTAAAACAGTTTTATTACACAGAAAAGCTCAAGGAAAACTGGATCTGCTGCTGACTTGTTGCTTTTTTTTGGGATTTCTTTGAAGGGATTTCCATAGACCATGCTGCACTGTCTCTGGAATGCTGTGATTCTTCTCCTGTTTCCATCTCTGCCATTCTGTACATCCAGAAATGCATTCCAAATGCATTCTCCAAAATCTGCACAAATTCCAGGCTTCAAAATCAGCCTTGGATTAAGATCTGCTTTAAAATAATGAGGAAAATGCTGCCCATCTTTTTTTTTTTTTTTTAATTATTATTTTTTATTTCCGTGGCTCTGCTGCTGTTGAGGGAGGCAAATCAATCTGCTCCCCCTTGGAAAAGGAGCATTAACAGCTTTCATTATTCATTGGCCTCACTCCCCATTTCTGAGCTGCTCCCATCGATAGCAAATATGCCAATTTCCTGCCTTTCAAGGTTAATATGAAACACCTCAAAGAGATTCTCTGATAGGCTTTGGATTTTTTTTTTTTTTTCCCCTGGAAGATGTATTATGAATGTTTTTTTTTTAAGTGTTTTGTCTGACTGCCATCAAAGGCTCCACCTGCTCTCAGAAATTGTCCTGCAGCCCCAGAGCACCCTTCTGACCCCACTGAATTTGCTTTAATTTAATTAGTTTTATTAATTATTTTAATAATTTAATTTCATTTTAATATCTTAATAGTTTTACTTAATTATTTTAATAATTTATTTTCATTATTGACACTCTATTATCCTCTCCATCTCCATGGCTTCATGTTCTCCTGCACAAAGCTTCTGACTGGATTTTTTAAGTCTAAAAGCAGATAAATCCAGATGGGAGGAAACATTTACCCACATCAATCTGTCTTTGGGAAAAGAAATAATTCAAACCAGCTCATCCTCTGTGGAGGATTTGAGCCTCCTGGCCAAGACTGGATGTATTTAATGGTTCTGTAATTTAAACATGGAGTTTTTAAAGACTGGACAGGGAGGGAAGGTGAATTGAGTGAAAAAGGTGAGCGCTGCTATTGCTGTGCCCTCTCATTCTTGTTTCCCCAAAATTAAACAGGCTTGAACTTTCATTTAAATACAAGAGCTACATTTGCATTTTGTTTCTCTAGAGTTTCTGCTTTCAGGGTTTGCTCTGAAATCACCATATCTAAAACTGGTTTTGTTTTGAATGAAAGCTAAGCCTGTGGTGTAAGCACACCACCCCAGGCCTTCAGAGGAACACCAAACAGTTCAAGACTGATGGTAAAATTCCCAAAGCTGGAAAAACACAAGCATGAAGCTTGGGCCATGGCCTGAGGGCAGATGTGAGATTTCCAGCTTTTCAACATGGCCCATTTGTGCTCTTTTAATGATGTTAATAAATAAAGCCATATGGGTTTTTTTGCGTTAGAAAAAACAAAATCCCATTTGCAAACGGATTTCATGGCAAAAAACCATCCTCATTTACTACTTGCCAAACAGTGACAATTTTATTGTCTGATCCTCTGTTTGCCAGATATGATTTTTTTTCCTGTGAACTTCAAATGGATCTTGAACTTCTCCAGGTTCCAGAATCTCCTTTACTACAGATGGGTGTTTTCTGATTGTGTGTTTTTGGAAGATTTCCTGTCTCTTCTTTTGCACTCGTACATGAAACTTTCCATGATGCTGTGGCCTTCCATAGCCAAACCCTGTGTTGTCAATTTTTGGGATGGAGTATTGCAGTTCCATAGGAAATTTGCTTTTATCCTTTGCTTTATGTTGTCTTTTGGGGATTTTTTCCCCCTCTGCTATATTTCCCTTGCCCTTTTTGGGTGTTTTCCCTGCCTGGGCTGCAGACCCTGGGGGTGTTTCATAGGCAGCTGTGCCTGTGACTCTCTGAGATGTTCTCTGCCTCCCCAAGCAGCTCCAGCAGCCACCCAGCTGAGCTGTTCATGCAGGGAGGGTTGGATTTTGCACTCTCTGCTCCTGGAATTCCCTCAGCTCCATGGGATCCCATCCCTGAGCCAACCCTGCAGGGATCCATCCCACCCTCAGCAAATAAAAACCTGCAGGATTCCCCCTGCCAGGTGCCCTTCACTCCTTCATTTTTTTCCCCAATCCACTTCCGGATCTCCTTCCAACCCCTTTCAATTCCCCACTAAAAACAACCCTCATTTAACCCCCTGCAGACCCTGAACGCCGTAGAGAAACCTCTTGCCCCATCTGACAGCGACCCTGGGGGCCACAGGAGCAAGGAGAGCTCCAAGGAGAAGAAACCCACGCTGGAGCTGGGCAAGCAGAAGGCTGGGAAGCAGGAGAGCCGCGAGCAGCCGGATCCTCGGGAGCAGCAGGACGCTGACTCCATCCACAACGGAGGCGACACCGCCAAGGAGACCTCCTACAAGAGGGCAGAGAAGAGGCAATCCCTTGGAGGGTTTTTTAAGGGCCTTGTAGGTTGATTTATCTTCTTTTTTTTTTTGCTGATTTGAGCTCCCAGCCTGCAGGCTCTGATCTATGGGGGGTTTGTGCTCCAAGGCAGCAGCTTCACCATCAGCATGCAGACCAAAGAAGGAGATTGTGGGAAAGGCAGGGAAAATTGAGGTCTCAGGGGGTTTGTGCTCTGAGGCAGCAGTTTTGCCATCAGGATGTAGGCCAAAGAAGATTTTTGGGAAAGGCAGGGTGTCGCTGTTGAGCCGCTAGCAGAGAAAGAAGACCCAGATTCTCAGTGTGGCATAAAAAAGAGAGCTTTTATTATTTACTTCCAACTTATATAGATTTTTCAGAGGTCACCCAGATTGGTCAGTCAGAAACCTCCCCCTAGGCCTGATTGGCCAGGCCTGAACTGTCCACATCCGAGAAACTGTTTCTAATAACATCCAAACTTTATTTTTGTTTATAAAACACAGGAAGAAAAGAGAAAAAGTTCCCATGTGAAAGGTCTGTGCTCGCCACAGCAGGGAAATTGACTCCTCAAGGTACTGATTCAGGCAGGGAGAGCTGTCCTTTTGAAATGGCAGCAAACCACCTAACAGTGAGATCTGCGTATGGGAAAACTCTCCTGGAAAATGATTACCTCTCTTTGAATATCCCCAAAATTAGCAAGAGCTAAGAGACTAATTCTGCAATGCTAGAAACAATAATCTCCTCATCTCCTAGGTGATCAGACTGAGCCCCAGGAAGGTGTAATCATTAATCTGAAAGGATCAGATCACACACACCAACCATTGCTGTTTCAAGATAACAGCTCGATTGTCTGGGAACAACTCAGCAGAAAAATTCAGCTTTTTGTGGCTAAAACCTCTGCTCCCAGTTGGGCTAAAAACGCAGCAGTTTTGGCTACAACTGCTGGAATTTTGGCTACAACTGCAGTCACTTCTGCAAGCAAACAGCATCACTGCCTGACTGCACAGTTTGAGCACAGATGAGGTCCAGTGGTTGTTCCTATGGTAAAAGAGATTAATTTATAAGCTTTATCAAATGTATTTAGGGAGTCTTTGAAAGATTAGATTAGAAAGGAAAAGAAAGAGGGGAAAAAAAAGATTAATAACATTGTTTCCTGAGCTGGAATAACTCATACTCCAGTTGTCAGGAGCTGGGAGTGCTCAGCATGTGGAAAATATTTGAAATTATTCTGATCAGAGTATCTGCTGCACTGACCCAGGCTTTTCCTGACCAAAATCTGGGGGGAAAAAATATATTCCAGTGCCATGACACTGCTGTGTGTGCACTCTAAAATGCTCTGCCCAAAATAGCAAGTTCCAAAGCCGAGAGCTGGTGGTACCTGAGCTCCTGAATGCCAGGGCAGAGCTGGGATTTGGCAGTGAAAAAGGCAGAGCAAAGTTCTTTCTTCCACACCAGGCTTGGAAATTCCAGTCCAACGAGAATCATCAGCCAGTCTCCCTGAGAGCTTCCTGCTTCAGTCAGCACCCACCCTGAAAATGGGTGCAGCAGGAGACTGCAGTGAGCAAATAAGGTGACACCTCTGTAAAGGAGTGCTAAATGAGCCAAAATGGGGATTATCCCAAAGGATCCTCCCCTCCTGGCTCCTGCTCCCACCATTTATAGGGAGAAAGGCAAACCCTCTTGTTCCCTACATCAGTCTGGAGGTGAATTCATCATGCTCAGATAGAAACAGCTATCATTCACTGCTGTGATGTGAGAAATGTTCACCTGGTGTGTAGGTTTTTAGGGTTTCTGGATGCATTTGGGATGAGTGGCTCAGTTGGTATTGTTTGATGGATAAATGATGGGTTTGCTGCTCCATGTGAATGGCCAAACCCTTTTATTCTGCTCTGGAGCATCTTCCAAACTCGACAGCAGTGGCAGCAGCAGCAAAGTCACTGCAGCCAGCTGAGCTGTGCAAGGTTACAGTCAGTTTAAGATGGAATTTTTCAGCCCATTGTGATTTCTGGCTGCTCTTTTTCATACTTTGATTCCCCAAGGTGAAAAGTTAAAAGAAGATCAGGGAGGTGGAGCCTAATCAGTATAAAAACCCCACTGATGTTACTTCCCTGAAGGGGATGAGGAAGTTGAGAATTTTCACTCTCCATGTCTGACAGAGTTGTGCTGAAGTGTGACTCAGGTTTCCAGAAAAGGACAATTCATGGTCCTCCCCAGTTCCTATCCTAGGGAAAGCACACCGAGTCACCTTTAGCTTTGTCATGCTGGATTTTCTGTTTGGCTGGTAATAATTTGGGCATTGGGCTACAAGCAGCACTGACACCCCACCCTGTGCTAGCAGTGACCTCAAACAGGTTTGTTGGTCTGTTTTGCTGAAGTTTTGGCAGCTTCAAGGCCAGCAAAATTAGGTCAAGCACCTTAAACCAGAGCCAAGTGTTTATCAGTTAGTGAAAAATGTAGTTGGTATAGCTAGAGCTATACATTTCCTTCATCTAAGCTGGATTAGTGTCTTGGACTGCTTCCAAACCCAGAATTATATGTGCAGTGTAAAAAAAGCTTTATCACTCCAACATTGTTGAATACCTGTCATGCATAAAAGTATTTAATGTTCCTTTAACCTAGAGCAGAGCAGGGCTGCCTATAATACACCATTAATCATGCTTGAAGGACTCCTAGCAGGGCTGCACTGAAGCATTCAGGGCAGGGAAATTTTAGAGAAAGTGATGCCAAAGCTACAATACTACAGGCACACAGCAGCCTGGCTCTGGTATGTGATCCCAGCTCCTGAAAACAATTGTTTCCATGCCAGTTGAGAAAACGATATTAAAACAACCCCTGCATTTAGGCAGAGGCACAAGCAGGAGCTTGGTGTGGTTCTCGTGCTACAGATGGTGCTCATATATCTGTGCATATGGAATAAAGGGCAAATTGAGAAAAGCAGGGAGATTAAGTCAGTGGGAAATATCTGCTAGCAAAACTCTGCTGTAATTCCAGACTTGACCATGGTGAAATGTTTGGAAATGCTGCTAAAGTGTCTCTCTTGCTGCGCAGGGCTCCAAGAGGATGTCAGACGCAGAGGTGCAGACAGATCCCGTGTCCATCCTCCCCGCTGGCAGATCCAAGTAGTGCCCACCTGGAGGGAGGCTCAGCAGCTCTGGGGAGCTCCTGGCAGTGGGAATGACTCCCTTTCCTTCTCGTGGCTGCCATCAAGTGCCTGAGGCTCAAGGTTCATCTCGGCAGGGTTTGTTCTGTGCAGCTCAGGAAGCAGCTCAGGAAGTCTCCAAGCGATGTGTGCAGAAAAAGGTGGGGTGGGTGACTGAGGTGTGCAGAGGGGACAGTAAGTCAGGTGGGAGGGTGGCAGGGGATGAAATAAACGGCAGAAAAACAGAGCATGTGACAAAGGAATGCGGCGAGGCACGAGCAGCAAATCCTCCACTTCAGAGAGCTTGAGAGCAGCCAGGAAAAACACAAATCCCCCTTGGATAAATGTTCTATTTCCATTTAAAAAAAACCAGCCGAGTCACTTTGGGTGGGTTTTGCAATAGAGCTGAAATTCGAGCTGAGCCCTTCAGTCTAATAGAACCGGTGGTGATAAGGTCCTGCTTCCTCTTGATTATTAATGGAAATTAAAACGCTAAAATGCAAAGGCTTGACGTGATTGGGAGCTCCTCTCTTGGCCGGGTGAGGTGGGATAACAAATTAAAGCTATTTAAGTTCTAATAGGAACACAAGAGGGCACCACGGCCCCTAACGCCGGGCTGCACCTACTGCCTGGAATTAATGGTTCTTAGATCATAGGAAACTTAGTTGTTTATCCTGATATTTGTTTATAGCCATATTTGTAATTAATCCTAATTAAAAACCAAAATCAAAGCTGGCCAAGGCAGCTCTCTGCTTCACAAGACTGCTGTAATAACTGTAGTTAATGAATTTTACAGAGAATTAAGATTTCTGTTTGTTCAGTCCTAGCCTGTACAGGGAACCATGGGCCTGACATTTTAATCCACGCTGATCTTAATGATACAATACTGTATATTTTGACATCCTTATCTTTAAATAAACTAATACTCATCCTTCGGAAAAACAAAATCAGCTGGTGTTTCAATTTTCAAACCAAGTTTGTTGTTTATTATTTCCATCCCTCTGGTCTGATGATTGATGTGACAATAAGGCATAAATAAGTACAAACAAACCCTGATTTGGGGGGAATAGCAGTTATTCTCTCTTTATTTCAGTGAAGATTATAACTGGAAACCAAGGGAGAACTCGAAATCCTGCAGAACTGATGTTTCTAACTCATCAGAGAGGACAGAGGTGAAAAGCCCCTGTAGTTCAGAGGTATTTTTGCTGCAGATTTGGGGAGCACAGCCCCAACTTGCTGCTGGCTCTGTGCACAGAGAGCACAGAGCAAAGGTTCTTCAGTTCCAGTGGCACTTTGATGCCACAGAAAGTGATGTCAGTGCTGATTGCTCTCAGGTTCCCAGCCTGATCCATAACCCCTGCTGGTACATCTGGGCAGAGCAGGGACTCCTGTGCAGCCCTGCTTAGGGCACTGTGAGAGAGGAATTGGGCTTGTTTTATCCAGATTTGCTCCTCCCAAAAAAAAAAAAAAAAAAAAAAAAAAATTCAGGCTTCATCTCCCTGAGATGAGCTTTAAAGAAACCAGTGCATGTAAAGCAGAGGGAGAGAAGCCCCATGGTGTTTGAGGGGTGTTGGCAGAGCAGAGCTGGGGGATCTGCTGACCTCATGCTGCTGGAATTACCTCAGTAAGGGTATCTAAGCAATTTTCAAACAAAAATCTGCTCTGGGTACTCAATTATATTATCATATATAGTTGTACATTTTTATTAGGCTTTGAAGCCACTCATGCAGCAAAACCCATGGTTTGCTAGCCAGAAAGGATGGTGTGACAGGAGATAAACTCAAAAGGGTTTTGGGGAGTGCGCTGGAGATGGGATAGCTCTGAATTCTGTACAGCCACACACTGTGAGAATATCAGTGAAGAATCTGGATTTGCTGCAGGCTCCACCTCTTCTGGATAACACACCCTGGGCTTTACTGGCAGCTCGAGCAGCTCAGCAGTTCTGAGAACACAGCAACAGGAAATCCTGCACAGCCTCCACGGAGGCTGAAGATGCACACGAATTCCTTAAAGAAGTGTCATCTTCTCAAAACAAATCACCCAAAGCCTCCAAGAAGAATAAACCTCTTATCACCACCCTTTGCTTTGACTTCCCCATTTCCTATTAAATTTGTCACCTGCTGCAGGGCAGAGGAAAGCAGCCTCCTGCCCAGGAAGCAGCAGAGATTTGACTTTAAACCAGAAAGGGGCAAAGTCCAAATTCTTTCTCTGTCACACCCCAGAGTGAGCAGGTGATGCAGAACTCAACACCCACCTGTGCCCAGAGCAGCAGAAAAGTCCTTTATCCTCCTCCCAGGGAGTGGTGACAAACCCTGAACACAATCACATTTCCAGCACAATTAGAACTCTGCAGACTCATCTTTGTTCACCAGTTTCAGGGAGGTTTGTGATTTCTTCATTGGAGTTGTTTGGAAAACAGAAGGGAAGTGAGGATTGAGTTGCAGAGTTTTCACTTTTTTTTTTTCTGTCAGCAGTTTCAAGCCAATTGGAGAAATAGATTCTGAGCTGGTGTAGGCTGAAATTTTATTATTTTGGTAAATGAAACTGAAGTAGCCCAGAATGCTGAGGTTCTGTCATACAGAAAACCTTCTCTGCAGCTTTTGAGCTCTGGCAATGGCTGCCAGGAGTGAAGGAAAAGAATTGCTTGAGAAATTTGCTTGTGAAATTGAGCTGAAGCCATCCTTTTCCCATTTCTTTTTAATTATTATTTTTAACCACTGCTTCACAGTATTGCAAACACACTTAATTATCAAATGTTCAGGCATCCTTCACCAAACTCAGCAATCAGGGCTAGATAACTTCATTATTTATTACCACAGAATAATGGTTCAATATTCCCATGCCCAGTCATGGAGCAGAACCTGCTCGAAGATTAGAACAGAATATAATTCTCTTTACCCAGAGAACCCAATAATGGCAACACCAGCAGCATTTTGGTGTTTCAGCAGTGAGGGGAGCAGCCCTGCCAGAGACACAGCTACACAGATTTCATTCCAGTGAGACCAAACCCATGCAAAGTGCTTTATTGACATTGTGACCACACTAAAATATCATTTTTTGGCTCTCTTCTCCCACTTTGTTGCCTCCACACACCCCAGCAGCAAACCTGCCCAGTCTAAATGGGGTTTTGTCTCTGTCAGAGTGCTGAGGTGGGGTCAGCAGTGCCCCAGGGCCCACAAAGGGTTAATGGGTCTCACTGGGGAGCTGAAGGGAATTCATCCTTGGGAAGGGCTGGGGAGGGAGCAGAGCCAGCAGGAGTGCAGGAGGCAGAGCTGCTCTGCCCAGGGGCAGGTGGGAGTTGTGCCCAGCCAGCTTTGGGGTACACTGGTGTGTTTGGGGCTTTGCAGTCCTTCTATAGCTCCCCAATTACACAGCAGCCCTTGATGAGCTTTCCTCCCCAATTACACAGCAGCCCTTGATGAGCTTTGCTGCTCCCAGCTCGGTCTGGAGCTCGTGGGGTGATTCCCTGCAGTGCTCTGCAGTGCTGTGGCTCCATCCCACCAAACCCCACTTTTTGGGAAGTGTTGCTCACCTGCAGCCAGCTCAGCCCTCTGCTCTCCCACCTCTCTGCTGCAAGCCAAAATTAGCTTTGGCCACCTAATCCTCCTCTGAGCTCTACTGAAAGGTGAATGGCAATGCTAAAATGTCAATTTACTGGAGCCTGGAAGTACAGGGGAACATTGATCACAGAACTATCAAGTTTTTAAAGTTGCCTTTCCCTATAAAAGGTGCTGGGAAGGAGGGGATGTGACACTAAAGGCTCTGAGAGACCCAAGCAGGGCTTGCATTGAAAATCTTGATGTGAAAAAATGATGGATTTTGGCACATCAGCATCAGACAACCTTCCTTGGTGAAAGAAATTGTGAAATACTCTTTGTTGGGTTAATTTGGTGGGGGATTGTTTCTGTTTTATTAATTCTCAACAAACAAACAAAATTCTCTGCAGCACTTAAGTTTGCCACCGTCTTGATTACTGCAAAGAGATTTAGAAATGGTGCAAAAGAAACCTGAATTTTGGGGTTTTCAGAGCATCCAGGAGCTGTGGCAAGGTGAGGGTTAAGGGAAAATATCTTTTTTTGCCTGGTGCTGTGGCAGTGTGTCACTCACAGAGCTGACCTGCAGTGATGTAACATAATCTGGACACCGAGGCTTTTACCAAATGTCACTTTGAAACAAAGCATGTGCTTTTGGAGAAAGTTGTTTGTTTTAACTGAACCCAAAATTAAGCATTCATCATCTTGTCTCCTGTAAAGCATATTGTTCTAGCTTGGGAAAAAAAAAATGAAACTAAACCATATGCTGAAAGAGGAAGAATTGAGAAAAATTTGCTCGCTTTCCATCCAGTCTGTGCCTCGCTTTTTGAACTTCAAGGGGGAAAAAAACAGAAGTAATTGCTGTAGACAGGGTAAAGATGGCAATTGCTATTCCTAGTCCTTCACTGGAGAGTAGGTGCTTTCAAGAACTTGGAAACAAACATTGCACTAAAATTACTACTGGTTACTGGCAGAACCGCTTGTAAATGTCTGTATTCTGGGCTGGAAATAGTATTTAGGGGTTTGCAGAACGTGTTCCTCGGGCTTTTTGTTCACAGATGTAGCTTTGTTCTCGTGTGCTCTCCTTTGCCAAGAATTTCCTAAGCAACTCCTGATTATGCATACTTGAGATTCGGCGGGTTCTGCTTGTAACTTCTCCCAGAACTGAGTATTCTAGAAATGCTGATTCCTTGGCAGTGAGATGGTGTAGAGGTCACCCCAGAGTGACATTGTTAGCTTGTGTTCAGCTTCTGCTTTATCTTGAATTTACTTGAATTTACTCCCAATTGACTCTTAGTGAGGTTGTACTGTTAGTTCCTATAAAGGCTGAAAGTTATGACGTTAGTTTGGAACTGGATTTGGAAGTTTTGGGGACAAATCACTGTTTTTGTGGAATGTTGTCTGTGTTTTCAATTTATGGTTGGACTCCACAATTCGATCCCATTTATCTAAGTACTTTTTTATATCTGTCTTCTTTATCCATTGAATTGATCTCTGTCATCCCAACAAGAGAACACTAAGTTCTCCTGAAAAATCCCGATTTGCAATCTGAGATAATTAAAACTAACGTAGCAGTCTAGTTGTTATCACTAACAGCCATCTCAGACATTTAAAGAGAGATTTTCATTCCAGTTGTTAGCCTGAGTTTAGATTTTGCTGTTAGGTGTCTGTAGAAAAAATATAAATTTAATTGGTGGTTTTTGCAAGTTAATGCAATGTTGATCCTTAAATCAGACACGTCCAGCAGGATAATGCTTTATTCTTCCTTACAGTTATTTATTCTTTTAGATTTTTTTCTTCAGGACTTTTTCCATTCAAGGCAGGGATACAGAGAACATACAGTAAGATAGCTACCTGCATTCTTTAATTTCTCTTTTCCCACTTTTATTCCCCCTGAGATGTTTCTCTACAAGCCAGGTTTGGTACAATTCCCAGCTTTACCAGAGCCCTGACTGAACCGTGGCTGTTGCTCAAGTGAGAAATGTCCACACTTGGGCAAGACAACCTTTTTCTTTTCTGCTTTGCCTCTATTTTCCTCTCGTTGCACATTTAACTTTCATCATCAGAAGCGTCCTGAGCTGTTTCTGATTTAATTTCCTGCCCACAAGGAGGGTCTGGCTGCGGCCAGATGATGAGCAGTGTGGAGAAGCTGAAGTTCCTGCCCTGCAGAAGGGCTCAGCTCAGGTGGAGAGGGAAGTGCCAAGAAGGTGTTCACACCAACCTGGGCTGCACACAAGCTGCTGCACAGCCATCTGCAGGGCTGGCTGTCAGCAGGGAAATATTAAAGATTCAGCAGAGAAAACAATCCTGGCTATTGAAAATCAGATTACTGCTGTCATGCATGTGCATTGGCAGGGCAGCCCTGCTGCAGATGGACACTATTAAAGGCAGAAATCAAACACCAACATGTGTTCTGTGCAGAAAGAGACCCTGAGCTGCTGCAGAGCAGGAGAGCTCTTGGATTTCTTTTTATATCAGAGAGGTGAGCAAGATTTAAGCTTTTTTAGGCTGATCCAGTGCTGGCTACTTGGAGCTCTGTGTGATTCTCACAAGTTCCAGTTTAACAAACACACACTGCAATTGTCTTTTTTTCTTTTTTCCCCCCTAAGAAAAAGTCTAATGCATGAACCTGGGTTCACATGAGGTCTTGTCACTCTTCCAGGCAGGTTTCAATGTGTGGTAGGATAATTTAGATGTCAAAAAAAAAAAAAAAAAAAAATTTAAAAATTACTTGCTTTTGCTGTCACTGAATGGGTGTAGATCAGGATTCCCTAAACCAAATTTAGCAGAATCACAGAGTCCAGAACAGAACAGATGCAAATCTCTCCCAGGATGATAAATACTGCAGATACTTCCTGAATGGCTTGGGATATGCCAATTGTGGGACTGCAGAGAGCAGGGATGTGCAGTTGTCACCCAGTGAGTAACCCCAGTCCCAGCAGTCCTGTCCAGGCTGTGCAGAGCTCCTCCCTGCCTCGCTGGCACCAGCCCAGGCAATATTGTCACTTCCCCAAGTCGCTTCCTCGTGCAGCAGCTGAATTCCATCCCCTCCTGCACTCCCCCAGCGCCTTTGTCTCGTGACTCGTTGGGCTCCATCCTCGGCACAAACTCTAAAAACATCCCTGCTGCTATTACAGCACTGGGAAATTATTCCCCCAGAATGACAAATATTTTTAACCACCAGTTTATCAAAGCTCGCTGCTTTATTTTATTTTATTTATTTTATTTTTTTACGTAGCCCTGCTGTTGTGCTGCAGTCAATCTATGATAATGTTAGTTTGCTTTAAGTTTTACGAAGGCAGCTGAGAGGATCCTGTGGGTTGTTGAGCTCAATAAAATCTCTGTGCCCTACAAGTCTGCACTGCACAGGACTTCCTCACCCTGCAAATTCCCCCAGTGTCAGCCCAGTGCTCCCAATAAAACCATCACTGCTGTTTGTCTGACAGGGCAGGAATGAGCTGTTCTCTGCAGAAAGAACTGCCTGAAACAGATTTTCCATGAAGTGTTGTGTCAGTGTGTGCTCACACAGCATCCCAGCATTCCTGGCACCTCAGGGATTAAGTTCCCATAAGCATACATGATATAATTTCTTCCAGGAGCAGCTTCATGTGGTAATGTCATTGTTACACAACTGCCTTCCTCAGCTCTGAAATAACCACATGAAGTGCTCAATAACAAAAAGGTTTTTCCTCCTTGCCTCCATCACTAATTTTTCCAATGGGAAGTTGAAGAGGAAGAAATAATTTTTTTTTTAAAAATGTAAAAAAAATAGAGTGATCTTGTGTCCCAGGCAGAGACATGCCATCAGAAGGGTTTGTTATCTGCCCCCAGAGCAGCAGCAGCAGTCTCACCACCCCGCTGGCTCTGCTCTCCCCCAGCACTGTCCCTTGCCATCTCCTGAGCCTTTCAGCCCAGCCCAGCCTGCCAGCCATTTCCAGCTCTGCCTGATCCCAGGGCTCAGGCCGTTCCCCTTCCCTGACACAATTCCCTCTGCCTGTTGCCTCCCTCCCTCCTCCTCCCCTCCCGTTATCCAGCCCAGCTCCCTCCCCAGGGCCAGCAGAGGGCACTTGGATTTGGTTTCTTGGCTGTTTCAGCCTCTAAAACTATTCAAGCAGTTGCATTTACAGGTTTGGGGTTTTGATTTGGTTTTTTTTTTTCCCTGTTGTCCCATTCATAGAAACCTGGAGGAAAAAATAAAAAAAACAAACAACCCCCAGCCAAAGCAATAATAGTAATTACTATTGGGAGATAATCCCAATCTCCACCATCCCAGTTCAGGGAGGAGCTGGGGGATGGCAGTGCAGGGAAAGCACCATTTTGGAGAATTCCAGCTCCTCAGCTGTCTGTAGGAGGATCTTTCTGATCCTGGAGGGAGGATAATGAAAGCTCCTCCGAGGTGTTTTCAGAGCAATTTCTGCACAGCTCTGTAAATAAACTCCTGCAGCCTCAGCAGAAGCAGGGTTTATCCCAACCATAGCCCAGCACCCTCAAATGCTCATCCTCTGTCTGCTCTTCTTGGATATTTGAGATTTTCCAGGATTTCCAGTCCAAGCTGGATGTTGTGCCCAGTAATGTCTGCTCAGGTTTCCTGTTAATCCTCCCCTCCTTCTCAAAGAATAAAAATCAATGGTTAAATCCCAATAGCTGGCTCTGTTTGGGGTCTCACTGGGGTTTCGTTTGGTGCCTCTGTTGGGATCCCAATGGTTAAAAGCTGCTGTGGGGCAGACAAAAGCCAAGGAGTGTGGGGAGAGGGGTGATGATAAAGGGGAAATGAGAGACTGATCCTTGCAAAAACCGATGTGCTTAGGGCAGAAAAAAATAATAATGCAACTAAAACCAAAAATGTAATTGCGCACAGTGTGACAAGAATGCTAAGCAAGCACCCCAGAAGTGCTTTTAAATTAAAAGGAGAGAGGATAAATAAGTGCCTTATGTATATGAAAAGATATATTCCCTACTCCATTCTGCCTTTGTCTTTCAAATGCAGAAGAAACAAAAAGGTCAGGAGAGATTGGGTCGATACCATAACACGGAAGTCACTTTTTGTGCTGCTGTGAATGTGGCATTGTTCTTCCCTCACTGTCCTGCTCCGAGTAAAAATGAAATTAAAACAATGCTGGTGATGGGAGGGACAAAGGCTGCGCTGGGCCAGCTGGTGGTGGAGAGGAAATGTTCTTACCTGAGAGCTTCAGCACTCTGCTTTGGGGAAAAACTGCTCGTTCTCACCACAGCCTCCCCAGCAAACAACTCACAGTGTTCTGCCTGAGCCCTGAGCAATGTCTGAGCAAAGCTTTCCTTCCCAGCCCTGCCATCCCCCTGGGAGAGCTGGAGCCTCCTGGGAGCTGCTGAAGGTGTTCCTTGCAAAATAAAGTTGTGTTGGTGGCTGACAGTGGCACAGGGTGAAGCAAAGACAGCTGGTTTGTGCTTTATTGGCCACAAGTGGATTTATTCACACTCGTACAGCCAGGTATCTCCTTTAGCTCAGTTAGAAGTCAGGGAAGCGTGTGGCTGCTTGGTGAGATCCATAATTGCCTGGTTTGTCCATAATTAATTAAGTGCTGGTGCAATCCCAGCTGCCTGAATAAAGCAGGAGGGCAGCTGGACCTGCTGGGCTGGGGCAGGCAGGGGGTCATTGGTGTGGGCTGTACTGGGACAACTGGGAGCTCTGGGACATTGCTGTGGGCTGTACTGGGACAACTGGGAGCTCTGGGACATTGCTGTGGGCTGTACTGGGACAAGTGGGAGCTCTGGGACATTGCTGTGGGCTGTACTGGGACACCTTGGGTCCTTCACTCATTGTCTGTCACCTCAGCAGAATGACCCACATGGAATCACTGGCTTTTAAAAAGAAGTTTTCTTCACCTTCAGGCTGCCCTGGACCAAAGTCGTCATAGTCCTGCCCTAAACTATAGCTGAGAAATAATTTTCCAGCATTATTTCCAGTGCAAACCCACCTGAGCTCTAAAGGCACACTCTGCATTATCAGTTATGTCCTTCCAGAATAAAGAAAGCTTTAATCTCCTGCACTCACTAGAAACTGGAGAAGGAATTGTCTTTGTAAAGTAACTTTTGTCCAGCAGTTTTCTGTGTCAGAGGGAGTTGTAGAAACTGCTGGGTTTGTTTCCACACCGAGGTTTGAATATTGGTGTGCTCAGAAAGAAAAAAATCCTCCCAGTGTCTGGAGTAGGGAAGTGACATTTGTAATGTCAGTGAGAGTCAGGTTTGGGTTTGGGATGAGCAGACTGGGCTGAGTAAAATAAATAAATAACCCAAATCTGAACTGCAAGAGGCTCAAACACTTTGTCCTTCACTTAAAATCTCTCTCAGTGTGTCTCACTTTGCCATATAATTCTTAAATGACTCAAACTTAGCCATTGGGCTGTTTAGACATAAAACAGCATTTTGTGGAATGAGATCAAATAAGCCACTCAGAATTGACCACAGTCACCATGAAGGATATAATTTAACCCTTTTTTCACTTTAGCTCACCTGATTCAAACTGATTTATTTGAATTATCACAATGGTTTGTCAATAAATAACTTGTGCAAACAGCCCTGTGCTGTGATTTTCCCGTCGATGGTCCAGAGCAGCTCCACATCACTCAGTTTTTTGTCACATGATTGGCCACGAGTCACATTCTGTTATTTCTGTTTCCTGTTTGGTGACAGAAATGAGAGATTTGCAGGCCTGGCATATTATCTGATCTGTCATGCAAATAAACCCAGCTCCTGAGAACTGAACTTCAGCTAATTTGAGCAATAAAAATCCCATGGTATTTATTTTTGTCTATTTTATAGTTTAGGCTACAGTGCTATCAACTCTAAAAAGAAAAATAGAGAGTTTTTGAGTCTAAATATGTGAGACTTTTTTAACTTTTGGCATAGATCCAGTAGTTCAGTACCTCTTAATCCAAAGTCAAACTTTCTGCAGAACTGCAGTTTCATTTTTGTGGTTTAGGTGTATCTGGGAAAGGGGGAAGAACTAACTGAATTTTGTTATAATTCAGTCAGAACAAAATACAACCCCTTAAAACTGCAGAGCCTAAAATAAATGTGTCTGACTAGGTTGGATTTATGGAACATAAATATAGCAATGCTAGCAAGCTTCGATTTTGTGACATAAACAGAGACTCTGAGTGTGAATCAGAAAATAACTCAGTTCATGTTCATTCAATACCCTGATTTTAAACAGCATTTTAAAATAGACTGTAGGTGCAATTTTAGGTTGCTGTTTTTAAATTTAAAATTAGATAAATTCAGGGAAATGGTTCATTTGCTCCCCTGTCATTTCAGGATTCTCCTGTGCTCTGGACCTGTGAGGTTATTTATATGTGAAAATCATATCCTCCCTTAGTCATCATTTGGTCAAATCACACACATTCAACCTTTCTGTAGTTGTCTCTTCTTGCTTTTTAATAAATTAATTGATCCAGAAGCTTTGTTACTTTTCTGTTCCCTGAATTAGCAATAAAGCTCCACAAACAGATGGGCATTCAGGGGCAGGAAGGGGGATTTTCTTAAAATCAAAGTGAGTTCATATAGGAATATTAGAAGTATTTTTCATTGAAAGTATTTAGACTTTTTTTTCTGTGTAAAGATTGCAACAGTTGTGCAAATTAATCCTGGAGGGTTTTGCTGGGTGATGTTGTTTGGCTTTGTTTTGTTTTTTCACCAATTCTCTCCCCACCAGCTCAGAGCTCCTGAACCATTCTAAAATTAGTTAGTGACATGTTAATTTTCTTCCCCGGGGTCTCCAACGCTGATTTAATTTCAGCACACTTATGATTTCTATGAAATTATTCACGAAGCAGTTGACCTTGGTGAGACAATAAATTGGCCTTTTCCAAACAATAGCCTGGCTTGGGGAGAGCAGGGAGCAGATCATGCTGGGGAGGCTATTTGGGATTTTAAGCTGATGTTAGGATGGCTTTTGAGCATTTCCCCGTGTGGGGAACACAAAGTGTCTGAGCGTTAATGGGGTTTCCTGTCGGTGGGAATTGTTTAGCAGCTGATCACTCTGAACAGAGCCTGAAATAGCCAGGAATAGGAAATTCCTGCTGCAGGGAGAAGGAAAACCCTCCAAGGCCTCCAAATGAGGAAGATGGAGATGCAAAACCCTTTTCCCTGAGCTGGGTTTGCTGGGTTTGACTCGGGTGGGAGCACTGGGGGCGCTGGGATGTGAGTCCAGCAACAAAAAATTCATTTTTCATTTTTCTGACTCATTTTTCTCCCACAAAGCCTGCCTTCCCCCCTCCCTTCTCCCGTCTCTTTTTCAGACATCCAATTGTCAATTAAAAACTCGCAGTGTTTCTTCAAATGGTTGGGGAAATGCTATTTTCCAGTGGGATATGAGAAGAAAACTTTACAAGCTGGGGGAAGGGAGGAACAACAAAGCACTTATTCTTGCCTTTCCCCTCCCCCAGGAGAGGGAGGAAGCAGAGGAGTGGTGCTAGAAGTAGGAAGAAGAAAGGAATTAAAAAGTAAAGAAAACTTGAAAGTGGAGTAAGGAAAGGAATTTAAAGGGGAACTGTAGGGTTTCAGCAATTCTTTTGGCGAGAGGGCTGAATTCTGGGAGATAACAGCAGCTCTGCATTTAGCAGAGCAATAACTTTAATTTTATATGAGTTATCCCGCTGATATCAGCTCGGTTGTTGCGGTTGATCCCTGGTGGAGGTGTGGCCTCGAGGGTTGGGATGAAGCACAGAGGAGATGATTTGTGTAACATCTCTGCTCACCATGGGGGGAGAAAGGTAACTCACCTGCGGGTTTCACCTTGGAGCTTTCCTAACCTTGCCGCTGGGCGTGTGTGGATTCTGAGCGGGGAAAGCAGCGCTCAGAGCCAGCCCGGCAGCGTGGGGAGCAGCGTGGGTGAGGATCAGCCCAGGCACCTGCTGGAAAACACCAAACTCGGGCAGAGAACAATGCCTGACCTCTGCAGGGGCACTCCAGAGACACACCTGGGGGAAACACTCGGGGAAGGGTTTTTAAGGGAAAAAACACTTCTGCCTTTCAGTGCAAAACTTTTCCACAGCTACGCCAGCTCTGCGTTTCTGTGATTTCTGTGATTGATTTCTGTGATTGATTTCTGTGATTGATTTCTGTGCTCTGCCTTCACGCACACGTGAGGATTCATGAACTCACACACACTTGGGCTCAATGCACTGCCCCCTGAATCCTCTCCTTGAGCACATTTGCACTGCTCAGGCTGTTGATAAGCAAACTTTATGTTCCACACTTGAAATCACATGTTTTTCCAGTTGTGGGTGTAAGGCAAATGAGACATATATATGATATAAATATATATATATATATATATAATAATGGTCAGCGTGATATAAATATATATATAACATTGGCAGAATCTCTCCTGGCTGATTTTAAATCCTGGTTTTAAAAGCAGAGATCTTGTTTCATTTGGTTGTAATTACTCCAGGGTACAGCTGCTCTTGCAGCATTTGCAGTTACAAGGTTTCCTTTCCCTTTTTGTTTTCTCCCTCATTTCCAACTAGCTTTGGGAAGGTGAAGTTTTTTTAATTTGGCTGCCCAGCAGCTCCAGAGCCCTGCAGTCAAACTGACAAGGACAGCAGGAGAAGGCAGGATGGAGTGGCCAGCAGCTGGCTCTGCCCTGGGCTGGACCTGCCTGCCCATCAAAGCAGCATGTTTGAAATAACATCTCCAAACTGCCGTTGCCCAACAAAACCTTGCTTTGTCACGAGCTTTCTGCCCGGCTTTACTTGGGAGTAACTCACTCCATCTGACTCAAGAGAGTAAAATCCTCTTCTTTCTGGGGCAGGGAGTGTAGATAGCTGATAGTGTACGGCCGAAGTTCTCCCCTGGGATCAGTGCACTCCATAAATAGTGTTTCCTTGAGTTAGATCTGCAGCTATCACTCAGTTTTGAATGGAATCAAACCTGCTGCTACCAGATTTGTGTTTGGGCCTGAATTTCTGTTCTGGCTCAGTGATAACTCTGCTGAAAACTAAACCCAGCAGAGTTCCTCATTCCTCCTTTCTCCCTGTAGGGCAGAACACTGAGTTTTTGACAGTGACCTGGACAAGCATACCAGGCTGTTTACTAGCTGTTGCAAACCGGTTGTAGAGCCTTAGTACATGGAGTTAGCAGCTGTAACAAGAGCCAGGGGTGTGGGAGAGCTCAGCCTCCTCTTCCTCATTCCCAGCTGCACCAGGACACTCTGCACACCAAGCTGGGACTGCCTCAGGTTGGCTTTTTCCCATTTCCTTAACAGCAAAGTTTGGGGTTAAAAGAGGAAATAAAAATGTGCAGCTATTCCTGTCTGAAACCCAGACCTTAGCTCCCAGTGGTTCTTTTCTTTTCCTTTCAAAACACGAGCGAGATTAAAAATAAAGAAGTGTCAGTGTGCTAATGTTTCAGTTTCTAATCAGTTCACAAATGGCAGGAAATTAACTGGCTTTTCATGAACATCTGTTCCACTTCTGGCTTGAAAGGTTGGAGGCAAATGCTATCTGTCAAATCTAATAGCGAGAATCAGCAATAAATATACTTCTCATTTCCCACCCCCATTTCTCTATCAGCCATTCAAAATAGGACATTGTAGCCAAATGCATTGGTTTCTTTTCCTCTGATTTTTTTGGGAGGGTGGTTGGCTGGTAATGAAGAGGATGCCGAGCTGTGTCTGGATGAGGATCAGGAGAAAGGTGATGACAGCAGAGCAGTGCTGTACACCTGCTGGATGTGTGTGACAACACTCCTCCTGAGTTCTTCTCAGGTGAAATGTGCTTTTTTTGAGCAGTTCACAGTGGCTTGGGAAGCAGAATCTCTTTTTCCTGGTGTTATTTGTCTGTGAGTGACTTGAGGAACTAAAGGTCTCGTTGCTGCAGCAACAGTCTCTATGGGGATGTCACATCAAAGTGACTTTATTTCATCACCTTTCCATGCCTCCTGTGCCCAGGTTCTCCAGGCTGCAGCAACAGTGCTCCACAGGACAGGTGGAACTCCTTTTGGGCTGAGCTTCTTTTCTTCAGGTTGTGAGGAATAAATGGACATCCAACCACTCTGGTGGTGATCCTGTCCCCCAGGAGAGGCTTTGCTGCCACATTTTGGGGCAATGTTGGAATTTCATGCTGGAATTCTGACACATTTTGCTCTTTTCAGTGCTGCTGTCTCTTAAAAATGGACAAGCATCCCAAATTTCCTGCTCACTGCTACGAGATGATAGGGAATTCACAAGCCCAGACTCACTTGGAGTTTGTAACTCTGCTTTTCTGGGTTCTCTGCACACACAGGGCTTGAAATCCTCCAGTGGAGAAACATTGGGATATCTACGTTAAACTGTTGTAACAGCTGATTGGTCCTGAAATTGGTTTCGGTAGCAATTCAAAGAAAAGTTGCTCTGGCAAGCAGAGGAGCTGAGCAAAGCCTTTAGCAACGCATAGACCACTGGGTTTTGAGCAATCCCCAGCTGAAATAGAGAATGACAGCCCAGAAAATGCAACAAATGGCCTCAAAAGCACCAAAAGCTTCCCAGATTCCCTCGTGGGGTCCAAAGAGGAGGACATTAATCAGGCCAGACAGAGGAATCTGTAACCAAACAGGTTTGGCCATTACACAAGAGCACCACGCAAACATGAAACTGGAGGAAGAGATCTTTATCAGCCCCTCGCATGCAAAACCATGCAGGGAAACTCGGAGTGTTCTGTGCTCTGATCCAGCTGCAGATGGAGGTGGAAGCTTGCTTTCCCCCCTTGCTGGCAGAGGTTCCTGGTCCCACATGGGACACTCAGGGAAAGTTCCTCTGTCAGCCTGCTCAGCATCAGCTCTGCTCTCCCCACCGTTCTGATTGCTGACCTTGGCTGGAAACAGGGCTGGGGCTTTATGGGGCAGGCAGGCTCAAAGGGCTTCAGAATGAAGACATTGCTCTTAAGCAGAATTATAAGAATTTAGAAAAAGCAGTGCAAGGTGTCTTCAATCACAGGGTGAAGTTGCTGCTCCTCTGCAGAGCTCAGAGCAGGGACAAGGCTGGTTGGATGTTTCAGGGTGCAGCAGGTGCCTTCAATCCCTCTGGAGCTGCTGCTGGCTCTGCTATCCATGAGAACACTTCCCTGGTTTGCCCTTTTGGCTTTCCTCAGCCTCCTCCAAAACTGCCATCCCCCAGTGGGAGTGTGGCTGGTGAGAATCTCAGTGTCACTTCCATCCACCCAAACCCACGCAGGAGCTCAGCCTCTGCCTGTTAACAGCTGGAAAGGCTTCAGAAAAAAGTCCTGTGGGGAAAGGGAAGCAAAAGACACTCCAGAGTGATGGTCACTGCCACAGCTCTGCTCCTCCTGATGCCCAAAGGCCCTGAGACTCCAGAGATATCCATCACTCTGGCCTTATCATCATCTCTTATCGCTCCTCAGTACTGCTGGCAGAAGTTTTTAAAAGTGTGAGTAATTTATTATTGCTCAGCTCTAAATTCTCAAAGCTCCCTGCAAGGCTGGGGAGGAATTGTCCTTGTCTGACTGGTGGGAAATAAAGAGGAGATGTGCTGAGATGGAGATTTGCTCACACTGCCAGAGCAGTTAATAAATAATAAATAGTTAGTTAATAAATTTATTTATTGAACAGAGCCAGGCTCGTGTTGTTCCTTCCTTAACAGTTCAACAAAAACACAAACTTTGTGCTGCATGGCTGCTGATTTATATATCCCTATTCAAACAGATCTGGTTTAATGAAAGGAGAAGAAATACTGCCTATTAATGAACTCTGAATAATTATATCATGCTCTAAGCAGTGAGTACAACAGTGCTCACTAGGGGAGAGAAAATCATTGGGCAAGAAAAATAATTGTCTCACTAGCAATTACCATTAAAGTATTAAAGAAACTGATGTACTTATCATTAAATAATCTCTCTGGAAGCTTTTGTTCCCTAATAAAGTGCTCATCTCATGGAGTGCCATCAGGAGCACAGTAATTTGATTTGATTAGCAGTCTTTACCTGCTTACTGGAGAATTGCTTGTAAATATTAATAATGGATTCTCACCAGGGGGAGGAGGGCACAACTGGCATTCTCAAATTGGGAACAGAAATCGTTAGTTGCCCTCCTCATCCTCAGTTCTCAATGGCTTCATGGCATCAGGAGCATTGATGTTACAACACAGTTTTCCCTTGATTTCACAGTTTAGCCCTCTGAAATTGTGCTTTTTGGTTTGCTTTTTCTCACCCTGATGGACTGCCTGCAGTTTAGTGCTTGCACTGGTGAGTTTTTTCACTCCCTCTTTACCTTTGCTCTTTTACTTGCAGGTGGAGAATCCTCCACTGTTCTCCACAGCATCCCCAGAATTTCCAGATGGATTGGCTGGATGGGGAAAAGAGGTTTGCTGTGGCCAAAAACACATCACAAACCTGCCCTTTCCACCATTTCAAAACTCCTGAAGTGCCTTGAGACAGAGAATCAACACAATTTATGCAAATCCAAATGCCAGGAGGTTTCTACAGCTGCTCTGCAAAATGCCAAGGCACTTGTTCCACTTTCTGAAGGTACCTGGTGAGCACAACCTGAGAAACTCAGAGCTCTGCAGATTTGGTCTCGAGTTTCTGCTGTGTCCCAGAACAACCTGTGGCTTCTTGAAAAACACCACAAAAATAGCAGTAATCCTGTAGTTTCATTTTTAAATGCTGTAGACCTGCAGAACGAGGTGTGAATGCCTTAGCAGGAAGCCTCAGAAGAATTAAAAGTGGGGGTTTTTTTTCAATGTTAAGTGGTTTTAATATGTGGAAAGCTTTGTCTAGAAGGCAGGTGACACAAATAAATAAATAAATAAGTGCCTGTCCCTGCACACCTTGGGCTGAGCTTTCTCTGGACTCTGCCTAACGCTCAGGTGTTGATATGATCAGCTCCACCAGCAGCCTTTCATCCCTCCCATTCATCTTTACTTTATTGCAGCTGCTGGCAATAAACGTGGGGCAAGATGCTGCATTTGTCCCTAAATGATATCAATTTATGATTTCATGCCGTGGGGTCAAAGTTTGCTGGCTGGTTCTGTGCTGAGTGTGACCTGAATGCCTCCTTTGTGTTCCAGGGGGAAACCTTCACCTGGAGCTCATGGAACAGCAATCAAAGAGACACACTTGGGTGCTGCTGCTTATTATTCTGTCAGCCTTTTAAAAAACCCTGTACAGAGGGGGAAAAAAAAACTTATTGAAAAATAGGCAAAACCAGGAATATTTGTGTGGTTTTGTGGGGGTGAGAATTTTTAATGAGAGTTCCAGGAATTTTTTTTTTTTAATGTGTCTATTTCTGTAGATTTTATTTCCTTACAGGTGTTTTTTGAATAATATTAACACTAACCTTTATGTCACCCACATCCTGGCATGCATCACCACCTTTTTTGGGTGAAACACAAGAGAATCTTTCTGTAATATCAGAAACACACTGAGCAATATTCTGTATTTTCCTTACTAAACATGAGGATTTTACAAAATGTTACAGCCCGCCATGGAATTTCAGAAATTTCATTTTATCCAGAAAACAAACAGAGGAGGGAGTGGAGCAGAAAGAGCCCAGTTTTTATCTCCACACTCATTTCTGTGCAGGGGAAGGTGTGCAGCAAGAACAAACCCAGGCCATCCACACTCGCAAATTAGAACCTTAAAATCATTTGTAGAGCAGTGGATGTTTTGGAGAGGCTGTCCTGTGGTGTTTTCACACTCAGCTCTGTGTCTGACCACAAACCAGACTCACCCTCAGTCCCAGCCAAGCACCAAAGCAGCACCCAGGATATCCACTGCAGTCACTCTGCCTGGAGCTGGCAGAAATCCCTGCGGCTCTTCTCAGAACCCCAAAGCTTTTTGTCAGGAGTTCAGCACATACCTGACCAAGAAAAAAAGCAAAAGTTGTCTGACTGGTTTTGTTGTTTCAGCTGTGCTGAAGAGGAGAAGCAAACAAAGCTCCAGCATTTCAATTAACTTCCAACTCTGACCATATTTTCAAGTAAATATTTCTCAGTGTTGATGTCCCCCCAGCAGCTCAGCTCCAGCATTTTATATTTAACAAATTGTTTGTTGCTAGCAGAATAAAATAAATATTTCTCCGGAGGAGGAAACATGTCTCTCCATCCTCCCCTCAGCTCTGGATTTCTTGTCTCTGCCGGAATTTTGCCACCAGGGAGATCTCACATCCCCGTTTGAGCACCTGAGCAATGCATGGGCTGTGCTCTCAGCAATGCCCCATCTCAGCACGAGCTGCAGTGGATTTAGGTTATTTTTCTGCTCTCAGGAAGTGGCTGCCAGGCCTGAGCTCCTCTCTGCTCCCATGCTATAAACAACCCCAGGGGATGTCAGGTCAAACTCTCATCCCTCCCTTCCTACTCTGCGCTGGCCTCGAGAAGAATAAAGTTTTGCTTTGCTGCTCCGCAGATTTCCAGTTGATTTCAGCAGAAATCTCTCTCAGTTCATCCCGGTGTTTTCTTTCCAGAAGATCTCCCAATTAACTGGTAATAATCCCAACTGCAGCACTCCCCGAGCTGTGGGGTTTATTGGGACTTGGCGACTTCAAAGCAGCAGCAGCAGCCCTGAGATTATCCCACTGCAGCTCTTGGCAGCAGCTGGTAAATCTTAAATTGCTGAAACATTATCTGCCGGGCAGGGTGATAGAGCCTTCAAAACTGGGTGGAAATGCACAGGGACAAACCTGAAACTTGCATCCTTTCATACTTGAGGGAAACGAAAAGTTAACTGGAGGGGGGAGAAGGCCTTAGGAAAGTGGTGATCAGCAGACAGCCTGGAGACAGCTTATCTCTTTGATCAGAAGATACTGGGTTTAAATCACAGGTAAACAGCCTTTTGAAGTGTGGCAGACTATTTAATCTCTAACCACCAACATAATTTTTTTTTTTTCACCCATTTTTCATCAGGAAAAGTGACTATTTCATCTTCCAGGGAAAGTGTCTTTAGCGAGGTGACCCGGATATTCTGTGGTGTTTTATTTCCCATACCCCCAGCAACGAGGCACTAAACACTTAAATAACTCCAAAAATACTGACTGGAGAGAAGCCCTTTCCGATGTGTGCCTTCATTGGGATTTATTCAGCCCAGATATTCAGTTCCTGTGCTCCCATAGTTCTGTATCTCCCCACACCAGTTTAAAATCTGCTTTTCTGCAGAAGCAGCTCGTGTCTGGATGAGAGAGCAGTGCAGAATTCGGGGTCAATGTGTAATCTGTCCTATCTCTCCGAGTAAATTTGCCTCTCGATAGCCCTCCCTGTGCATTCTTTTGAGAGTGGGATTGTTAAAATCAGGGAGCAATCGCGGGAAGAAAGACAAGCTGAATGCGATTAAAATTTGAACTGGCCTTTGATTTGCATGCAGATAGCACCATTGAAACCTCTCTTTCTTAAAGATTTTTTGTTGCTGTTGTTGGTTTCCTGCTCTAAATCAGTGTATCTCGGAGTTCTAACAGCTCGAGGGAGGTGAGGGTGATTTATTGGAGGCTCAGGGTGGTTATAAATGCAGCTCTCTCATTCAGCAGCTCCAGCTTGAGGTCGGATTGGATGGAGAGCAGTTACAATTTGTCTGTGGTGATGAACTTTCATTATCTTAATATCCCAAGCAAGGTACCTGCTAGCAACAAAACCACTTCCTTTGTATCTCTGGGTGAAAAAAAAACAACTGGGTCTGTGTATTATTCTCTGCCAAAGCTTAGAAGTGTGCACTTCCTGAAGAAAAAGCAGCAGAAACTCTGAGCTCAGAGCTCAGCTGGGCAAGGGGGTGAATATTTGACAGGTTAATCTCACATTCTATTTGGTAAAACTCTCGAAAGTTAAATAATTTCATTCTTTTTATCGGTTCAGTGGGCAAAACTTCAGCAAGAGGGCGGAGGGAAAGAGCAAAAATAAATATGAGAAATTGTCAGGCAGCAGCTTGAGCTGGAAGTCTGTCTGATGTGAAGGAAGTGCTTTGGGGGAAGAGGTTTAGCTCTGCCTTGTGTGTAATCATTGCAAAACTTCTTTTTCTCACAGCGAATTGAATTAATTTGATCCAAGCCTTCTAAATTCAAGAGAAGGCAAAAGTTATTTTTTTACCTCAGGATGCTTTCACATCCCTGCAAACGGTATTTGCATACTTTAAGGACATTTTATGACTTAGACGCTGAGGTAGGAGGAGGAACAACAACCGTTCTTCTGGCTCTGCGTTAAGATCTTTGTGGTTCTGTTTTGACTACAGCAATTAAGTGCAGCGGTGCTCAGACTGAAAATGTTATTTAGGATAAGCGCTGGGGAGAAAGTGAGAGATTTTTGAAGGTTAACCATGAAAGCTCTATCTAAAGGCATAGCACAGCAAAATTCTGCCGCCCAGGCTGTCTGGAATATCTGATTCCCTGCTCAGTGCTGCGAGGGCTGAGCAGCAGGAGGGGAATTTGGAAGTGAAAAGCAAGACCTGAGAACTTTGCCCTGTAGGTTCAGGTGTATCTCAGAACAAAAATAGACCCAGAGCTGTCTGGGCAGCAGGTTTTTTTTTTCTGCCCACAGATGTGGTGTGCACTGTCAAGTCATCTGTAAAGGAATGAAAAGTTTTTTTGAGGGAAGTTTCTCCGTGTATTTTTATCGTGGCAATAGCTCCATCACATCCCTGCTGTCTGCAGGCACCAACATCCAGTGGCATCTGGATATTGATGAAATACCAAAGCAGTTCTTACCTGTGCCCAAACCCTTTGGGTGAGACAGCTCTGGAGAGCGACATTAAATGGATAAAAATGCCAGCACAGGGTGTCTGCCGCGGGATGCTGCAATACACACATCTCCCTAGTATTTAAATCCAAAATCCCATTTAAATCCAAACCATTAATAAGCATGACCCCGCTAAAGCCAACCGTTCCTTTTTTCTGAGCTGGACAAGTACAGAAATAAAAGAACAGCTTGGTAAATAATGCCTGCACTTCTGCAAACGTCGCAGCTCGGTGTAAATAGGTGCAGAGAGGTATTTTATGCATTTTTATTAACAAAATTCAATTTTATTTTATTATTTTATTTATTTTATTTTTATTTTATTTTATTTTCTTTACAAAGTCAGTGTTGGTTTCACGGAGCCATGGGGAAGGTGAGGTCCAGAGGAGGAGCTGTGACTGTAAATGTGCTCAGCTGGGGAAAAGTTGTGGAAATCCTCAAAGGCGGGTGGTGTCTGACAGGAGAGCCGACGTCTGCACGGTTCCATTGTGCATCACTCACCTCTTTGGCGGGCTGGTTTGGGTTATTTTGACTCGATCAGCTCGCACAATGTCTGAGAAGCTCCTAGCCAAGTGTTCGATAAGGGATGCGCTCCTCATCCTTTTGTTCCTGCTTCTCCCTCCTCCAAGCCCTGGCAAGAGGCAAGGGGGCATGGCAGAGCTTCACTGGGCTGCTGGCATGAAACCCTTCGGAACCCTTCTAGAGCCAAAAAAACCAGGATTCAACCGATAGTCCTCATTGCTGGGCACATTCCACATGGGAGGTTTCACCTTGTTCCTCTAGGAGGTTTCACCTTGTTCCTCCAGGAGATGCTCAGGATCTCCTCCTTGTGATATTGAAGCATTTCAAGGGTTTGGAAAAGGAGGGAATTTCTGAATTTCCCACTCAGTGCCAAAATAATTAGGATTAAAGCAATATCCTCATTACTGAGCACATTCCGCCAGGAGGTTTCACCTTATTCTTCTAGGAGATGCTCAGGCTCTCCTCCTTGCGATATTTAATTATTTCAAGGGTTTGGAAAAAGGCAATTTCTAAATTCCCCACTCAGCGCCTCTCTGCATGTTGTACTGCAGGATGGAAAAGCTCCACTCAGCTTTGTACCACCCCGAGGTCAGAGGGCCTGATGGGAATGAATCCTGGAATGAATTCCCGAATTCTGGGATGGAAAGGACCTTGAACTCATCCATTCCCACCCCTGCAGGGACATCCTCCCCAGCCCAGGCTGTTCAGAGCTCAGAGAGAGAAATGCCAACACCTCCTGCAGACAATGGCAGCCCAGCTGCTCAGTTTTGGGTTTGTGTTTTAATTGCACCATGCCAATGATAAACTCTCTTTGCTAATAACGAGAAGATTTGATGAAGAGTTGTCCCCCAAGCCACTCAAAACAGACTTGTTGAGTAATTTCGAATCAAATCTCTGGATTTCTCATGAAACAAGGCTCTGAGTCTGAATCTCAAAGTGTACCAGAGCTGGGAGAGAAGGGGCAAAAGTCTCTTTGTTGTTAATAGCAGCACAGTCTGAAATGTTCAGGAAAAGAAGCATAAAGTCCTTTTTTTTACAACAAACAAACAAACCCACAAAACCCCCAAATGTTGGGCCGTTTTTATTGAAATTTGAGTTAATTGCTGTTGTTGATGATGGAATATTATCCATTTTTATTGAAGAAAATTAAATTCTCTTTAACAAAGAACAACACAGAGGACCCAAAGAGGAATTATTTCCACTCTGATCTCTAATCTTCCTCTTTGCCGCTTCGTCTCCTATCACTAAACTTAGAATTAAAAAAACTGAAAAGCCAAATTAAATACGTTTTTTAGTTCATCTGAGCGATTAATTTGTCCCAGGGGGTGCAGTGTGTATCTGCAGGGCGTTTGGTCACTGCCAGCCCTGCCCATCCCCTCTCCCTGCAGGATCAGACAGTTTTTATCTGCTCTGCTGTCTCGCAGTTTCAAAGCTCCAACTCAATGATAATTTTACAACTCTGGCACTTTCAGACTTGCTGAAGCAAAGCACACAATCTTTAAATCCAGCTGAATTCAACACTTGTATTTATTAACAAAGTGGCACCCGGCCAGAATTGCCAGCACAGAACCTGTTTGGTCATAATGCTGCCTTTGTGAGGATATCTGAATTTCTGGAATTCAGACCCACCAATTTGCTCAATGAACCAGAAAGCACTTCTATTTCGTGGCAGGAGGAATTAGGAAAAAATATCAGCCTTGCTTTTTTTTTTTTTTTTTTTTTTTCCTGAGCTCTGTAATAAAATTATTTTTTGAACTTTATTCTTCTGAGTATTGGGGTGTTCCTGTGCATTCCAGTCATCTCAGGATGACCACATGAGGAGAAGAAGGAAACAGAAAAAAAACCCAGCCCAGTACTGAAACAACAGCAAATATTGTAATTTCCCAGTTTCTGTTTCCTAGAAATAGCCTCAGAAAAGCTTCCTAAGTAAAGATGGGGGGTAATGGAGGAAATTTGTTCAGGAGATTTATACTGAATAACTGAAAATACTCTGAAAAGGTCAGCAAAGGATATATTTTAAAATTATTCTTTCTAATTATAAAATTACCAGGTGGCACCAGTGGGGTTGTTCAGCTGCAGTTTGTGTCTCCTTTGAGAATCAGGCACTTCTAAAAAGTGTTTTGCCTTTAATTGCTTCTCTTGTGTTTTTGTTTTTATTTTCTTTTTATCAGCAGCAGAGCTTTTGTCCTCTGCTGAAGAAGTGTGAAAACATTTACTGTAATTTCTTTCATCCCTTGAAGTGGCAGGAAAGTTTGGACAGTGCCAAAATGTCCCATTATTAACGTGTAAGTTGATGACTTTTTCTTAATGTTTAACAAAATTAGCACCTTTTATTGTTTGTTTCTTAGGGAAAAATCCCTTATTCACTTAAACTTTTGTTATTGTGACAATGTTATTTCACTGAGGCTGAGTCCATCAGTATTTGTGTTTGGGAGTTGCATTTGTAAATAAAATTAGAAGACCCTTTCAGCTCTTTATCTAGAATTTAAATTTTTGGTAGAAGGACCGTGTATCTTGCATGTATCCATGAAAATTCAGGAAAAATCATTTTATTTCAATGATCATAATCCTCATTGTCCTGTCCTTGAGCTTTGCTGGTAGACTGAGATGTGCTTGGAGAGGATCAGGGCTGTGGCAACCCAAATGACTCAGGCTGATCTGCAGAGATGTTTTGATGATGAACTGAGAAGAATTCTCCAAACCTTTGCTATCTGGATTTTCTCCACATGTCTCTTACCTGGATTATGAAAAATCTGGGATATTTTAGACTATGTTCAGCCAAGCTTTTAGGGGCTGTTGTAGCACAAATTGTACTAAACTGAGTTCCTAAACCCAAGGCCAGGTGAACTAGTGATGCCCAAGCCTTTCCCTAGTGGTGCTCCAAGGAAATCCTGTTTCCTGCTCCTTCCCCAGCAGAGCTGGGAGCTGGCTCACTCAGGAGCTGCACTGAAATTGCTCCATTTCCATCTGACATTTCGATCTGAGTGCCTCAGCAAACTCTGTCACAGACAAATGCTATGCCTCATTCTTATTTTTATTTCTGAAGCCTTTCACTTCCTCTTTTGATTTTCTCCTTGGGCTGACTTGTTCTGATACTGCTCTGCTCCTGGGTATTTCACATCCTGCTAGATGGAAATGAGAGCTGAAGCTTGCAGCTTCAGCACTGTTTCTGAAGCAGTGCAGGGATGCTGCAGGATCAGCTCTTTTATTTTCCTGCTTTCAACTGGGTGGAAAGCAGGAACACCTGCTGGAGGTTCTTCCCCTGCCAGCAGCCCTGTCCTCCTGTCCTCCTGTCCTCCTGTCCTCCTGTCCTCCTGTCCTTTGCATCCTCTCTGCCTGTAAATCTGAGTGTTCCACACACTCTGAGGAGCACACAGAACCAGAACCAATCCCTCACTCCAGATTTGAGTGGCAGACAAAGAACCTTTGGGGTTTTTTTGTTTTATTTTTATTTCCCTCTGTTTCCTGGTGTCTGTTTCTGTATCACTTCACTCCTCCCCAGGTTGGTTCTCCTTCCCTGGGTATCATTTTCCAGCTCTGCTCCACCTCTCCCCGTGTCCCTCGTGCACCTTTGTCACCCAGGTGTGACCCATCTGCTGGTGTGGCTGCTCTGAGTGTTGGCAGTGTACACTGTCCTCAGCAGGCACTCAGTGGGGACCTTTGTGTGAGGACAATTGTCCCTCTGCTGTCACCACATCAGCTGTATTTACATCCTGCTCTCCTGCCCAGGTGACTCCATGTCAGAGTGACAGACAGAGCCTTTTGTCCTGGCTGGTTGGAACCTTGATTTGCTGACTCTGTAGTGCAGGTGGGACAAAGCTGGTTGGACACTGGTGTGTCCCTGTTCCCCCTTGTTATTGCCATTTTAATAATAAACAATATTAATTTTTGATAAATATTAATAAATTATTATTTTAATAGTAAATAATGGGACATAAGGAGAGGGCTGCCCTAAAGATCTGGTACCTGGGTGTGGAGCAGATCAGAGCAGAAATGTGGCATGAAAAGCAGGATGAGGGATGCCAAAGAGAGTGAGGAGCAGCAAGATGTCCCATTAGCTGGTGAGAGGGATCTGAAAGAAATCATTGCTTTTTCCTTCCCCCCAGACTCATCCCTGACTATTGACCATTTCGTGGAGCCTGAGTGTCCAAAAAAGGTTTGGATTTGGCTGGTCCAGCTCCCTGGAGCAGATCCCTGACTGGCACTGGGAAGGGGATGGGAGCAGAGGGGTGAAGCACTGCACTGGTTTAGCTGTGACTGCACTGTTTGTTGATTTATTTTTCAGTTTAATATGAGAGACCCTCCCTGGAAAATGAAATTTGTATTGTTCAGTTGTCTGGCACTGTTCCAGCTGTGCTGATTGTCTGTTATTGGGCATTACAGGTTTGAGCTGGGCTTGATTAGAGCATTAGTTTGACTTCTTTGCCTGATGCTTCCAGTTCTCACGTGTTTTCCTCTGCCAGCTCAGGCAGCACCAGCAGGACATGAGTGGCTGAATTTGTTCTTCCTAAGCAGAAATTTTTGAAGCAAAAACCATCTTTGAATCAACCTTCTCCTGCCTAACCTCATCTCTTGACTTTATCCTTCTGAAGGATAGACCAAATTCAGTATCTGTGGTAGAAGGGGAGACAGTAAATGAACAGATTGGGAACCACAGCCTTGGGTTTCCAGTCCAGCTAGGAGATCCATTGTCGCTGTTGAGCCGCTAGCAGAGAGGAAAAACCCAGATTCTCAGTGTGGCATAGAAAAAGTGCTTTATTATTTTGAATCCAACTTATATAGACTTTTCAGAGGTCACCCAGATTGGTCAGTCAGAAACCTCCCCCTAGGCCTGATTGGCCAGGCCTGAACTGTCCAAATCTCGAGACACTGTTTTTAATAACATCCAAACTTTATCTTTGTTTATAAAACACAGGAGAAAGTTCTCATGGGAAAGACCTGTGCTAGCCACAATCCATGGCCAGGGATCCTGGGATGCCTGCAGAGATCTGCTCTGAGGAATTCCATGGCCAATACTGGAATTTAAAGCAGCACAGAACCCATCCCAAGGCTCCTGGGTGCAATGCAACAAGGAGCAGTGTTGGCTCCCACTGTGTCCACAGAGCAGAGGTCAGGAGTAGCAGAGAGCCCAGCTTCTGGTTTTGATTTCATGTGAAAATGTTTTATTGTGGCTCCATTTCACGTCCAGGGATCCACGGTTGAGTCGCACATCATTCAGCCTCTTAATTTCCTGTAATAAAAATATAAGTGCTCAGATAAAGAAGTTCAAAGACCCTCGCTGGAAAACCATGGGGTTGAGTGAGAGGAGCATCTTCTCTGCACTTCTTCCAGCTCTTAGAAAGATCTGCACTGTTGGACTGTGTTTGCCTGGTGTCCTTCATTGTCACCAGCTTTGCATGGTATCCTTCATTGTCACCAACTTCCCATCAGGGATTCTGAAGTTTGTGCTGTAATATAGTTACTAATTTGACAAATTCCATTGGCTGGGCTGGCTGGGTGTGAGGGGAGATCCCTGTGACCATTGGGATTGGGAACTGCCTCATCCAGCTCTGCAACATGCTGGGAAAGCACTCAGCCCTTCCTCAGGCTGCTCCTGGGAAATGGGAGCTTTATCCCAAACTGGGGTGGAGGGGATGGGAGCTTTATCCCAAACTGGAGTGGAGATGGGAGTTTTATCCCAAACTGGAGTGGAAATGGGAGCTTTGTCCCAAACTGGGGTGGAAATGGGAGTTTTATCCCAAACTGGGATGGAAATGGGAGCTTTATCCCAAACTGGAATAGAAATGGGAGTTTTATCCCAAACTGGGATGGAAATGGGAGCTTTATCCCAAACTGGAGTGGAGATGGGAGCTTTAACCCAAACTGGAATGGAAATGGGAGTTTTATCCCAAACTGGGATGGAAATGGGAGCTTTATCCCAAACTGGGATGACTCTGGGCAGACCTGGGTCTGCCCCTGTTCACCAGCAATTCCTCTTCGCAAAACAGCCTGATCCTTGCCCAGGAACCATCCTTGCTGAGTTCTGCCTGATCCAGACACACACAGGACTTTAGGAGGCTCAGGCAGAGCTTTTTCCCACCCGGGGATGCCTCTGTGTCACCATCAGGCACAAAGCTGTGACTCCTGAAAGCATCCACAAGGTTTGGGATCCTCTCCCCAGACCAGCCTCACCGAGCACACTCAGTCCCAGGGTTTGCTGCGCAGGAATGATAACCAACCCACCAAAGCCTTCATTTCTGCAGCATTTCCAGCCCGTGTGGAATCCCCCAGAGGCCCCAGAAGCACCAGCCCAGCGCCGGGGGAGAGGCAGGAGCAGAGAGCAGGAAGAAAGGCAAGGCAAAGCTGGGCTGCACAGCCCTGCTTGATGTGCGGTCTGCTCTGCTATCACAAACTTTTCCTATTAGGAAAAAGAAGCCAGAAGCCTTTGCCTACCAAGAAAGAAATCTTTGATGTGAGTCTTTTATGTTGCTCTCCCCCCAGCCCCCCTGGCTCGGAGGAGCCATGCCAGCATTATAGAAATAGCATCTGCACAACAATTTGTGAAGCTGGCGTCGAGTACATCTTGCTTTTCAAAAAGCAAATCTTTCACAGAATGTCATGTGGTGATTTTTGTGATGTTGCAGGGTTTTGGTTTTTTTTTTTCCATGGCCTATGTGTAGAGGATGGATGTCAAAGACATCAACCCAACAAACAACTGTAAATATTTGCCTTGAGAAAGCATGTGGTATATCCTGTAGTTCTTGGCTCGGCCTCTTCATCTGGAGGCAGCTTAATTAGTTGTTAGTGGACTAAAGCAAAGAAAGTTTTTTTTAAAAAAATAAATTAGATAAACAACATGGGGCTTGATTTTTATTAAGTGCTATAGTCCATGGTGGCTTTTGTGGAACCCAAGTGTGCTCATCGCTCTGAGAGCTGAGCACTGAAAGTTTGAAAGTCAAAATTTTAGCTGGGTTCTTGGAACTACATAAAATCACCCAACTAAGGGATTTCAGCAACCACTGGCAATGCACAGTCCCCTAATTCTGTATTTATTTTCCTGAATTTGTGGCCATACCTTCAGAAATGCTGGATTTCCTTCAGCTGCTGTTGTTTTGTGGTCCTGAGGAGGGGATCGTGTTTTGGGAGACAGAAAACACTTCCCTTTTGTGAAAATCTCTGATGTCTTGATATTTGTTCTCATTCTAACAACATCTTTCGATATAACTAGAGATGGCAAATATGTTAACAATTCCACTGACATGTGGTTCCACAGAAAAGGTCTCCCTTTTTTTCCTCCAGTGAGCTCTTCAAGAGTGAAAAAACATGTGAGCATTATTGAGGGCAGTTTAATGGGATCTGTGTTCAGCTGTCAGGATTTCAATTCTCCTTAAAACATTGGACTGCATGAGGGGTGTGATAGAAAATGCAATATAAAATGGTAATGCTGTCATCTGGAATACTGTGCTCAACCCTCTTTCAGCAAGAAATACTTCATAAAGGAAGGTGGCTAGAGATGGGTGGTGTGTTTAAAAGGGCTGAAGGAATTCATTTTCGCAGTGCAGCACAACTATTCCACGGGATTCCTTATCACGAGATGTTCTGGGAGCCAAAGAAAGAAAGTTCGATGTGTATCAGAAATAGCCAAGGGGCAAGAGGAGAAATTACAGCTTTTCAAGCTGCGAGGCGTGAGACGCTGCTGACACGGGGGTTAGGAAAGAGCTCTGCTGCAGATGGGATCTTTTACAGGACCTTGAATATCCCAAACTCTGAACTGGCCAGCATTAGAAGATATTGATCTGCCGAGGTCTGTTCGGGATGGTGATTTCTGTACCTCTGCGAAATAGCGATTCCTGCAGCAATGTAATGAATCTATTCCATTTTGAGCAATTTATTTGGGTTAGCTGCCGAATTTCCCCCCGGAAGCCCAGAGGATTGCAGGGAGGCAGCTCTGGATATGTGTTTTACGGAGGAGTTAGTTCTCTGCCCAGCCAGAGGGGTTCAGCATTCCCCGGGTGATTTACGGAGATTTTGACACAGAACAAACCACTGCCGAGCACACGGGCTTTGTGGTGCCTTTTTGTTTCTCCCCTGCAAACACAGAGCATCACATTAAACCCCAATTTAAGAATTTTCACTGGCGGTTTTGCCTGTGCTGTTAACAAACCGGAGATGCAAATATTGTTCCCGTCGCCTGACTCCTGAGGAGAGTGTTCCATTGATATGGAAATATCTCCTTTTCTCTCCTTTCCATGACCTAAGATCTGAGCAGCCCCAGTAGTAGATACAGTATTCGCAGGAAACAAAAGTCATGGATCGTTCCTAGTCAGAAACTGAACTTTTTCCATAAATGTTTTCTGCAGGGAAAGTTGGGCTAAGAAATATTTTCGTGCGTGGGAGTTTTTGGACAATAATAAATAAGACGTTTTTATGCAAAGAAATGTAGTATTTACAGCTGTCATGGGGCTGTTTATCTATTTCCATTCTTACCAATATTAAAATAAAATAAATATAAATCAGGAGGAATATGTTAATTTTTGCTGTAAGTCTCATTAGTTTGAAGTGTTAATATGTGGGGGAGAAAATCATTAGTCAGGAAATAGGATGGTTACAACTGAAGAGAATTTTGTTATATTATTCCAAGAAATAGGGTGGATATTTAGAAAACAGATCCCTATGGAGCAGATCTGAGCAGAAATGTGAATTTTCGAAAAATGTGCCCTGAGTGGGACAAAATATTTAGCTGGAATTTGGGGGAGCTGCACTATTCAGAATGTAGACACTTCACTCGGAGCATACCGAATAAAAAATAATCAGAAATACTCTGTTCCACAGGGTTTGTCATTGGAGTCAGGAAGTTTTTATCATACTCTGTGACACTGAATGAAGTTGCAATCTTGAGAAAATCGCATTTTCTGGGGTGTTTGGAGCTCAGCGGTGTGGACAGTGATGCTTCCTGGACACAAATGCTTCCTAACCAAAGAGCAAAACACCTCTTGAGGAGCTGCTGTGCTCAGAGCAGCTGATGCAGAATAAAAACTAATAAAAACTCTGAAATTCAGCAGAGCTCTGGCTAAACAAAACTCCCACTTTTCATGCTCGCAGCTGAACGGATTGTAACACGGCTGGGAATGACGAAATTCCCCTTCCCTAGGCAGAGATGCAGGGGATGATAACACGTTCCACATTTTCCCACTGAAAATACCCCAAAATATTTCGGATAGTAGCAAGTCTTGCTCAGTCAGAAATGCTGCCCAGACTCTCCTAACAAATTATAATGTGCCCATTCTGCAGTCGTTGACACATCCTCCCAACATTTTTACTGTCAGTCGGTGGCTCCAGGGGTTTTTGGGGTTTTGTGTGCTTTGTGTGCAAGCACTCCGCGTGAGTCATTGGGATGCTGATTGAGGGGCGGGGAAAAAAAAAATTTAAAAAATTAAAAATTAAAAAAAAAAAAATACAAATAGGAATTTTGAATGTGTAAACGGTTTCACACAATGCAATCTGCATGAATCAAAGCCAGCACCACTCACCTAGTTCAGCCTCCACAAGAGCCCAACAAGTGGAACTTTGGCATGAAAGAATTTCCAGCTATGCCAGTGATCCTCTCATCACATGCTCCTTCTGGAAATCAGAGGGAGACGTTTCTGCCTTAGATGTGGTTCTGCTTGGGCAAGAGGTCTCCTCATTGAGTTTATCCATTTCCACGGAGTTTGCACTGTCTGAGCCTCACGTGGTGCTGCATGAGCTCTTCTGTATTTCTGCGAGGATATAAATACAGTTATACACAATTATCCATTCGGGGAATCAGTAAAAAGTGTGGTTTGAATAAGATAGAGCTGCTGGTTGGGATAGCAGTGCTGGAGCAAGGAAACTGAGGGACTTCATCCCTGGCTGATGGAAGTTTTCTGTGCTGGGATAGCAGCAAGCACTGCCCATTTAAATAATTGATTTAAATTTGATTTTAGCTTTCCCAGCAGGCTCTGAGAGCCAGGTGGAGCTCCAGTTAATTTTTTTAATAGTAAAAAATAGCCCAGGTCAGTTTTGGGGATGTTTCACCCAATAATGGGATGGTGAATTGTATATCCAAGTGGAATTTCCCAGCCTTTCAGCAGCAGTTCAGGGTTTGCATGGATCCTCCTGATGAGCCAGATTGATCTGTGGGGTCATTCCCTTGATTTCATCAAATGTGTTCCCATGGCTTCACACACTCCTGGATATCTTCAGTCTTTATTGCATTAATTACTCACAGTTTAACGTCTGAATTATTCACAATTTCACTGCTGATATCCCAACACAAAGAGTTTCCTTGCTTATCCCAAAACACAGTTATCCTTCTTATAATTTAGAAAATCATTCTCGGCATCACTTTGTTTATGGAATGAGTTTTTCTGTCTAGGGGAAGTGTTCCTGAAAATAAGCAAGGCAGAGGATTTGCTCTTTGCAAACTCGTGACAAAAGGATATCCATCCCGTGTTTGTCTGGCTCTGCCCAGCAAGGTGTGAGCCCTGGGCTCCCGAATTTGGGGATTTGGGCAGCAGGAGCCAGCTGTGTGTGAGTGCTGCTCTGCTGAGCCCCTGAACTCCATCCTCTCTGACATCCATCCCCTCCTGCACATCTTCCAAAGGCACCACTTGGGAAAGGTTGGGATTTTCTTGGAATTCCGACCCGGAGCAGTGGAGCCCCCAGGGAATATTGATGCCTTCCTTTTGGTTCCACTTTAGCATTTTATATCTCGCTTTTCTCAGTGCTTATAAAGAAAAGCCGAGCCCAAGTCCTTGCTGCTCTTCAAAATTCCCCATCCCTTTAGATTTAAAATGCCGCTGTAAAATAATTGGATTTGTGAATAAATTGCCAGAGGTTTGAGGGTTTGGTTTACATTTATCTTCCTGAGGAATGGCGTTTATCAACTCTTTGTGAGCTGTCATCACCTTCCAGGATCTGCTAAATGCACAGCGTTCAGGCTGCTGGTTCAGCAGAGAGCAGGAGCCTTGTCCATTGGCAGTAACCTATTCCTTGGAAATATTTAAACAGCAGCACTGGAAACCTGCAATGCTGAACTGACCTGCTGCCCAGGAGGGGCTGTCTGGGATGAGTGCCATAGGAAAATTATTATTATTATTTTATTATTATTATTCTCTACTTTCTTTAAGGAAATTATTAGATTTTTTTTTTTTATTCTTGGCTTGTTTATTTATTTCATTCTTTCCTTGAGGAGGGGAAGAAGCTGGTAGGAAGGAGTTTTTATCCAAACCTCCCAATCAAACCTGGGCACTTCATCATCCACCCCTGGCTGGGTCCGAAGTGATAGGAAGAACCCTCAGGACAAAGGGACAGAACAAAAAAAAGGCATTTGGAGAATCATTAAACCACAATCGAGCCTAATTGCTTCACATTGGTTGAGAAAAGATTCAACCTATTCAACTTTACCAGAGAGCTGATCTATGGAACTGGCCTTAAGAGGATTGGCTTGTTTTATTTCGCTTGATTTCATTTTATTTAATCTTTTTCATTGATTTATTTACTTTATTTTCATTCATTTATTTATTTACTAAATATTTATTTATTTACTTGCTTATTTATAATAATATTTAATTAATTGATTGTAAATATTGATTTAATATTTATGTTTTTATTTATTTAATATTTAATAATTTAAAATATTTATTTAGTTAGTTACTAAATATTATGATTTACTTTATTTTTGCTACACCTGAGAGTGAATATTTTAAAACTTCTGGAGCCAATTCCTCCTCTCAGCAGCAGCAGCACAATCAATCTGCAGTGAGAGCATCACAAACTCCTCTAGTCTGGGGCTGTGGCTCTCCAATTCTGCTCGGGGACTTTGTGCTCAGCTAATAAATAGCAGCTGAATGGCATTTGGCCTTAAATATGTATTTAAACGAGTCACCTTGAATGAACCAGCCTGCTCCTGCTCAGAGGGAAGGAACATTTGAGGAGCTGTTTTTCAGAGAGGCTCAGGCCAGGCTTTCTTGTCTGCACTGTAATTTATGGGTGCAAATTTCAGTAGTCTGAACCTCTTTATCTGATCGGGTGGACATTCCTGGGAGGGGGAAGGGACCTGGCAGATTTTTGCATTACAGGAAAGGGCAGCATGGAAACAGGCGCTGGGGGGAGGAGAAAACCTCTATTTTTTTATATTTAAAACTCTTCCCCTTTTCTGGAAAAAAAGGCAATTGTGGAATAGATTTTCGTAAAAGGAGATTTTCATCAAAATTTCGTCATTCCTCGTGCCAACCATCAGTGCCCATGAGCAGCTCTCCCCATCACTCCAGGGCTGCATTCAGTAAAACTGGACTTGTTGCCATGAATTTGGTTTTTTGGGCCCAAAGTACCTCTCCAGAATCTCTGAAATGTTATTATTTAATAGCAACAATGGAATTATTTCGATGGAATTGCAACAGATGAGACTTTTCCATCGTCCATCCCTAATTCTTCGGGTTGGCACAGCTCACATGGACCGAGCCATGCCCACAGAAAAAGAACTTTATTTCTCATCCTGTATTCCTGACGGTCAGAATCGATTGTCAGGAAGCTTTTTGAGGGTTTCCATCCCTCCCTCCTCTCCCCAGCACCTCGCAGGGATCACAGCTGGGACGTTTCCCTGCTGCCAGAGCCACCATTTCACAGCAGCCCCTGCTCGACGTGCAAAAACCAAATGGTGGCACAAAGAGCTCTGCTCATCAGTCATCCCCAGCTGTCTTCTTGCTCTGCCACCCTCCTTGCTCTCCTCCTCCAATAAAACCTTTCACTTCCAGAAATTTAAAAAAAAAAAAACCCTTAATCCCCCTGTCCCTGCAACATCAGCCCCACAGGTTAAGGCACACTTCAATAGTTAAAATCAAAGCAACGAGCCCTTCCTACAATGGGGCCTTTTTAAAAAACCTCCTGTGCATCTATTTATAACCCACCTAATCTCAGCAATCCCTTATTACCTATCGTGTTGCTTTAAATCACGGACATGAAGGGAAGGGAGGCTCGGCATTCAATTATCCTGCTTGCTTTAACAAGGTGTGTGTAATAAATGAGCAGTTCTTAATTGACTCCGATGCAATTTGACACTGCTGGAGTGGGAGGAAGAGGGAGCCAGGAAGAGAGAAGATGTGCAGCTTAAGGATGTTAGACAACACAGTTATTTAGAGCATGAATTTCGTGACGTTCAATTAATTAGCCGCTATTTAAATTAACAATATTTAGTGTAAAAGTGATCACAAGCAATGGTGTGTCAGTAATTATGTTTTACGTGGTTTTGTGTTGTTTGCATGGGTTTGTGCTGGTATTGTAACGTTGCTTAAAATGCAAAATTCTCCAGCTTTTAACAGTCCTTGCTAAAGGAGTGTGCTTAAAAATGCAATTTCCTATTTTATGGCTTGCTTTCTTTAAATGAGGCCTTACAAACACAGATAATGCAACAATAACATCCCTGCTCATAAATATTTGATCTGGGCGATGAGTGATGCAGACACACCACCTCTGATTTAGATGAATTTGGTTCATTTATATTTGGTGTTTACAAGGTCTCGGGCAGGGCTTCAGAAGGGACACTTGTCACTGCAGTCCCTGCCCAGGTGGGACACCTTTGGGTGGCACTGGCAGTGCCAAGGCGAGGCTGTGGCTCAGCCATGCTCATCCCCAAATCCCTGCATCGGTCTGCTTTAAAAATGATTTTGCCTCCTGGTGTTACCCCAGCTATTTTTGGCACCATTCTCTGTTCAAACAGACACCTCAGCCACTACTGATTTTCCACTATTGCAGCTCCAGCTCTGTCTGCCAGGCCCTGCCCTGGGCTGAGCTGGGACAGCAGCCAGGCTGCAGGAATTCTTATCAGAGCATCACTCTCAAACCCTAACCACAGCAAGAAGGTGTTGCAGATCCTCAGAGCTGATGAAGAATGCACTTCCAGCCCCGAACTTGAGCAAAGCCAGGCTTGGGAGAGCTGGGAAAAATGAAATACCACGAGAGCAGAGGGTTCCTAACAGGCTCTGTCAGCTCTTGGGATCATTTAGGTATGATTTGCACCAACATTTCCAGCTGCTGACTATTTACAGTTGCGCAGCTCTCATGTCTCCATCAGCTGCTCCACGAACAGGTGTTCACCATTGTGGGAATGATGGATGGAAACCAACAGCCCTCCGAGAGGAAAACTGCTCCCTGAAGGAAGCAGCAGAGTGCTGAGCGTGGATATAAATTTAGCTAAGTTGCCTAACAACCTCTAATTTTATGACTGACTTTTCTCCGGGCTGGCGGGAGAGGAAGAGTGGGGCTGTGGGTGAATGTGCTGCCCTGGCTGGGGCTGAGCTGGGGAATTCCTTGCCAGGCTGATATTCCCTCTCTTCTGGTCCCTCCCAGCCTTGCTCTGTGCTGGGGTGAGGTCACTTTGGGATATTGGGGTGGGAATTTGAAGATCTCCCCAAATCAGCTCAGCCATCACACCAGGGAACCCCAAGATGTGCTTTAAGTTCTCCCTTTTGCTTTGGAAGGACAATCAGGGAGCCAGGAAGGCTTGGTGTGGCTCAATGGGTTCTCCTCCTATTGCTCTTTTTGGGGAATCTCTTTCAAATGTTGGGTTCAATGATCTTGGAGATCTTTTCCAACCTCAGTGATCCTGTGGTTCTTGTTCCCTCATTTTGTGTGTTTTCCCCTCTCCCCACAGTGCTGTCCATTGGGAATTTGCCAGCAAGGAGCTGAGCCTGGCTGGAGCTTCCCAATTAATAATGACCTTCATGATGAAATTATTAATATTAATTAATCCCCGCATCACGGATCAGGAGTTTTGAGTCAGACACTGCAAAATGCTAAGAGAAAAGGACAAGTCCTTTCCCCAAGAAGTCGCCAGCGCTGTGGGATTATATGAAATCACTTGGATTTGCAATTTTTCTGGTTTACTGAATTCTCTTCCACAGCTGCTCTGAGCTGACTGTTCTCCAAACTGAAGAGCCATCAATGAAGTTATATTGGTATAACTGGAGTGGTTTAAAGCCACCACTTGCTCTGCACCAAGGATGTCACAACCACATAAATCAGATTTTATGATTTGTTTCCAGAAGAGCCAACAAAAAATGGTGCAGTTAACATTTTGGGGGAAATTCATGTAATAAAAATCCGGTTTGCTTGTTACAAAGCCAGAAGTCTTCGGTGCAGACAAAGATTGCATTGTAGCTGGTTTGAGTTTAAAAACTTTTTTGAAGTTTTCAGGCCATTTTCGTGTCAGCTCTGTGCTAACACTGCAATCTGTCTTATCAAGCCTGCCCCTCGAAGACGTGCACTGAGCCATTCCCACCTCCTTCAGCTCTCACAACATGTGCTTCACTTTAAGCACATGGCTCGCTGGGTTTTATTAAATAAAACAGCAAAAAAAAAGGGAATAATTGGCACACTCTCCCCGTTTCAGTTCCCAGCACAGGCCCTGATGACAGTGTAATGACAATCCAGAGTGCTCTCAGCTCTCTCTGTGGGGAGCACACACAGCCCTGCTCTAACTGGAAAGTTATATCCTTGAGAGTTCTTTCTGCTGCCAAATTTTCGGGGGCCTGAGCAACGACAGACCAGAAATCAGGACCAATTTTAGCAATAAATTTAATGAAAATCCATGCTCCTGTTTAAGCTTTATGCCTTTCAAAGCAGGGCTAAGTTAAAATAATTCCAGGGTAAAATAACCTTCACTTCTTTGCGCTGTTAAATGAACTTTTAAATTCTGTTCTGACAGCCAGGAGTGAATCTCATAGGAAGAACAGTTTATTAATGGTTTTGCAAGAGCTCCAGGCTGTCCTTGCCTCTCCCAGGATGTTCCACCTTGCCTGGATCTCACTTCTCTGGGTGGGAATGAGGAGAATCCTTTGTGTTCCAGCAGGGAATGGTGGCATTGCTGGGGAGGGGGCAGGAAGGGGTTAAAATGAACCCAAAGCCCAGAGTGTGGCACAGGGAACAGCACTTGGTCCTGGTGCTCCATCCCCCACCTTCTGCAGGTTATTCCTTTTTATTCCTCAGGTTATTCCTTTTTATTCCTTTATTCCTGGTTATTCCATTAATTCCTGGTTATTCCTTAACCTCAGCAGGTTGTGTTGCTCTCTGCTCCTTTCTCTTGGTGCAGGTGGTGATTTTTTTGTTGAAATTCTCTAATCTGAATGTTATTTCTTGGTGAAATTCTCTGATCTGAGAGTTTTTTGTTAGTGAAATCCCCTGCTCTGAGGGTCATTTATTGGTGAAATTCTCTGATCTGAGAGTAATTTATTAGTGAAATTCTCTGACCTGAGAGTTATTTTTTGGTGAAATCCTCTGCTCAGAGTGTTTTTTATTGGTGAAATCCCCTGCTCTAAGGGTCATTTATTGGTGAAATCCCCTGATCTGAGAGTTATTTCTTGGTGAAATCCTCTGATCTGAGAGTTCTTTATTAGTGAAATCCCCTGCTCTGAGGGTCTGGCTCCTCACAGTGCTCTGTCCCTTGGGTTGTCCTGCCAGGCTGAGGGACACTGCTGGAAAATCGGGAATGAGACCCTTGGGAATGAATGGGATCGTTCTGCACCAGGTCCCAAAACCCTTCACACTCGTTTTTGTTGGGATTTTCTACCAGACTGACTGCAGAGCAGTCACACCCAAGGTGCACTGGCATAGCTGGCAGCTGAGTCAGGCTGCTGCACCAGCCCATGCACTGAGTTTCAGTTGTGCAAATTAAAAAAAAAAATAAATAAACCAAAAAAAACAAAGGCACTGAATAGAAGTCAACCTTCCACATCATCACCCATAGGGTGAGCAGTCAGCTAGAGACAGCTCAGTGGAATAATAATATTTTTTATTTTATTCTGTTTTTAGTACAAAAACAGGGAGTAACTATGGGGCAACAAATTAATTAGAATAAAAAAGTCCCTCAGTGTAACGATCGAGCTTCAGATATGAAATGATCAATGCCATATCTGAAATATCTCCATTTCTTCATGCAAAGCTATATTCCAAGAATTACTTTCATGCCTGTGATGAAAGCCAGCCCACACTGGCACCTCCTCTCTCTGCTCCTGTGCTTGTGTACCTAAAATCATGTAATCAGCTGCAGGAACAAGACATCCATTCAGAAATTTGTTTATCCACATTTCCAAACACAAGGCCAAAGCCTGAGAGGAAATAAGGAGCTTTTTCAGCGTTGCTGTGTAATATCCTCAGTTTCTTTAAGCTATTATCTGCCTGGAAAGAATTGGTGGATATCATTTATTGTTATTCGTTACATTTCGGGGTGAACTCGTCCTTATGTAAACAGCTTGCTTTACAATTAAGCTTACTAATTAGCCCCATCAGAGCCTGACTACCTGCTTGGCCTGGATGAGCTCAGGGAGTGTGTCAGAGCATCCTGTTGAGGGATGGTGTGGAAACCTTCCCGGTGAGCAGTCAGGGAAACTGAGAGCAGCTCCCAGCGTGTCGAGCTGCAAAATGAGCTCTTTTATTTCCTTCTGATAACATCCTGTTAGAAACCTTGATTTCCTGCACGCTCTGGGCTCAGGCTGCTCCACTCTTAGTTGTGTTTGGGTGAATATGCAGCACAGAGCAAGCAGCTCGGGGTTTATGACCATTTTATTGCCATATTCCTGTAAACCCAGGTCAGATCAGATCAGCCCCAGCTCTCTGTTTGCCCAGATCTGCATCCCTGGCAGGTTCCTTCCCTGTGCTGTTTGGTGTTATTGTTTGCCTTGTTTCTGGAGGTAAAGATTGCACAAACTGCTCGGGGTGTGAGTAAGGGATGTGTCAGCCCTGATTATCCTTGCAGGGTGTATTTAGCTCCTGGGAGCAGCGCTGTGCTCTGTGGGCTGGAAGGAGCACATGATTTGTCTTGTAGGAACTGTTTTATCATCTCCTAAATAAAGCACACCCCAAGAAGCAGGTTGTGTTTGTAAACTGTGGGGACTCTCAGCCAGCAGCTCTTTAATCTGGGTCAGGATTCTCACCAGTCCTGATTGTTAAACTGCAAAAGGGAAACTGGGGTTGGAGATCAGGAAGAAATCCTTCCCTGTGAGGATGGTGAGGCCCTGGGATGGAATTCCCAGAGAAGCTGTGGATCCCTGGAAGTGTCCAAGGAGCACCCTGGGATGCTCCAAGATGTCCCAGCCATGGTGTTGAAAAATATACCAGTTTAAAAATTGTGTATAACTTTAGTCAAAGGTTCTGTTTGTCTTTACCCCAGGAAAAGGAATTTTAGGTTTCTTTCCAGGGCATTGTTCTACCAGGTGAGGTCTGGTGGACTCAGCTGGCAGAGGTGGAAAAGGATGATTTTAAGGTCTTTCCAACCCAAACCCTTCTATGATTCCCCACTGGGATTCCTCTGTCCTCCCCAGAACAAATCACATAAGATATTACCACTAATATTTTCTTTTAAATAGGCATTTTCGAGGCTGATTCTGCATGATGCCTCATGGGAGCTCCATGTCATTCACCACCATTTTCTTTGATCCCTTTTTGGCCAGGGAAGTATATAAAAAAAATAAAATCAGTTTCTTGAGATGTGAAGCAGAGTGCAGCTCTGAACACTTGATTACAGTGTACAGTATGAACACTTGATTAATAGTTACTGTAAGCATTTGTAAGGAATTCGATGCATCTGGTTTGAATAAATATCACACATGGAAAAAGATGTCTAAATTCAGCCCAAATTTCATCATGCTGGAAATACAGCCTAGAGGATGGAACGTGGCAGCTGTGGGGATTGGTCTGTGGTGGGAATATTCTCCCTGTCCTCTCGAGATTAATGAGTTTGCTACTGATGCCAAAGGATTCAGGATTTCCCCAGAAATTCCTGTATAAAATGGTAAAAATCAGGAAATCTGGACTCAGGAATTCATTCATAGGAATCCCTGGTGTGTAATTTGGGGTCTCTGCAGTTCACCCCCCGTTTTACCCCAGTTTGGATCCCACACTGCTGCTCCTATTCCGCTGCACTGGGGCAGAATTAAAATGCAAATTTGATTTTAAAGGGATCCATGTGTTCTGCTGTTTCCTTTGTTGCTGGTTCCTGGTTGGCTCTGGGTGTCCTGAGCTCATTTCCATGGGATCCTGCATTTCTGTGCAGTTGTGACTTCAGATCAGCACATCATCCTCGGTTTGGGATGCTGCACCTGGCAAACCCCAGCTTGGGGTCTCTCCTGTTTCCTTCCATCAAATACAAGTTTGTCTGTTGAATGTGAAGAATTACATCAGGTCAATTTATAGCAGACTAATAATATTATTTTTCCTATGCTAGGGGCAGTAAAGCCTCAGTCCCTACAGAACTGAGTCCACATCTTATTTTTAGTGAAAGAAATCATCATGTTCCTATTTCCTGAAGTGGAAGCAGAGATTCTGTTATGATTTCCACCTCAGACCTGATGAGAGATTTTCTGAGAGCGTAACAGTTCCTTCCTCCTAATTATTCTTGTCTGATCTCTCTCTCCCCTCTTTTGCAAGCATAAAGTCCCTAACAAGGGTTTCATTTGCTTCTAGCATCAATCAGTTCACTGATTTGCTTTGCCTTTTCTCGGGTATGGCCACAAATTGAGGATCTAACTCTCCAAAAGTTCTGCTTTTGCTTTGAGAACTATTTTTTTTCCCCGGATAATGTTTTGTTTGCTGTTTTCCCTTGCTCTATTTGTCTATTAATACCCCAGACAGCTCTAGCTCACTTTTAATATGACATACAACTTCCTTTTTTATGGTTTCCAGCTCCTCCTGCTTCGCCATAACAACCTAAAGACTTTCTGCTGCCTGTAAAGCCATCGTGTGGTTTGAAATCCTCCACGGAAGGAGCAAAATAAAAGAAGAAACAAACCCCACGAGTGCATTTTCCGTTGGCCTTATCATGGAATCTCCTCGAATATGCTGATCTCCGTTTTAATCGGAGTTTTCAGTGCCACCCCTGGCGCTGCAGACAGTGAGAGCAGACAGGATCTGCTAGCCATGCTGCTGACACGAAAGGTCACCAGCTGATTCCTTTGCATCAAACCACGAGAGGAATAGATGCGAACCAAAACTGTCACCGAAAATCGGGAAGAAAATAAAAACCCTCTAACCCTATATTTGAAGTGATAAGAGAGTCAGAAAATATTCCAAGAGCACATCCTAGGCACACCCTGGCCAGAAAATAAAGTCATGCCTGATTCTCTATAGAATATCTCCATAGAATATCTCTATAGAATATCTCCATAGAATATCTCCATAGAATATCTCTATATTCTCTGATAGAGAATCAGAAAATATTCTAAGAACACATCCTAGGCACATCCTGGCCAGAAAATAAAGTCATGCCTGATTCTCTATCACTCCAAATATAGTGTTGGAGGGTTTTTATTTTCTTCCCGATGTTGGGTGACAGAATGACTGAGGAGCTGCCTGTGGATGCTCTGCTGCAGGACGTTCCGCTGGGCAGAATTTTGGGTTTTATACAGGATCTCTGCTTGCAGAGAGGGAGGAAAGGTTAAAAATAAAGCAAACCCTCCTGGAGATCCATCAGCGGGAATTCTGTCCCTTTAACGGGTTAACTACAGTATGCGAAAGGCAGCTCGCCCTTCAATCGGTGAATTCAGTGAATAGTTGGGTGAATAGATAAAAGCGGTTTAAGGACAGGTGCCAAGCCATCAGTCCCGTTCGGCAGCTGAGCTTTTCAAAGGGAAACTCACTTGCAAATGTCGCTTTCAATAGGTGAGAAATCCCTGCCTGGAATAGGTGCTCGCTGGGCTCGGCCTGAGCTCCACAAAGGGCTCCCTTCGCGGAGAAATCGCATTTATGTTGTTTGTTTATTAACTATCTCTGACTTTATAATTTCCACCCCCCGGTTGTTTGCCGAGCCCCTTCTGAGCTCGCATTTCTTTGTTCCAATCGCTCGGAGAAATGAAATCTCCCGTGCTGGGGCTGGAAATGTGATTTTCGGAGAAGCCGTAAAACTGGCCAGGCTTGTTTAAAGCTCCGAGTTTAACTCTATTGACTTTCCTGCTTCGCTTGGCTGTTTGGTTGTACTTGAGTGACTTCATTAAAAAGGAGGGCAGTTACTTAATTGTACAATCCACCCGCTGGTGTCATTTGCAGTTTCCTGTTCTATTCTTACTCAGCGGGCTGAACGCGAATTCTTCCTTCTGCAGCTCCTGGAGTTTTCACCTGGACCCAAATCATCTCCTTTTTCTGTGGCATTTCCTTCCCACCCTTTCCTCGAGCGGAAAAAGATGCTCTGTGGTTTGGTGGAGATGGAATTCTGGTGCTGTCGATGCCACTTTGGGGTCTCAGCACAGCCTGTGATGCAGTGACACCCCAAATCGGCCAGGAATTCCTCCTAAAAGCAGGAATTCCTCCTAAAAGCAGGAATTGTGTTCCCAGCCTCCCGAAGGAGACAACTGGTGACCAAAAAGGGACTTTTGGGATGCTGGTCCTGCCCTGGAAGGGATGCTGGTGCCTCCCAGCAGAGTGGAATTTCAGAAGGAATGGGAGTATCTTGGCTATTTATTTCTTCCTTTTCAATCTGGGAAGTTGGTTAATAGCTCAGAGTTTATTTAGTGAGTCAGGGCTGGTCCTGGCATCGCCCAGGCAGAAATCAGGGTGTTGGTGTCTGATATTTGACTTTTACTCAGGGGCACGCAGAGCTCTGGCACTGCCCAGGCACAAGCTGCAGTGCAAACCCTCGTTTTAGAAATTGATTTCCTGAGCAGAATTAATGAACTTCAGTTTGGGATGAAAAACGCTTTGATCCCTCTGTTCTGCCAACCTGACACCCGACAGGATTCCCATTCCCACTCTGTGCCACAAACCCCAATCCCCTGCAATCCCTCTCTTTTGGGGTCCTTTTGCCACCTGGGTGCTGCTATGGGCTGGGATGTGCTGATCAGAGGTTAAATAACGGAATTTCGCTCACCTTTCCCTTGGTTTGGGTGCTCTTTCCCCTCTCCCGAATCACCCATTTTCCATAAAACCCCCAAAGGATTAATCATCCCTGGGGTGAATGACTCGAGACATTAATTAGGAAATTTCAGCAGCTCTGCCAGAAATGATCTGGGGGTTCTGAAATTGCCAGTAAGGGGTAGGAAGGTGTTGAGCAGTTTGGTTTCATGAGGTGGACGAGTTTGGGGCATTTGCAAAACTTAACCACGGAGAGGCATTTAGGGAGAGGAAAACACAGCGTCTGATGGTGTGTAAGGCAAGAATTTTTTGGAGAGTATAAAATGCACCTGCAGTTTCCTAAGTTACAACACAGAGAAAGATGTAATTATTTAATATAATCTACAAGGATATCATAGACTCACATAACAATATGCTTTAATACACGGATTTTTGGATCAGGGAGACAAAAACATGATGCTAAACTGCCTGACTTTGGACAAAACATCCCAACCACGTGCTCTGCCTGCTCTGAGCACCTGAGAGGAGCAGCATTGTTAAAAAACATCATTTCCATCTCCTGTTCCGTGTTGTACAATTGCTTCCCACGTGCTGCTTTATTTTTAGGGTTTAGTTAATGGCTCTGTAAGGAATCACACTTTGCATCTTCCCCAGCATCGTCCTGTGTTGTTTTTCCGTTAGCTGCTCTGGCAATTAAAAAGTTGCCTGCAATTATCCCACGCACTTTTAGAGTGGCCTGGCAACAAAGGGTGCTCAAGCCCTGTGAAAATAACTTTATCTTCATTTAAATATCGTAAATATCGTGGAAAAAAGGTTCAGGATCCACGCGGGGTGTGAGAGTCCAGGACGGCCTCGATTTTATTTGATTCATTTTTCCGCAAGCTTGGGAAAAAAAAAAAAATCTCAGCAAACACTTTTTGTTCATCGTTGGAAATCTGATTGCCTGGTTTGTAGGTGTTTAAATGTTATCACGAATAGTCGTAAATAGAAGGAGGAGGAGGGAGGGGGAATCTATTTGTAAGATGAGAAAAGGAACCACTGCCTATTGTTTGACCTGAACAGCTCCCTGATTGACTGGGAGAAGGAATATCTCCATGGGAACAGATGAATGTCTGGTTTTCATGTGGTGAAATCCCCAATCGAGCTCACAGTGGCTTCACTAACGTGCCACTCTAAATTGGTTGTTTGCATGCTGCTTCTTACCTTTGGCTGAGCTCAGTCAGAATACTTCTGCCAAAGTTATCCCTCCTGAACGCTAAAAATGAAATAAAAATGCAGAACAAAGAACACCATAAATTAATGCGGTTGTTGGTTTATGTTGTGGGGTTTTTTTTATTTTTTAATTTTAATTTATCTTGGGGTTTTTTTTAAAGCAAAGCAGGCAAAATAATTAAATGAGATTAAGCATTTAGCACGGGGCAGTCTTTTCAGCTCTCCTTTGCCGATTGGGGCGCTGGGGAGGTATTGTGATTCCTCCTGACGACACAAGAATGCTGCCGGTTTGGGGGAATTTGGAGAACTCCTGAATCCATTGTGTCCCTCGGACTGAGGCTCCAGCCATTCCCAACGCGAGGGAAACGTCACTTGACTTCAACGCAGCTGCACCTAAAAATAATTCTCAAACAGATTACGAGAGGCAACAAAAGAACCACAGCAACAATAAAAAACTCCCAATCCAGGTTGGGTGGAAGGAGTGATTCCTAAATATTAAAGCCCCGATGGTCTTATCTGGACCAGCTGCTTATAATGTCTGTGAGGAATGTGGCACATCAAGTGTGTGAACACTGCAGCTATTGTATCCTAACAGGCTGATTGAACCCTGGATAATTGGCATGTAACCTTCTCTATTAATAGTGCAGACAGATATGTGAATTAGCTGAATGCCTCAGACATATGCCATGCATTAACCAAAAGGGCTTACAATCCTCATAACAACTCGGCTAACTATTACACCAGTAATTATTCTTCGGGGGTTGTTAATATTAGAGCAAAATCGATAAATAATTTGTCGTTTCAGGCCGGATTATGAAGAGCTGGTTGCGCTGTAACACGATCGCCAGAGGTTGGGGTGGGAGGAAGACTCAGGGCTGATAGTGGAGCACTTTGATGTTTTGAAAGGGGTCAGAGTGTGGTTCTGTGCCTTTGTTTAGCTCTTGTAACTCTGAGGATTCAATAGGCATGAGAAACATTTGGAATAATTTCAGGATTGCTGTTCTTTCTGTCCTACAGGACATGTACAGTCAGGGCCATTGTCTTTGGGGAGACAATAGATTGTTTTCCTTTGTGAAATATGAGGTTGAGGGGGAAGTTTGGCTCCTTCATTACTTTTTCTTACCGTTCTGAACTTCTCCTCCTTCCATCTCAGTTGTTTGTCTAGAATGAAAGGGCAAAGCCACCTTTTCCTTTCTAATGAGGTTGTTCTTTTGCTGAAGTGATAGAGTGGATGATTCAGCTCTGAGTGATCTCCAAAGAATGCAGCATTACAACACTCTGAAGGTAGAGAAATATCAGCTCTGGGCAGAGAATATTTCAATGTGGGAGCCCCCAGAGCTGCACAACCTGTCTGAGAGTGTCTGGAGTAGCAAACTGCTCCAAAGACCATGGGGATTTTTGTTAGTTGAGAGCCTTTCCTTAGAGAGTCTTTTTACAATTTAGTGGAAAATAATCAGATATTTAAGGATAGAAATTCAAGTATAGCTGTTCCAGCATTCCCAACAATTGTGCTGTTGTTTTGCAAATGCTTTAGTCATTTAAATGTTCCTTTTAGTAATCCACCTCAAGTAGGAATCAAATAAACAGCGACATAAAAAGTGTTTTAACCAGCTAGAAATACTCCACAAATAGACACTCTTGCATTCCTGAGGAGGATTTATTTCCCTTTGCCCCCATCCCACTCAAAACAAAGTGTTTGGAAGGTGTTCTGGTGTAAAGGCAGAACCCAAAGCGCTTCCCAATAAAACATGAGCAGCCAAAATCTCACATTATTCCTTGGCATTAACCTCCCTTGGCGCAGAAACTAAAATCCTCATTGCCCTTGCCCAGTTGCCTCCTGAGCTCCCCACCCACCAGCAGCTCACAAAGTGACCTCCACCTATGGCCTGGCAGATTTGGGGGGAATGAGTTTCTAAGAAGACTTTAAATTATGCTTGCTTGAACTCAAACAGGTTTTTTTTTATTGTTTGATATCTTTTATGCTTTCCTATGTCTAAACGATGCCATCCATAAAATGGATATAAACTTGCTTTGTGACAGGCATACATTAAAATGTACATTCATTTCCATCCTAGCTGTATCAGGTACATTTTAACTGCCTGTGTACACAAAACAAATAACTCTATCAGCCTGGATGGATGCCTTTCTCTGGGAGATGCAGCAGACAGATCCCCAGCTCCAGAAGTTCTCTGCTGGGTCCGTTTGTCAGTTTTCATATTTTCCTGGCTGGCAGTTTTCATATTTCCCAGTCAGGAGAAGAGCAGGAGAAGCTGGCAGAGAGATGAGCTGAGCTGGGATCAATACAAACCCTTCAGGAGCTGAGGAAATAAACCACTTTGAAGTAAAACGCAGGGTTGGGTTTCACAAAGCGTCAGCGCTGTTTGTCACTTCGGGAGGGGAGAGGAGGACCTGGGTGTTGGATTGAAAGAGTTCACAGAGCAGCAGGGCTTGGAGGAGCTCAGAGAGAGCTTTAAAGATCACCCTGCCCGTCAGCAAATCGCTTCAGAGGCCCTTTGCTTCGGGGAAAAGAAACGAGCTGGTGGTTCTGAGTGCCAGCAGTGCCAGAAGTGAGCACCGACCTGGGAATTCCTGGATTTACAGCTGCCCCAGGTGCAGGGCTGCCATTCACAGCTCAGGCTCTCAGTCCTACCTGTGGGCATCCCCTGCCCTCTGGGTGCTCCTGAGTGCCCCTTGGGTGCTCCTGACTGCCCCAGGGACACAATCCTGTCACGGATCTGATGGGAAATCAGCCCCAAATCAGCCCCGTGGCTCAGGTTTGGCCAGATGGGAACCTGCCTTGAGGATTCAGCATCACCAAAGGTGGCTGGAGCATCTTCCAGCCCCTCCAACAGCAATGATTTCCAGATTGCATCTCAGTTCTGACTGCCCTGTTGTGTCTGTTCTGGGATGATCAGATTTATTTGGGTTGTTTGCACTGGGTTATTAAACCAGAGAGGATATAGTTGTTCAGGGTTGTGAATGAACTCTAGAAGGAGGTGTCTCTGCCCATGGCAGAGGATTGGAGTGAGAAACCCAAACCATCCTGGGATTCTCTGACTTCTGAGACAAGAATCCTTTACTTCTGAGATGCAGTTTGCTTCCATTTCAGTTGGGAGGGCTGGGTTTGCCAGGCTGAGGAGATTCCTCAGGTGGAAATGGAACTTCCTTGCTGGTGGGTGAGGAATTGTTTGACTGAGGCTCTGGCAAATCTCAATCAGAGGTTTTTGGCATTTGTCCATCAAAGCAGGGAAATATGTTTCTGGTTTGCTCCTTAATGCCCACCCACCATCACGTTTTTCTCTTCTGCTCCTGAGCAGGACGAGGTGAGTGGAACAGGAATCTGTCTTTGATTTACAGTCCTTACACATGGTTTTCTCTCTCTTTAAAGTACAGAGCAACAGTTTTCAGCTTTTCTTAATCCTGAGAACACCTCACCTTGGGGTAAAGAAGTCCAAATTGGGTAAAAGTTAAAATAAACTTTGGATTTATCTCCTATTTATTTTTTTCCATATTCTACCTTTGTTTCACACCTGCAGGAAGGTTTCCTTTGTTTCATTTGGCAGCAGCTTTGTGAATTGCCTCCTTCTTGATGTTTAAAAGAGCAGAAGTGTGTGGGCCTGTGGCTGAAGAAAAACTGGAAGTGATGCTCCTGAAACTGCCTGCTCGGGTGCTGCAGATGGGTTATCCCAGGTGGAAAGAGCTATTAATGCAGATTTGGCTTCTGCATTTAATCCAGATGGCCACTGCAATTAACCACAATGTGGGAGAAATGTTTTCAATTGATGTTGACACAGGAAAAAAGCACAGGCTTGCACAAGCTGTGGATGTCCCAGTTCAGCTGAAAAGGTGGTGGGATATTGGTGACAAAATCCTTGCACTGCATGGGGAACCTTGAAAACCAAGTGGGGAGAGGATAAGAATGTCTGTGCCAGAGCAGGTTTGGGGAAGAGCAACTCTCCAGTGATGAGGTTCCAGAATAACCCAAGGTTTTGTGGTTTGGGCTTGGCTCAGCATGGGGGAGCAGCATTTGGGGCTCCAGTTTGGATTCCTCTGGGTTGGGACTTTGCTCAGGGCAGGCAGGGACAGAACCACCTGCCAGGTGAGCACTGGGACATTTGTGCAGTGCTAGCACCCACTATTCCATATTTCCATATTTCCAACAGTTTCATATCCAATTCCCTCCTGAAAACCAGGAACCAAACCAACTTTGGATAATCAAAACCCTGTCTGTAATTCAGCATCAAACTCAGAAGGGAGACCAGGAATTCTCACTATGAGCTTCTTAGAGCAGAAATCCCAATGTTGATGGAGATTAGGGAAGGTATTGATTTGTCACAGGCCATGGGGTTTGCTGTGTGCCTGACTTTCCTTAATTCCCCTGGGTTTGACAACACTGACTTAATCTATTTAAGGACCTAGGATGAAGGATATAACATCACCATCTGCTAAGGCAAACATTTATAACTTACAAAACCTCCATCAAGACGGTGGGACAGAGAATAAAATCTTCATCATGTGTAAGATGGGCAACAACAAAAAAATAATCTGAGTTTTTAAATTCAGAGTTCTTTAAAGCTAATCCAGAAAATTCAGAGTTCTTTGAAAGCAAACCCAAGAGTAGCTGAGGAAGAAGATAAATGGGCTGCAAAGAGATGTTGATTCCTGAGGAAATGATAGAACTTGGTGGGCAGCAGGAGGCAGTGAACTGAAATTCTGTGTTTTGGCCAGGATGCCTGTCAGTGAATCCCCACTCAGTCCCAGACAGACAGACAGACAGACAGACATGAGCTGTCCCCAGCTCTCCTCACAGACACTGAGTCACAGCTGGTGTCTTCCTCCTGCGAGTACCAACAGCAGCAAGACACCCGAGGTGAATCACCAGACAGCCTGCTTTCACCACACACCAGATTCTGCACCTTCAGACCCCTGGTTTGCTCTGGTGCATGTTGGAAATGCACTTTTTTATGGGTTTTTGGGAACAGCTGCCACCACAACTCCTGCAGATCCAAATAAAGAAGGGAATCCTCACCTCTGCTGGTGCTGATGCTGGGCAGAGCCGAACAAATATTGCTGCAGGCATTTGGGAATTGTCCTGCAGCTGGAATTAAGGGGTTGGACTGGCAGCACCTTCCCAAACCCACTTGAGACACTTCAGACTCTCTTCAGGAAGCTGTTTGTGTGTGACTCGTGAGTGACCAGCAGGAATTGTTTACTGATCACCACAAAACCATCACACCCTTCCCTCTGAACAAATCAGTGAATAAACCAGGCTGAGTTTACTTGGTCTGTTAGTGGGAGAGCACAGGACCTGTTCAACATCTCTTTGAGGCTATTGTTTTTAATTAAATGGCTGTTTTTATCAGAAGAAGATGCACTGCAGCACATTCCTTTAGGCCTGTGGTGTAATGATTATTCCACCTTTTCCCTTCCTCTCAGTCCACACAGGGAACAGTGAGGAATCACAGTGAGGAATCACTGAGAATGGGAATTTTTCCTTGGATTCCTGATTGTGGATCAGGCCCAGGGAAAGCTGCACAGGAGATCCTGGGAAAGGGCAGTGCACCCAAATGAGAGCTTGGTTAATATATTTGGGACATAAAGCCAGATTGAGGCACTTCAGGAGCCTGGGGTGCAACTGCAGGAATTGCTGATACCTCCTCTTCCTGTGCCTCCTGAACACACAGGGAAGCAGGAGGGAAATCCTTATGATAATTAACTGGTTAAAATAAGAGTGAAGAAATCTAATATCACCAGGGTTCAGCAGTCACCGGGTAGCACAGACCTCACGCTGATTCTATGTAAAGAAATTAATTTCAGCTGCAGAAAATAACCATTTCCCAGTCCAGGCTGGCCTGACTCCTCCTGCAGGGTGGGATCCTGGGAGATGCAGGGCATGGTTGGATGATGGGTTTGCTTCGGGGCAGAAACTTGCTTTAGAGGGTAATTTGGATGATCTGGGTGACAACACAGCCTGATAGATCTCATAGACATTTGGATCTGTATGAATTAGAGTGAAGTGTGGGCCTGGCAGGAGAGAGGGGAAGGGATGGAATAGGGGTGGAAAAGGGGTGGAAAAGGGGTGGGAATGTCTTGCCAGTGCTGCAGCTGAAGAGAACATTCAGATAATCCTCTGCATCCAACATATTGATATGAAAGCATCATTTAACCTGGGAGAGTCATCGGGGTTTTGTTTATTTGGGATAAATTAATTATTGTTAGTTTGTCTATTTTGACAGGAGAATTTTAACATATTATTATGTTATATAAGGTGAGTATTAGCATATTATCCTCTAAGAACAGGAGCAATGCTTCTCTGCACTTTGGAGGAAAAATAACCTCATTGGGGATTCCAAATATCCAAAGCTGAAGATTTGGTAAGAGGCAAGTCCAGGGAAAGAAAAAAAGTGCGAGTGAACACACGTGGGAATGCTTCCTTTCAGCAATCTTCAGGAAAATCCTACCGAAAGAGGGGAAAATATTGAAGCAGAATTCAGAAACTAAAATAAAAGCCCATGGAGGTGGGGCAGGATTCCCAGGCGGTGCGGCTGTGCTCTCTGCAGCGTTTCTCACCCTCTGCCCAAAGGCTGCTTTCCCCAAATATCTTTTCCGTCAGCCCCTTTTTAAACAATGCTCGCTGCCAGCAGCAATTGAATATGCATCGGCCAGGCTCTCTGAACCGCCGGCAGAAAGGACAGAGCGGATTCCCCCGAATTTCGGAGCGCGCTCCGGAATTCCATAGGTGCGGAGAAAAGCCTTTGAAGTTCGCTGCTTTATATGCTAAACAGCGCTGCTGACTGATTTACTGCCAGTTCCCATCCAGGGGGTGGGGAGAGGGGAAAGGCACGGCTTTTTGTGGAGGGCGATGGGGAATTACCGGCAGACAGCGATACGAGCTCCACTCGCAAATTCGCTCTCTAGGCGGACGAGTTAACACGGGCAGGGATTGTAACAGCGCGGTGCAACTTCTGGGAGCTGCCTGCCACATCTGGAGAGCTGCGAACATCACCTGCCCTTCCGCAGGGAAATGAGGATTTGCAGGCAGAATAAACCTGGTTTTTATTTTTGTAGAAATCAGGGCGCCCCGCTCTGCCGCTGGGGTTGGAAAAGTTCTCTTAGCCTATCTTTCCAGGGAATGTTTAAGATTCCTGGAATGTTTTGTCTCCTGCAGAACATTTAACCAGGCTGATTATGCATCGGTGGCAGGGACAGCATCCTCAGCAATAAATTCATATTCATGGGGGGCAAATGAACTGAGGAGTTCCGAGACCCAAAACCTTTGGAACAAAGGAATTCCTGCCGAGGAGTGACCTAGTGAATTGTGTCAGAAAGGATCTCTTCCCGTGATCCAGGAATAAATGCCAGCCCGGGTGTGGAAATACTGGAGCACGTTGTACAGTCTGGTGTCAGAACGTGCCGTTTGAAGTGTGGTTAAAATAAAAATAAACCAAAGATGTGAAGCAATGAGCGAGAATTGAATAGAGGTTTTGTTTTAGTGCCTCTGAAAGGAAACTGCCTCCTCCAGAATACTCCTTCCTCGATAGCATATCATTAGTTACTTCTTTGCATGCTCTGGAAAGATGTTCCTTTGAATCTTTCTGTGTGGCAAGAGGCAGAAAGGGGTGGAGGATAAAAGAGAGCTAAAAATAGCAGCAGCAGCATCTGAATGCACAAATGCGGAACTTGTCTGCAAAACGGGCAACAAAGGCAAACATGCCTTAGCACATCAAAATATTACTTTTTGGTAGCGGCTGTTTCTGCTCCCTAATGACATTTCTATTGGGAAGGAAATCCTGCCTCCTCCTCTGGCAGTAACCAGCAGGACGAGTTCCATTCACTGCATTCCCCAATTTGCTCCCTCGCAGTCCCACTCAGCCCAGCCCTTCTGTGCTGTGGTTTCCTGGCTGTCAATTACTCCTCCAATTCTCAGGCATATTATTAAGTCATTTATATGTTTTTAAAGCACTTGGATATCTCATAAAAGTGATTGCGTGGAAGTGAATTCATACTGGTGCTCCTTAATAAAGCCAGATCATGCCAGGCACAATTAAAGTCTTTTTTATGTCCCACCATGCAAATCTTCCTGTAGAGCTTGAAGTTTAACTTTCAAAGCTCAGCTGAGTTTATTCAACTGATTACTATCTAATCCACCCACCCAGCATCCCACACTCCCTCAAAAAAATGTTCAAATCCTGCCCAGAGTGATATTTTTATTTTTAAACTTGAATGTCTAAGCATTCCTCACAGATGTGAGAAAACTTGAGGCTTAATCATGACAGCCAAGCCGTGCTGGCATTAGCCAGGACACAGCCTCCTGCAAAAATCGGGGTTTTCAGGAATCAATTGGCTGCACAGAGCCACCTTTGAACACCTGGCAGCCCCAGAGCTGCCAGCAGTGAGGGTTTGGCTGCTTTGTGGCGCTGGGGACAGGAGGAATTGTCCTGTGGTCACTCCATGCCCAGCTCACCCTGCTGGCACCTCTTCCCTTTCCTCCAGCAGCTTCTCACCCTCAGGGCAGCAATATTTAGCAGCTGTTTGGACATTCCAAATCCATGTCCAGTGCCTTTTGGCTGGAAAGAGCATTCCCAAAAGAGAATTTATATTTTTTACTTGGAATATCTGACCTGGCTGTGGAGGCTTTGCTGGTCACTGAGTCCCACCGAGCTGTCCTGTAGGAAATATCCCAATCCCCTGGGCTCTGGAGTTCCCTGGGCTGCTGCAAACAAGCAGAACTTGTTGGTACCCAGGGAAGCCATGAATATTTATGGCTGCCCAGCATCTCCTCCATTATTTTTTAATCCAACTATGTTAATAATTTTAACGAACTAGCAGCAAACCTGACTGATTTTGCAGAGGTTCAGCCCCAGCTCTTGTCACTGTGCTGTCATTAAGGGTGGCTGAGGGTTCAGTCACCCCTGGGACACTTTGGGGTGCAGCAGGATGGTGTTGGTTGTGCTCAGAGCTGCACTAACAGCCCACAGGAGCTGATCAGGGCACAAGGAATCTGCACTGTGGTCTCCCCAGGAAATTTTGGTGCTGCCAAGGTGATCCCAGAGGGCTCAGCAGGGAGCTCAGGGCTCCTGGGCACCCCAACACCTCTGGGGTGCTGTGGGCTGGGAGAGCCAAACAGCTTGTGGGGTTTTAGCCTGAGGGAAAGAGTGATCCCCAGGATGAGCCCAGGAGGAATTCTTTAGGGCAGCTCAGGGGAAAATCCTCCTGACAAGAAAACCATTTTTGTGCATCAGTGCAGCTGTTGGGCTGGAGAATCCCTCCTGGGGTCCATGGAGTCTGACATGGAAAGGTTTGGGGACAGGGAAGTGATCAATATCTGTGATTTGCACCAGCACTGCCTCACTGCACCCACAGGGCTATCAGGAGCTCCTTAATCCCAAAGGATTAGCCACAGTTTTGGGATCAACTCCAACAAACCAACTGCACTGCTCCATGGCTAATGAGACCCCTGAACTGAAGGCAGCTCTGCCAGGGTGCAGAGCTGAGCTGAGCACCTCTGCAGAGATAGGAAAACCCTGGAAAACCCTGGGAAACTCTGGGAAAATCAGGGCTGCCATGAGTTAATTACTGGGATTAAGGACCCACATGAAAAATAACAGATGTGAGTGAACAGCAAGTTTGCAAGCAGCACTATGACCAATCGATACAAAGCTGTGTTCAGCAGATTACACACCAAACATGGCAGGGAGATTAAAAAAAGCCAAACTCTTCCTACTTGAAACCATATTTGAGATGCTGGCAGCATGCAAAACACCCAATTATGAACACAGCGTGCTACCACTGCTGGGGAACTCCTCCTTCTTGCTCCTACACAAGGTGATTTTTAAAAGCTTGGCTTGTTTTTGTGGTTTGTTTTCACTCTAGAACAAAGTGAAGCCCAGGTAACAGGAGTGCCTGAAATAGTTACTTGATTGGCAAAGCATAATTTCAAGTCCATTTCACATTTAAATACTGGAGTGATTAATCTAAGCTGGAAAGGATGGGAAAAAATAAACATTGGGATAAGCAGATATGATATCAGGAGCTGGCTGTGCTTGAAGTTTCTCTTGATTATTGCTGCTAATGCTCGAGACAGACAGGAACTGCAAATAAATAAATAGGTTCTGTTAATATTTGCTGAGATTTTTGAACACGTTCCCTCTGGCTCTGCTGGGATGCCAACTCTCTTTTGCTTTCTGGGAACATATGTGTGATTGAATTGGAGAACAAATGTTTGGAGGAGAAGTTCAAAGCTTCTCCAACTGGCCCACATTTGTATTTGTGTCAGAGATTTGTGCACTTTAACCCCAGCTCAGAACTGCTGCTCAGCACAGCACTGCAGGTAAATCCCTGCCTGCACCACAGCCAGGGCAGTTTGCATGGGGAAATCCTTTTTCTGTTGTCCTTTTTGACTTTTTTGTGCATCTTTGGGGTTTTAATCTTTCCCCAAAATCCGGAACAGTCAATGAAATAATTCCCTTTGGGTTTTAAAGGACTTTGGATGAGGTTCCCAGACTGCAAACACTTTTATGTGACTTTGCTCCAGAGCTGCAAACTCAAGGATTCAAAATTCTTCAAGCCACAATTGTGGCAAAATTATATTGAAAATTAGAAATTTTGGCTCTTTTGCCTTTCTGTCTCTTGAACCTCCATGGTTCATATTTTCCAGCTGCCCTGCCATGCTGGTGATTTAGTGAACCAACTGCCAACTGCATTTCAAATATCAAACGCTGCAGATTATGATCAGCTGGCAAAAATCTTAATTTTTCTGAAGCAAGTTTTCCAAAACACTTTAGTAAATCCTGTTGAACGAGCAGATCAAAACACTGTAGGAAAACTTGACTTTAGATGGATGTTTTGCCAGGAAACAGAGAGTTTCATATGAATTTATGTTTATACTGCAGGATATTCTCTATGCTGCAGCTGGGAGGTGTGATGTGAAAATAAGTATCCATAGAAAGAGACAGCCTGGTAAATGCTCTGGGTTTTATCCTGATTTATCTGGATTTTATGCCACCATAGCTTTGATATTTACAGAATGTACACCAGGGATCCAGAGGCAGCCACAGCTTCTCTGGGAATTCCATCCCAGGTTCTCCCCACCCTCCCAGGGAGGAATTCCTTCCAGAAATTAAAATAAAGCCCAACATTTGGCTTTGTACAGACTGGCCAGCAGAGCAGCATCACCTGAGTTGTTCACCTGGTTGTTAAAAACATCAATGAAGTGTTTTCCTCTGGAGCAGGAAAAAACCAAACCAATCCAACAAACCCCATGGCTCAATTTCCCTGAGTTTCAGAGCTGTTAGGACCCTTGGTTTATCAATTTAGCAGGTCCTGGAATGAATTTTATGAATTTAGCAGGTCAGGAGAGAAGCTGGGAGAAGCTTTTTGCAGCAGAAGAACCCTGAAGCATTCTGGAGTTCTGTTTGGGATTTGGTGGTTTATTCCGTGGCTTTAGGACACCAATGGGCTGCATTTGCAATTTGCAGCCTGTAAACCACAGAGTGCTCACATCTCAGGATTGGAAAACCATTTTCACAAATAAATGGCAGCAGATATTGGAAACAACACAGCAATCTGCTCATTTCTCCAGGAGAATTCTGGACAGAAACTGGGCAAAGGTTCACAGGCAAAGCCCATCCAGGATGGTTTGGTTTGCAGGGATGCAGCTGTGATTTGATCATTAAATCAGTGGAATTACCAAAGGATGGATTCAGCATTCCTCCTTTTTCTGCTCACTGTTCTTATCTCCTGGGTGAGTTGATGAGGAGGAGAATGAAGGCAGAACAGGAGGAATGACAAGGTCCAAGGGATCTCCCTGGGCAGTGCTGAGGCAGATCTGTGCTGCAGGGAAAAGGACACTGAGGGAGAGAAAACTGCATTTCAACTCATCCAGATCATCCTCTCCCATCCCAACGAAATTCCCATGGAAACTCCAGCGCCATCCAGCCCTGTTTGTTAAAGGGAATTGTTGTTTTCAGGTTTGTTTTGGGTTCCTATCGTGCCATGCAAGCTCTGCAGCAGGACAGGGACAATAAATGCAGTAAATCCTCTGCTCCACTACCTCAGGCATGGAAAATCATCCAAGTTTTGCATTTCTCCTTGGAATGGCAGCTGATTCCCTCCTGCAGGATTGGATATACAACCTAAAGAGCTGATAATAAAATTATTAGCTGCAAAAACCCTGCTAAGTTCAAACATTGCTTCCCAGAACCCTGAAAAAACTTTAATTTTTTTTTTAAATTAGCATATATTTATTGATTTGCATTTTTTCCCCGGTAAGTTTTAGCAAGATAAAGTGAACATTTCACTGGTCCATGCAGGGCTGGGTCTCCTGCCAGAGTTTGTTAATTAATAAAAATTGGTTAATTTTTATACAGTAGGAGGAAAAAAACAAGGGAAAAAAATAAGAAAGGAAAATTTAAAAAAAGAATAAATAAGTAAGGGAAAAAAATCTCCCAGAGATTTTGTGACTAATTTTGTTTCTGTATCAGGGTGGCTGTAAAAATGCTGCTGAATGCAGAGATTAATGTCAGTCACCAAGCAACTCACTTGGGGGAAAAGGATGAGCGTTAGCAGGAAACAAGGATATTAGTAAAGCCAAAGCAGAGTTCTGGTTGTTCCAGGAACAAAATCACTTCAAAACAAATTCCAAAACAAACAACCCTTTTCACTTAGAAAATCCAAAACAACACATCAGCATTCGAGTAATTCCTGCCATTGACTGCTTGCCTCTCACCCAGCACATCTTCCAGCAGGAAATATCTGAGTTACACAAATAAAAGGCATCCAAGAATCTTTGTTTCCCTCTGAAATGCAAGGCCAATAACTTATCTCTTATTAACAAGTTCATCTTTTGTTCCCCCAAGGTGCCTTTTTTTCCTTCTCTATTTTTTTTTCCTTCTCTATTTTTTTTCTTCTCTATTTTTTTTTCTTCTCTATTTTTTTTTTCCTCTGTGTGTGTGCTCTTGGCAAAACTGTTTGGAACAAAAAGAAAGCAGCTTCCCCTCCCGTTGCTTTGCTGTCTTTGCAGGCATTTATTTTCAGGGAGACAAAGCTGGGTTTCCTCTGTGCTGTGCTGCACCGAGAGTCCCAACGTTGCTGTGAATGGAGGCTGCTGAAGGCAGCCTGCTCTGTTTGGAACTTGTTAGGACAAAAATAGCATTAAAAAAAAGGGGGAAAAATAAATAAAAAAGGAGCCGGGTTGTCAAATTAGGAATTACATGAGGTCAGCAAATTTGGGAAGAACCACAAGTGGAGGAGAGAGAACAGAGAGCTAATTGCAGCTGGGGAGGGAGGAAGGGTGGCTTGCTGGAACCAGAGCTGCTTCTGATCCCCTGGCTCAGGGCGGTGAATCTCCACTGATTTTGGTGGCAAAATCAAGCCTTAATGTGCCTAAAACCAGCATTGCTGCTGCTGGAATTCCCACTGACACCCCGGGGCTATCCTGGTTTGAGCATTTTGGGTTAGCCCCAAAACCTGTGCCCTCTTCTGCCAGTCTGGGGCTTTCAGACAGTCGGTGTGACAGCCAGGGGGAATTTCTGCAAAAGGCCAGCTTGGAGTCACCTCTGCAAAGGAGCTCAGCCCCTCTTGGAGAGCTTTGGCCCACAAAAACTCCCACAATACCCCCAAAAAAAAAAATTCACAGCACAACAATTCTATCACAGCACAATGATTTTCTCACAGCACAATCATTTCATTGCACCTCTGTCTGGCCCCAGGTGTCACCAGGCACAGGAGTTCCCTTGGTGCAGAATAACTGCAGAATTCCCATCCAGAAAAGGATCTGATTGGTGCCAAACTCCCCTGTTATTCATCTGTGTCATCCTAGAGAGCAGAGAGAGCCCAGGGAGAGCAGGAAACCCAAACCTGAGCTCTGCTCAGTGGCTCACTTTGCTCGTCTTGTCCAGCACTGACAGTATTGGTGCTGACCAGCCTGGCAGCTCAGCACAGCTCCTGCAGGCATGGCCAAGCTGCACGACATGCTCTCCCTCCACCTGTTGTTTTATTTTCTTTTTTTTTTCCCCCCAATCCCTGCTTATCAGTGTGCCACGAGTCAGTATAAAGATTTTATATTCCTTAAAAATAAAAAAAACCAAGAGGGTTTATGCAGGTGTTGTTTCATAGAGAAGTTAAAATAAAGATTTTTCTGCAGCCAAAGCACTTAAAAACAAACGAATAATTGTATTTTCAAAGAACACCATGATTCCCAGGCCAGCTGGGGGTGTGAGGGTGAGGAGTGAACACTTGGGAATGGCATTCCCAGTTGTCTGGGCTGGAACAGCACCATCCACCATAAGGCAGGAGCTTGTTGAGCTCTGCACACAGAGCAGTGCTGTTCCTGCTGCTCACATGCAGATGCAGAAGGCAAGTTAACTATTTATTCAAATCCAGTTCAAGCAGCTAATTGTTGGCGAGCTTTCCCCCGCACTGTTCATTATTTGGGATGTACAATCGGTCCCCATGGGTCTGGGTCAGATGACATGGCTCTTTTTGGGGCCTGGATAATGAGAGTGTGAAAGCAGAATAAACAGTAAATAGCAAATTTCCCTGTCAGACACTTATAGCCACAACCAGCCTCGTCCTGTGCTGCTCTCTCTGCTAATAAACCTCATTGATGCTCTCAGATAGCCCTGAAATGGGGAACTGCACCGAGTGTACAGGGGAAAAGTGCTCTGCAAATGTTTGCAAATCCTTCCCTGTGCTCTGAATGAGCTCATGTGACAAATCCCTCACGGTGGTGGCAGCAGGACAGAAGTCACCTCGGATAAATGTGGCATCTCTGAATTGCTGCACCTGGAAGTGGCACATGGCCAGCTCCGTTTTTAGCCCCGCAGTTAAAAATCTATCCCAACTGTGCATTGTCTGAGCAGGGAGTTAAAAGTCCAACGTTCTGATTTGTTAATTTTTAACCTGGGTATGGAAAAAACGTTGTGATTTCTTTTTTTTTTTTTTTTTAATGGAGATGTAAAATTAGCAAATCCACCCCCCTCCTGGGTTCTACACTCGAATGTAAAAACACAGAGTTAAGCCCCACCAGAACCATCCAGCAATAACTAAACTAGATAACCTATTTGGGTTTCATCCAGCTTGAACAAAGGCAGCAGTTCAAGTTGAAACTGAAAGCCAATATTTCATATCTGAGCTGCTAAAGGCAGCGTTTGGTGGAACTTTAACAGAGTCACCCAAGTTTAACAATTGGAACTGGGGGAGTTGTGAATTTTAACCTTCTGTGGATTGCAAACAGCAAGGAAACATTTTCCAGCAGCAGCCGAGGAAGCTTACAAATTAAATTACATGAACGTGTCTCATCTGGGGAGGAGGAAGTCCTGCTCAATACATATGTTTTATGCAGCAGAACTGTTTACTTTATTTGTAAACCCTTCCAAACACTGTCCAAAGTTCAGCCTTTGTTCAAGGTAAGAATGTAATTGCGCTGCCCTGAGATGCAAGAGAAGTAATAAAGTCAGGATCCACCAGAGGAAGACAATTTGGAATTAAGAAAAAGCAATTTAAACAAACTGAATGCCTCTCCTCCCTCCCCTCCTGCTTAATGACTCTGTCGTCCCCTGCAGAAATCTTTGAAGGAAGCCAAAAAGCACGAGCAGTGTGTTTAAAGGTCAGCAGTGCTCTGCTCTGCTCCTCTGCACTGTGCCTCTGATAATCCCAGCAGGACAACCCTTGGCTTACATTCCCCTCCAAGTTTTGTTTTTAGGGAAGACACAGCAATGCCCAAGCTTTGTACACAACCTCTGGGATGTGTTTAATGTTGTTAATTAGGCTTTTATTGGAACTTCCAGCGTGGAAGTTTGATGGAGATTTATTTTCAAGCGCAGAGCGTAGAGAAATAAAATTAGGGAAACTTAGAGAGAAATAAAATTAGGGAAATGGGAAGGCATATTGAATGTAGGCACTCCTTCTGCAAAGATAAATGATTTAGTAATGAATAGATTCTTCAGGCCATAAAAAATCCATTTATTTTCTTTTGAGTTTCAACCAGAGGTCTTGCACTTTCCCACTCAGTTATAATCAGTTGAAATGAGAATACAGAGAATGGAACTGGTGCAGAGCAGGCAACAACCCCAATGCACAATAATTAATAGAAATTAAATTAACAAACATTTCAAAAGAGGCAGCATTTCCACAGAAAGGTGTTGGTTTGTTACCATTCCTAGGGGGAGGAAGAGGAGATCTAAAACACACAACACTTTTACAAACAACCTGCCTTGGAAGAACAACCTGCCAGATTTTAGGCAACTCATTCACATGAAGGATCCACCTGACCTCTTCTGTATATTGTGGAAATGAACCAGAAATATGATTATTCCACTAACTCCAAGGGCTGCTCCACACTAAATCTGCCTTCTCAGGGAATCTGCTCTTGCAGCAGGCTGAGCACTGCTTGTGCTCCACTCGTGTGTTCCTGTGGCTCATCCTGGGAAAGGACAGAGCTGGCACAGCTGGGTGAGCAAAATGCACTTTTTCAGGCTGAACCTGGGTGGCTGGGCTGCAGATCTGCAAAGCAGTGATCAGCTGCTGCTGCAGCACCATTTCCCCTTCCCCCTTTCATCTCTGTGGTTCTCAGGCTCTGCTTGAACAAGACATCTCAAATTTTTCTGTTTCAGTCTAAACTGGAAGCAGATCTGGAGTTGCTACCGTTGAGTCCACAGGGAGCTGTGCTCTTGAAAAGGTTCCACTGAGGTCAGCAGGGCTATTTGCATGATTTACTGAAACAGGGCAGATTGGGGAAGTGCTGAATTTTCATCTCACCTGTGACCTTCAGGTTTTGGTGTTATCAATGTGGGACAGTGGAAGGTGTCCCTGCCATGGCAGGGGATTGGAACAAGATCATCTTTAAGGTCCCTTCCAACCCAAACCATTCTGGGATTCTGTGAACTCAGGAAAAAGAACTGAGGTTTCATCATCAAAGTATTTTCTGCCTTAAAAGTTATGAACTGCACTGGGCTGTTTTGAAATCATGCAGGATTTAGCATTTCTTTCTGTGCTGATTAATAACTGGGAAATTCTGCATCAACTTCCCTGAAGCACAAATACCTGAATCCTATTGCTCCAATGATAAACCATAGAGTTTAAAAATTAGGATAGAAACAGAAAGAGGACAGAAATTAGGTTGAATAAAGGCTAAGTAAAATCTTTAGCCCTGATTTTATCCAGTGTTGTTCTCTCTTTCCTGTGCTGCTCCTCAGACACATCTGGGAGCCAAGGCAGGAGCCATCCTGCTGTTTGATCCACCTGAGCTCGGAAAACACATCCAACCCAAAAGGATCTCAAGGTTTGATCCTTACTCATTATCTAAAATTTGCCCCATGGAATTTCTGCATGTCCCAAAGCCCAGGAATTTTAATCTGACAGTTTACATGTTTCGAGACGAGAGCTTTTGGTCACCCACTGGAGCTGCTCAGGGGTAATGACTATAAATCTGAGTAAACTGCTAAAGGCTGAAACTCCAGAAGGCAGCAGGAATGATGCAAACAGAAGGTCCTGTTCTGACTCAGTCACTTACCAACTTGTGCTGCGTTTTTATTGCAGGTCAAAAGTCGACAGAGTATGCAAATGTAAGGAAAAAAAGTTCTTGTTTTGGAAAAAATGCACCATTTTAGTATTTATAATTACACACTAAGGGCCTTTTATGCTCAGCCTCATTTATCTTGGATTTTTGCATGATTTGAACTGTAAGTGGCGATGTATGTAGAGCTCATTTATTCAAATTATACAGGGTTAGTGTTTTCCCTCTCCTGAACGTGGTGTGCATTTCGGGAGCAGTGCTGCAGTCAAGGAGCAGGAGTACAAACAGAAGACACTGCAAAAAGACTACAGAGGTACTTGTCTCACTTTGAAAATGGCTCCCAAGCCCTCCTGACAAATCAGATGGGTGAGTTAAATCCTCTTGCCTTTGTGAGACAAATACATCCCTGCAGATCCCAATAAATCCTCCTGACATTTGCAGCATTACTCACGCCATGCAAGGTGCACAGAAAATTGCTGCTCTCACCTGTGCCTTTTAACAGAAAGCGGCTTTTCTGCATTCTCAGCCACCAAATCTTCCCTTTTTCTCTTGCCATCCTTCCCAATGACACCTGTCAGAGATTTTCCCTTCAGAGCTCCCTTGCCTGTGGGTGATGTTACAGATTTCAGGTGGGGTTTGCTCGCTGGGCAGCCTGCTGTGAATGATGCTGTGCAGAGATCTTATCCTCCATCACCAGCCAGGCAAAATATGTCCAAAATAACAGCGTGGTTATCCAGGACGTGGAGTGGTTTGTAGTTTTGCACTACATTCATGAGCACTGAAGATGTTGTAAATTAAGGATATGAAATTCCTGCTGGACTAAAAATCTCCAGTGCAGAAGAGGATAGTGTTGGTCCTTGGAGGTGGCATAGGCAGGCTTGAAGAGATTTAATTATATTAATTATTAACAATCGGAGCTGGTATTGAAGTTGTGCCCTCATGGTAAAAATGGGATCTTCCCACCCTTCCTGCTGGTTCTCTGGGGGGCTTTTGCACAAATATATCCATTGAGCAAACTGAGGTGAGAATTTGGGTTTGCCAAGAGTGTCCCAGCAGCTCCCAGCTCAGCCTGGAGCAGCTTCCTCACTCCCAAATGCCAACTGGGGGCAGAACACCTTCATATAGCTAAAGACCTTAATGATCAGTCCTTAAAAAGTTAATTTGCATGTTCTCCACTGGTCCCAAGCTCCATTCCCCCATTATTTTTGTAGCAATGTCACAATCTCCTTTGAGAGCCCATCCCAAAGGACTTGTCCCTCTGAGGCACAGCACAGGGTTCAGAAATGGAGTTTTTGGAGCCTAAACTTCCCGAGTGTGCTCCTGTGAGCAGGGCCAGATGCAGGCCAGATGTGAGCACATCCCTCCTTCCCTGCCCCATCCCTGGGGCTCCCTGGCTGCTCCTGGTGGCCTGACAGGGACAGAGGTGCCTGTGGGTCCCCAAGGGTGCCCCAGACCCCAACCCAGACCCCCTGTGCCACCCCAGCACTGCCTCAGCCCCAGGGATGCTCCTCCCAAAGCCTGGTCCTGCCCCAGTCCTGCTGCTGGGCACTGAACCCTGCTGGAAACACCCAGTGGGGCTGTGGCTGCTGCGGGTTTGATGGCAAACAACACTTTCCAAGTTTCCATCACAAACCTTCTCAGGCTGTGATTGCTGTTCCAGGCTGCTGTGCCCATTTCCCCTGCACTTCCAGGTCATGAACCCAGCTCATCTTTGGGAAATGCTGATCTAAAGTGTCTGCAGAACCCCAATGCCAAGCTCCAGGGACAGGCTGTGATCAGCAGGATTTATTTTTCTTTTCTAATAACACACTTGTTATGGGAAGAACCGAAGCTGAACGTCCATTCCTTAGGAAACAAAGCTGCAGTGTTCCTTTTGTAAGGAGAGGACCTCGAGGAACGAGAAATAGAGGGGAAAAGGCAAAAAAAAAAAAAAAAAAAAAGCAGCAGCCATCCAGTTTTTATGACATCAAACACTAAATTGTAATATTTTAACAGCTTATATCACCTCCACGATGGGCCATGCTGCTATCCCAAGGAAATCCATGGAAAACTCCCATCGGAAAGGGGTTTAGAGCTGCTGGAGGGCAAGAGCTGCATCCACCCATGTGGTGTTTTGAGGCATTCTGTGCCCATGGCTGGGAAAGGAGCGCCAGAGCTTCCACATGTCCAAGATGAACTCGCAGTGATCCTCTTCCCAAATGCTAATGCACAGCTGTGGAGTTTGGATATTCCAGAGCTGACTCATTCTGCAACACAGCAGATTCACCGAGATGGAGTGGAGGAGGGGCAGTGCAGAATAGCTCTTTCAGGAATTAAAAGAACTCCTAACCCCCAAAGTATTACTATTCCATTACAGTATTTCTTTCATTGAAAACTTTGGGTTTTAATGACCCCTAATTGATTTTTGTTGGCTTTTCTTTTTTCTGGCTTTGCTTTGTTTCAACCTAAAATCTATGTCACTCTGGCACAGCCTGCCAGTCTTTTGTCTGATGTTACAAACAAATCCAGGCAAACATTAAGATTCATAAGGGGGATGGGGGGAAGCACAGCTTCTTAAAGCCACATCAAGTACGTCAGAGACAAAACATTTAATTTAAATGGTAGAAACTAACACAAAACAGCTTCAAACTTAGTAAGCAGAGTTAGCTAAGTAGAACCACATGTCCTTTTGACATTTGTTTTCATGACAATTAGAAGCAACTAGTTTTCAGCTCGCATTCTTGTTCATCCCTCTGAGGCTTTGGCTGGGACATTAATTCCGAATTACTGCAGAACAGGTGCCGATTGGAACATGCAACCTCGCAGTGTGGAAAGCCAAGGAGCCAAGTCTGGTTCAGGCACGTCCCTGGCCAGGGATCCAGTGAGTCAGGCAAATGAGGAACACAGAACGCTTTCATTTTTCTGCCGCCCTGACCTCGCTGTGTGTTTTGCTGCGCTGTGTTCTGCACGCTCTGATCGCCCTGATCACATGCATGTGTCTCATTCGGGGCTGAGCAGTGAGTTCCTTCCCCCCGTGCAGCACAAAGCCCGGTGACAGCTTGCAGAGACCAGAACAGGTTTTTAAGTGTCATTAACCACTTGGGGTTGGTTGCAACAGTTTTAATGTCAGCCCAGAGCCACTGAGAGGATTAAATTGTCAATAGGCTCTTCCTACCTTTTTTTTTTTTTAATTTGTCTGCTTAGCCACTAAGTGAATCCTCATTTTGGTGAAGTCAGTGAAAGGGCTCAGCCTGATTTCAACAGGCACGAATTACAGATGTGGGGAGAGGGAGAGCTGAGGTTTCAAGGGGCGGATGGGTCTGACTGCCCTGCTGACAGCAGGAGGGGATGGGCAATGGAACGAGGCACAGAACTGCCAGGATTCTGTTCTAGGATAACTCAAAAAAACCCCCAAATTGCCTCAAAGCTGTTCAGCAACAGGGGCTGCGCTGGCATTTGTTGCTCCAGGAATAAAGGAGCACACTTTGGCCGAGGCCAGGCTGATTTTGTCACAAATAAGAGTGGAAATGGACTGAGGAGACAAGGGGAGAGGGTGGATGGTTCGGGTTGTGATTCCTGCGTGCCCAAAACACGAATAATGACTCTGCCAGCAGAACATCAACACAGAGACTATTTTCCCGTGGAGCATCCCATTCCTCGGGTCAGTCCCGAGCAGGATGAGCTGCACAGGGTCTGACAGAGAGGAGAAGGACAGGCTGTGTCTCAGAGCTTATGGAACAAGGAGATGTCCCTGGGAACACGAATAAAAATTGTATTAGCACCTCTGAAGGCAATTTTCAGAGGAGCAGAAGCTCACACTGCTGCTGCTGCTGTCAAGGGATTCATCCTGCTAGTGAGATTTTCAAGAAATCCAAGCGACCTATTACTGCTGTTAGCCAATTAATAATGATTTTCTTTCTGTTTGCTTAAACTCGTTCACCGTGCTACTGAAAGGCAGGAGTCGTCTTGAAAGACTTGCTAATGAGTTAGGAAATGCAGAAACACCACACCCTGCTCCTGCTTTATTTCAGTCATACAATGGGTTGGGATGTGATGAAGAATGCAGATGGTGTCACATGGCCAACCCTTTATGGATCCAGCCCGCCTTACATGGGTATAGATGTGACCTTGGGTTTCAGGAAAAACCAACAAAAAGCTTGGCTTCATATCCTGAAATCTTAAAAATATCATTTGGGCACCCATATATGTCCTTGGCATGGAAACAACTGTACAGAGCTGGGTTTTCTCCCATATAGCATAAAATATTATTGAGGATGTCACAGACATAAACTGATGACACTGATGTGTAATAAGATTGGAATGGACTTTTTATAACAGCATGTAATGATAGGAGAAGAGGAAATGGATTCAACGGAACATAGAGGTGATCCCACCAGCTTTTGCCACAGCAGGATGTTCATTGCAAAATTACTTTACTTTGATAGCCTTTAATTCCAGTCAGGTCTGGCCTGGTGTATTCTCACTCAGAGGGGCATTGGTCAGACCTGAGAAATCTCCCTTCATTCCAATTTGCTAAACCTGCAAAACGCTTCATAGCAACGGAGTGGATGAACATATAAACAGTGCCATTATCGTGCTGTTCAATTCTGCCTTTTATCTGCTGATCCCAAGGAGTTTATCAGCACTGAACGATGCCCTCACAGCATCACCGTGCATCTTGTAAATAACTGAGATAACAAAAGAGAACAGAAGCTTTATAACCACCCCGTGCTTTTGAAACAAGCTGTAATAAATTGTGCATCACAAGGTGCATAAACTCTACACAAACCCCTCTCCCTTGCCAGTGCCTCCTCCTGGTGCTACAATTTCGATTCCATGTCACTTATTTCTGAAGTCTATTAAACCAATTGTCTTAATCTCCCTTATTCTGCGGTGTATTTGCTCCGTGCAGCAGCAGCTTTAATACAAATCCCTCTGTAAACACGGAGCAGCTGGAGCAGGCAGCACAGGAACTGAGCAGGGTGACCCAGATGTGCAGCATTACCCATGTTCTTTTCACGAGAGATAAACATTTTGTCTGGTCCCTCTCAGGAATGCCTCCTCCCGGTGTCCCAGCCCGGCCAGCAGCTGCACTAAATCAGCCTCTTTGCATCCCACTCCCCAGCCCATGAGGAAGGGGAAATTTCTCCTGCCCTCCCCTTTTCTCTCTGTTCAGCCGGAGGTGATAATCCCCACGGAATGCAGCATTTAGCACTTGTCAGGTATATGGTAATTGCTACATTCCCAGGGGATTAAATCCATGGAATCTAATTACAGTGGAGGGAAACCTCCCTATAAGAGAGGAGCTTTGCTGGGTAGGAGAAGTGAAAGTCTGGCGGAGTCGCAGGGAACTGAGGGAAGGCTGAAGGTCCTGCCCAGATCAGAGGTGTGCTGGTGGCTGTCTGTCCATCCCTGCTGTGGTCCAGCTGTCTGTCCATCCCTGCCGGACATCAGCCTGGCCAAGGCTCTGGGCAGCCCTGGGTGCAGCTCCTGGACAGGTCTGGACATCCTGCTCAGGGCAGACCCAAATCTTGGCGTGGTTTGGGCTGGGAGAGACCTTAAAGCTCATCTGGTGTCACCCCATGGGATGGGATGGGATAATGGGATGGGGATGGGATGGGATAATGGGATGATGGGGATGGGGATGGGATGGGGATGGGGATGGGATGGGGGGGGGGGGATGGGGATGGGATGGGATGGGATGGGATGGGATGGGGATGGGATGGGATAATGGGATGGGATGGAGAGGCAGCAGCAGAGCCTTGTGTCCACTCCCACATCCCCAGGCCCCAGCTGGGATGAAGCCCCCTCACAGTTTCCCTCCCGAAGGTGTTCCAGGTGGTCCTAATGCCTACAGATTTTTGTATTTCTCCTCACACACCATTCTGATCTCCACCAGCCCTCACAAGGACTGTGTGCTTCAGGAAACTCCTGTTCAATGGAATTCCTCGTGATGCCTTCACCCTCCTTGCATTTAGGGTGGGCAGCAGCTTTTAGGTTTGGCCTCACTCCTGGGGTGTTTCATAACTCGATTACTATGGATGCAACCCCACTGAAGCCAACTGGGATTTCATAATTGACTCGTAGGCCTTGATCAATCACAATTTTGTTAATTTAGATTGCAGAGTGCATCCACAACTACACCCCTATCCACTCACCTACACAGCTCCAGAAAAACTCCTGTTACGGATAATCTGCACCAGCCTCAGTTGCCACTTCTCTGTCACCTAAAAGCATTTTGGTTCACTTTGATGTGATGTCAGCAGAGCACATTGCAAAGGGGGACAAGAAAATTCATTGCAGAGGGAGACAAGAAAATTCAGTGCAGGGGGGAGAAAGAAAATTCAAAAGTAGGTAATATGAATATGCTGATCTAAACATGATAGCAGAAGAAAAGGAAGGAGGCAGGAAGAGGTTTCTTTACAGGAGGAAAGCTCTCACACACACACAGAGATGAAGTGTGTTATGTTGAGATACTGAGTGAGATTCTTGCTCTGTTTAGATCAAAAAAGAACAGATGCTCTGCAAGGGAAGTCTAAGCCGTCTGCAGAAGCTGTTTTGTTACATTCAGTTTTCCAGTGAATAATTCTATTTGGAGAGCTAAAAATAGATATACCCCACCTTGACATCTCAACCCAAAGCCCCTGCAATGGTGTGTGTGCCTGTGCTGAGCAAAGGGCTCTGTCTTTACCACCCACCCTGATCTGCTGCAAAGATGGGCTGCAAGGAGGAGTTTCTCTGTTCAAATCTCCACCTGCAGACGCTGGAGCTGCCAGAACACACGTGGGGAGATCTGAAAATGTCTCTGCCTCTGTGCATTATTTGTTTCACACCACCAGGGCTGTGTTGCCAGACAACGGTGGTAGAAATAGGCACAGCAGTGACTTTCCAAAGCCTTGGGGTTTAAAAATACTGCATCTCCTTTGTTTGGGATTTTTGAGACTTTAGGTATTCTCGGTTCATGTTTTTCGAGCTTTTGTTTTCATTCAGAAAGACCAAGAGAAATAGAGAATTAACTTCAAGAAAGTACTTGCAGTTCTCATGGAAACACATGAGAACATTTCTGCCTCTCAGAACTGAATCTTAAAAAAAAACCGACCCAATATTATCAGGCTTGGTGACATTCCTGGAGTTGACACACTATGCAAAACATCACTTCTGTCGTCTTTGAAATATTATTTATAAAATAAAGAGATGTACAAACAGTTCCACAATGAACATACACATTAAATATCGAATTCCTCCTGTCCTTTCTGGAGATGTTTTTCTTCTGATTTTGGGAAATGGTGAGTGTTTAAGTCCCAGTAGCCATAGTTAAACATTAGTAGCAAGAAAATGCCCACATGAGAAATGGACAGATAAAATAATTATTCACTTATTCATAAGTTATTGATCCTGGCACACCCATCAGCTGAGCAGCACAAACAATTTTACTCTATGCAATTTTCTTTGATTTTTCTTCATTTTGCCCGTGTATATTTAGAACGACATCTTGAGATGCAGCAACCTTTTGTGGTTTCTTTTTAAATATTTTATCTTTTGTATTTTCCTGTGGTCACCCTTTGTTACAGAAAACACTAATTTTAGATGAGAGGAAAACAAAGATGCTCATTCAAACACAGGCAGAAAAGCAAGAGTGTCACAACCCAATCTCCATTAGTCCTCAAGTGACAAATTACATTGCAGTCACCCAGAATTTCCTCTGCTATTGCACTGAATTTTTTCCTGTTATTTATGAGCTGTTGCATTCGACTCCAGAAGTGGCTGCACTTCCAGCAATGAAAAATTCACTGTACAGTTTGGGAAAGCTCATTAAGAGGGCTCCTGTTTAATTCCATTTTTGCTCAGGGTGTGAGTGGTGTGAGACACCAGCGAGGAGCTGGATCTGGGAGCTGCTTTGGCACAGAGATGCTCCTCAAACACAGAAGGGCATCTTTGTGGTGTGGCTTAAAGTAAAATCTCACATCCTGGACAGTGGCTGGGGGAGCGCTAAATGTGGCTTTTTCTTTCTGTAGATGCACAGCTATTAAAAATAGTGGGTATATAAAAAAGACTAAAAATACATTCTGAGAAATGATAATTTTTTTTCAGAAAACTTTGATCCAAGCATCTTTTTTTCATTGTTTTATTGACTACTAAGCTATTGGCTTTGTGTTTGATTGATTTTCTTTTTTATTTCATCTGAGTCATGTAACATTTACCAACAATAGCAGCAGAGCCTACTGGGGGAAAACCAACTGCACGTGAATCTAAGCCAGATGAATTCCGACTGCAAATTGTCCCCTATTGCTGAAATTGGTCTATTAATTTAGTGGCTCCAGGAGGAGGAATTGCTACACCTGGAAGGCATCAGTGTGAGATGCTGAGGAGGGAATCTGGGAGAGGAGATCCAGGAAAACACCAGGATTCAACCTCTCCAGAGCTGCTGCAGGTCAAAGCTGAGAGTCTTCGGTGTTAGGAGATATTTCCCCCTTGCTCTATTTTTAGAGGAAGAATTTGATTTCTTAGGGTTGTGATGTTTTAATAAGCACTAGGAGTTTTTAGCTTCCCAGAGGATGAGCGTTGAGTCAGGCAGAAATGTGATATCTGATTACAGACAGAGGGAAGTGTGACCCAGAATTGTGAGACAAGAGCACTCTGGAGGAGTCCAACCTCAGATGTGCACTTTTCCTTCCTTGAGGAAGCGCTGGGAATAGGCAGTAAATTCCTGATGAATATTGGAATTACCAGCTGCCTACACACTTAACATGAATTCCCCACCATGAAATGAGCAGTTTGAGCTCAGGGTGGCTGTGAATTCAGGAGGTAAAATACAGAAAATCTCGTGCACTCCAACCCTCATTTCCATGGAAAATATGCAGCCAAACTGTTGGGAAACATCTCCAGAACGGAAATTTTTGCGGCAGTTTGGGGCAAATTTGCAGTGCAAGCTGAGATTTTTCTCGCTGGGGCTGGGAGATGAGTGACCATCGGTGTTTAAATCTTCACTGGGCGTATTCAAAAATGCCCAAATCTTCCCTCAGAGCAGAGAATGGAAGTGATGGAGCTCCCTGGATATACAGGATTGGAGGGAAAATAACATGGATGAGCAAGGAATTATTACAGGTGTTTAATGACCTTGGCTGCTGGTGAGACTGGAGGTGGCTGCAGGGTTATTTTTAGACACCCCAAAGTGATGTCACTGTGACACTTCATTTATGGGGTTTTATGTTCCTTTTCCTGAGGAGTTCCCCAACTTCTTCATCTCATCAGGACAAACTCACAACCCTCTAGAAAATGAGAACAAAGGAGGCATTTGGCTATTGCCAAACCATTCCACATCCTTGCCAAACTGGGAGATTTCTATTTTTTTGTTGCTTGAAACTGTACTCAAGAATAGTTTTCAATTTAAATTGAGTGGAGGAGTCAGGAGGTGAAGGGAAGAATTATTTTATTTGTCAAATGTAGTGAAAAAGAACAACACATTGCTCAACACTGGTTATAAACCCAATATCTTAGTAGATTAATTTGCAGCCATATAACTATTTTAAGGTTAAAAAACTATTGAATAGAATTTTTTCTCTAAAAAACCACACAGCCAGCTATTCTTCCATTCTTGCTAAATCACTGTACAAGTGCTTTGCTAGGAACACATTACTCTGTTTGCAGATTGCAAACTTGTATTTCTGCTGATAAATCTGCTGAGACATTGGCTCAGCTCTGAGCACGATGCACGAGGAGCTGCATGATATTTCATGTACTGCTTTATATCTAAATTCAGACAATATGACCCTTATGTGCCTAATATTGAAAACATTTCACAAATGTACCTGAAATGAGGTTCATGGCAAAAGCAGGAAAACCCTGAAGCTGAAAATAGAAAGAAAAAGCTGTGTTCTTTCATTTTGCTTCAGGTAGATATTGAGGTTATATGTGTTTTTTGAAACAATAGCTTGATGAGATGATAATTTAATATCATAATGAGGAAAAAAATCTGTATTTTTAAGTTCTTTATGCAGTTCTTTCTGCCAGAGCAGTGGGCATTGGAGGTGTCCTGAGGCTGCTCAATCTCCAGCAGGTAGTGCAGTTAATTAGTCCCCCAGTGTGAAGTTTGCAATCAGGTGTCGAAGCAGTTTCAGTTACAGTGTTGTGGTGAATCACTTCCTTCTGATGCTTGTGGTGATCAATCATGTGGGGCCCTCTTCTAGATTTTCACACCAGCTTCGAGACAAAAGACATTCACAAAGAAAAACAAAATATTATCCATCTGGGTGCCCAGCGTGTATCTCGCCTGGCTCTGCTCGTTTTCCAACCGGGAGGTTATCCAAATATCCTTCTCTTTAAAATTTACATATTAGTCCGAGAGAGGCTTCATTACAGAGTGGCCTAGAAAAAAATACCAATCTAAAATACAAAAATTATATGTAGTTTTGAAATGCTGGTTTATTTTGTGGTTGTTTCTTTGATTTTTTTTTAATCACTGGCCTTTCTGAGCATTACATATCCAGCCAATATAACAGTCAGGAAAACATCCTGCTTTTCAGAGGCGGCTTTGAAACTGCAGGACACATTAAAAAACCCGAAATACTTTCCTTTTTTCGCCTGAAATAAACAGCAGCACAGGCCTGTGCTTGTATGACCAGGCATTTTTCCCTGCGTGCACAGCAAGCACGTATGAAGAATTTTCACCTGCAGCTATTTGCAGAGATTGATTTGGATTCAGGAATGCATCCCTGGTGGAGCAAACACTGAGGTAATGCTGTGAGTTGGTCACGAACCTCAAAGTGGTCTTGGGGAGAAGGAGGGAAAAGGGTTTTTTTACTCATGGCCTTTGTCATTGGCAGCCAAACCTCCCTCTAATATATAAAATAATTGTGTGCTGATGGAGACCTTCAGCTCTCCCGAGGTTCGGTGGGAATTGAGGGTGGTTGGAGGTGGTGAAACTAACAGTATTTGCATAAAAATGCACATGGGGAAATGAGAACACGAGCTAGATAATAATAACAATATTCCAAACCTATTTTCAGTGTGTTCCCTATCTTTTTAGCTGTTCAGGGTGGGTTTTGCTAGAAATGTAAATGAACATGTATTTCCAAAGATACACTTTTTTTCCCCCTTTACCTGATGGTAATAGATAATGGAAAACAATTTTTAACTTTTCCCCATTGTTCCCTCCATTTTCCAGCCCTGTACCCTGGGGTCTGGGAAGATTATTAACTGCGAGGATTGCTCGCTTTCCATTGCTACTTATAATTATCAAACGGTTAAATGAATAAAGAATAAGGAACGTGACCTTGTCACCCTGACCCATGAGTGATTGTCAAGTGAGGGATCCCAGCAGGTCAAATGCTGAAGTCTTCATTTATTTTTTCATTTTGCCATGAACGACGAATGGAAATGCTGATCTCCCAAAGACTTTGGAGCGCTCAGACTTTTAAACATCAGGCAGAAAATCTGCCTTGAATCCACGTGTTACAGGAGGGAGACCTGAGGAAGTCAAGCCTGATGACTTCAAGGGAGGTTTTCCCATGAAGGATTGCAGGATCAGATTCCTGGGTGATACAAAGGGAATTTACAGACAGTGCTGGGGGTGGGGGAGCTCTGGGGAAGATATAATTAAAGTTGCAAGCGTAGCTCCAAACGAGCCCTGCTGATGAAAGAGGCAAACTATGCCAAGGAAATGTGAAGATTCCTGCTCTCCTCTCTGTTTCATTCCCAACAATAAAAATCCTTCCCCAAAGCAGAGGAGGGATGGGAGCATTTGCATTTTCCGAGGTGGGGAATATCCCTCACAGAATAGTGATGATGTGGAGACGCTGGGATGTTATTGCCCCTGCTACAGTATTTTGGATGGCTGGATCAATACAACATTGGCTGTCCTTGCAAAACACAACAGGTCAATGAATAAGTTTGTCAGCGTTTTTTCTAGCTTGCCACGCTGGGAAAGAATACAGGTTACTAAAGAATTGTCACCTTTGATTTATAAAGCTAATTAAACAGAGGTGGGGTGGATTCTCATCGAATCATTTAGCAAATTAAAAGATACAGGGGAAGAAAATTCCACAAGTGAGCCAGAGGAATAGACAGTACATTAGAATTCTTCTTAACTGCCTTTAATGCCTGTGACTGCTTTTAACACCTGCTTTAGTGTTGCTTACCCCTTGTCTATTGACAGAACATAGTTCAAGATTCTAGGAATTCAGTACAACTTAAGTCTTGGAGCAACAGATCTTTTCCCGAGTGATTTCTTGCTTTTTCTGCACTTACATTTTTTATTGCTTTGCATGATGTTATATTAATAATACGTGAGTTTATTTGTCACTGAGATTCATTTCATCAGCAAACTGGCTGAACTCTTGTATTAACAAGTATTTCAGCTCAAGAAACATCCTTCTAGCAGACTTTGGGAATGTCCCACACTATTTTGTCCTGTTGTGTTGTAAATGCTCCTGCAAATTTAAGGAGGATTTTCAGGGATTTTTATTTAAAAAAAAAAAAAAATCATGGACTTTTCCTGAGCACCTTTGGCTCGCAAACAATGAGAGAATCCCAGATGAGAGTTTAATATTCCATCTCATTAGGATTCCTTTGTTTCATTTTGGTAAAGAACTTGTATTAAGGTTGTCTGCATCTGACTGCCATGGCCCAAACTGTGCCCTCAGCAACCCTGTGAGCTTTTCTCAAGGAAAACAGCCTGGCTGGTGCTTCCTGAATATTGCTGGCTGAAGGAGGTTTGGATAGATTCAGTGTGGAGAAAGCAGGACAGTGAATGGGGGGAAACGAAGCAGAGTCATTAATGGAAATTTCTTGTATTTCCCCTTGGGATTTGGCATTGGGGATGACAGGTATTGTCTCTAAAGCCAGGAGTCAATATATTCCTGCCAGCCAGCAGCTCCCTAATCCACTCAGCCCTTCTGTGGCTATGAGGAGCAAATCTGGGGTTGATGCATTTCTGTCTGGGATTTCCTGGACAGAAACTGGTGTTGGTGTGCTGTGGAATGGCACAGAGAACAGACTGCAGAATGAACCTGATGTAGCTGGGCTGCACCAAACCTGCTGCAGGTGTGAGAACCAGCCCTGCATCCTGTGCTCAACACACCCAGAACTTCCCAGAAAGTGGAATGAGAGCTCCACAGCCATTGCACAGAGCTGGGAACTCAGGGAGGATGGGAATTCACTCAAGATCACTGCACAGAAATTCCAGTTGTGCTGCTCCTCTAGCCAGAAATCCCAGATGAGGGGCAAATCCAGCCCTTGGGTCTTTCTTGAGCGAGGAAGGAAAGGACAAAAAGTGACTTTCTCCATCTTGGAGGGTTAAAAAGGAGGTGTGTGCAAATATCCAAACCCAGAGTAGCCCTGCTAATCCCAGGGGTTTGTGTCTTCCCATTCTCCCTCTCCTTGGGCTGATTGCTGCCAGATCCATGGATTTGGTTCCTTGGCTGTCACACGGCTGTTGGCTGGTATTCTTTAGAGGTTTTGCACTCTGGGTTCAGGGTGTCCCACACTTGTGTCTGGGGGAAATCCTGTGCCTTTCCAAGCACCTCCTCCATCCATGAAATGGGTGTGGCAATGCCTTGCGCTGTTTGTAAGGTGGAGGTGTGAAAACATTGGTGTTTCTCTTGTTCCTGTGACTGTCTCTGAATTTTAATTAAGTTATGGACAGCTTTCAGTGACACTCCTGCTGCCTCTGCAGCCTGGGCCTCTGTAACACACTCACTCCTACAAAATGTGATTTTAAAAAGCCCCACAAAACTCACATTACCTTTGACCTATTCCTGTTTCAGACATGAAAAGTCGAGGACATTAACACAGTGCACAACCAGCATCAAAAATGGGATATATTCAGAGCTGCCTTGAACAGTGTCTTTTTCCTCCCTTGCAAAATGATCAAGTAGAAACAAAGGCTGTTCAGGTGACACATATTTCTTACTGAGAGCAATTTAAATCAATGAAAATATTTATAAACCTAAGTCTAGGCGAGTTTAGTGAGCCTGTTGACTTTATGTAACTGATTATTATATTAAATACAAGGTGTACTGTTACTACAAACCCATTAACATTCACTGTGTGCCTTCTTGTTCAAACCAGTTAATGCAGTTATGAACCTGTAAAAAGCATTAGTGACTTTACTGCCTTGGAAAAGGATTCTTCCCCCTTTACTTGACAAATTCCCGATTTTATTTCCAAAGCTGAAACAAAGGGAAGGCTGTGCTCCAGCAAGGAGATGCACTGCTCCAGGCTGACAGCTGGAGTGCTGGATATAGGATGGCAGCTCTTGATTTGTCAGTATGTTGCTATGGGATGGGAATCTGAGAGTGGGGTGAAATGTTTTTGAGATATTCTGGTATCTCCTGGTGCTCCTGCATGCTCGCTCCTTCCCTCGTCTCTGTATTTGCTACAACTTCCAAACAGGAAAACAAATCCTCTCAATGAACACAGAAAAATCCTGTCTTTCCTTTCTTCTCTTGCCTTTGTGCACAGAGCTAAAAAGTGCCAGGATGAGGGGCTGCACTGAAACGGAGCTTAGGAGACAGTGGGAATGGGAGAGAGGGAGGGGAAGGGAAAGGAAAGGGAGCTCAGCAAGCTGGCAGGGCCTGGGGCACGGGAACTGTGGGGTCATCCCTTCAGAGCCTGTCCTCTATGGGATCTCATCCCTTCAGAGCCAGTTCTCTATGGGATCTCATCCTTCAGAGCCAGTCCTCTATGGGATCTCATCCCTTCAGAGCCAGTCCTGTATGGGATCTCATCCCTTCAGAGCCAGTTCTCTATGGGATCTCATCCCTTCAGAGCCAGTTCTCTATGGGATCTCATCCTTCAGAGCCAGTCCTGTATGGGATCTCATCCCTTCAGAGCCAGTTCTGTATGGGATCTCATCCTTCAGAGCCAGTTCTCTATGGGATCTCATCCCTTCAAGGCAGCTCTGTATGGGATCCACAGCAGGAGCCAGAGGATCTGATCTGCCTGCAGCAGAAAATGCACAGGACACGTACTCCTTCCCATTTCTCCTGAGTGTCTGCACAGGTAAAAGCAAATTAAAATGTGCTCAATTAGCTGCTTCCATGTACAATTACCTGGTTTACATACCCGAATTAGAATAATTACATGCCTAAAGCAGCCATCCAGCTCCACACACATTTGCAATACTCCTCGAGTTCATAATTTCTCTTGAAAATCCACCTTTTGCTCTCTACACCAGCACAATTATGGAGCTTTTCTCCATGAAACATCACAGTCACTATCACCTTGCAATGTCTGCTGGAGGTATTTATCTACCCCTCCACACACAGCACAGCATTAGCAGGTTACACATTTTTCTGGACTCCTTAAAAGCTTTAATTCACCTCTCAGCCTGACACAGATACAAGCCCTGAGCAAAGTGCCCCAGCAGCAGCAGCAGCAGCAGGAAGTCTGCAGCAGGAAGGGCTTTGTCACTCTCAGCGTTTGTAGTGTCACCAGAAATCATTGATAAAGTGATGGTTGCATCTGTTGGGCAAGGATTTTGTCAGCACCAAAAGCTGTTGTGGGAGACCTGAGAGAGGTTGGCTCCTCGACAATCCCACAGCTCCCACTGCCTGTGCCCGTAGTCTGTCCCAAATATCCTGCTTTTCTCATCACAGGAACCAGCTGGCTTCTCCCAAACTCTTACAGAAACTTCATTATTCTAAAACTAGAATATCCTATAACTCTGTGACAACATTCTCCTCTTAAAAACACCCCATAGCAAATTTTTCTCCTATTTAACCTACAGTGACACCATCTCAGATGGGTAAATTGAAAGGGGTTTACATTTGTCATTTCATGTCTGAGAAATTTCTGCTTTTGCTTCCGCAAACAAATCACCTTCCTTTGTCTCTTTTTAAGTTTCGAGTGTCCCCGTTTGGGTGTGTTCCTGTCTTGTTTGAAAATAGGCTTTTTAACCAGACAAAAAATTCACTATGTTAATTTGAAAATAAATCCTCTCAAAAACGTCAATATGAAGTAAGAGCTAATTTCTTTTGAGAGGAAAAAAAAAAAAAAGCTGTACAGGAAATAATGTAACAATGGCAAAAATGAAGCAAAATCTGATTCTTTACTTTGAATAATATCCTGACCCAAGCAGCCTGCAGGAAGATCTTACTGCATCCCACACACAATACTGCCATTGTGCAAAGCACTAATGTCAAATTCTGAATTTCCACGTGTGAGTGGAACTGTGGCTTGTTGATGGAGAGCTTTCAGGGGTCCCTGCAGCACCCTGCCCATCGTCCCAGCAGAACAGCGGGGTTTTAGAGTCCAAACTCCCCTTAAGCCACTAAAACGCTGTGCTGAAATCCCAGCTGCTGGAAATTACTGTGGCTGCACTAAAGGCAGCAGTGTGCTATTGATATGCAGCAGCTGAAGCTCTGCTCCAGCCCAGCCTTCCCCTTCCCATCCTCATCCTCATCCTCCTCCTCCTCCTCATCCTCCTCCTCATCCTCATCCTCCTGCATCCCAGCAGTGCCAGGACTGCGAGGGAAGGCACACTGGGTAGGCAGGAGCTCAGCATTCTATGCATGTTCTCTAATTTGGCAGGTTTTGCTGATATTTTCTGGCTCTCAGGAGCTGCTGGTGTGTGAGTTCTGCCAGCACATCGACAAAACTTCCCCGGTGGGATCTTCTGGGACATTTTGGCACAAGTGGTACAAAGAGGCTGTGCTTTGGGCTTGGTATCGAAAATTACTTGAGAGCTTCTTAAATCTGGGAAACGTGGGGTTTGTGTTCCACTCCCACCCAGAGCAGAGATGGCAAATGTTCCTCACCTGTTTGCCCCAGCGCCCTCCTGCAGTTGTAAGAACCGCATTTCTGCAAGAGAAGTGAAGCAGAAGAATAGAAACCAAATAAACACAAGCAATGTAAGGACAGGGGTCGGGTTACTTGTCGGTGGTGAAAGGGGAAAAGGAGAATGTGTTTGGAAGTAAATGATCTCTTCTTACGGCGCTGAGCAGTAATTCTCAATTCCCTGCGTGTGAGAACATGAGGCACCTCGGTGCTGCAGGTCAGGGAATACCCATTCCCATGGAGTGGCACTGGGAGCTCTGGCACAGCCCAGCCTTTGTCCACTGTCATGCTAATTCCTCCTTGGAAACAATTCCTGCTCTCTTTCAGCACCTTTCAAATGCACATTTTGCGCCATACCAGCAATGCTGCATTCAGAACTCAGAAGCCTCAGGTTTTTCTTCCTGCAGTTCTGATACAAGGAGGAAGTGCTGCTGCAAGTACAATGGGAAGCAAACAAATAATGATAACAAAGACCCAAGCTCAGGGAATTCTTTCTGCTAGCAAAATAGGATGAAGGGGAAAAAAAAACTGTTGCAGTCCTCCAAGAATGGTAATTCCATGTCAGGATTGATCAATATTAGCTTGCTATTTATAGAACACCTTTCGTGCTGAGGCTGCGTGGTGTTTATAAATTAATAAACACATGTGCAAGAATCCCATCATCCATTATTAATGTTTATCAGCACTTTCAGTTTATGAGAGATAATTATTATTTTTAACACCATGAAAATCAAGAAAAGAATCACAAGCCCACTTTTTGTATCCTCTTCTCTCTTCTTTATAATTTGGGGAATTAAATGCTGTAGTAGAACTATAGCTCAGTGAGGACACGCTTTTAGGTAAATACTTTTGCAAAAGTATGGCTGAAAAATGAACTGAACTGCTGTGTTTTTCTGAGGGGTTACACCTGTCAGAGTCTGGGAAATCTTACATGAAAAACTTTACCAAACAAACTTCCTTTACTCTGAATCAATGTGCACTGGTGTTTCAGTCTCTCTGCTATCTCAAGGCAGATAATTTTGCTTCCTTGCCCATGGGAAGTTCTTTAGGCTCTGCTCCACGTCACAATCACAAGGAGCAGTAACTGCCACCCTGAAAGGCAGTTTTGGTCTCTGAATACACTTGGAATATGCCATAGGGAGTACAGGAATTAATCTAGAAATGCCTTCTTCAGTTAGGAAGCATTTTGTGAGACTCTGAGAATCCATTGCCATTATTTTGGTGACAGACGCTGTTGCAAATACTATTGGTGTGCTTGAAATTTCAATTTAAGATCAAGACAAAGAGGAGAAAAACTGCTATAAGCGAAGGCAAAATAGAAAATGGCCCCAAAAGGAGAAGTGAATAAAAAGGTGACATTTGAATTACACCTACGGCACAAGTGTCAGAACTGAAACATGGCTGTAAAATTCTGCTTTATCCACACCAAAAATCCAAGATCTTGCAGAGCTCACAAGTCTGTAAAAGCTGAGGTTTTCAACTTATTTTGTAATGAGCTTGCACTCTAAGCTCTCTAATGGACTGAGGAAAGTTGTATTAACAAATAGAGAATTTAAGCATGTCATCCTATCACAACGATATATTTAGGTCTCAATTTTAGAACCAGTTCAGTGCACACCTACCTCTGTATGTGAGTAGTCAGCACAGGGTTGGGCTTTTAATATTAGACCTGTTTTTAATTGAAGAATGGTGTCAGGTGCTAATTAGCATGAGTGAATGTGCTCTTATTTTGCCATATCCAAGCCACAGAAAGAAGCAGTTTATAAACTGAGAGCGAGAAGGCTGGAAGCTCAAACTAATCAAGGAAGGGAGAGGATTAACAGCCAGTCTCTAGATCTAGCCCTTGATATTCACAGCAAAGCCATGTGATACTGGGAAGGACAATTTGGAAAGTTACAACAAAAGTTTAAGGCCTCTGGTGCTGATAAGTGAGCCATGCTGGGCAGAGGGTATGACTTCATCATCCTTTATCCTCCCAAGAAGCCTTTTTCATAGAATTTGGGTTTCACCAACGCATTTCTCTTCCCTCACTGCCCTGCACAGATGCACGTGAAGCTGTTTTCAGCCCAGAGGAAGGCTTGCATGCCTGAAAGCTCTTCTCTCCCCTCCAGCCACACCTCATAAAAGATTTTACTTCTCGGTGCAAACCTTTATTCTCCCTCTATCACCGCAGTGCAACAATGCTGCTGTTACTGCTGGTGTGATAGAGCCTAGCAGACAACTACCCCGGGCTTGAATAAATACCAGGAGGATCCCAGAGATCTTTCACCCCACGAGTTACAAGAAAAGAGAACATTCACGTTGTGCTGCGTCGTCATTTCGAAAAGCATCCATTTGCAGAACAAAGTGCAGGAACAGAACTGCAGGTTGAGTAAAATGCGGGGAAAAGTGAGATCTTTTCTTTGAGAAATCTATGTGCTGTTGAAGAAGCTTCTGTTTACTTGTATTTTCCTACTCTATGCGCAGTGCGATAAGGAAAAAGAAAGGACGTCACGCTTGAAGTCTGTTAAAGTTCATACGCGGCGAAAACAAAACAAAATCAAGGTCACACAGAAAATCTTTAATAGCTGGACTGTCAGCGTGCCTCGCAGGATTTGAAATCTATGAGTTTACACAGACAGGATGTGTAAAACAGCGACAGAAAGCCCCCGCGACTCCTTTATCATTACAAAAACAAACTCTTCTAGGTTAAACGTGCCGCTCAGACAGCAAATCCTAGCGCAGCATCCAAACACCTCCAAACAGCACCCAAATACCTCGGGAGGCGTTTTTAAGGAATGCAGCAGTTTGGGCTAGAGTGCAAGGGGGGCAGAGCTGCTGCTGCCGGGGGAGGCTGGCGACAGAGATAGGGCCAGGCAGGGTACAGAGCCAGGCGCATTGCCGGGGCAGGGCGAACCCCCCGCGCATCGCCCGTGGATCAGCGATGTCGCAAGGAGCCGGTTTGTCCCCGCCGTGCCTCATCCGCGCCTCCAGCAGCGCAGGCAGTCATGTGTTAGGCAAATCGGAGCGCTGTGTGCAGCGCAGCCCCTGCGCTCCCTCACTCCCTCGCTCACTCACAAGCGTTTCCTGTAAACACGCAGTGCCACAGCCGCGATCCCGCACGGCATCTGCGCTCCCACCGTGCTCAAAGAGCCGATTTGTGCAGAGCGGCTCAACAACAAACCCAGCCGCCGATAAAAACCAAAACACCCGATAAAGCTTCTCATAAATGAGTCCGTTCTCTAGCCTCGCTCTCGGCTGAGCGTTGCACAAATGGATTTGGTAAGCAAAGGAGCAACGTGATCCCGATTTTGCAAATAGATGTTTGTTGTGCAGAAATGGAGGGTGTCGGATTTTATCTGCCAGCTCGTGGCCTAACAGCCCAAACAGTTTTGGAAAGGACTTCTCCAGCCATTAGGTTACACTGATCGTGGTTCCAAGCTTATCTCCCTAAAAGCCTAAACACTGCGTATTTACTTTATTTATCTATTCATGCCAGCAAATGGAGAATTTCATGTGGTCACTTGGCTGCTAAAGCAGGGGCTTAAAACAAACCCCAAAACTGCCCAATTTCGGGAGCCCTGGGAGAAGACTTGCCCAAGATCACTCAGGAAGGCTGTGGCAGAGCTGGGACTGAGCCCAGCTCCCCTAAAAATCCCATTTGTGCCTTAACCACACGACAGGCCAGATTTAATAGCTGCCGAAACATGCAGCTTCTGCCTTCCTCCCCTGTGCAGAAGAATGAAACTTGGCTGATCTGCTGCCAGGGACAGCCTGGGCGTTTTGCTGCTCAGGTCAGTTGTTTGAGACAAACACCCCCAGCAGCCCTGGAAGGATTTTAAATATAGGTGAAGGCTTCCTGCTGCCTGCTCAGCTCTGTTTTCATTCTCCCTGACAGCGAGGGTTTCCCTCTGTGTGCTCTGAGGAGAGCAGGACTTGAGCCAGATCACCAAACTTCCAGCCTGGCTTTTTATATAATATAATTGTACATAATGCAATTTAGAAGAACTTCAATGTTTAAGCGCATTAGGAGTTTGGGGACCGAAACGAAACTTTTGCAGCTTTCAGCAATGTTATTTTATTTCTTTCTGTTGTTCTGAAGGAGATTATCACAATTTTGGGCGTGCTGCCTGGTTCCAAAGTCTAGTTTGGGGCTAGGTTTAATATTGCAAGGCTGCAGTAACATATAGTGCAGAACAGTAAACACAGCCCTGCCGGTGCATTTGTTGTAGAAGTTTTTGCCTCATCCATAAAACATCGACTGGGGAAGCTTCTCCAGCAAGGCAGCAAATGTCCTCAGCGTAGGGCAAAACGGAGGGAGAAGAAAATCTAGGATTTATTTTTTCAAGTTGGCCCTTGCCTCATATCAAACATTTCCAGAGCCGTGAGCATAAATCACAGAGGTCACCGCGGCTAATCTGGAAAAATAAATTGGATGTTTTCATTTCACTCCTGTAATGTGATATTATATGATGCATTTTGAGCGAAAAAAGAAAAGTTTTAAGATGTTCTGAGCCTCTCCTTTTTTCCTGAAACCGTCTTTTTATTCTTTTTAATGTTTTCCACAGAGGTGCCATATCTCAGTGGATAAAAGCCATACACCTCCTGTGTTCTCTAAGTCATGTTTATAGTTATCCAGAGCCCTGGCTCAAGGGAAACAGCCCTTGTGATCAAGGAGGTCAGTAGATTTCACCTGGAAAAGTCCAATTTTTTAAAAAATGAAAGCGGGAGGGGGCAAGAAATGGGTTTTGGTGTGTCATGAGAACAAGAAATGCCACAACACCTGACTCAGGGAGTCTTTAGGGACACACAGTTAAGAGCAGAAATACAAATTTATTCTTTTTAGAAGTTTGTGTGCCTTGAATTTGTTTTCAACTCTTCAATATAAGGCCTTTCATAATGCTGAAATCAGAGCACAATAAAAAGGCTCAGTTTTTAAACAGATTGTTAAGAGGGTCATTTGGTGTAGCAAAAGCTGGTCACTCCCGCACCCATTTCCAGCAAAATCCTGCTTTGTTCTCCTTGCCACTCTGCCATTTGTACATAATCAATACTCAAACCTCTCCTGTGCTTCCAACTTGGGAGTGTTTGTGGGATCAGGTTTGGGCACTTAGTGCAACGTGGTGTGCAGCAAGTTCCAAAGAAACGCAGAGCTCTTGCAAGACAAAGGAATATTTTGCATGCACGGGTAAACATGCGGCTTGGATACATCCTACTGCAAAAAAATCACATTTAACGAGCAGGAATTGCGCAAGAAGCTCTCCTGGGGCAATTCAGAACTCCATTCAGGGCAGTGGAAGGCCAGGATTTAACACCTGAAAATCTGTGAAGAAGCACAAGGTGAATCCCTTTTCCTCATGGTTCACACAGCTGATGGACACAGAGATTTTTAATCTTCAGAAAATTGATAAGGCTGCCCCATCTACACGTGTGGCCATATGAAGGGCCAGGACTTAAATATTTATATTTTAAAATTTTGGCCTTAGTGGGTTTGACTTCTTCACGAAAATAAATCTGATTCAAGTCAGTGTGAGGCAACATTCAAATTTGCCAATAAAGATATTTCACCTTCTAGAATTACCTGGTGAGTGAGTGTATTACCTTGTGTATATAGTACACAGTTTGAAATGGTTTTAATTAATCCTTATTGGCCATATAAATGACCTAAATTTCAGCCTGGGTAACGTTGCTCATTTTAGACTGGGAGAACATTTTGAAAAAAACTTAAAAAAAAAAAGCCCCAACCCAAACACATGATTTTAGCTGCAATTATTTTCGGAACGTCCTCCATTCAGGCAGGATGATTTTTATATTGAAGGAAAGAAGTCCCTGGGTGCGATGTAAACGTAGCAATGTAAACTAAACTGACTTTAGCGGGTCTCAGTGTGTCTTTGGGGGAAAAACCAGAGAGCACTTGGAAACTCACCTCCTTCTTATCCCATTTACCTGAGCGAGGTGCTAACCTCCGAGTCTAGCAGAGATTAAGCACTTTGCTAACAGCATTGCAGATTGCATTTAGTGCCTCAAACCCTCCTCAGAGCCAAGTGGGACACTTGGAAATGTGTTTTAAGTCTTTGCCTGCTGCACTGAATTCCTCTGCAGCGTCCATCCCGCTGGAGCAGAGAGCAGCTGGGTGCTCTGAGTGTCGAGAGAAATGAAAAATAGATGAACCCTTGGCCTTTTGGGGCAATTTCCCCAGTAAATCTCTGTATTGTGTTGCCTTGCTCCCCGGGCAGCCCTGCGCTGTGCCAGGCCCAGCACTGAGCTCTTGGGGACCATCGGGGCTCCAACCATGAGACTAAAAGTGTTGGGGTCACCATGTCCCAATGGCCAAGGATACCAAATATTATAGCAATTATAGCAATACGAGGTGTATTGCTATAATTCCATTGGTGTCCGGGTGTCACCGGCTCTGTGGCACTGCCCTCAGTTTGCCGTTCAGGCGATGCTCATGGCCCAAATCCAGCATCACCAAGGGCAGAGCCTGGCCCTCGATGGCGCAGGGAGAGGTGGCACAGCAGGAACACAATCACAGAATAACTGGGAGTGGACAGGCCCTCTGGAGGTCACCCAGCCCACCTGGAGCAGGTGACACGGAACGGGCCGGGTGGGTTTGGGGTCTCTCCAGAGAGGGAGAGTGCACGCCCTTCCCGGGCTGTCCCAGGGCAGACAGGTTTCTCCCCACGCTGAGGTGTCAGCGGTTGTGCTTGGCTCCCTCCATCATCCCTTGTCCTCTCTGAGGGGACGGGGCGGGGCAGGGGGCGGAGCCATTGAGGGGCGTGGTCATGGGCGTGGCCAGCGCTGATTGAAACCTGCCGGGCGTGGCCAGCGAAGCCCCGCCCCGCTGTGGGCGTGGCGACCAGGGGGCGTGTCCTCGCGGGGGGCGGGGCCGGGCTGCCCGAGCAACAGCTGCCGCGGAGCCGTTTACAAACAGTGCCCCGAGCGCGGCGCGGCCGCTCCCCCGCGGCGCCTGGCTCAGGTGAGGCAGGGCTGGGGGGCACCTGCCGGGGGCTCCGGGCCCCCTGCTCCTCCTCCTCGCCCCCCCGGGGGCACCTGCGGCGGGCGCAGCCCCGTCGCTCGGGCGGCCTGTGCCGCGAGGGGCCGGTTGTGGCTGAGCGCGGGGGGCCTGCCGCCGGCATGTCTGAAGGGTTCGGGGCGCACCCCCGCCGTTCCCAGCGCGGCTCGCTGCCCCGCTGTCCCCGCGCCGTCCCGGCGGCCGCGGGGGGACGGGACGAGGAGGAGGAGGAGGAAGGGCGGCGCGGCCGGGGGGGCGGAGGAAGGTCCAGGTGCAGTGGCCGTGCCGGCCCCGCCCGCAGGTAGCGGCCCCTCCCGCCGCCCCCTCCCCAGGCTCGGCTCGGCACGGGGCGGGCGGGGACGGCGGCGGCCGGAGCCTTGCCGAGCTGCCGAGCTCCCTCCCTCCTCCCAGCCCAAAGTTGGCGCTGGCCCCGCCGAGCCGAGCCGAGCCGTGCCGAGCCGTGCCGCTCCGCCGCGCCGCCCCCTCCCCTGCCCCGCCGAGCCGAGCCGAGCCGTGCCGCCCCCGGCCGGGCCGCGCTGCCAGGCAGGCAGGCAGGCAGGCAGCACCTGGGGGTCGTTGGGAGCCCCCGGGGCGGCGGGCCGGAACGGAACGGAGCGGAGCGGAGCGGGGGCATTCTGGGCCGGGGTGGGGTGTGCGGCCAGAGGAGACTGTTTCTTTGTGAGTCAAAGATGTTCCTGGAAGAAGGATTGGTAGTAAGTGGCTCATGGGGCGGAGGGGGGGGTTGGTAATGAAAAGTTTATTGATCCGTTTTGCCAGTTTTTGTTTCGTTTACCTTTGTCTTTCAAAGACCGAAGCCTTCCCCAGCATTTCTTTAGCATCGTGGTGGTTTTTTTTTTTTTTTTTTTTAAAGGGGAATAGGAAGTTTAGAAAATAAATAAATAAGCCTCAACTGACTTCTTAAGCAACAAAAGAGGTTGCCAGGCGAGGACAATAAAATTCTAGAATATCCAGAGATTGGATTTCATTCCTGTTCCGTGATACCCCCTGGACTTTCTGGTTTGGGGGGTGAGGCTTTTTTTGTTTGTTTGTTTGTCTCCCACCCAGCAAACCTGCACCCAAAGTGAGCTCTGTGTGTTCTTTAATGAGCCATCCCATAAAATGTGCTCTGTGACTCCCAGCAAGTATTTGAAGTGTAATAGTTTTGAAGTGGTGGGGAACAAAAATCTTTCTGTTAGGTTATTGATCTGCTGATGAAAGGCGTTTGAATGTGAAAAGGGTTTAATTTAGGGGGGGTTGTGTGTTTAAAGGGTTTTTTTTTTTTTTAAAGGCAACTTTTTTTTTTTTTCATTTTTCAAATGACCTTGAGAGCTTTAAAACTACATCAGTTTCTTACCAGTGGGTTTGAGGGGGAGGCAGGAGCAGAAGAATCTACTGAAAATCGAAAATAGAAATAGGAACTGAAGCAGAGCTTGCAGTGAAATATTTTCTTATAGAAGTACGCGAAAAGGGAAGTTTTTGTAAGAATGTGTGAAAAAGAAGAGAGGGAAATAACGCAGGGAGTGGGGGGGGGGGGGAAGAGAGAACGGAGCGTATCATTCTTCACATTTTATTAGGCCGTGAAATGCAGCAGCGATATGATCTGGAAGACACAGAAATAAACCGCCTAACTACAAGTTGAATAGCAGGCATTGACTTGCTGCCCAGTGCTCCCATGCCTGGTGGGGGCTGGTGGTGTGCCTGCAAAGGTAGCCGAGCGCAGGGCTGTGACAATGGCTTGCAAATGCTTTAACGCCATGTTTTATTGCTCTTAGGAGCTCTGATTAACTGGAGGGTTGGGAATACGGCTAAGGCTTTAATTTGGGATGTCCACACTGAGCTCGCAGCCTTTCCTGGCATAATGGAAAAGGACAGTTGCAAATAAGTGGGATAAACTGCATTCTTGGGCAGAGGGGGAGGGAAGAGGGAGAGGGTGGAGGAGGTTGGTTTTTTTTTTTTTTCCTTCCCCTTTACTAGTTCTGTAACTGAGTCAATATTTTAAGATCTGTAGCAGGAATGTGGCTTTGTGATCACTGATCTTTCTGCAACGTGTTTTTTTAATGAGCAATCTCGTCCTGCTGAGCAAAACGCTTGGATTTTCGGTCTCACAGCTCTTGCCTGAAATCAGTATCTGAGTTTTCAAGTTTTGCCTTGAAGTTTTGGAGGGGGATGAGTATGAAAAACAAATAACTTTAGAACCACGGTTATTACAGTTATTATTGATTGGCTTGGCCTCCAGCCAAGCAACTCTTCTGCATGCACCAGAGTTGCTGATTTAAATTCTGTGGATTCTTTTTTTTTCACATGTTAGCCTTTTTTTTTTTTTTTTAAATCTTTAAACAGCATAGCTGGCAATTTAGGAACAGTAGATCAGTTTTTAGTTAAGGTTGTTCAATTATGTCTTCATCGCTTTGGAGTTGGTTGAATGACTTGACATGAGATTAAGCACAACAAAAGAAAAGGCAGGGGAACAACAGCTGCCTTCCAGTACCAGAGCTCCAGATTCTGAGCACTTCAGCATTTTACCTTTTACTGCTACTGGTGTCAGGTTTAAACGGGAATATTTCTATTTTCCATTTCTGCAAGGAGCTCAGGCTTGCTGATCTCAACCCAGCAGCCACTCAAAGGCTGGATGGTGGTGGCTTGGGGGTTGTTTGTCTGCTGCATTTGGGAGAAAACGAGCTGAGGATGTGATACTGAGCAGTGAATTGATCTCATTAACTTTTAAGACAAAAGTAGCGAGCAGTCCCCACTAGTTTGTACTTGTTGAGTTACTGTGTGGTAAGAACTTTAAGGTGTGTCCTTAATGGCAACTGATGATTCTTGCTGCGAAGCCTTGTTTATTTTAGGTAGATGTTTTATGCAGAATTTCCAGTGGGACAAATTACTCCACTGACTGCACTTACTCTTTCTGAAGGCTGACTGGGAACATAAGAGAATAATTTTGCCCTGCTGCAATCAGGATATATTTAAAAATTGAAGCCATTAAGTTTTGCTGTGTATTTTAAGGCTTTTCCTACTTCCTTTGTTTAAACATTCTCAAACAGTGCATATCATAGATGAGTTTAAAACCTTCATATGGCACTGTTGGGGCCGAATTTAAAATTAAAATGAACACTGACGTCCTTGTTGATCAAAGTAGAAGAAGCATTTCTTTAAATAAGTGGATGTTTTCTGGGTTTGAGTGTGGTGAGGAGGCTATATTGGTATCTTGTAAACAAAGTTTCATATTAAGTAGTCTTTAGAGAATGGCTTCCAGACTGTGCATTAGAGGATTTCTTTCTTTTCCTCTTTAAGTAAATAATGTTTTTTGGTTTGCCTTTGTTTTGGTGAGGGGTGGGGAGAGCCAAGTTTTAGGGTAGGGGCTGGAAAGAGAGGAAGATAATAAACTTTAGCACCTTTTTATCAGACTGTCTTACACAAAAGGCTGCTTGATTCTGGTTTCCCCTTTCATTAGATCACACTCCAGAAATTCCTCTTTGAGCACTTCTTTCTAACCTTCAGAAATATCTTCTCTTACCACTGTGTTTTCATTTAGAGCTATGCTGATAGATTAATGCCCTATTTTATACAAAGTGTTAAGTTATTACTGTGATCAGGGGAAAATTACTTTAAAAGGGAACTGTGGCTTTCACTTAGACTTTCAAAACAGTGATTACAGTAAACTTTTAGTTACAAAAAAAAAAAATCGGAGAGCTCGCAATTAAGAAGCTCTGGGGAAGAAACGCTAAGTAAATTTTAACTTCCCTTTGTTCTTTGGGGACTTTTTGTTGTCCCAGCCCTTTCTAACCTGAATCTCGGTTTGGAATGCATTGTCCCAGGAGGAGATTGCACGCAGTGTATATGTAAATGCAGCGCCTGTGTGCTGTGTTATGAAATGCTGGCATATGGAAGGAGCAGCCCCCCTCGCCTTTCCCCAAGGTAAAATGGGCTGAGCTTTCTTTTCTTTGCTAGAGGCTGAAAGAAGAGTTTGACCTTTGAACTCAGCCTCACACTTCCACGCCGCTTTCAGGATGATTAAATAACCGAGGATATTTGCCTGCGTCTTATGCTTATTTATCTCCCTTTGCAGTGGTGTAATACTTAACTGTTGAGGTATGGTTTGTAAATCGAGCAGCCCATGGGTGCCTTTGGGTTGCACAGGCTGCCATGTGCCAGCTCTGCTCTGCTCTGCTCTGCATTTCCAGCCCCAGCTCATCATTCCTGCGTTATTTGCAAACTGCTTCTTGCTTTTCTGATGACCTCCCCCCCTCCTCTCCTTTTTTTAAGGTGACTTTAGCAACAAAAAAAGTTGTTCTTCCTAGTGCATGAATGCACCGAGGGGATTCTGCTGACTACTGTATGCGTGCTCTGAGAGAGATGTGACTCATGCCACAGGAGATTTGCAACTGAATACAGAAGTAAGGAAAAGGATATGACCAAGCTGTGTAAGATTCTCAACACATGGTGGATTTTAGGGTGAAAAAAAGCTTTTTTCGGTCTAAACTTACCTGGGTTTTTATGTGCTTCCGAATAGAAAGCTGCTCTCTCTAAACAATTTGCTTTTAGAAATCAACTTTTTTTTTTTTTTTTAAACTTCAGTGAAATTGCCAAATAATCTCCTTTTGTTGCTGATGAAGCTTGTTTGTGCCAAACGTGGGTGTATGTCAATGGGAAAAATATATTAGAACTTCTACTGTTATAATCATATGACTTTGGTCAGAGCATAGTTTATAGCTTATCATAAATCTAGCACTCTTGATTCTTCCTCATTTTTTTTTAAGTGGTGTGATAAGAGCAGACTTTGCAGTTTCAAAGTAGAACAGCATACATGCTGGGACAAATGAGTTTGAAATTAAAAATCTAGGTGACATCCGTGTTTGTTTGGAAACACAGTGAGATGGAATTGGTTAACAGGCTGCCTGGAGGATTTCAAAAGAAAGTACAAGAGGAAATGTGGTTAGAGTATGCAGGGAAATCTATGTAGATCAGGGTGACTTCAAGATTGAAGCAGCAAACCATCCAAGCAGAAGTGAATAATTGACTGGATGGTGCTTTTCTCTGGGCTGCAGATTTTATGTAACTAAAAGTATCAAAGTCTGAGTTTGTTTATGTGCAATAGGTACACTTGCATTTCTCACTGTAATAAAGGGAGTGCAGTTTGCCTCTCTTGGAGCTGCATAAGGGAAATTGAGGCCCTGGTATTGTGCTTAGGCTTTATTGTGATAGCTGAGAACTGCCTGGGTGAAATCCTGGGGTTCTCTCAGCCTCTCTCTCTTTTGATGCACAGGAAAAAACAAATTATATGTACACCAAGGGCTGATGTTTAGTACAGTGTAAGGAGAATGGATGTAAATGTGGCCTGGAGAAGCCTCAAGTTGTGTTCACCTTTCCTGATTGTTTCTAACCTTTTTTTCCCTTATGCTGGTTAAACTGGGATTTGAGATTTCCTGTGTGGGAGCTCAGTTTCTTGCAGATGCTGCCTCTCCTTTCTAGGGCAGCTTGGCTGTGTGCAGCCCAGGGTGTTGGATCCATCATCACACACATCCCTGCAGCCCATGGGAGTAATGGAAGGCTGGGGAATGAAAAAATCTCCATCAGTCTCTGTGGGTCTCTGGGAGAAAGGAGGCAGCAGCTTGAAGTGTGTTTCATCACTTTTCTATTTTACTGTCCTGATGCTGGTCCAGGGGGTGACTGAACCGAACTACAAGTAAATGCCTTTTCCCTGGCCTGTGTATCTTCTTCCATCTTTCAAGAAGCTAAGTGTGGATGTGTTTGAGAGTGACAGCTCCCAAGTGCTCAGCAGAGGAGAGGGATCAGCTCTTGCTGTTTTCCTTCCAAGGTGCAGCAGTTTGAGCTGAGTTGGGTAAGAGTTGGGTTCAGGCTGAAAACAGGTGAGAGCACTAGGGCACTTTAATGGTTTTAACAAAGAGAACTCGTTGGAAGTGACCACTTCTCTCCAATTCAGGAATAGTAAAAGAATCTCTTTTCCTGTTATTTCACCTATGCTGCCCAAAGGGATGCAACTTGCCTATAATTGCTACAGAGGAACTCTTGACTCTTGAGTAATAAGGAATTAAGTCTAATTTGGTAAACTGAATTTACCACTTCTTTGTAGTTGTGGCTGCTGGAGAGACCTTACATCCCTCTGCCAAGAAGTAAAAAAGTCAAATTTGCTTTTAAGGTCTCTGAAAATACCTTGTTTTGAATGAAAACCAAGACTAACCATACCGGGCAGTCTGTGTAAGGTGAGACTGACTCAACAATAAAAATGTATCACTCATTCCACCTAGAGCCTTTACCTGCTGTGTTGAGAACAATAAACTGTTTTGTAAGGTAAGGGGTCATTGCCAGTTTAAGTACATGTAACTTCTTGATTTAATGAAGTTGCATCATCCTGTAGCAGTGGTGAAATGTGTCCCAGACTTATTTAAAATAGGATTATTCTGTCTTTCAGCTTTTCTAAAACAGGTATCAGCCACTTTTATTGTCTAGAGTACACTTTGGTTTTGTGGTTCCTGAGAAATTCTCTGCTGATCAGAGGGGAAAAAAAGGAAATAAATCTGGCAGTTTGAGCAGTCCTTCTGAACTTTAGAAGTCAATACTTATTTGTAGTGCTTCCTCCTTTAATGCCAAGAATTAGGCTCTTTTATATTTGCTCTTGCTCAGTGGAGGAAAAACATGTGCAAAATGCTGCAAGCTTATATGTTGCCTGCTTTAAAAGGCCTAATTACTTCTTTTGATAGAAGAGGCATTCAGTTCGCTGAGGAGACACACTCTGCTCATCCATCCTCTGCCAAAACACTGCTAGACATATAGCCTTCAAGAAAAAGGGACTCAGGAAAAGGTTTTTTAGAGAAAGGATATCCTTTGTTTTTATTAGTATAGATGTCTGAGATGGGGGGAGGGAGCTTTCCTAATATTGTTCATTATTAACTACGAGTTATTTTCCACTGGTGATTGAAATCCTGTTTGCGAGACTTCAGGGGGAAAATGACTCGCATGTGTGTCAGTTTTATCTGACTACAGAAGGGCTTTCCACACAAAATCTGTCTGAAGTTTGTGTGCAGAAATGCCTGGATAATAACAGTCTTGAATTCTGTGTATGTCTCACTTAGGTTCTGTTTTTGTGAATTGTTTCGGGATCATTGTGTTGGAAATCTCTGTAGTGTTGTTAGAAGGAACTGGAACTGAGCTTCTCTCTAAGAGAGGATAAAAAGGATAAGCCATGAAAACCCTCAGAAGAGTTGAAGTTTAGGATAACTTTGAAATCTTCAAGCCTGAAGGATGAAGGCTAACGAGGGGGACTTAAATTTGCAGATTGAGGGAGTGGAAATTCCAGTTTAGGGTCATCTTTTATGTTCTCTTTTCAACCTGAACATCTTCGTTTTGATCTTTCCTGCAACTGAAACAAACAACTCTCTTCCTCCCCTTCCTCCCCCTAAATCTCCATTTCCTTTACAAGTGCTCGTGTTAGTTCTTTATCAGGCTGAGCTGTTAACAAAGTATTAAAAACAGTTTTGTGCTTGCACAGTTGGTACAAAAGGCTCGCTGGGGATGAGAAGCAGCCCTGGTGTTGCACTCACGTGCTCCTCCACTAACAAAGAATACTCTGGGAAGTTGTGGGAAATGATCTACTGTTAAAAGATGGAAGGGAGTAGCTCTTTCCCTCCCTAGAAAGCAGCAGAACACCCAGCAGTGAGGAATAATTCACTGGCTGCTGTGCTGCTCTGCAAAATCAAGTTTTATCTGGGCTGATTGTCATAACTTCCCAGTGTTGTCATTTAAACTGTAGGCAGTGCACACTTGTATTCTTTGAGAAATGAGGTCATGGTCTGTGGAGCAAATAGTGCATCATCTTCCCTAAAACGAGGGACTATCCCTCGCTCAGATTGGGGTAGAAAAGGCATTTGTGCCTGGCAGAGGAAAACCCCTCCTGGCTGCAGTGACACACACGTGTTCTGCTGAAGCACAGGAGGGAAGTGCAGCGGTTGCCATCAGCCTCCTGCTACCTGCAGAGACAAACCTGAAACTTCACGCTGTGCACTTTGGAAATCTGACTCAGGTTTTGGGGCAGTTGGTGAGTGAGGACCTCACAGTGACACTTGGCTTGGCTTTGTGACTAAGTGTGGGAGCTTAGGGATGCCAGGGCTGCTCCCAGTGGCTTCTGCAGACATCACACTGCGGGGGAAACTCAAAATCTGGAGCTCTTGAATATTGTTAGGAGCTATTTTAGGGTGGTATTTGTGCTGAACTTTCTAGGTGTGGTGCAGCTGGCTTAGCTTTATGCAGTGATATATATGTATATTAAAAAATGTTCTAATAAGTTCAGTCCAGCCTCAGCTCAGGTTTTATTTGAGGATTTGAAGTTTATTTATGCATGAGCTGCTCTGCCTGTGATCAGTGTTACACCTGAATACAGCTGTGCCCAGATAAAATAGATAATATTCATAGGGTAGTTTTTATTTGTGGTCTCAGTGAGGAAAAAGTGATGTTAACTGGCTTGTTTTATCGACGTTCCTTAGGTAGGACTGGAACAACTACAGCAAATCTTTGAAATTGAAATTTAAAAAAAGAAGGTGTTTAACTTGTAATTTCCAATAAGCAATCAGCAGTGTAAAATCTATTTACCAGCAATCTGTTCTGGGGCATGAACACACCAAGAGGAAAGAACAGTTCATGTAAAATGGCTCTTAATATCCTGAAACTTCTTGAAACATGAGGAAAACTGAAGTTGGGTTGGTTTTTTTTTTTTTTTTAAGTGGAAGTGAGACTTGCATGAAAGTTTCTCAAGTGCAGTAGACCCAGTCAGAATTAAAGTGGTTGATGTGCAGCAGCTGGAAGAAGCTGGTCAGCTAAGCAGCAGTAACTTTGCTGCTGGCCTTGAATTGGAGAATCTAAGAGTTTGTTGAAGTAGTTGTGTCTGATTTTTTTTATCTGGCAGAGCAGAAAAGTGACTTTAGCGTGCTGGACTTGGCTGTAACTCTTCGAGTTTTCTCACTTCTCTTTTTCAGAAAGTGTTGCAGCAACTGCTTTAACTTCTGTAATTGTTCCTGCTTGCTTTTTGCAGTTTAACAATAGTTTTGCAGCACAGAATTAGCAAGGAATAGTTGGTTTTCCTGAGACTTGCCATGCAACTTTCATTCCCAGTGCCTCTGTAATGTTTAAAATGGGGAATTCAATGGTTAGACTTTGCTATTCTCCGATAGGTGTGTCTAGAATTTTTATTACATATTCATGGAAATTTTGAAATGCAGGAAGTAGAAATGCAATAAAATTACTCCTGATAGGTCATTTCCCAAAGAAATCTTCGAGACTGTAATATGTTGTCTTTGGTTGTGTAATTTAATAAAAATAAATTAAATTTCTCTACAGGCACATAATTAAACTTTGCTTTAATAATCCATTTATATGCAGCAGGGTTTTGGTGTGGTTCTTAGGTTGTGTGGCAAGTGCAGTGAAAACAAGATGTTCTCAGCTGTCCAGTGGAATCTTTCTGTGTGTTTTGTGGTGTTTATAAATATAATGGGGATCGCTGTGAACCTGCTGAAATACTTGGCCAAGGATGACTCAGTGGTGAGCTGAACTTTGCTAAATGCTCAGGCTAAAGCTAATCCAGTAGTTTTATTCTTTCTTCTTGTCAATTCAGATATATTTCTACTTTCATCAAGTGCTATAGGTGACACACTGGAACTGAGTGGAATTTGTCACTTCTGGACAGGTCCTCCTGGGCTGGGCAGGAGGGACAGGGTGACATTTACAGAAGGGCAGGGAGGGCACAGGTGGGATTTCTTGACTTGCTTGGTTGTGAGGGGGATAACTCATTCTTTATTTGCAGCCTTGAGTTCATCTGTGGCGAGTTGATCGCTTTTCAGCTGTTGGAAGGAAGGATTTCCTGTTTTGTTCTGTTCCTTCACTCAGTGTCTCTGATACTGGGGTGTCCTTTTGTCTTCTGAAAGTGAAAGAAGGCAGAAGCAGCCCAGGTGTGCTGTATTTTACTTGCTGAGCTCCTGCACAGACCTTCAGCCCCACTCAGTGCTGCAGGTTGTCCACTTTTCCAAGGAAACAACAGAACTGAGGCAACTCTGGACAGTTTTCCTGCTGCCTATAGGGTTTTGAGTAACAGGAATGTAATTAATCAGCGTTTTTGGTCCTCAAATCCAAGGCATATTATCTTCAGTAGGAAGAAGGGTTTGTTACTAATGGATAAAATCCTGGTGGGGATATTTGGGTTGTAGTTGCAGCATGTGTTGGCTTGTCTGAGCAGCGAGAGCATAAAATCCTGCCTGCTTGTAAAGCCATGGATCTAATCAGAGTGAAGTGTGTAATCACCAGATACACAACAAGACTGGAGCTTTCTAACTCACCTCCTGACTCCAGTTCTTCTATTCTTCCTCCTTCTCACTTTAAATGCATTCCTGTCTACTTGCATCTGCACTTCTCTTTGGAAATGCTACCTGCAGTTTTTTTCCTAGGCTATAGGTGCTGTCCAAGAGCAAGAGCTGCCTGAGCTGCAAATAGGCATTTCAGAGTCCTGAAACAGGAATATCTTGCTCTGCTTTGCAGTGCTGCCTAGAGGATGAGCTCTGGCTGGTTCTCAGAAGTGCTCAGAGCCTCCTAATAAAGCAGTGAAAGCACTGAGCAGCAGCACCCTCCAGCTTGGTGGAGGGTGCAGAGTGCTTTGATCCGTGGCAGAAATCTCCAAAGGGCTTGTTCAGACCTATTGATGGCCACTAAAACTGTCCCCAAACTCTTGTTGAGCTCCTCTCGTGAGCCAGGAGCTGGTTGTACACTGTATTTGTGTGGTTGTGGGGAGAGGATCCATTTGTCAGACAGCTGGGATGGCAGTGAAGCAGCTCTGTTCTCAAAGGGCTTATCAGAGAAAATGTTATTGATCCACTGAGGTGGATGTTCCACACCTCACTGCCCGACCTGGGGCCTTCCCTCGATGTGATCTTGGCCTGTCCCTCAAATTCCAATAAATGCTGGAGCTGTGGCTCTCAGTGTCAGTGCAGAGCTGGGTTTGGTAGAGCCATGTGTGCTCCATGCTAGAAGGAGCTCTATCCTCCCTCACCTCACCCAGACTGCTGGGATGGACAGGAGACTGAGTGTGGATTTTGCTGCTTCTCCTCTTTTTTCCTTTCTCCACTGACTTAATTCTCGCTGCTCTACTGTGTGTTTGTTGCAGTGCTGCAAAGTGGGAGTGTAATAAACCCTAATTGGCTTTTTCTGTTTGTAGACACGAGCAAGGAAGTAATGGCTGATGAATCCCAGCAGTTACTGTGTGGGACTTCAGGCTCTGCCCTTTGGATCTGCCTTATGCCCCAGAAATGCCTCTGGCCTCTCTCTAGGATGATCCTTACACCTGTTTATTCACAGCACTTCCCTGTGGCTCTGAAAGCAAATGCAGTCAGCTCTTATGTTTGTTCCTTTTTTTTTTTTTTTTTTGCCTGGATTTTTTTTTTTTTTATATAATTTGAAACTTCGGTTATTTTCAGGCAGATAGTCACTGAGCTTTGCTGCAGCATGTTGGGTGAAAAATCCCTCTTAAAACTACAGTAGAAATAGAACAAAAAGGCAAGTTGAAACATGAAGTATAAAACATGCTAAGCAGCAGCCTTTGATATGTTTTTTTCCTGATGTTTTACAAAAGGGAAGGTTTTTTGAATACTTGAGCTTCAAACTTTGGTTGTGGCTCCTTCACCTGCCTATGGGGAGGGAGGGAAGGTCAGAGCTGAGTGGGGAAGGGAGAAAGGCAAAGGCTGCAGCAGAAGCAGAAGTGTCACCCCACAGCCTGAACCTACCCATTACAGAAGATTTTTGAGTCATTGTGCAGAGAGAGGAAGTGTTAATCATGGCAGTGATAAAACTGAAAATGGGGATAAAGGGCGTAGTTAGAAAAGAGACTTTGGCTGCAGAAAATGCAGCTTCTGTCGCCATCAGCAGTGACTTGTTCCCTCTTACACTCCACCTTACCCTGCAGGATCCTCCATTTGTATTTAACTTAGCTTAAGTCTTTGGCCCAGGCCTGAAACAACTTGGGTTAAAAATACCAAGGAGCTTCTTGATATTAAATGTGCTGATTGTGTAAACCTGGCTTAGAGGGCTGGGCAGGGAAGAGACTTTAAGCTCTGGAGATACAGAAAGGAACGAAAGACAATCAGCTGGCAACAATAATTTTCAGCTGTTCCTGGCATTCTGGTGGGGTGGTGCTTTATTTTCTATTTTATTTTCTATTTTATTTTCTATTTTCTATTTTTCACCCATTATCGTTAGCCCCCAGGATCTTGTGGTCTGTATGATGGGAAAGGAGGTGCTGACTTTGCAAATGAAAGCAAGGAGTGTTCTCAGGGCAAGGCTGGAGTGCAGGAAGTGGATGAAGTGTTTGAGATGTTGGACCCATGACTCCTAGCAGTGTGTTGGGAGCTTTCCTTCCCCAGCTGCTTCTCTGGGCTGATTTCCACTGGGATGGTTTAAGATTTAATGGCTTAAGCCCATCTTGTTCTGTCCAGCCAGGTCTGATCAGAAATAGCTGAGAGTCAACTAATAATCACATCTTTATCTGCTGCAGCACCTTCTTATGGAAACCTGACAGCCTGAACTGTGCTTGAATTGTTGGCCTTTCTTTGGGTCAAATAAAGCAAAATATTTCATTTATTTCCCATATAAAAGCAAGGCAGAGGTGGAAGTTGAGGTGTATTTGAAACCCTAGCGATGCCCATGCTGTTGTCTGCCCTAAGAGCATAATGAGGTTTGGAGCATATTAATTCAAGTCATGTGGTCACTGGCCAGCTGGCTCTTAGGAAATAATTTGCCAAAGTTTGAGTCAGATTTTGAAGGAGTTCTTTTCAGTAGTTATTACTTTATTTGGAAATGTCTCAGAATGATTCTTCTGCAGTTCATATTAGTCTTGTATCAGTTTGCTAGACTTTTCCTTTATCCAAAAATTTCATCAGCTTCAGTCCTGAGCTCCACAGAACTATGATTTATCAGCCCAAACAGTGGTGGCCAGGAATTGCTGCTAGCAGACATTATAACTCTAGTAGACTTAAAGATTTGAGTGGGAGTTATGATGAAAGAATTTCATTTTTCTAATGTAATAATTGGCCTTTTGAATGATTGAAATACAAAACCACTGTTCAAGAAATAGTCTCCTAAGTTTCTATCAAACTTTTTTCTAATTTCTAATTGTACCAGCCCAAAACTGTCACAGAGGTTGTAAATTTGTGGGTGATAGGAAAAGCTTTGAGTACTGGGAGTGGCCAGTAGTTCTTAATACAAAGATTTGTGCTGACACTTCCTGTGTACCAGAACTGTAAAAGCTGATTCCAAGCTGTCTGGTCTCAAAAAAAAACAACCCAAAACCAAGCCTTTTGCTCAACAGCCTTTAGAGGACATCCAAGTGAAGTTTTGCTGTGGTTTCACAGGTTCAAGGAAAGGTTACTTGGGCTGCTGTGTTTGTTATGAATCCAGGCGTTCACTGAAGTCTGGCTTCAGCAGCTTTATATAACTGGGTAAGAGCAGGTTTAGGAGAGACAGACAAAGAGTTGTAAAAAAATAGCAGTTGTGAACAGGGGGATGTTCAAGACCAAACTGCTTCAGCTGTGGCAGATAGAAAAGTGACCCAAGTGCTTCCTACCTCTCTCTCATTGACTCTTAAAAGTGTGTTTTGTGTGTTCTAAAGCACCTGGCAGTTCTCAGCCCTAGTATTTTCATTATTTGGGAGACAACACTTCTCCTTTGAAAAGTCTGACTGACTCTTTTCTCTCTTTCCCAGGTGCTGGATTTCTTTGTGGCACTGAACTTGGCCTTGAGTACATTTTGCCCAATGCAACTATTTGAAATGTTTGTACAACAGAACTAAGTGCAACTGACTGTATCTGTAGACTTGAAAAACCTGAAGAAACAATTCAAAACCTCATCCCATCACCGAGCAAACCTTTGGATACACTTGCTGGGATGTGTGAAAGCACATAAAGCCGAAGAAGAAACAATTTTTTGCTGGTGGAAAAAGCAATCTTTTCCGGGAGAAGTTGTCCAGCTCAGCAGACTTGTGAGCACATGTTGGAGAACTCTACAAGTGTCCTTACCGTGATCAGGGAGCATCCCCAAAGAAGTGCAGGCTGCCCTCGAGACATGTAAGAGGAGCAGAAGGGAGGAAAGATGCCCACGCAGCCTCTGCTGGCATACATGGACGGCCCTGATGGAATAGGCAGCACCGTGGGGGCTCAGATGGAGAGCAGCGATGCCCCCCTGACCATCAAAGGAACCAACACCATCTCGTACAAGAGCTTGCAGGAGAAGTTCCTCATGCAGGCTGAGGGCTGCATGCCCCTGGACTGCATGTTCTGTGATGAGACTTTCAAGCACCCTGAAGAGCTGGGGAAGCATGTGTTAACTCAGCACAGGCCCACGCTGTGTGAGCCAGCTGTGCTCAGGGTGGAAGCAGAGTACCTCAGCCCTCTGGATAAATGTCAGGTAAGAACCAACTCGCCATCACCGAGCACCGAGCAGGACAGCGAAGAGCTGAGCTGTAAGGTCTGTGGGCAAACGTTTGATAAGGCTTTTGACATCGAGGCACACATGAAAAAGCATAAAGATTCTTTCACGTACTGGTGTAATGTTTGTGGACGAAGATTCAAAGAGCCCTGGTTCCTCAAAAACCATATGAGAACACACACTGGAAAACCAGGTTCTAGAAACAAGCACCAGCAAGGTGCTGAAGGCCCCATCACGATCAATGAGGTGGTGCAGGAGCAAGTAACTGAAAATGTAACGTCACCTTACAAAATTTGTATGGTTTGTGGTTTCCTATTTCACAATAAAGAGACTCTAATTGAGCACAGCAAAGTGCACACCAAAGAATCAGTTCCCAACGGTGAAAGCCCCCAAGTGACAGCTGAAGTCAATGCAGAAGAAACATCTCAAAACCAGGAATTTTTCCAGTTCTTGAACTTAAGACCAAATTCAGTTCCAGAAAAGGACAAACTGCAGAAACTTGCGAAATGGATCGCTGAGCTGGATCCTTTCACCACATACCAAGCATGGCAGCTGGCTACCAAAGGTAAAATTGCAGTTGGCCACGGCCAGATTAAAGAACCAGGGCAAGAAGGAAGTACAGACAACGATGAGTCATCTTCAGATAAAGAAGAACTCTGTGAAATTTGGAATGCAAATAAAGGTAGCCAGACTGAAACTACAGGGAAGTCAAAGGTAAATAAAAACAGCAGTTTAACAGGGAATGGTAACCTAACCCAGGACAAACTGAAACATCCCGGTGGGGAAGTGCCTTCTATGGAGATGGATTCTAAATCATCCCAGAACAAAGAGAAACCAACCCACTGCTCCGAGTGTGGGAAAGCCTTCAGGACGTACCACCAGCTGGTCCTTCACTCCAGAGTGCACAAGAGGGACCGGCGGGGTGAGGCTGAGACTGCCACTGCTGCCAGGACCTACTGTGCCGATCTCATGGGCAACCTGGAGGAGAACGGGGCAGCAGAGAGGATGGAGGGAGGCTCTGAGGATGGCTCTGAAGATGGCCTTCCAGAAACAATTCACTTAGGTGAGTAGGGCTGGGAGCACTTCAGGTTGAAGTGGCTGGTTGTGAGTTGTTCAGGAGCTCCTTAGAGCCAAAGAATGCAGAGTGCCTTCCTGTTATCTCTAGAGAACGTGATAGGAAATGGTAAAAAACTGCATAGGGAATGTATTTTGGTGGGGGAAAGGGAACAGAGGAAAACGTCACTGCCATTTTGAGGTGTTTGAATTGTGTTGGGCCTTCTTGCAGGTATGAGTTAAGTTACTGGAATCACTGAAATAATTTTAATAACAGGCTAGGAAAAGTCACTGTTTACTCACCCATTATCTCTCTAGCTTCACTGGATGCTTGGAGTGTTGCATATCCCTTCTTGCCTAGCACCTGTTTTTTTACAAAGAGCATTTTTGAAGAAATCATTGCAGTTTCTCTTTTTTCCCCTTATCTTGTAAGGGCAGAAAATGTACAGTGCTCCATACCAGCAGTTTTAAAGACCCTGAGAAGTAAAGAATAATTTCAAACTTTTTGAACAGTACTTTGAAAGCCTAAATGTCAGAACCAGCACGTTTCAGTGATTTTGTAAGAGCCAGGCTGTTACTATGGACCTGTATGGGAGAGAGGTGTATATTTAACTGCTCTGCCTTGAAGGGTTGCTGACAGCACCGATGGGCTCCATCTGTACATTCCCCACGATTCATTCTGCGTGTCACAGCGCTTAGGAAAGAAGTGATACTGAATGATTCCTTAATTGAGAAAGATTGCGTGTCAGGGGACAAAAGGAGTAACAGAAAGTCTCGCAGCTGATCTGCCCTTCTCGGTGTGACGTTCTCCCAGCCGGCATTTAAAGAGCAGACACTTGCATAATCTCAAGGCAAGACACACGGACAGAATGTCCTGGCACTCACTCAGGGCTGACTTTGCCATTTCTGGTCATGTGCAGCCCTTTCTTTTGCCTCCAGGAACAAAGGAATGAAACGATTACCTAATGTGAAGTTGCTTGTTTTGTTTCTCAGTGTCTTACCCTAAAGCAGAGCAGATTTTGGTGTGAGCTGCTGAGTCACACCTCTGGAGACACGGGCTGTTTGTGTAACTGCAGAGCCAGAACAGCATTTCCAGGAGAGGGACTTTACAGCAGGCAGCAACCTCAAGGAACTCTTATAAACTCTATAATATATCCAACTTCTTAGTCACGCCAAAGGTCTCCTTCCTCCTCCTGCTTTCCAGTCAGCCTTGCCTTGGGTATTATGTGGAGTTGTCTGGGTTTTCAATGGCAGCTGCAGCGCAGTCGCTGTGTTGGTGAATTCTCTGCCATTCCGCATTCCCTGCCGCCCTCCTGTGGCACCTCCTGTCCCTGCACTGGAGTGAACCACTTGGTTTTCCCTGGATTTGTTCCTGGAATACTCGGGTCACCCATCGGCTCACCCATCGGGTCACCCCAGCACTTACCTGCTCTGTGTTAATGCTTACAGTGAAATACTCCTCATCAAATCTAAGGATGCTGATAGGAAATATTATTCAGAGTGTCTCTCTATAGACACTTCTAGTCCATTGATTAGTACAGAAATGATATGACTTTTAGTTAAAAAAAAGGATATTTGCCTTCCTTCCCCACCTCCCCATGTTTGGCCATCGTGCACAGAGCACAGTTTTAGTCTGAATCATCCCACTCACACTAATTCAAGCATCCCCTTTAATAAAATAATACAGTTATAACTGTGTGACTATTGGAGATGGGCCATTCTCAATCAAGATCCTGTAGGTCAATAAAGAGAACTTTTTTTTCTCCCTCTTCTTCTCTGAGCCCTTGTTTTGAATCTTGTTTGTTCTCTGGGCTCCTTGGTCACAGTCACAAACCACAGTGTTCTGCACAGAAACCTCTTTAACTTCTGTGCTCTGATTGCTCAGAGTGCAGCACAACAGAGCAGAAGTTACCTGTCGAGTGTAGGATTTGACAGCAGTTCACAATTCTCTGTTTTTCTTTGAAAAAGACAGTTACAGTTGTAAACAGACCACACATTTGCATTTGCTCTTCGTAACATGCCTGTGTTTCCTCCCAAAGATAAAAATGAAGACACTTTGGAAAGAACAAAAGTTAAAACCCTTGGAACCTCCAGAGAATGCAGCTACTGTGGAAAGTATTTTCGCTCCAATTATTACCTCAATATTCATCTCAGAACTCATACAGGTGAGTGGGGGCTTCACCTTTGTGGGAGGCAAATCTGCTGAACCCACTTGGGTGGGATGTTTGGGTTTGCGTATGAAAAACAGAGATTGCCTTCAAAATTATTGATAGTAAGAACAAAGTTTTCTCTAATTCTAAAAAAAAAAAAAAATAAAAATAATTGCAATTAAAATTTTTTAATTATTTACCTAAGTAGAACAGGGCTTTTGAATAGGGCTAATTATATTAAGTATTGTTAGAACCAGATATTTAAAAAATTTAATTTTTTCTGCATTTTAGCAGTGTAGCAAAGTTCAGGGTTTGGTTTTAATTGAAAAACCAGCCTATGTCTCAAGTGTTAAATTGGTTGTCTGCCAGCTGCTGCTACCTGGGGAAAAGCTGAGTCTCTTTTTCAACTCAACTCCTTGTTTTGCATAACCAGACAAACCCTTCCTGCTCATGCCTGAATGTTCCCTGTGAAGCAGCTCTGTTTACACTGAGCTGTCCCGTTTGTGCTGGGAGGAGGACACTGGTGGGATGATCAAGGGCTGCGACTTGTTGGGGTTGACCCAGAGTTCCACTCCTTGCTTATCTCTGCCAAACACCTCGTCAGCTCCATCCCCATCCATAGGCAGCGTGTGGAGACATGCCAGCATAGCCAGAAGATGTCACTGCAGTCAGTAAAAGCATTAAGATATTGTTGTTTCAGTGATTTAGATGAGTTTGGGACTTTGGAAGGGGAGAGAAAAATGAGTTTATTGCTTTCGAGTCCACATTGTTCCTTTGCCTTTGTGATCAAGACGTCAAATCTCGTCAGACTCACTCACTGCTGAATCTGTGTTGCAGGTGAAAAGCCGTACAAATGTGAATTCTGTGAGTATGCAGCAGCCCAGAAAACCTCCCTGAGGTATCATTTAGACAGACACCACAAGGACAGGCACGGTGACGGCACAGCCGATGGGAAGGGTGACAGCAAAGGCTCCCTGCGGGGTCAGGAGGCGGCGCTGTCGCTGGCTGCCGATGCTGCTCCAGAAACCAAAAATTTGAAGAGGCTTTTTGATGGTGCCAAAGATGCTGAGAGCTGCCCACCTGCCAAGCAGCAAAAGGAAGTTCTGTCCTTGAGCAATGCAATAGGCAGCACAGTCTTTTTAAAAGTAAAGAACAATTCCAGGGAATCGAACAAAGGTTCTGTTTGTAGCAGTTTGAATCAAATCGCTGAGAACGTGCTCACTCCTTACCCAGAAAAACTGAAGGCTGAGAAGGAAACAAAGGAAGCTCAGCCTAATGTTCCTCATAAAAGAGAGAGAAAGGCTTCTGTGGCATCAGAAGAAGATGATGTCCAGTATATCTGTGCTTTTATCGGTGGGAAGAACGTGAACGATGTGCAGGAACGCCCTGAGAGCTACAAGCGCAGAGCTGCTGTGGAGTGCCACGAGCAGCCCTTGGACTTATCCAGCAAGACTGCCCAGGAGTGTTCCGTGGTCACAAGCAGAAGCCTGCTGGCCCCCAGCACCTGTCCCTTCTGCACCTACAGGACACTTTACCCCGAGGTGCTGATGATGCACCAGCGGCTGATGCACAAGTACAACCCCGACATGGTGAACAAGAACGGCTACAGGAACAAGGCTGTGACCAAGGCTCGGCGCACAGGCTGCCCCCGGCCCTGATGGGCAAAGATGTGCCTCCTCTGCCCCTCCCTTCCAGCAAAAACAAGGCTTGCCCGTCTCCACAGCAAAAACCATTGCAGACAGGGAAAGCCAAGCAGGGTGTCCCTGCACAGAACAAAGCCCCTCTCTTCTCAGCGAGCGAGTCGAGCAGCACAGCCCCCAGTAACCTCAAGTTTCATAAACAGCAAAGTAATATTGGAGCTCAGGCAAATAACTACAGACAACCTCAGCAAGAAGTGCACTCCAGTTCCAGTATCTCTCCAGTGCTGGACAGAGTAAAAAGATCTGAATCTAAAATCAAAGCTCTGGGTGCCCCAGTGACTCAGTCTGGTCTGATCAGCAGCAGCATCAATGGGGTTCTGGAGTCTCACCTCAGTGACCCTGGCTGGGCTTGCCACCGAGGGAGAGACTATCTCTGTGGGAAATCTGGGAGCAATGCAGCTCTGGACTATGGAGAAACCTCTTCCAAACGGATGAAGCCCTCTCTGATAGCTGTGGACCACATGGAGTCCCCGATGGCCAATTACAGGAGATACGAAATGAGCAGATTCCGTATTGCAAACAGATATGTAAATCTGCTACCTCAGGAATATCCTCGCCCCAAACCTGCACCCTCTGTTCTGCCAGCCAAACAAGGGCTTCTCAGCTCAGATGATGCTGATCCTCCTCATGGGTTGACTGCTCTCAAACCTTACGAGCCATTCAGCTCTGGGTCCGTTTATGGTTCTTGTGGATCTAGCAATGGCCAGGTGACCAGCTCGACAGCAGAAGGTACAGTGCCTCTTCCTCCTCACATCTCTTATGCCATTGCACAGGGAGGTGGAGGATGTAAATAAGTGTGTATCCACCTTGAAACACTGAAAAGAAATCATTTTACCGAGTTCAGTCAGTGCTTGGATTTTCTATTGAAAATCCAGGTTCAGCAAGCTCCTGGCTTGGGGAATTAGGCATGGAAGGGTTGAATTTTAAAGGGATCTGAGGGTCCTTGAGTTCCCCCCTTCCCCTCTGCCCTGGGTCTCTGATAGCAAACATGTACTGTTTGCTCATCACAGCACTCCAGACATGTGAACTAATCCAGGATATGGAATGAGCCTTTCTGCTTAATATTCCAGAAGTCTTGGACCATCTGGAATATTAATAAAACTTCTTGCAGAAACAAAAAAAAAAATCTGTCATGGACAATTGTTCCCTTCAATAGCAGAAAAGGATGTATTGCAGATCATAAAACTGATTTAAATCTTAGACTTCTGTTCTTCAATTGTTTTCTTTTTTTTTAATGTTTAACTTCTAGTAGGATACTAAAAGAATGCTTTGTTAAATCAAGACAACAGTTTTCTGCTATTCTAATTATGGTGTAGTAATGCTCTGTGGAAACTTCTGGGCCTAGAAGAGATAAATGATTTGTGATGTATTGGGAGAACTCTGGTACTTTTACAAAATACATGCTTTTTGGTTTTTATTCTTGGTCAACGTTTTCAAAACTGAGCAGGAGGCCAAGATTAAAAGGTGCTGGGTGATATTTAAGGAGTTGTCTGACTATTTGTAGAAGGTGGTATTTATGACTTTAAGCTGAGGTCAGCATGGACTTAGCTACAAATACAGGACTTTGAATTTTGAAACGAAGATCCATTATAAAAATGAATAGCTTGTGTGTGCTGTGTAGTCTGAAAGTCTGTGAAGCTCCTGAACTCTGAATGCTCCCATTCTCTGGAAGCAGTAAAGTTGCTCTTCTGGAGTAGTCTGGGATGGTAACAAGCAGGGAGGGGTGTGTTCCCTGCAGATACTGAATCTGCATTTAGCTATGGAGAAAAAAATGTATTTGCTCACTCTGTTCTGGTTCTGGTTTGCTTGTTTTAAGGTTGTGGGCTTCAAAAATATATCACATTTATATATAAATATTCAGGCTTGCCCTGTGGGTTATAGGAAAAGGTGAGGGAAAGTGTCACAGTGCTGTGCCCAGGCTGGGCAGGGAGTGGAGAAGGAGAAGCACTGCAGCTGAGTCAGTGGGGAGGTGGGGAGATGGGGTGAAGTCCTGCTGGGGGGGAGATGGGGTGAAGTCCTGGTTTTGTGCAGAGCTGTGTCTGTGTCCCCCGAATTGCTGTGAGCAATGTCAGGTCACCCTGGGTTGTGCACAGGGGTGGCCAGGGGGACAAATGCTGCTGTCCTTGGATTCCTGGTGATGTGAGAGAGTGAACTGCAGAGAGGGACCAGTGAGGATGAGTAGGGATTGGGAAATGCCAGGGCAGCCTGCTGCAGGAGCAGCTCCTGCAATGCTGTTTTTAGACAATGACCTCACTGGAATCCACCTGGTTCTTCTTTTGGAAGCTCCACCTGGGCCAGAGAAATCTCCCTGCTGGGCTTTGCTTCCTCTTCCCTGGTGCAAGCCTGGGGACACTGCCCTGCAGTCAGGAACTTTGCACTGTTCCTGGCTATTTGGAGCTCTCCAAACTGTGGCTGCAGCTAATTTGACAGCATTGTTGTCATGGAAATGAGGATTTCATTGTTCATCCCCCAGTGCTGGCTCGGGGCAAGAAAAGCAACTTTTTATGGCTGTTACCTCCATTGGAAAGCCTTGAGAAACAAGCCCCCCTCTATGGGTTTTCTTAGCAACTTTAGGAAAAGCCCTGGGTGAGAAGATGTAGATTTGTAAGGTTAATTTCTTAATTTTTCAGCCATTTTGCCTGGAAGTAGCCAACCCAAACCTTGATAGTTATTGAGAGGGCACAGAGTAACAGCCAGGCAACCTCCCAGTGTTAGGATTTTCTTGTGGCTGGAGATGGAAGATAAAAGTTTCTCTTAAATTCATTTTATTTTTTTGCTAAAAAGCCGAAATCCAACCGTTCCTCTAGACTTGCTGTGTTTTGTGGCACCATCTGCAGGGCCCTGCAGGTGCAGAGCTGCAGCTCCCTGCCCTCTTTCTCCTGAACCCTGCTGCTCTTCCAACCCACGATGTCAAACCCTTTTTCCAAGGGCCCTGGTGCCTTGTGGCAGCATCCTCGAGGTCCCTGAACATGTTGTGTCGCATGTTAAACGCCGGATCAAGTTGTCAGGAGAATATGTTCCACTTGGCAAACTTGATTAAAGCATGATGCCTTCCCTTATTGCTTGTAAGCTTTGCCATCCCGTGTTGCCCTGAAGAGACAGAAACATTCTGAAAGCGCTCAGTTTGTGTTATTTTCAAATGAGTTGCCTTTGCCGTGGCAGCGTGTTATCAAGGATAACCTGTTGGCTGATTGATTTGGCAGAGGCTGCAAATTAAAGACAATTGCTCGTGACACACTCCAATGGCTCCGTGGATTCTGTTGAAATATTAATTTAGCTGTGCCATTTTAATTTAATTAAAGCTCGCGAGGGGTTTTTCCATGCTGCATTTAAAGCTTTCACGGAATATGGATGGCAGTTGGGCTTTTTGGATCCTGTGGGAGTAGTGATTGTGGACTTTTTGCCTTGATTTTATGAAGTGTTTTTGACTGCTTGCCTAAGCTGGTAGGACTTAATATGGAACAGGCATTGATTTCACATATATAAATCTGAATTAATGGTCTCAGATAAACATGAAACTACCTGTGTGCTGGACTGAAAATGGCTTAACAAATGTCTGCAAGTAAATGGACATTAAAGTGTTGTGAGTTCCATGTAATGCAGGATGGCAGCAATGAAGTATCCCCAGTTCTCCTCTCAAATACTCATTCAAAAATTCAGTTTTCAAACAGTTACAGGAACTGAATTAGACATTCAGGGTGCAGCACTTACACCTCCTTGGGTGAGGCCTGTGCTGTGGCATGAGTTAGGCAAAGACATTTTTTTCTTGCAAGTGAAATGAGTGAAAATGGAGCTGGACATCACCTGGATAAAACTTTAGCTAAAGTTGTTAAATTATCTTTTCTTTCTCCTTGTATTTATTCTGGGTCCTGAATTTCATATAATGTTCCACTAGGACTAGGAATATCTACTTTTTGATACTGTGAGATGATCAGCTGAGGTATTTTGGATTCTGGATGCTGCTGCGGACCTGAGATTAACAGGAAATAATTCTAACTCCCTTAAATAATTTTTTTTTCCCCAGGAAAGAGATCAGTGTCCTACCAACACTTAGCCAGCAATCTGCTGCAGAAGAGAAGTTATGAGCCCTTCGTGGGGAACACACCCTTCAGACCCAGCGACAAGAAGAACTGAATCACTCCAAAAACGGTAAACAAACCCTCTGAGCTAATTGTTGCTTAAATGTTGCATGAGGAACTCCTGGCATCAAAGGTTCTGCACAGCATGAGGAGAGCTTGTGAAAGTCTGAGCCTGAAGAGATAAAAACTCATTTTTCTGAAGGTGCACTGATTGTTGGGAGTGGTGCTAATGGTTTGTTTAATAGGTACACAGATGCTGCTTTTGGGAGAGAAACGGGAGGGTTACACTGAATAAATACATTAATGAGTTACAGTTCCAGTGGGAAGTGTTGAGTGAGAGTCAGAAAGTCAAAGTTCAGTCGGGAAGGTGGTGTGCAGTGGAGCTGGAGGAAGTGCTGTGATCTCAGTCCTGGGGAGGCTGTGGTGGTTGGCTGTCTGAAAACACAGCCTGCCTCACTGTGAGAGCTCAGAGCTCCTCACACAGCTCAGCTCCTGCCTGGATGATCTCACAGGGAACTCAGCGTTTCCTCACAGCTTCTCTGAGAAACAGAGAGTTTCTCTTTGTGTCCTGGAGAGATCATTCCAAATGCTTTTCCCTCTTTGAGACACTTCCATGGCAATATCAGTGCCTAAATACCCTTAGCTGGGATGTGGAAGGAGTTCCCTTTGTTATTAACATGCTTCTCCCAAATAAAACTGTACTCTTCTATAGCTGTGCACCACAAAGTTAATATTTTTTCCTCTTTTTTCCCCCCAGGTCTGAGGACACAAATGCATATTTCATGGAGTTAGACCTGCAGTTCATCCCCTGAGGAAGAGAAAATGGTGAAAGCTACTGAACTAAGCTGTGATTGTACTGTATATAGAAACACTACAGTTTTATAATATTGGTTCTTTTAACATTTTGTACCAAATAGCCATACAAAGTAGTCTAAACAATTGGGTTATGAAGGTGTGTGGAGAATGTATATCTTGACCTTGACTTTTGAGTATTTTTCATTAGATTTAATTGACCAAATATTAGGTAGGAGTTCTATTTTTACATACTTGAGCGCTGCTGAAGAGTTTCTCTTGGAAAGAATATATATCGTTGCACCTCAGGTAAACTGTAAATACTGAAGTTGAAATCCTGTTGGCTTAATGCTCCTTTTTCATACAATTGAAAGTTTCTCATCTGTTGGGGTTTTTTTTTTTTTTTCCTGTTGAAATATGTTAGTTTTTTAAACCAAGTTCCAAATAAACTGTCTGCAAGTGTCCAGTTGGTAAATGTTGTGACATGACAGCAACGGTGCTGATGTGCCCTGGCTGGGCAGGACCAGGACCAGGATGTGCTGCAGGGCTCTGGGTCTCTGCTGGGGCTTTTCCCAGCGTGGTTTGCAATGCAAGGATGGGGCAATACTTGACATTTTGGATTTCCTGAAATACTGGTTGGATTCTTCTCTTGGCATTGGTTGCTGTCCTGCAGAGAAGCTTTTTAACCACCTCTGCCACCCTGCAAGCTTTGCAGCAGGAAATCTGGGAATTGCTTGAGAAACAATAATAATCTCAATGGTTCAAATCTCAAGGGTTCTGTGCTAAGCTCCACACAGCCACATTTAGAGGAAAAAAACCTCCTTTGCACCTTTGTCCAAAGCTGTAAAGCCTCAAACAACAGACTTGAAATATGAATTTCCAGACTTCAAAAGGGATGTGGCTGTGGTGGAGCCTACTTGAGTGTGCTTGGAAGCTTCTTGGTGTCAAGTTTTAGCATCTGCTGGGTGTTCAAAATGAGTGAGAAATAACCTGTAAATGGGAGAATATCTCCTTTTATTTTTTTGTGAAGACAACAAGAGTTTTTTCTAATGCACATGCAGTTTAATTTTTGTAAAGGGAAGATGGCCAGTTACCAGCCAGTAAAGCAGAACTGTTGCATATTTTTGACTTGCCTTCCTTGTTTCTTCTCATGAAGTTGTAGTTAAGAGTTAATTCCTTCTGTACCTGGCTTTGACTTCCATATATTTTAGTAAAACAAACAAAAAAAAAATTTTAAATATTTTGCACTGTTCATTTTGCTCTCTTCCCTCCTTACAGCAAATGTAAAATAGCAAAACCTAGAAACTCTTGTTTTTTCATTATGCAACTTGAGATGTTCCAGTTGTCTTAGTTCCTGTAAATGGGACTGGTTTTTAATGTTTCTGTAAACTGGCAATGGAATGAAGTGCTGTGTATCAGGAAATTGTACACTATTGACCTGTTTTCCTGTTCATAAGCTGAGCCATATGTACATAATCTAGATTTTTGTTTTCCTAGTTTTGCACTTTTATAGCCTATTTTTTGAAGATGAATTCACTTGGAAAAGGGTTAATCTATTTTTGTGTGTGATCTCTCCCCGACTCCTGGAGAGTGCATGGCTGTCACTGCTCTGCCTGTGCCACACGGGGCAGAGCTGCTTTCTAACGACTTTCAGCAAACAGACCTAAGGCTTGTTTGTTTCCATCTCCCTTCATGCTGGTACAGTTTCCCTCGAGGGTTTTTTTTGGGGTTGGAATGGAAAAAATGGACCTGAAGACTCCATTCCATGGCAGCACCACCCTGTGCTTCAGAACACACTTTGCCCATCAGTATTAACTATTGGGATACTACTGGTTTTATATGTTCCTTTGGAAATAACAGTGCATATATAGAGGTACAAATTGTTGATTTTTTTTTTTTCCTCTTTTTTTTTTTTTTTTTTAATGTATTTATTTCATTCCATTTTGTTCTATTTTAATTGTTGGAACCGGAAGTCGGCAAGCAGCAGGCACACATTACTCATTTAATTTATGATGTATTTCACTTTAGTTGAGTATATTATTACATGTGGATGTAAATATAGACTTGGTGTTTTGCAAAACTGGTTTCTGTGTCTTGCTTTTTAAGGCTTAAAAGGAGTTGCCTGGAATTTCACGTTCATTTGACCTTTCGCCATCCTCGCGTTGCTGGGGGAGAGGGAGAAGCTGCCAATAACCAAATCCAAATTCATGTTCAGTTCCATGAAAGCACTGAGTCACTCCCTAGAAAATCTGTCTGAAAATAATGAAGAAACTTCTGCTTTCTTCCCTTTCAGTTATTTTCCTTCAAGAAAGGAAACTGGAGTTATTAAATGCATTTTTTGTGGTGGTAACAGTGTAATTTTTTTGGTCAGACTTCAAAATTTGTATTAAATTATTATTAAGTTTTGGAAACGAAGTTTGTTCTGCAAGATTTTCTAGGTCTGTTGTGTTGTTGGAACTCTGCTGAGGTGTCAGACTTTGGCAGCACCTCTGACCAATGCTCAAAACTAAAATTAGGAGCTCGGAAGGCATCCAGGGCAGACTTGTCCAGGGGAACTCATCCTGGGGAGGTGATGGTTCTTGGTTCCCCGGTAAAAACCATGTTCAGGGGATGCACTAATGAGTGAGCACTAATGAGGGAAGGGCCATGGCCTCGTGGCTGTCCCTGGCTGGGCTGGGCTGGCCCTGGTGAGGGTTGTGGGAATAGAGGAGGATGAAACCTTTAAATCTGGGAGCTGGAGGCCAAAACACTGTGGAAATGGAATGGTGAGTCCTGGTGGTGCCTGTGGTGCACAGATGGGTCTGGGAGTGTCACTGGTGGTGCTCACAGGAGTAGGGTGACATCCTGGGAGGTGCTGGGTGACACTGGAGGGGACAGCAGGAGTGAGCTGAGCTCTGCTGTGCTTTGCTGCTGAGGATTCCTGGGAGCAGTTTCAGGTCAGCCCCACAGCCTGAGCTGTTCATTCGGTCCCTGGATTGGGTGTTGATCCCTCTGTGCCATTTGTGAGTCCTGCCGGTGATTAAACATCACAAAACAGCTCCCAGTGCTGCCTGAGGAGGTGCTGAAGGTCAGAACAGCACAGAATATTCTGTTTTCTCAGGACCCGAGCAGAACACTGGGATTCCCAGCACTGTCCAAAAGGATGGAAGGCACAGCTAAACTCTGATTTAAATGTTCTGAGCAGCACCTCTGACACTTGTTGGAGGGCTCTTCCTCCTCTGTTTTAGCAAATTACCCCTTTAGCTCCACATCTGACTGCTCTGTGTCCTGAAATTGCAAAGCAGCGACTCATTCTCACTGAGGAGGAAGAGCTAATATTAAACCACAAAACAGTTTCTTCTCCCCCTTTGTGAAAGAGGAAAATATGCAAGTGCTCTCCTGAGCAGATTTCTCTGTTCATTTGCACACACTTGAGAAAAGTGCATTTAATTAGGATTAGCAAGTCTCTAAATTGCAGATGGTTCTCAGGGGAAAAAAATAGTTACGAGTGCATTCATGACATTAAAATCAGTACATTTAATTCAATTTCATCTTAATATTAATTCATAACATCTAAAGTAGTTGTTCCTACAGAAGATATTCATATGATCTAGGATTAGTGGGGGAAATGAGATCTAGCAGTTCCAAACATGCTGCAGCACGATCCCCACGTGTAATTATGCAGATGGAGCAATCACATGCTAATTGCAAGAATGCCCATTTTGACAAGTGTTGTCTGTAACGAGGGTCAGTTGTGTGATAAGCAGTTTTATTTAGATTATCGATAGCCAGAGTCCACTGTTGGGTCAGGTGGGAAATGCAGAAATCAGGAGCTGTTGGAGCAGAATGCCAGGAGAGGCTGCTGGGATGAGCAGGGCATTGCAAACCACAAAATGCTGTTCTTTAAGAGTTCTCCTCCTGCCCCACACTGTCCTGCCCCAAAGATCCCAAAGGAAGGTGAGGTGTCCTCCCAGACCACCCTCCCTGTGCCATCAGCTCTGCCCTCAGGCTGCCACAGCAGCTTTTATCCTCCTCCGTGTGTTTGTGTGAAACCAAAGCTCTCCACTCCAGACCCTTCTGCAGGACGGGAAATCTGGATTTTGGAAATATTTCCTCTCAGGCAGTTTTCTCCCTTTGCTTCCCCTGCGTTTCTCCCTTTCCCCAGCGCTCAGACCTCCATCCTGCAGCCTGCAGGAGCTCCCGGGTTGTTTGACACCTCACAAATGTCCCTGAGGCACCGGGAAGTGAGGAAAGGTTGTGTGAGAACCATGGGGGGGGGAGATCTGGGGGGCACAGGGTGGGCACGGCAAGGGCTCTGGAGCATCATTCCAGGTGTGAGGTGTCAGGGGATGCTTAGGGGATCCTGAGCATCATTCCCGGTGTCAGGGAATTCTGCGGGCAGGGAGAGAGGGATCCGGAGAATCATTCCAGGTGTCAGGGATGCTGCCGGGAGGGATCCGGAGCGTCATTCCCCGTGTTAAGGGATTCTGCGGGCCGGGAGGGCTCCGGAGCATTATTCCAGGTGTCAGGGGATGCTGAAAATCCCCACGGAATCCCCTCACACTCATCCAGCTGTGAGAGGATTCTGCGGGCAGGGAGAGAGGGATCTGAGCATCATTCCCGGTGTCAGGGGATTCTGCGGGTCGGGAAGGATCCGGAGCATCATTCCCGGTGTGAAGGGATGTTTAGGGTAGGGAGAGAGGGATCTGGAGTATCATTCCAGGTGTCAGAGGATGCTGAGGGCAGGGAGGGCTTCGGGAACATCATTCCAGGTGTGAGGGGATGTTTAGGGCACGGAGAGAGGGATCCGGAGCACCATTCCCGGTGCCAGGGGATGCTGAGGGGATCCCGAGCACCATTCCCGGTGCCAGGGGATGCTGAGGGGATCCCGAGCACCATTCCCGGTGCCAGGGGATGCTGAGGGGATCCCGAGCACCATTCCCGGTGCCAGGGGATGCTGAGGACATCCCGAGCACCATTCCCGGTGTCAGAGGATGCTGAGGACATCCCGAGCATCACTCCGGCGCTCTGCGCTCCCGGGCTGCAGGGGACATTAGGTGGCGATGTCGGCCAAGGAGCGCGTTGGTGGAGATCCCCAGATCAATTCGGAATAGCATCAAAGTAGCTGATAAACACCGAGAGAGGCGGTGACCTGTTTAATAATCAGGAATTTAATAATCACAGCAGCACCAGGAAACGCCACGGCCAGGGAGATGAGAAATCTGTCCATCCTGCACTGTTAGCTCCGATTTTCTCTCCTCTCCCCATCCATATTCCCTGAAATGTGTTGCTACCGAGCAGATTTAGTGCAGTTTAGCTGCTGGCAAACATTTGTGACTGCTGGAGATCGTGCAATTAATTAATTAATTAAAAACGTGGTGATTCCATGGGACAGATCAGCATGGACAAAACTTCTGCATGAGCAAATTCAGTCGGATAAATAAACTGTGGAGCACGTTGGCATTTAAAACCCACTTTGCACATATGAAATGGTTTCATTAATCCTCTCTGAAAGTCATGACCTAATTGCTGCTTTTTTGTCTTGTTGAATAATTACTCACAAGGAACTTTTCTGTGATTTCATCCTTTCAGTGGAACAAATGGGAAATAGTGAACAGGCACAGCCTGTGTTACCTGTGTGAGCCAAGGAAACCACAGGCTGCTTGGGTTACTGATAATTCTGGAAAATCAGGAAATTGCTTGCACTTATAGAAAAAAAAAATTTAAAAAATCACATTTTGTCATGAAATATTATTCCAGTTTAGGGGAGTTCTGAATTTTTAATATATATATATATGTATGCTCTCAAAAGCCTAATTAAACATTGCTAAATAAAGTAGATCTGAGCAAATCCAATGAAATTTTAATGTCAAAGTTGAGCATAAATAGTTTGGGAAAAGGGAAGATCAGAACTGAGTGAAATGATAATTAATGCTGAAATGCATTTTCACCAAACTTGAATTTTTTGCCTTCTGTTTCTTTCCAGGTCCCTCCCACCAAAACCTCCCCAAACTTCCCAGCTTTCCAGCTGCAGGCCAGGATATTTCCTACCTCTGGGGGGGATTCCTGCTCTCAGCTGATGGCTCTGCACATCTGGATTGTCCAGAATGTATTTTCCAGGCTCAGTTTTTGGGGTTTTTCCCACCTTTAGCAGAACTTCTGCCCCAAGTTGGTGTTGTGTTCACTCTGTGTTTTAACAGAGGGAGAAACTCAGCACTGCTGAATGTCTGTTCTCAGGTTCCCTCAGTGCTGTGGTTGGTTTGTGTTTCTGCTCTCCCTCCAGCTGTTCCTTGAAGTTAAAATTAATTGAAATCAGCATTTCTCGTCAAACTGGGCCTTGTTAAAGTCTCTTCTGGCAGAGGCTAAATCTGGGCCTTTGACTTTTTGACAGAATCTGTTTTCAGGTTGAAAAATCTCTTTCCCGATAAGATTTTGGGTTGTTTTCCTGTTTGACTCCAAAGCCCGAGCTGATCATCTTTAAAGCATTAGCAGCAATTGCTTACAGATGGACTTTCCATATAAAAATGTGATTTCCCCTTCTCCAACCAGGCGTTATTGCTGTTTGCCTGAGCTCAGGGGCTTCTCTCTCCTTTTGTTAATTTAACCTCAATATGTTCTGCATGAGTTTATCCAGAGCTATTGGTGTTTTATGAGTTTGGAAAAACAAGCAAACAAAATTCTTTAACGCTCGTGACTCTGTTCAGCTTTTGTCAGTTTAAGGGGAATATTGAATAAACTGGTGCACAGAATGCTTTGGGTTTGGATTTGGTTCTGTATTTTTACTTTTTTAAAAATTTGTCTATGATTTTTGGCTCTGGATTTATAGAGCCCAATCTCAGGTCACCTTCATCCCCCCTGAGTTGACTCACACCCCTGACCTGCACACTCAGAATGCCAGGGTCAGTGAATTTGGTTGTGAATCCTTTAAAAATAGAAATAAGTGATAGCTGGACAGCAAAAGGGACTTTTTGGTGGAGAGCCAGGGCTGCTAACCGAGGAACCATAGCTGTGCTTGCATCATTATTGAATAAATTTGAGCATTAATGTAAAGCTGGCATCCATTTCTAATAAAAAATGTATTTAAGGTGTATTTCTCTGGGAAATCTGCCTGTTATGTAATTGACTGTCTCCTTGGTGCAGTGACACCCAAAATGCCCAAACTCACTGCTCTGTGTGCTGCACCGCAGGAGGATCCCCTTCATCACCATCATCATCCTCACGACTCAACTCCTTCCCTGAACAAAGATCTTCCCAGCAGTTGGGAGCAGCTGGATGCAGCCTGGAGTTCAATGCTGAATTTTGTGCTGTTTTGTGCTGCTTTGTGCTCTCTCCCCCAGGGCAGCCCGAGGTCTGCAGCCCAGAGAGCAGCCTGGTTTGCTGCAGGAGCACGGGGAGCTGGAGGAGAAGCTCAGGGCTTTGTTCCTCCAAACATTTGTCTTCCCAGGCAGCAATCTTCCCGAGAAAGCACTGAGAGGAGTCTGGCAGCATCCTGTGACACCCCTGGGAGATCTGGAGGGGATCTCCTCTCTGTTCTCTCCTCCTCCCCATTCTGGGGGCTCAGGAGGTGTCACCTCCTCTCCCTGGCTGTGTCCCCAGTCCCCAGGCTGTCTGTCCCCTGTGCCTCCCCATCCCTGGGATGTCCCCCTTGTCCCGTGTCCCCAGCACCCTCCTGGAGCCCCTGGGTCTCTCCTTGGTGCCCCAAGCCCTCTGTCAGAGCAGCAGTTCCAACTGTGAAGCACTCAGCAAAGGTAGGCAGAATTAAATTTATTCCTGAATTGTTGAATAATGTAATATTTGTGTTGTACATAAAAGAATCACAAACCACCCAGCCTGATTTTCCTAAGAAAACATTTAACTTTTATTAAATCAAGACAGTTTTAAGGAGCAGCAAAAGAAATGAAAGCAAAAACAACTGAACCAGCTTTCAAAGTCGCCCTGTAGCCAAAACATCCATCTGAGGAGCTGAAGGGTTGATTTTATTTGTTTGTTTGTTTGTTCTTCTGCTGGAGTGTATCACCAATAATTAAAAAAACAAAAAAAAAAAGGGAGACAAGTGAGTTCAAACCCTTGGAATAAATTAGAGCCATCTCTCCAGGCTGCTGGGAGCTGCCTGCAGCTGCTCTGGTGTCTCCAGGATTTGGGAATGCTGTGCTGGGGGTCACTGCCTGCTCCTGCTCAGGGCTCTGGCACGGAGGGATGTGGATCCTGTGGGTTCTGTGGGTTCCTCTGGGTCCCTGTGGGTCCCTGTGGGTTATGTGAATCCCTGTGGGTTCCTGTGGATCCCTGTGGGTTATGTGAATCCCTGTGGGTTCCTGTGGATCCCTGTGGATCCTGCAGATCCTGTGGATCCCTGTGGGTTCATGCAGATCCTGTGGATCCCTGTGGATCCCTGTGTGTCCCTGAGAATCACTGTGGGTCCTGTGGGTCCTTGTGGGTCCCTAAGAATCACTGTGAATCCCCTGGGTTCCTGTGGATCCCTGTGGCTCCTGTGGATCCATGAGAATCCGTGTGAATACCTGTGAATCCCGTGGATCCCATTGATCCCATGGGTCCCTTTGGATCCTGTGGATCCCCATGGATCCTGTGGATCCCGTGGGTTTAGTGGATCCCTGTGGATCCCTGTGGGTCCCTGTGTGTTCCTGTCCCTGCAGACCCCTGTGGGACTCTGTGGCTCATGTGGACCCCAGTGGATCCTGTGGATCCCTGCAGACCCCCATGGATCCCTGCAGTTCCTATGGTTCCTGTGGATCCCCATGGATCCCTGTGGATCCTGCAGATCCCGTGGTTCCTGTGGATCCTGCAGATCCTGAGAATCCCTGTGAATCCTGTGGATCCTGTGGATCCTGCAGATCCCAGCCCAGTCCCACAGCCCGGTGCTCCCCAGCTCAATCCCCTCCATCCCAGCTCAATCCCTCCATCCCAGCTCAATCCCCTCCATCCCAGCTCAATCCCTCCATCCCAGCTCAATCCCCTCCATCCCAGCTCAATCCCTCCATCCCAGCTCAGTCCCTCCATCCCAGCTCAATCCCTCCATCCCAGCTCAATCCCTCCCATCCCAGCTCAATCCCTCCCATCCCAGCTCAATCCCTCCATCCCAGCTCAATCCCCTCCATCCCAGCTCAGTCCCTCCATCCCAGCTCAATCCCTCCATCCCAGCTCAATCCCTCCCATCCCAGCTCAATCCCCTCCATCCCAGCTCAGTCCCTCCATCCCAGCTCAATCCCTCCATCCCAGCTCAATCCCTCCCATCCCAGCTCAATCCCTCCATCCCAGCTCAATCCCCTCCATCCCAGCTCAATCCCCTCCATCCCAGCTCAGTCCCTCCATCCCAGCTCAATCCCTCCATCCCAGCTCAATCCCTCCCATCCCAGCTCAATCCCTCCCATCCCAGCTCAGTCCCTCCATCCCAGCTCAGTCCCTCCATCCCAGCTCAATCCCTCCATCCCAGCTCAATCCCTCCCATCCCAGCTCAATCCCTCCCATCCCAGCTCAATCCCTCCATCCCAGCTCAATCCCCTCCCTCCCAGCTCAATCCCTCCCATCCCAGCTCAATCCCTCCCATCCCAGCTCAATCCCCTCCATCCCAGCTCAATCCCTCCCATCCCAGCTCAATCCCTCCATCCCAGCTCAATCCCCTCCATCCCAGCTCAATCCCTCCCATCCCAGCTCAATCCCTCCCATCCCAGCTCAATCCCCTCCATCCCAGCTCAATCCCCTCCATCCCAGCTCAATCCCTCCATCCCAGCTCAATCCCCTCCATCCCAGCTCAATCCCTCCATCCCAGCTCAATCCCTCCATCCCAGCTCAATCCCCTCCATCCCAGCTCAATCCCTCCCATCCCAGCTCAATCCCTCCATCCCAGCTCAATCCCTCCATCCCAGCTCAATCCCTCCCATCCCAGCTCAATCCCCTCCATCCCAGCTCAATCCCTCCCATCCCAGCTCAATCCCTCCATCCCAGCTCAATCCCTCCCATCCCAGCTCAATCCCTCCCATCCCAGCTCAATCCCTCCATCCCAGCTCAATCCCCTCCATCCCAGCTCAATCCCTCCATCCCAGCTCAATCCCTCCCATCCCAGCTCAATCCCCTCCATCCCAGCTCAATCCCTCCCATCCCAGCTCAATCCCCTCCATCCCAGCTCAATCCCTCCCATCCCAGCTCAATCCCTCCATCCCAGCTCAATCCCTCCATCCCAGCTCAATCCCTCCCATCCCAGCTCAATCCCTCCCATCCCAGCTCAATCCCTCCCATCCCAGCTCAATCCCTCCATCCCAGCTCAATCCCTCCATCCCAGCTCAATCCCTCCCATCCCAGCTCAATCCCTCCATCCCAGCTCAATCCCTCCATCCCAGCTCAATCCCTCCCATCCCAGCTCAATCCCCTCCATCCCAGCTCAATCCCTCCCATCCCAGCTCAATCCCCTCCATCCCAGCTCAATCCCTCCCATCCCAGCTCAATCCCTCCATCCCAGCTCAATCCCTCCCATCCCAGCTCAATCCCCTCCATCCCAGCTCAATCCCTCCCATCCCAGCTCAATCCCTCCCATCCCAGCTCAGTCCCTCCATCCCAGCTCAATCCCTCCATCCCAGCTCAATCCCCTCCATCCCAGCTCAATCCCTCCATCCCAGCTCAATCCCTCCATCCCAGCTCAATCCCTCCATCCCAGCTCAATCCCTCCATCCCAGCTCAATCCCCTCCATCCCAGCGCTCCCAGCTCCGCGGGGCACACTCGGGTCAGCCCTGAGCCCGGGGCAGGTGAGGCTCCTCTGGGGCCAGGATTTGGCCTCGATCCCATAAAGCATTCCCGAGGCTCTGGGGCTGCTGGCAGGGAAGGGCAGCGAGCTGCAGCTCAGTCAGAGAGGCGACACAGAGCCCGGGGGAATGGTCTGCGGGGAGCAAACCTGTATTGGCAGACAGCAAGATGGATGGGATGATCTAATAGTCCTTTTCCATCTCCAAGTTTTATGATTCATTTGTTATTTTAGCCATCTATATATATTTTTTATTTTACCCTAGAGGGGTTCCTTGAAATGTGCGCAATATATTCCTTTTTTTTTTTTTTTTTTTTTAATCACTTGGAAATGTGGGTGTTGCAGGATCCCAGGCAGTGTGGGGTGAGGAGCTGGGATGGGTTTGTCCCCCATAAATAACCCCAAAGCTGGAGCAGGGAGAGGGAAAAATCAGGAGAAACCAAGGCAGGGTGGTGGTGTTGCTTTTTTTCCTCTCATTTTCTTACTTTAAGTGATTATTATTGAAGGGAAAGGAGATTGAGAGAAATCCTTGGTGAGTTTTACTGAAACAGACACATTCCTGTGGTTTTTTTTTATTCCCACAGCCTCTCCAGGTCAGTCTTTTTCTATCTCTGCAGAGAAAGAAAGGCAAAAAAAAAAAAAAAAGAAACCGAAAGAAAAGAAAAACCCACACAAAAATCAATCCATCAAATGTCATTACAGATTTATTAAGCCTGATGTAGAAAGACTTTTAACAGTAACATCTTCAGAAAGCATAAAAAGAGCACTTCTGTTCAGTCTTGTGCTTTGAAAATCTAAATATATTTTTATCATATAAATAATTCTTTTCATGTTTTAAGTGCATCTGTTTTTTTTTTCTTTTTTTTTTTTTTCCTTTTTCCTTTTCAAATTTCCATTTTACAATTGGCCAAAAAAAAAACCCAAACCAAAAAACCCAAAAAACCCCCGAAGTCTGCATCGAGTGAAATGAAGCCATTTGCAAAGCTAATGATGTTGTGAAGCATGTCTGTGGTGAGCCATATCAGCTAGATTTCAGAAAGGTAGTTCAATGAGTGCAGCATTAAAATGAGGGACAGCCTCCAGCAAAATCATAATTGAACACACCCAAGTCCTTAATGTCTGCAGTTGGGTTTCCTGATGCAAATTACGATAACATTTCAGATGTGAGCAGTCGCTTTCCAGTAGCTGCAGTGGAAAAGAGACATTTTATGCCACAAAGGGAAGAATTACCATGTTTAAAAATGTAAATAATATATGTATAGAAACCTTTTTTATGGAAATGAGGCATTCAGGATTATGTGAACAGTTTGGGCTATTTTTTTTTTTTCCTTTTAAACACAACAGATAAAGATGTGTGATCTATTATTCAGGGCTTTAATTACAGTTCTAAAACTGCAGTGATTTTATTTTAAAAAAAAATCCCTGGGCATAAAAAGTAATGTTTTCTGTGGGAAAGTTGAGGGATTTCTTTTTAATACATTGTATTTACCATGGTGAAAATACAGAACAAAAAAAATCACCATTAATAGATTTCAATGCTACAAAATCATACACAGAAATACATCTTAAATGCTCTGGAATACACTCATCTTCCTGTAAATCAGAAAAGGCCTTAGATAAATAGGTTTGACCTGATTTAAATTTAATGAGATACATAGTCCTGATTGTTAATAATTGGTTTGGGGGAACCCAAAACAATAAAAGCAATAATCTCCTCTAGTATAAATTATATGAATTTATTTAGCAATCAACCGAAGGGGGGAGGAAAAAAAAAGCCATTTACATTATCAATTTGTTTAGTTTAGGTTAGCGATAATAAGCAAATAATTGGCAGCCAAATTGCCAGGCAGGCTTGGAGCGAGGCAGGGAATATTGGGAATATCCTGTGTGTGATGAAGCTCTGGGGCCACTAGATGGTATGATCCTCCCAGCAGAAAGGGCTTTTTCCGTGGAAGGACCATTCATAATCATCCAAAGCAAGTGAAACATGGTTTTGATTAAAGCAGCCTGTTGGCTCAATAATCTTCGTAATTTTAAAAACATCCTTAATGTGGAAGAAGAACACTGCAATGTCAGAAATGGCCTTGGGGCCCATTATAAACAGCAACAAAATAAATAAGGAGAAGAAATGAGAGGTCATGAAAACAAAATTAAGCTAATGTTTCAAATTTTGACAATTATGAATTGTTCCTCCAAGAAGACATTAAAAAAATAATTCAGGCACTATTAGATAAAATACAAAGAGAATAATTGTACATGTATGAGTTTCCCATGGGACTAAGCATGCTTTAAAAGCAAAACTTGACTTAGATTTCCCCTCTTCCCCCAACCCCCTTTCTAGCCAGAAACTGGGCAGGTCTCATGCAAACACAGACTTGCTTCTCCGAGTTCCTCCAAAAACTCCTCTCTAATTCCTTTATGAGCCATTCAAAGATGATGACCGAGAAAACAAAGAAACAAAAATTACAAGCGTGTTTTCTATTAAAAAAAAAATAATATCCCCCGTTATGGACCAATTTTTCTTTCTTTTTTTTGTAGCAAACCGAAACAAGCAAATATAACAAAATCTGTGTTCATAACATGGCAATATAGTTAATATATACAAATATGTACAGTATAAAAATGCATCAAAGGCGCAACTTTTCATCCAAACAAGCTGCAGTGCCCGAGGAAGAGCAGCTCGGCCCCCTCCTCTCTAAGTTACAGGCAATATGTTCTATACAGCATGCACTGGTTACAAAATGAGTGCAGGAGCACCGAGACATTCGCCAGGGAAAGTCACCGCCAGCCTCCCGCCAGGGAGTCCCCTTTGCGTCGTTCGTATAAAAAATGGGTTTAATCTCGCCTTGTTGCCATTTGGACTATGTACATTTGTTCTGAAAGAGGAATGAGCTTGTGATTCTTTATTTTCCTCAGCGTTTTGGAACCAAAATCCTGACACCGCGGGTCACAGGGGTAACCTGGAGATGCTGCCAGCAACAGAGGTGTGATGAGAGCTGGGGAGGAGCAAAGCATCCAATTCACCACTGGTGCTCCACGGCTGAAATGGGGCTGGAATTGGGCTGAGTCCCTCCTGATTCGTGCTGACACATCCACATCATCAAACCCAAAATATTCCACATCATCAAACCCAAAGCAAACAGAGTAAAACACCAACAGAGGATTGAGGAGAGGTGCCTGAGCGCAGGACAAGAGGGCACACTGTAGCAGAGACATAGGACAGAGAAATACCCTGAGCCAAATAACTGCTGAGCTTTGCCAGCTTTTGCAACCTGTATTGCACATTGCAGTTTGCAGCCGAGGTCCTGCCCTGCACACCCTGCAGGTGATGCACAAACACACCAACACACCGTGCTGTGGCTGAGGGAGCTGCAGGGAATGTCTGTGTGCTCTGCACTCCCACCTGGACACACACAGAGCCATTCCTGAATGTCACCTGCAGCATTCCCCGGTGACAACACTGCCACAGAAATCTCCCAGTCCGGGACAGTTGGGAGGATGGGGAAATCATTGCCTGCCTTTAGCATAGCTGCGTTTTTAGCAAGATGTTATTTTCATTTTCATCTTGAAATACTGATCTTTTTTTTCCCCCTGCTATTTCATCTAAGGAGTCTAATGAAAGAATTTGTTGCCTTTACTTAGATCAAAAAAGGAAAGAAAAAAAAGTTTGCTCAGCTCGATGGTGTGAACTGAAGTGGAGCTGTACAAGCCTCCAGGATTAGTATTTAATCTGTTGTCTCAAACAGGGCTTTTCACAAAGGCCTAAAGACATCTCATGAGCTGAGAGGGAATGATGAACTGGAAGTTTATTACTCTGCAGTTAAGTCTAGTGGTACAGCAAGTTCACTTTTAAAAATACTCTCCAAGAAAATATTGTGCAGACACTTTGGGACAAGAAACAAGTGTTGTCTGAAATTTCATCTGCTCTTCACACCTTTTCTGGCATAATCAAAGCAAAAAACACCACTGGACAGAAGGATCCTGGGATAAAAGTGCTTGCACTGGTATAAAATGGTCCAGCAGAGCCAAAGGAGCTGTACCAGTACAAAGTGCTTTATAGTGATACAACTGGTGTTACATCAGGACTTTGACAAGCACAGTCACATCGATATCTAAGTTCTGCAATCACCTCCCTGACATCACTGTAAACCCTCTGAAGTGCAGGAGATTTAATTTGCCTGGAGCTAGAGAATGAAGTTTGCTGAAGTTGTTTCCAAAACTGCCTAAACATGTTCAAAATCCAAGGTTGGGTCCACAAGGGTGGAGTTTGGAGCTGTGCAGACAGAGGGCAAATCTGCTGGATTTGAAGGAGTGGCTCTGGATTGACTCAGGAATAAATTTACCCAGAATCTGGCTAAATCTGGGTTCTGTTTCTCAGACATTGGACTGGGATGGGAGGGAGGTGTTTGCAGGGAAGATCAGGAAGGTGCAGAGGGGATATGGCACAGCATGTGTGGGGTGCAAAGGTGAGTCAGCTTCCAGTACCACTGCAAAACCCTGATTTGTACTATTTTATTCTTTCACTTTCCTTCAGAAGACCACTGGGGAGTAAAACCTCTAATTTCTGTGTGCTTTCCACTGCAGGAAATAATGAAGAAAAAAAGAAAATCTAGGAAGCATTTCTTTCTGGAATAAAGTCCTAGTGGCTGACCCAGGGCCATCAACCAACAGACTGACCTTGAATTCAGGTGCTGACAAATTAGGACCTCAGTGATGAAATGTGAATTGAAATCTGCCTTTAAATGCACGTTCTTTAGTTTTTTGTTATGTTTAAAAATATCACACTTGCTGTGGTCCAACCTGCCACATAACAAATGCTCAAAAGTTGGACTCAATGATCTTGGAGATCTTTCCCAACCTAAAGGATTCTGTGATATAAAAAAAGCTCAGTTTGCACTCACCAATGTCCAACTCAAATTCTTCAGCACCATTATGGAAATGTTCTTAATTCTAGCAAAATTCAAAAACCTCTTGCTGACCATTTCCAGCTGAGGACAAGGAATGCTGTGAGCTGTGGGGTAAATTGTGATGGGAGCAGGAAAGGTGAGGAAAACCCCAGTGTCACTGACCCTGCAGTGGAACCCAAAGAGCAGCTGATCTGGGGGCCCTTGGGTGCTCAACATCCAGGAATTAGAGCTCTCCAGCTCCTAACCACACCTTCCTAGAGCAGAAAAGACATGTCAGGCCGTGCTGTGGGAAGCTGGGCACAAACCAGCAGCACTTGTTCCCAATCTAACGAGGTGGCTGTAGCGGTGCTCCTGCTTGGGGACAGATGGCCTCTAAAGCCTGCTGTAATTGCAACATATTGATCCCGAATCTGTGATCAATACTGTCTTTATAGAGAGAATTTTAAATATAAATTGCATCGTATATCTGCTGGTGAGGACAAAAGCCCTGTGTGATGGAGATTTCCCTCCAGTGCTTGCTCCAGCCCTGGATGGGATATGGAGAGAGGACAGGAACAGCCCAGACAGAGCCATCTCCTCAATCTCTGCCAAAATCTGTCTGCCTGCCTCATTCCCTCGTTTCCATCACAGGTTGGATCCCAAGGAACACCCACAGCATGGCCCTGAGTGGATCAGGCTGTTGGGAATCAGCACAGACCCAGCGTCCCCTTGGCAGCTCCCACCCAAAATTCCAATATTCCTCTTTTCCTGGCCACCAAGGGCAGCTCGTTTGCCATTCAAATCCTGCACAATGCTTCCCAGTGGGAATATCCCCTTCTGGTTTAGGAGCTGAGCTGCGGGTATGAAGTAATCAATAAATATGGCACTTTGTCAAAACATGATTAAGGAAAGAAAAAAGGCCAAAAATTAGGGAAACAATCCCTCCCATCTGAATGCATGGAGTTGACTCAATAGCCTGTAAAGCTGGCTTGGAAGGCTTCACCCCCTATCGTGCTAATATATAATTATTGATTTTTAAAATGACTTTTTATATCCTCCCTGATCTCTAAAAAAGCTAGGGAGGTCAGTCTTGTAAATACTTTTACAAGTAGGTAATAAAACCCATGATAACTTGCATTGACAAGTAATTACTGGGCAGGTTTGTTAGCAGATTCTCAAAGATTTTTTTTTTAACCCAACAATTATTATTGTACTAATGACAGCCATTTTTAAAGTTAAGTATCCTTCTCCCTCTCAGCTTAAGTAATAAGAGCCTGGAAAAACCACCTGAGACTGATCCACTGGAATTCTTACATATTAGGCCCCAAAGGGATGCTAATTACATCTCCCTGTTTTAAAATAGAACATTATTTTTTTCCAGGTGATATGGCTTATTTTGACACGGATGGTGGTGGGAAGGGAGCTCTGGTTTCTGAATAAATCCTTCAAAGCAGTGTGTAAGGGTAACAATTCTTCCTGCTTTATTTCAGTGCAAGAGCATAAACAGCTTGGATATGTGGTGTATCAATATGCCACTTGTTAATAAGCAAGGACGTGAATCATAAATATTCGGCTGTTTGATCACCAGGCTTTTAATTAATGTTTTGATGATCTCCAATAAGAATAAAAGTCAGAGCGATAGATATTGAGCAGCGACGACAGAGAAAAGATGCAATGATTTTCTGTGTTACCTGATTTATATGACAGAAAAACTATCAACTCATCCAGTTTTGTACAGAGAAAAGAGAGGAGAGACGTACATTTTCTTCTTCTTATATCATATTGTAAAAAAAAATTAAAAAAAAGAAATCACTTAATCCAAATGTGTACCTAAAACGTTCCCCGAGGACAGCGATGCAGGCAGAATGATCAAGCTTTGGCACCGTGTGATAAAGGTTTGTGGCCAGATTTTTAAACAAACTAGCTGCTCCCACACAGTGAAGCCTCCTGAGCAAAACCTGACCTCCCTCAGGGGGCTTGGCTTCCTAAAACCTCCCAAAACCTCGGCAGCTCTGGGCTCCCAGGCAGGGCAGTGTGTCCCGTGGTCACCCTGAGCTCCCAGGGCTCCAGCACAGCCTCTTTCCTGCCAGAATTGAGCACCTTTGTCCCAAAAACTCCAGCTCAGTGAGCTGAGGGCTGGCTGGGGACTCCAGGTGTCCTTTTTGTGGGAAGAGGCTCCCGACAGCTCCCATGTGGGAATCCTACAGCAAACCCCTGCCAAAACCAGCCAAACCCCACCTGTGACAGCACCAGGGCTGGCAGCTGCACCTGGCACATGCTGCAAACAACCCAGTATTCATTCCCTGCACCCAAAATCTCAGGAGAAGGAGCCCCAAGTGCAGTTCGTCCCCTGGGGCGATTTTGGGTCAACACCACATGCCCCACCTCGTGCAACTCCACCTCCTAACTCCGGCCTGGGCTGTGCAATTTAACAGCTCCTGAGGAGCTCGATGCTAATGCATTGATTTTGCTCTAATAGAATTTTGTTGTCGATGGCCGGCGCTCAGCACGGCGCAGGCTTCAATCTTAACCCATCTGAAGGCTCTGCTCCTTTCCAGTTGAGCTCCGTTCATTTCCAGTTGAATAGGTTAAGCAAAGACAGACCTCACTGTTCTCAATTCACTTTATGATCCTCCCATCATAAAAAATAATATCAGCACCTTGCTTTTCATGTCAGAACTACATTTGAGCTGCTATTCCCTATGCCCATGAGTAAATCCCATAAAAGCCGCCCCGTTGTACTGTCGCTATTTTTCCTTGTGGATGATTGATTGATGGATGAGTGCTGACACTTCAATGAAGCTATTTCGACTGCCATCTCAATCCGATGATGTGAGGGGTATATTTTCTGTCCATGCCTCATTACTTCAGAATGACATTCCTGGAACTTCATTTACTTTTTCCCTCCTTCCCTCAAGCGCCATATTTTTTCCCATCTAGGTTATGCATGCCATAAAAAAAGCAATTTGCTATTATATGTGGCATAAGGGCAACACTTTCCCTAGGAGGTAAATAAGAAGGGCCTTTTTTTCTCCTCCATGTTGAGTTTAGGGATCATGTCGAAATTTCCTGAGCAGTGCCAAAACAGGCCCTTCTGCACAAGCCACAGGGAATGCAGGGAACATATTCAGTCTGATTTTGTGACTGCTGCACTTCAATTATATCCTTGAACGTCGCAAACAAAACAACAGCAAAAGACACCCCAAAGCCCTTTCTGATTTGAGAAAGAGCCTCTTCTCCACTCGTGCCTCGCATACTTTGAATATTTCATTTGCCGCGGAATAGCAATTTACAACTTGATCCAGACTTATTTTTCCTTGGAGAATAGGGGAAGTTCATCGTTAAATGCGGAGATGGATTTGTCTACTGGAGGTTGCTTTCTCTGAGTGAGCAGGGCTGCGCCTGGATTTCCAAGCAGTGCACTAGGAAAAGTGAGATTGTGACATTGGCGTATCCTGGAAGATCCTGGGAGTTGACTTGGGACCCGATTTTAATCTGTGTAATACAGTATTCCCGTTAATAATAATGTATAATTAAGACATCCGTTAAAAATCCATAACGTTAATTTAATGGAGAAAATCTAATACAGTTCTATTGGAATTTTTACGTTAAATTAACTTTAACGGGCTTTTAATGGATGTCTTAATTAGATCTCATTATTAACGTGAATATTCCACAAATTAAAATTGGGACCTCGAAGTTTTAATGAAAAAAGTTCCAAGCACAAATTTGAAATTGCCGTTTTTGTAGCCCCCTTCTCCCAGGTCTGGGGGGATTTGAAGGCAGGGCTGGTGGTGCTCACCGGCTGGACAGAGCTCAGATACCAAATTATAATCCCATTTTTGGTGGTACAAATCCAAGGTCACTCTGTTGACTACAACAGAGCTTCAGGTTTGCACTCACCTAACTGAGAAAGGAATTCTACTTTTATTCTTTTATATCTATATATAGATATTTATATAGTGATATTTATATATAGATATATCTATATTTATATAATGTTCAATAATCTAACAATAGTACTTTTGTTTAAAAATCCCTCCATCCCATATGTCTTGTCATAAACCGTAATGGAGATTTAAATATATACATATATCTGAGGAATAAAACAAACTGAAAATAATCCATTTCAAACAAATCTTTGGCAGCAACATGGTTAAGCATAACTATTTGAACAACTTGCACAGAAGATTAACATTGTTCAGAGGTTTTTTGGCTCAGAATCTGTTTTAACTTAATAATTCTTGTACTTACTGTGATGTATTGATCCCTAGTGCAATGACTGGATTGGGCAACCCAGGTGCAACAGTAATAGCTGCACAGAATAGAAACATTTCCTTTAGACAAACTATCCCAAAGGGGTTATAAATAGGAAATGGACATTACCATGAAAAGTAAAGCTTCCAATGTGACTGCATCTCGTGTAGCACACTTGGACATTAAACTATGAAGAATTTTTTTTTCCTGTCAAGTGTTACAAATTGACGAAATAAGTACATCAATGTTCTCAGTCATTATCTTACTTCAGTGGCACTTTGTTTTAGTGACAGCAAAAAGGGACAGTGGAGACCAGACAGCCCCAGTGCAGTTTATCAATGGAAATCTAATATCGTCCATAAGCAGGGGAGTGGAAATCAATACTTCATTACCAAATTGTTAGTGAGGATGAAGAAGGATAGCAGGAGTTTTTTGGCAGCCTCCTCGGTCCGGGTTGCTGGGAGTTCAATGTCAGGGCTGTGGTGCCGAGCTGGGCTGGAGAGCTGGGCTGGAGAGCTGGGCTAAGGCATTCGTCCTGCAAGCACAACAACAACAAACAGCCACAGTTACACAGGCTGACCACCAGCCCAGAGTACTCACTGGGCACTTCCAGCCATGGAAAGGTCTGGAAATGAGCTCTGCTTTGCTTTGTCCACCCACAGCCTCACCCAGTGTGGATGGAACGCTGCGAATCAAGCAGGGAGCAGTGGGCAAACTCCAGCTGGTGCTGAGGCTCTGCCTGCTCACCCAGCCCTCACTCTGCTGTTCCCTCCTGCTCCTCAAACCTGGATTTTCTTCCTACAGCCAGCCAAGAACATGCTCTAAAATCCCCATGGACAGTTGGACATCTCAGTACCCACACAATATTTAATTACTCCACTGCTGCTGTGCTATTCCTGCTTGTTGTGCATCTCCCCAGCATCAAAAGCCATCTTCCAATGGACCTTTTCCATCCTGCAGCTGCTAAAAGTGACTCAAGTTGTGAAGTTTCTGCTACACAGAGACAGAAGGGGCTTGTTTTATTTGATTTCAAGATGTGGGTTTAAAAGTTCAGCCCGAAGTTGAGGTCTGCTTTGCTTATAACCTGGGAGAAGGATATTGAGGAAAACAGGAGAAAAAAAAACCAACTGGAAAAATAGGGTGAGAAATGAGGCAGGCAGTAAGTAGAGTGAAAGTCAATCTGGAGAGAGCACAGAGGAATAAAAGACCTGCAGTGGGCAAAGAGAAATATGTTACTGAAAAATATATTATCTGTTCAAGGCCATGGATATTTCAGCAAACACAACTCAAATCCTGCAGTGTGCTCTCTGTGTTCTGGCTAAATCAACTGGAAATTCAGTAGCAGCTTTATTTAAAGTAAAATAAACTCAGCTTTTCAAAAATTCCATATGAAAACAGAAAAGTGCATTGACTTCATGCTAGTTAATTTATAATTTGGTTTGTTTTACAATATCTTCACCTTTTCAGTTTTCACAGTGATGCTGAGTTTCGCATTGGCAACCCAAACCTGCTGTGGAGAAACTGTTGGAAGGGAAGAAGAGGTTTTGGCAGCTGAATGCAGAGACTTTTGGCAACTGAGAATGCATGGAAGTCAGTTTGAAATTGTGGTGAATACCTTGGATCATTATTGCCACTTAAAAGATATTAAAAGCAATCCATGTTGACACTTTAAAACGTTGCCTTTAGGTTTCAGAGGTAACGCTCCAGAGCAATTCACACTCTGCAAAGCTATTATTTTTCACTGCAAAAGGGCAAAGCTGTGCCAGTTTACACCCTGCTCCGATTTTAAAGGAATGCAGAAGCATTGTTATTGTAGGGCCTAGAACTGAAACAGAGCAATGCTGTGGCCAAATCCTCACTGTGGAATCACCTCTGCAATGGTCCAAGGGAGGCTGTGGGGATGGCACAGAACTGGGCTTTGCAGAGGTTTCCAGGATGGAAAACCACCTGTGACATCCACCTGAGGTGGGACAGACAGACACCAGGGGCTGGCATGAGGGACAGGAGTGACCTGAGAGCACCACTGGTGACTCTTCATTAGCTCAACTCTGCCCCCAGAACCTCGTTAGGATAATTAAGCAGTGTAATGTTACTGAAAGAGTTAAATCTGGGAAGGAGTTCCTGCAGAGCTCTGCTTCCCTGCCAGTGGGAAATACTGATAAAAGCTGGGATTGGGAAAATGAAAAGCCAAACTCCTGCCTCCTTTTCTTTTTCTGCCATTGTGAGAAAGGTGCTGAGACTTTTTCACCAGCAATAAAATCAGCATAGAAATACTCCTGGTCACTTCCCTGTCACAAGGGGAGCGTGCACAGGGCAGTATTAGGGACACTGTGAGCCCTGGGCAGACACTTGAGAGGCACACTGGTCAGGGGCAGCTCCACGAGAAACTCTTCTGGCAACAAATAAACTTTTAAGGCTCAGTGTCCATGTACTTGACTGATGGTAACATCCATGCACAAGTAAAATCAATTGGGACTTGGCATTGATTTCCATGGGATAAGTACTTCACCCCTAAGGTCTTTTGGCCAACTGAAGTCTCCATCCTTGTGGGTTTTGTTGGTTTTTTAAAATTTATACCACTGCAGGCTGGGACAGGACTTTGGGAAATTAATTAGTGTGAGCCCTGATCAATAAGGGTCATAGTTTATGTATTTCATTATCAAGTCTGTAAGAGATTCAGAGAGTTTGTGGAGAGCTTGTCACCTGCAGTCAGGGCAGAGCAAGCTGCACATTCCAACAGCACTTGATGGACAGAGTCTGCTGCTTCCTGGGCATTTGCTGAAATGTAGCTCAGCCTATGCCATAAAGAGAACTCCATCATTTCAATCATGTTCTGAAAACGTGGCTGAGGCTGTTCATTACACTGGTGTCTTGTACAGCATTTGTGAAATACCAGTTGCAGATACTGAAAAGCTTTGCTTTTATTTAACACTAATTATCGAGCCATCAACAGATGTAAAAAGTCTGATCTATTTGATGGTGGATGTGTCAGGGCTCAGCATTCCTCCTCACAGCCTTCCACTCCCGGTGGCACAGAGCTGGTGGCACAGCGGGGACACTGGCAGGGACACTGGCAGGGACACTGGCAGGGACACTGCCACTGCTGGGCTGGGCACAGCTCAGAGCTCACAGGGTGCAGCCCAGCTGGGCTACCAGCTCACACAGCAGTGGCCACCTCACCTCCCACAGCCCAGGCTTGTTCTGCTCTCCCCAGTGTCCCCTTTGCCCTCCTCTCCGTGGCCAAAAGCCACACTAACGGGGTGATGTGACTCCCCAGGGCTGTGTGCTCATGGAATGGTTTTGAAGTGGTGGAATCCCAGAGTGGTTTGGGTTGAAGGGACCTTAAAGTTCATCTCATTCCACTCACGACTTCCACTGTCCCAAGTTGCTCCAAGACCAACAAGTGTCCAGCCTGGCCTTGGACACTTGCAGGGATCCAGGGGCACCCTGTGCCAAGGCCTCCTCACAGGGAAGGATTCCTTCCTGACATCCCACCTCAATTTCCCCTCTTTCAGTTTGAAGCCATTCTCCCTTGTCCTGTCACTCCAGCTCCTGCTGAAGGGTTCCCTTCCAGCTTCCTCACAAACCCCTACAGATCCCAGAAGGTGCTGTGTCCTTCCAGGATCTGAAGTCCATCTCCTGGGAGTTGCTGTCACCCTTTGATTTTTGGGTTCTGCAGGAACACCAGCTTCTCCAGTGGCATTGTCCAATGTGGGATGGAGCTCCAGAGCCAGGCAGATGACAGCAGCTTCATGTATTTATAATGTCTCCCCTGTATTTCAACATCTTTGCTAATATCATTCCACCATCTCCTATTTATGTAATGGGATAACAAAAATGACAATATTCCTCTGTGATCCACCCACCGCAGTCCATGGGAGTCTACAGATCAAAACTTTTCCAGGCTGCAGCTGTACCTATCACAATAAATTGCAGGACTCTTTAAAGGCCACATAGAAAGACACAGACAGGCCCTTTGTGGTTACCAAACATGTTATCTCTAGATGTCATTTTTGACCTACTTTTGCTAGATTTTTTGCAGCAGCACAAAATCTGTTCCTTAAAGAACCATGCCACGTGCACAGCACCTAGAAAGGGGGAAACAGCAAATCCGGATATATTTTATTTCATTTAGGACTCCTCTCACCATGAATTACAATGTTACAGACTCTAAATGCCTTCTCGTTAGCCATAATTATAACTAAAATTATATCAATCTAAACAGTAACTACTGGAATGATTCATCCTGATTGGGAGGAGCATGCTCCCTCGAGTTCTGCCTGCCCATCCATTTTAAAGCCTTGTGGCAGGAATAGCTTTCCAGCAGGTCATTTAACAGCACATTAAATAAATAAACAGAACATATTTGTTTCAGCAAACACACTCCAATAGGGTGGGAAAGCATTTGGGGAGAGGTAGGAATAACCCTGATGGAAATGAAACCTCTCAGCTCCCCATCCTTGCTGAGGGTGCAGCACCCACCCAAAGGCAGGCTGAGGCTCCATGTGATGTCAGCTGGGAAAATCCTGAATGTCCTGCACACTGAGGGTCACCCCAGCCCACCGAGGTCACCAGCAGCTCCCTGAGCCTCTCGTGTCCCTGCAGAAGCCACCAGTCTGTGGCCACCTCAGCCATCAGCCACACGGAGAGGGAAGTGTGGAAAACATTTCTGATCCAAGCTTGTCAGAGTGTGGGGCAGGACAAGAGAAATGCGGGCTTTAGCTCACATTATTAGATATAATTAGATATTTATCTCACAAATTAGATATTTCTGGGGTGCACAGAGCACAAAGGTGTGACAGCTACCTGGTTCCCCCAATTGCTTCTGCACACAAAGCCCAGTATTAGAGGTGTCTGGAAGAATCACAGACTTGGAAAGAGGAAAAAAAATTACAGGGAACATTTAACTTCTTATTTCTTCCTATAAATAAAGTATAGCCATCAAATCACAATGTATTTGGGAGCACATGTTATTGACAGCCTATTCTTGGAGGGGGAAAAAAAAGTGGATTTTTTGGCAAAGTTTCCTAAAGATTAAATTGTTCATTGTACAGGGCACCATCTGCCCTTGGAGAGAGATTTAGTTGATGGCAGCTGCAACCAAAGTGTGGAAGATAAAGCTGAATTTCTGGTTTCTTTTCAACTAGCAACTGTCATTACAGGTCACATGCAAAGTGTGTCATTTTCTGTGACAAGCAGGTTCTGCAGACTTGGGTGCTCGCTACATTTTAAATTGCCACCTGTAAAGATCCCAGCCGAGAAACAGCTTTTGGAACACACCTTGCAAAACGTGAATTTGCAGCAAATTCAAATTCTTTGATAAGACAAAGCAATTATGGAGCAACCATCTGGACACTGTCTGTGTGTTCCCAGTTTGCAGGGATGGAGGTCAGCCTGGACTTGTGGGTACCCCAAAAGTACATCCCCTCGATTCATTTGGGTGCTTAAAAAGGCTGAATTATCTGTTAACACTTCTTATCTGCAAGTGTTCACTCAACTGTTGCGTAATCCACAATTGCCTCCCTGTTTTCCTCGGGGTGTAATTCCCCATGAAATTAAACCCCACATTTTTTAAACCCTGAAGAGGATTTCTAAATCTCCAAACCAGAGGCTGCTCTGGGTGGTTTTTCCCCAACCTCACAGACACTAAAATATCTTGATTCGCTGTGAGGCAGCAAAGGCCACTTGAGAGTGGGGAGATGCTGATCTCTCTCTGCACTCTGAGTTACTTAAATATCACACAAAACTCGTCCTGGCTAGGCAAACCCCTCCAGGAGGGAATTTATCCTCCCTCTCTCCTGAACACTTTCACAGGAGAACGATGTTCCCTTTCTCCTCGGAACAAAACAGGAGGGGAGAAGTTAAGAGCACACTGGTAGATTTTATTAGGACTAAGAAACAAAGCAAAACAAAAAAGCAAATCCAAAGCTCTTTCCTTTCATCCCCGCCTTACTATGAAAATGCCTTCACATTTGCAGGCTTGCTGACAATATTTCAGGATGGTACATCACACACCGTCTCGTCTGGAACAGCAGACATTGTCAGTGCTGGGAGACAACCACTCTCTGGTTTGTACTTCACAAAGATTCTCTATAAAGCATTTCTATAGAGAAAAAAAAAAAAAAAAAAGATTTTTGAAATTTGTGAGTCTCCTAGCCTTTCAGACAAGGATGAGTTCCGGTTAATTTTCTTCTGATGATTTCCACGTTTTCTGCAAGGAAAATCAGCAGCTACCATTGCCTTAAGACAGACTGAACTAGTTGTAACCTGCCTAGATTTAAGATTCCTTTTTTCATGTGAAAGAATTTGCAGGCCATAAATTTGTTCTCAAGTTTGTTCCATTCAGTTTAACTTGTTGGTCTTTTTGCATTTTACTGCAGTAGAACAGGATCATGTTTTGAAACCATTGGTAGCTTTTTGACCAACCTGGTGTGATTAAACCCATGCTTTTGGATAACAAGATTATTTTCTAAATGGGTAGAGGCTTTGCCTTTCCAACAAAATATTGTTCATCATTTCAAGTGCCAGTGCCTCTGATGGGTCCTGACTGAGTCACATCTGACTGAGTCACATCTGACTGAGCCCCAGTACTTTTGGGACTGGGGCCTTTAAACACACATCCAGAAAAATGCTTAATTTTCAAGACTGTGCCTGTTTGGGTTGCTTTTTGCAGAGAGCATTAGTGGGCAGGAGTGGAGGCTGCTCATGTGAATCAGTGTGGGCTCTGCTGCTCTCTCCTTGCTTTGTGAGGAAGCACTTCAAACACAAATCCCCACCTTCAAACCCAACCCGGCGCTCCAGTAAATCAGCAGCTCCGCGGTGCCAGAGCTGCACATGCTCTTCTGCTGCTGATTTGTCTACAAAATATATCACATGCCAGTTACTTGAATTAGGATCATGGGGAGAAGGGAATCATTAGAGAGTAGAAGAAACTCTAACGCATAAAGAAAACTTATCCGTTTGTCTCCTCCGCGCCGCCTGCTTTATTTCCTCTTCAGGCGCTGACAGCACTGATGAGGCAAAGGATGCTGCAATCCTGAGCGATTGCTTTTAAGGGGAGAATCGTTAGGGTTGGGAATGTTTGATACAGCAAGAGCTCTGCGTTTCCAGGCCCTTCTGCCTGGTCACTCGGAGGTGTTTAGCGGTGCTGGAAGGGGAAGGCACTGCCTGGATCAGGTATTTCCCTCCTGGAGTCGTTTCCTTTGCTCTGTGAAAAGCCAGGTAAATTAGACTTGGAGAAAGGGACACTGCATCTTTGAGTAATGAGGCTGGGAAGCAGGGAACACATTTTCCACTAGCTCATGTCTCACTGTATGGCATTCTGATTTCCTGACACTTCATAATAAATCATTGCTTATCACTCACATGGGAACATAACATGGTTCAAGTTAAGATTCGTTAGTGATTGTAAAGAAGAAACATGAATTGCTCTCTATCAGGGCTTTTTGATCATCTTTCTGTCCACTGCAGGTGTTTTTTTAATCAGAATATTTACAGGAGCCATTGTCTAAGGCATAAATAAAAAGGAGAAGAAAGAGCAGAAAATATGAATAATGAAAATGAATTTATTTGTCTTATTTATGTGTTTATGTAAACACTTGGCAATTGCTTTGCACAGCAGCTTGTATTCAGTGTCATGGGCTGCTGCACCAACATAAGTTTGTAAAGCTGGGATTTTAAATATATATATGTGTGTGTCTATAAAAATCCCCTAAATGCCAATATACATCCATTTTCTGGAGAAGAAGGTTCTAGCAAGCACAGCCAGAGCCAGTTTGCTTTAGGATGGCATCCACAGGGAGCAAAGAGTCTGATCCTGAGCCTGTCCTCAGTGCTGGCCCACCTTGGACCAGTGGCAGTGCAAACCTGGCCACCTCAGAGGCTGAGTGGCTCCAACTGGGATGAGACTGGGATGTTCCCTGCAGCCAGGGCTCCGTCCAGAGCTGTAGGAAACAGGGATTTGCTTCAGAAAAAGGGATAGCTGAGGGCTGGGACAGCCTTGCTACAGCCCCTGTCCCCCCAGGGACCTCAGGGATGGCAAATCCCTTGGGATTGGATGTCACCTCACCCCAAGGGGGCAAATCCTTTGGGAGGAGCTTGGGTGGGACAGGAATTGGGGAAGGAACAAGTGACAGGAGGAGGGAAAATAGCCTCGAGCTGCACCAGGGCTGGTTAGGTTGGATATTAGGAAAAATGTTTTCCTAACCAAAGGGTTGCCCAGCCCTGCAGGGATTTAACAGCCACAGGGATGTGACACTTGGGGACATGGGTGGCTTCGGCAGTGACAGGGAATGCTTGGACTCCAAGGTCTTAATGGACTTTTCCAGCCTCAATGATTCCATGCCTTCAGCTCCATATCCAGGCAGTTCACTGCCTTCTCTGACCACCAAGGGATGGCATTTTTTCTGTAGTTCACAGTTTTTTCCTCAGCAGTTTAGGGAGAGGGGTGGAAAGCTGATGGGTTTACAGATGGTGTCAGCAGTGCTTTAGGGGAACAGGGAGTTATGTATCAAAAGATCTAAAAACTGAAAAAAATGGGAGCTTGTTTAAAGAATTATAACAAATATGCAGAAATTTTTCACAAAAAAAAAAATTCTATTCCTACCCTTGTTTTACAAATAGTTCTCCTTTAATTTCTTTCTTTATCTTTTGGGTCTGATTGTGGGAAGTACCTAAAACTTTGGGATAACCCGAGAGAAATCAGATAAGGGAACTATTTGCTGCAACCATGGCTTTGATTATTCCCCCTTCAGTAATTTGCTATTTACTACATTAATCAACGATATAATGTGTCATTTCTACTGCTCCCTGGCTGAATAATTTCCAAAACTACAAACAGCTTTCAAGATAGTTGCCAGACAGGCGCAAATTAATACTTTCAGAAATTCTTCCTAGAAATATTCCCATGAACAGAAGCTTTCGCACCCTCTATTTGTGTAAAGAGTTGGCTTAAAAAATAATAATAAAAAAAAGCCGAATGATTATTTTAGGCAAATCCTTGCATACATTTTTCCCTGGTTTTTTATATATATATTTCTATCTAATATTTATAAAAAATATGCAGTTTAGAATGAGCAGCCTTGGGAGACAGGATGGCAATGGAAGTACATATGGAGTTAACTCTTCGCAGAATTAATTCAGCAGTTACCAAAAGGAGGGATCTGATTGCTTTCACTGAGGCAAATAATCCCCTTGATTTGTGGGACAACCTGAGCAAAATGGCACATGACCAAGGCACTGTAAATTCAGCTGCCTGATCCAGCTGATCTTCCTCACAGATTCCAATATTTGTGTCTCCTCTGCTCTCTGCCTTTTATCCCCAGCCTGTTCTCCTAAACTCAGTTTTCCTTCTGGTGTTTGTGGTTCCTGGAAGAGCCTGTAAGACTTTGCCTTGTGCTCAGAAAACCCCAAACCCTCTAGAGAAACACATTATGCACAAAAATGTGAAATCCCCCTAATATCAAGTTTTCAAAGGGGAAAAAAAATTCCCTTCTGGTAAAGTGCAGCATTGGATGAATTTATTATATCTTACTTTTCACCTACTACCAAGAGATGATTAAAGACAAGAATTAAACCCCCCAACTCTTGACCAGGGAAAAAGACAGTTTTTCTAATATATCTGAGCCAGGCTCTTAATCTGCACTCACTTGAAGTGGTGTAGTCAACGGGAATATTCTCCATTTATTTTGGCTTACACTAAACTGGAATTTTTGCCCCATAAGCTTCCTGTAATTTTTATAAGTGGAACTGCCTTTGTCAGCATTCCTAATATTTCCCCATGGAAATGGTATTAAAAATCAGCACATTTGCCCTACAATCTCACATTTTATCCTTAAGAAATGAGGACTTTTGGTAGATTTTGTTGTTGTTCTGTGTTTCTGTAGGAAAATGGCTTAATAAAAATCTCAACCAGAGCCTGGAAGGAGATGCTCCATCTTCCAAATGTTAATTCCCTCTCCAACCATGCCTGGGTTAAAAACAGATATTGAAACAGGGGAATAAATATTTGACAATGCTGTTAAGGCAACTTTGCTAACGATTTTTGAACAACCTCCAACTGAGGTCTAAATGTCTGCAATATCCATAAACAACTCTATACTGTCCAATTAGGGAGACAAAGACATAGAGTCCTGTCAGGAAGATTTGCATGGCTAAGTGTCTGAGATCGCGGAGCCGATGAGGGATCGCCGCCGCCGCTGGGGGATGCACACAACGGATGACTATCATTAGGATATTACAGAGCCTTACACCTTCCCAATTACTGGCAGGATTCATTAGTTACTGCTGCATTTCCCTAATAGAATCCTCTCTCTTGGCTTATCGCTACCTTCCCTCTGTCTACATAAACCCACAACTCAGCAGTCGATCACCTATGAAAAATTAGACGCCGGAGCTTCCAGTGGCCTATTTAAAATGAAAAGGGAACTGGAGAAGAAAGGAAGAAAGAGCAAAAAAAAAAAAAAAAAAAAGAAGAAGGGCTGGAATGCAGATATGTGGCATCAGATGGGTCTGGAATTCTCTTGCTATTGAACTGTTTGAGGGGGAAAAAAAAAATCAGTGGCAGCTGCAGAGAGCAGCATGGTGGTGGGTTTAAAAGCACAATGAAGGTGTTTTACACAGCCCTACGTACACACACCAACTGCAGGCACATTGCAAAGTGACAATTACTTCAGGCCTGCTAGGCTGAAGTTTCCCAAGTAAGATTGGTGAGGATTGCAGGGCTGGGTGCTGCTGCAGTCGGCTCAGCCCCATTAGAGATAATGGTGTGAGCATTTCCACGCTGTCATCGTGTTACTATCAACAGCATTATCAGTATCAACTGCTTCTACAATTATGCACAATGCACAATTATGCTCTTCCTGCACAAAGACTTAGCAACCACCAAACTCGCTTTCTTTTTAAATACACTGAAAAGAGTGTAGATTTCAATCCTTCATCTGCTCACAGACGAAATAACATTTCCAAATCATCACTGATAGCATTTTTTTCCTCCCATTCTAAGGATGGCCAACTGTTCTCAGTGATTTCTATTACATTTCCTACCTATTATTTCATGTAATGGCATTCCTTAAATTTTAAATTAGCTTTGAAGAATAAAAATAATTGAATTCCTGCTGTTTTGTGTACATAGAGGGTGACAGGAGCTAATGTGATAATTTAAACTGTAAATGAGTCTTCACTTTGTGTTCATTAATTACAGCTAATTACTGAATTACAAACCTTCTTGGTTAGGCACTGTTATGTATTCATGTAGCATGTTGGATTTCCAGCTGGTAGAAAACTGTTTTATAGACTTACAAGCTGACACACCAAGCTAGCGCCGAAACAATTCCGTGGGAGAAGCGAGGGGAGGGCGGGGGGAACACGACTGCTCCTGCTCTTTGAATCCAGCCAGGGAGGAGAACCAGGGCTGCAAACCTGAGCCTCAGGTGAGCCAGGGTTTGTGGGTGTAGTTAGGAAATGTTTGCTGGATTTGGGAGGCAGAAATGTGAATTTGAGCTCACGTCTGGGGGAAGAGCACAGCCCTGCCCTGCTCAGTCCTGTTTTACACCAGAGTGAATTCCCTGGTTTAGGCAGAGTTCCTCTCTCTCAGGGCACAGCAGTGAGGCAGAAATGTCCCTGCAAACGGGGCCAGAGCTGCCAGCACTGCTCCTTGGGCTCTGCTGGGGAGCAGCAGGATGGTGATGGCAAACTGAGCATCCCAGGTGGTGTGCATTGTGCTCCATCCCAGAGAGCTCATTGTCCCTCACTCAGGAGTGCCTCCAACCCTGTAGGGCTGTCTGGAGCATTAACTCAACACTCTCTGCTCTCAATGGCTCTGTCCAAACCTCTCCTCTGGATCCCTTTTGTCTGCTGATGGTTTTTATGGAGCTGAAGGAGCTGAAGTGTGTCTGCACAGTGACAGGATCAGCCATGCTGAGGCTGTGTGAGCTCAGGGGCACAGAGACACCTGCCAAGGGGAAAACAGAGACACCAAACCCTCACCTGCCCTTCTGTACACACAGACAGGAAATACTGAGATTTCCCTTCCACCAGCATTTCTTTCTCACTGGTTTCATGTGTTTTGGTCTCTTTTCACAACACAGGTCAGACCCCTGAGCCACACCAGCCCACCTGCCCTGCTACAGGTAACCCAGCAGAGATTGCAAGAAACTACTGAATCAATCATTACATTAAAACTGTTTAATTAAGTTAATCTACCACCCACTTGTCTTCCAGAGTGGGGACTGAGAAGACACAGATCAAGGGTCCAGTGCTGGGCCTGGAGAGCAGATCCTTCTCAGAAGGTTTGCAGAGACTGTTCTGGAAGAGTTCAGCTGAATAATTATCAACAGCCAGAAATTAAGAGCCAGATCCTCAGCTGTTGTAAAACTATGCAGCACCATTAATTTCAGGAGAGTTCTGTTGATTCCCAGCAACTGAGGAACAGCTCAATAGGTCTGTAATAATAAAGACTCTGATGAAAAGCCCCTGAAAGCAGCAACACTAATGTGTGACTGCTCACATAAACACCAGTTCAATGACAAGGCTTTTCTGCCTAAGAACTAGTCTGTGTCTTCAGGTTTCATGATAAGTACTAGGCTTTTGTCCTTAAATAATAATTTTCATCTGGAGAATGGCACAGTGACTTGTTCTAACACCAACAGAGATTCAGCACTAGGCTTCTCAATGGGATTCATGTCATGTCCTATTCCCTCATCACCTTCCCATGCTGCCTCTTCTCTTTCAGGGTATGAAAAGAGTTGGGGAAATCAGGGCAGAAGAAATGTGCAGGCAGAAATTCCTTTTATTCTGTGGGTAGTAACTCTCTGCTATCATATAAAGATAATGACTTTCATTAATCTTCCGTAGGCCTTTAATCAAAGGGTTTTTTCACTCCACGCAGAGACACTACTTAAATGCTACTAAATGTTAACTAAAAATGAGAATTCTTGGTATCAGATACACAGAAATGGTGTGAGAGGTAGCACAGTGCAGCACAGCAGCCACAGAGCCTCAACACCAGAGGTGAGCCTGCTGTTCAGAAGTTACCAGCCACCACTTCCAGGCATGTTTTGTTTTCATGTCCCACTCCTTTTCAGTCTCACAGTCTCTGCATGCAAATCTGCACTGAAACTGAGCCTTCCAAAAGTGCCAGAGGGAAGGAGGCCTCACACCTATTGGCAGATCACCTAATGCCCTTTGGCTTTTTCCCCTCTTCTTTATCAGAAAGGCTGATTACTCCATTAGTTGAACGACTTGGAAGAAATGACAAGGATCTAACAAGAGGGTAACACTGTATTTTCTGTTTGTTTTCCTCCGTTGCAGTGGTGCTAATTAGAGGAGTTCCTGATCCAGAGCTCAGGGAATGCTGATGAGGAGCACACAAAGGCTGGAGTGCCTCTCGTGTGGAGCACTGGATGGTCACATACAGCACCCTGTGCATTGTCACTGCCCTGCTCTCCCACACTGTCTCACTTTGGGGACATCAGTGACACTTGATTTTGGAGGTGGGACAGAGCAGCCTTTCTGATGCCTGAGCCCTCAGGTGGGGTGAGTAATTTCACATGAACTCACAGCTCATGACAACAAAATACGTTTTCAAGCAGAAATATCAAACCTGCTTGGCAGTGGTGGGCAGGGAGGCAGGAAGGAGGTGGGGATGAATCTCTAGAGAGGACCTGGGCTCTGTGCTGCCTAAATCATCACTCACCATCCTTCCTGCATCCCTCCCTCCTGCAGCCTGCAGCTCCAGCTCTGTGGGCAGGCCAGCCTCAGGGGTTGGGAAAAAGGGAGACTCTGCCCTGACTTCCCAAATGCCACCAACAGCAGCTTTTCCTTCAAAGCCTTCCAGCCCCTCCTGGACTCGGGAAGGGGTCGTGGGGATGGAGGCTGGGAGGGTAGGACAGCACCTCTTTCCCATTCACCAAGGTTTGATTCCCTTTATGAGCATGATCCGCCAATCCGTAATCAAGGGTTAATTTCACAGCTCACTGCTTCATCTAGCATAATATCCATTCAGACTAATTAAATCTGTCTAATAATGTGAGTGTCTTTGTCTTTGTTCTTTCCATTCTTTGTTTTACACCCTTCACATCTCATCTCCAGAACTACACGCCATCACACTCTGCTTGACAAGCAGAATCCATCCCTAAAATTAAAACATTCCTGACCTATCTGCGATGACAAGGCAAGCAAGCTTCACAGCGCTGCGGCCCATGAAGGGAGCTGACACATTTGTTTTTAATTTCAAAAGAGTAGAAAGTGAAGATCTGACCCTGTCAATCAGGCCCTGTGACAAGTTTAATCATTGCTGCCCCACAAAAATCACGGCTAAATAGGAATGCAAATAATGTATCACAGGGCTCTTATAAATGCTAATCAAGGAGAAGTAATCAACTGACAATTTCACTGATCTCCTTTCTGAAGAAGTCAGTCAACGCACTGTCTCTGGACCACAAAGAGAAGAAAAGACAAAAGGCATAGATGCCGTTTCCCAAAAAAACCTATCCTTTTTCAGGGCTTTCTTTTTCTTTTTCATAGAGAAAAACAGAGAATTCACTCTTTTTGATCCTCCACCGAACTTTAAAGCAATGCTGTTTCTCAGGAACTTGAACAGTTATATGTCAAGTGTACTTTATTAACAGTACCCTCCCAACCCAGAGACAGCACTTGGAAACTTCTGCTAAAATAAAAATCTTCATTTGTCTTTGTCATTCATCCATCTTCAAAATTCTTCTCCATCTTAACAACTTCTGTCCTCTACGGGCAATATATTTAGTGATATATGAAGTTTTACAAGTGGAAAGCTAATAGTTGAGCTCACATTTTTTTCTAGCAGCTCTCCTCCTCCCAAACTGAAAAAAGAAATATCTTGCTTGGGATTTATTTCAGTGCAAAGGCTTTCTTCAGCACCAAGATGTATAAACTGACTATCCTTTTATGACCTTTTTAATGCAGTAAAGAACAGACAATGCAGGTATAATTCCAGTTTTTCACTCCCAAATTCTGCATGGCAAGAAGCTGTGACTTGTGGTATGGAACAGAGCAGGGCCCAGGACAGGCAGATGCACAAGCCCTGGAAAGCAATTTACTGCTGTCCTGGTTTGCTGTGCTGGGTGCTGACAGAGCCCAGCGAGCCTCAGAGTCACTGCTCTGGCACAGGACAAAAGGAGATGTTTGGCCAAGGAAACTCAAGGCAGGGAGATGTGAGTAGTATAAAGGTTGCTCTACGAGGTAAAGTTCAAAGAATCTGGTTGTTTGAAGTTTGGTTGGGTTTTCTTTTTATTATTATTAATCTACTTTCCTACATGGAGCCAACAGATGAAATAACTTGAGGAAGGCTTCAGCAAGAGAGACTTGGGCTAGCAGCAGGGTTTGGAAATAAAGATCTCCCATCACAGAAAACCTGGTGCTTTCCAGCCCATAGCAGCTCCCCTCAGCAGGATGAAGCAGCAAGAGCAGATTTATCAAAGCCAAACCTTTGTCCTGGCTGTGTTTGCAGGGCTGAGAGGAACTGCTATGGGATGGGGAAAGTGTCACCAAACCTCTTCCAGCCTACACCCTGAGCCACCCAGATTTACACACGAGCAAACTAAAACAGGAATCATCTCTGGCCAAACCCAAGTTTCCAACCTGCAGAAGCACCAGGGCAGCAGCAGAAGCCTGGGTGTCACTTGGTGTCACCTCAGTGAGAAATGAGAGCTGGGTTTTGTCACGCAGCGCTCGCTGCCAGACGGGGATGTTCCAGCAGCAACCTCTCCATGCAGGATGAGCGGGAGGTGGGAGCAGCAAACAGCAAGAGGGATTGAAAAGCACTTTGCAGTTGTCATGTCACTTAGCAACAACCTTTGCTGCTGCACATCAGCTCGGGTGGAGCGAGAGGCTGCACAAAGCACAGGCACTGAAATTCGGGCTGAGGGAGAGGAGGAGGGCAAGAGGAGCTCCACCAGCAGCTGAGCACACCCAGCTTTCATTTAGCCTCTGAGACACATAGCTATCCTTGGGCTCCTCCTGAATCAACTCCTGCATCCAGCAACCACTGATCTGCTGCTGCTCATGCAGAGTGAATGACACCAAACTCTCTTGGAGGAGAAAACCAAAGCTCAGCTCTTTGTTTCCCAATGAGCTCCCCTGAAGTGGTCACTCTTCTGTCTGCAGTTCTACTCTCAGGTAAATGCAGGGTTTTTTCTTACCTGCTTCAATTTCCCAGCTTCTCCCCTGTAGAATTCCCACTCTCCTCTCTCTCTATATGCTGGATTATCATAAAAAGGTCCAGACTTGCAAGTCCCCAACCCCTAATCACTTCTCCCAGAAGTTAATGTTGTGGCTCCTATCAGTTTTCTCTGTCAAGTGGAGAATCTGCCTGGTCCCTGATAAACAGAGGAGTAGATTCCTTCCTGCAAGGCGAAGTGGCTAAAATTAAAAGCTCTGGCATGAAAAGAGAGACCTGTGCAGGCCACTTCACAGCTTCTAAGGAGGATGAAAAGTCAGGCACCACTCTGCTTTAATTCTATCACTTCTCCTCATTTGTTTAGCTTCAAAGCATTAGGATTTAACTATTAGCTGTTCCCATACCAGTAGGGACCAGCTGAAGGGCTGATTGTGGAGACAGCGTGAGGAACCTGTGATTCAGGAATTCAGGAATTCCAGCAGTAGAACAGAGCTACTGTTTGACTGCTCAGGAAGAAATGAAATGGCAGGAGCAGACCTGAGGGTCTGATATTTCTCTGGTTGCTCTCAGAATATAAAGCTCTGCAAAGTGTGTGAAATATTACATAAATAGAGCAATAGTATGTGCCAAATTAATAACATGCATTATCTAGCAGCCATGCAGTGATGCTTATTGTACAATCCTAAATCATCCTAATGGGGAGAAAAAAATCAGAATCCATCTCTTTGTGGCTGAGTTGCTCTCCTTGCAATTACCAAAAGTGACTTTTGCACACAGAATGGTTTGAGGCGTGTGATGGAGAGCTGGGCACTGCCAAGTGACCAGAGCCCAGTGACCACAGCCAGGGCTCCTGGGCTCTGCTCCTGCTCTCTGCACTTAAACCAAGTGCAGCTCGATGCCAGTGTGCCTGTTCTGGGGTGGAGAGCAGCAGCCTGACTATCACCCTGTTCACCACAGCCACACACCTTCCCTTTCGCCAGGAATTCAGCATTTGTGACTATCTGTAAATACCACTGGTGGCTAACACCTTCAGAGCACTCTGCTCACCAAGTCTGCTTTTGTCCTGCCCAGACACACACAAACACTCTCCAGCTCCAAAGGGGCCTTGCCAAAAAGACAAGAGACTCCTTTTTTACAGCTGGCTTTTGTTTTTGCAGCTGCCAAGTGGCGAAGAAAAGCAACCCTGGTGATCCAGCCAGAGGATGAGTCCAGTGATTCCAGGAGGGCTTCCCTGGAGGAGAACAATCCCCACCTGCTGCCAGCAGCCAGCACAGGGTGCTGTTAAAGTTCTGGCTGCTCCTTGTGCTCAGCCCAAATCCTGAGGGAATGCTGCAAAGGTGAAGGAGCCTTTGGCACTGCAGGGATGTCTTGTTTCCACCAGGGCTGCACAAGGTGAGCTCTGCTGGGCTTCACTCTGCAGGGTGATCTCATCCTGGGCTGCCCTCTGTCACTTTATACACCACCAAAACCAATCAATCAATCAATCAATCAGTCAGCATTCAGGTTTGCAATGATCCCTCACCAGTCCCTGTTACTGGGAGGAAGGGTCAGTTCTCCCCTCATGTGAGCAGAGCTCCCATGGGTGCCATGGGCTGCAGTTTGGGGCTCTTGGACCCAAAGAGATGATCACCAGGAGAATTGCAAAGACCACAAAGACCACTAAAAGCAACACTCTTTTGTTGTCCTGCTTGGACAGCCTAGGCCAGGGACCCTGTGCAGATTATCTGTGCCTTAAAACCTTCTGAGCACAGAGGTGGAGGTGATCCCAGAAACCAAAACCTCATCTGAGCAGGACAGTAAGGACTGGCACAACTCCTTGCAGTGCAGACTGGCATTGCCTATTAAATCAAATACTTTCTTGCCTGACCTGGAAGAGGAAATTCTGCAGTGAAAATCCAAGTGTAGAGAGCAGCACAAGCTACAAACTCCAGTAAATGAATGCTATTATCTTACCCAAAGAATACATTAATATAGATGACCGTTACATAACACACATTAACATAGAGTAATAATATATTTACTCAATATAGGCATGTTTTGACACAGTGCAAGCTGTGTGCAGTTGCTTAGAGAATTGGGGATTGTATATTTTTACCAATATACTGAAAAACTGAATTTCAAAAAAAAAAAAAAAAAAAAGGAAAGAAAGAAAAAGAAAAAAAAAGAGATGGTCTTGGGGGCACTTTGGTGCAATTCTGACAACTCGAAGTAAAATCAGAGGAGCTTTGGCTGTTGTGTGTGGAATAATTGAGCTATCAATGTGTGTCTGTCAGATGTCAGTCATGTAACTGCACCTCAGCTGCACGGGATGGATTGCACAACCAGCCAAAAGCTATCATCTCAAATCTCTGTGTGGTTGAGCTGGAAATCCATGCTGGAGCAGGGATGGTTCCTGCAAAACTCCTCTGTGGCTCCTGGTGCTGTCTGTGGTCACTAAAGCACAACTCTTCTGTGCCACGGAGGGACTTGAGCTCCTTAGTTGTGATCTTTTTGTTCCAAATCAAACAGAAGAACAAAACAATCACAGAAAAATGAAGACTTTCCTATATTGCCCCATGGGAAACTTATTTGTTGTAAAAATCTGCTGCTAGAAGAGAAGTTTGGTTGTAGCCATATGAGAATTAAAGTGAAAGTTAAACGGAAGAATGTTATATGATAAAAGAAAAAAACAAAGACCAAGCAACAAAACCAAAAAAAAAGAGAGAAAAAAAGAGACAGAAAAACCCCAAAACTAATGGAAAAATAACTTCTGCATTTCCAAAATCCAGCCATGTTCATTACTGCTTTCCTATCACACCAAACTTCACATTGCAAATTTCTCTTCCAAGCCTGGTGTCCCTCTCCCCAGGAAGCTGCTGCACTGCACAGCAGTGCTGCCCAGGACTGCAAGGACCCTGCTTTTCAATAACTAAACCTGAATATAATAATACAATAACCTGAAATCCCAGGTTAAGTGACCAATCTGCTCCCTGCAGTTTTAAATCATGGATAGCCCAGAATATTGGTGTGCCTCAAACAAATGCTTCTTTATCCAAACAACACACCAAAAGCAGTCTTGTCCTTTTTTCCCTTTTACTTTAAGCTGATTAGAAAGTTGGTTCTGTAGTTGATTAAGTTCTGCAGAAATTGGGCTTGTGATGAATCATTAAACAAAGACATTTTTTTGTACAGCAATAAAGTCTCAAATGATTAATTAAGGGCACAATGCCAAAACAAGTGTCTTTGTTTAAAACGCAGTGGACAAGACAGGCTTGGGAAAGTTGATGTCTTAAGTAGACGCCACAACATGTTTTTAATTATGTTCAGGAAGAAGAACAAGAATGGGAATTGCCAACTGTTTGGAAAGATAATTTTTTTTTTTTTTAGAAGAAAGATTAGAATAAAAAATAACAAACAGAGCATTATTGATTTAACACAAATGCCATTTGTTGGGCCTTTTGTAATTTCCTTATTAGTGTCATCATTCTGGAGTTCATATGCTCCCTTCTGTTATAGCATTTGGCACACATTCAGCTCCCAGCAATATGATACAGTAAACATTCAGTGACTGCTCATATTAAAATGTTTTATTTGTTGTAAGGGGAGCGAATCAGGCAGTGCAGGTCCTGCAGCACCCGGGCTGGGTGGCTGTGCCTCCCCACGGGGCCAACACCACAGCCCTGCCCCAGCCACTGCTCACAGCCCCTCCTGCCTGGGACACTCTGGGGACTTCCCAAATATTCCTTCCAGACTCCATTCTACAGCACTTTGCTGTGCAAGTTTTATTCCAAAAGTTATTTCAGACCTGTTTCAACAGTCGCAGGAATCACCAGTCCTGTAAGGAGTCAGGTATGGAGTATTAGTTTGGATGTTTCAGTGTGGAGGAATCCCAGGATCCCTGAGGCTGGCAAAGCCCTCCCAGCCCATGGAGTCCAGGCTGTGCCCAATGCCCACCTTGTCCCCAGCCCAGAGCACTGAGTGCCACAGCCAGGAATTCCTTGGACACCTCCAGGCATGGAGATTCCAAACCTTCCTGGGCAGTTCCTGCCAGTGGCTGACCACATTTCCATGGGCAAAATCCTCCTGAAATCCAACCCAACCTTCCCCTGGCACAGCCTGAGGCTGTGTCCTCTCAGAGGAGACCAAACCCCACTTGGCCACCTCCAGGAGAAACCTTAAGAAGTAATTAAACACCTAATTCGGTCCTTCCCACACCTCTGGGGTGGCTGTGTGATCTCCCAGCCTCCCATTTGTCCTGGCAGAGATGTAGGCATGGAACCAGGCTGGAATTCCAGGGCCACCACGGGCAAGTGCAGCCTGTTCCTCAGCCTTGCTAGGACCAGATTTACATATTAACACCTCCCATTAACACCTCCCAGCCTTAATGAGACAGAGCCATGAGCGTCTTCAACCTGAGAAAAGAGGAGAGCAGGCATCTCAATTTTCTTTTCGGTCCTCCTTGCTTATGTGGAGATCCAGACAAAAAGTGAATGGATAATTATTTGTGGTGAGCACACCATTAATTTACCTGCGGGTCTGTGACAGAGGGAAAGTTTTTTGATGTGGATTTTTTTGAAAACAGAGGCAAGGGCTTTGCTGGGGAGAAAGCACAGGAGAGGATGGGCTGGAGTGGCTATGGAGTGACTTAGCTCAGGACAGAAGTAAAAAGCCAAATCTGCCACCAAACCTCTCTCTGAGGCCTGGACCAGCCCTGGGTATCCAGCAAGTTGTCAAATCTATATGGGTGCTATAAAACTTCTAAGGATCCCCTTAGGCAACAATAAGAGCTGGGTGTGTAAATTCTGTACCAACAAAGCAGGAGAGATTCTAATGGGCCTTGGCAAAAGCAAAGAAAACAGAGGTGGCATTTATAGCAAAAAAAAAAGTGCACAACCCCCCTAAAGTTCCTTCTCAGCCTCCAATATTTCTTTTTTTTTTTTTTTTTACCCTACATTTGAAGCCAAAAAAAGAGCTAAATAGCATTAGAGAAAGGTTTTTCTCGTGACCTTGGAAAACGGGACTAAGCTAATTTTGGGGCAGCCCTTCCCATACACAACCACGTGAGGCAAACGTGGGACACCAACCTCTGGCTCCTGTTGCTTGTGGAGGAGACAAAAGGGTTTTCAGCACAGAAACCTCAGCAGGTTTTACAATGCAGTTCACCCTGGGATGGGAAAGCACCATGAGAGCAAACCTGAGGAAATCAGGGATGAATCCCACAGGAGTCCAGGGCTAATCCAATGCCATGGGATCATGGGGAAAGGATTCTGCTGGGTGCTGCATCCCCACTGCTCCTGCTGAGCCTGGCTCAAGCCAGAGGTGCTCCAGGTCCCATAACATGTCTTCCTTTGAAAGCCAAATATTCTTCCTAGCAGGTTTTCTTCACGAGTTCTATGTTTAGCCATCAAACACCTCTTTTTACCTGAGTGATGTTTGTTAAAGTCACCCCACAGCAGCCCTCAAGCATGGTCAGAAGAGAAGAGCTGAGAAAGGTTTGGAGCAGCTGGAGACCTTTCAGGGTGACCCTGGCTGCAGAATGGAGCAGGAAATTGTGCAGCAGCTGTTCCTGTGCCTCTGAGCAAGTCCTGTGCACTGCTGTTTATTCAGCTCTTAAAAGCAGGAAGATTTCCATGCTGCTCTTTATAGAGTCACTTAACATCTTAGTTTACCATGGCCTTATGTGAACCTCTACAATGGAACCACAATAAACCCTGCACCTCCTCTCTGCTCATTACAGAGAATTATTTGCCTTTTCAAATGGATGTCTGAAAATCAGCAAGCCAGCAGGTTGGGAGCCTCAGTCATCTGAAGGTATTTACAGTGGTTGCTTTCTTTGAAGGCAGAAATGTCCCATCAGGGACAAAAATAGCTGAGGGGACCTGCAGCTCACAGAAAGGTGTTTTCCCCTCATGGGAACAGAATCATTAACTTTAAATAAGTCGTCCTTAATCTCCTGAGCTGCGCAAACAAACAAACAAACAGCAAAAAACCAACGGAATGTTTTCCCTGTGCCTTTCAAAAGCACAAACAAAGGCTCGTTTGCCAGATGGACGCTTTCAGAGCTCGCAGAGGGTTGGGGAAGGCTGATCACTCAGCAGTGTTTCCTGACGGGCTATGGGGGAGTTTGCTCAGGAGCTTCGTGGTGCTTTCAGATATTCCAAGATGCACAGTGTCTGCCTTCCTTCCAGCCCTCTTGGAGTGGGGTTTGGAGCTTTGGCAAGAAACTGCACCATTATATTTAGGATGCTGCAGTGCCCAGGTGTGTGAGTGGCAAGGCAAAAGTCCATTAAAAAGGAGATAAACGACCAAAATTCCTAGCGCTTGTTCTGCTGTAGAACATGCAGAATGACAGAATCAACAAATGTTTTAGGTTGGAAAAGCTCTCCAAGATCACAAAGTCTAAGCTGTGCCCGATGCCCACCTTGTCCCCAGCCCAGAGCACTGAGTGCCACAGCCAGGAATTCCTTGGACACCTCCAGGGATGGGGACTCCAAACCTCCCTGGGCAGTTCCAATGCCTGACCACCCTTTCCATGGAGAAATTCCTGCTGATGTCCACCCTGAGCCTCCCCTGCCCAGCCTGAGGCTGTTCCCTCTCCTCCTGTCCCTGTTCCCTGGGAGCACAGCCTGACCCCCCACCTGGCCACAACCTCTCCTGCATTTGAAACCCAAATTAAAGTTGAATTACAATATCTGTGGATTCACTGGCATCACTCTGGGAATGGTTCTGACCCCACCAGGCTGACCAGGAGCCCTGAGCTGGGTACCTGATGGTGGAGGTGCACTGCCAACACGGAGAACTTCTAATAACAATCTTGCAGGGCTACGTGGCAGCCCTGGGTTCTCACCTAACAGCGCAGATGCAAATTGGCATTCATAATTTAAAGGAGTCCTTTCTCTGCACCCCAGCAACACGCGCCGGATGCGAAAGGAAAACGGAAGACTTTCTCCGGATACAGAGAGGATCAAGCAGAATCTCATTAAGGACCACTTCAAAGATCAGTTCTTCATTTCCATACAAACAAGTTTAAATTATCTTGTGTGAATCTGCTGTTAGCTGTTGCACTGTTCCATTATGCATGATTCTTGACTGCTTGTATCGTGCAAATCTGCACAGGGCTCCATTAGTGATTTTCAGTGTTATGCTAAAGCTTGCAAGTGGTCATGTTATTAGGTTAAAGTACTATATTTTGCATATTTATTCTGCCTTGCCACATTTATTACTTCTGATACTGCCCAGGCAGAATTTTGCATGCATTTGACCACCTACTTTGCATGGCTGCCACTACAACCAGGGACAGCTGGAGACAGGATGGGCTCTTTGCTCCACTTCCACTGTGGTTTTGATCCACTTCTGGAAAAAACACAATTCCTGCAGAGAGGCACCGTGGATCTATCAGGCTGCATCTACAAAATTAATCCTTTTAAATAACTCAAAGTAAACTATGTGACAAATTTCATTATGGCATAAATTATTGCCTTTATTACGAAGGATTTGTTTTTACACTTAGGTAATTTAAAGAAGCTTTTCCCGGGATTTTTCATCTATAAAAATAAAAATGCTATCATCTGGTTTGTAGGTCTTTATATTTGTCTTACTTCTGGGAAGCACCATATTATTAACTTTCATGGAATACATTCCGTTCTCAAATTACTGAAATCATCTCACTCGCTTCGGGGATATTTGTATTAGGAAAGAGACTTGTTACAAAAATCAGGAGCAGAGCTGGTGTGTTGCAAAGACAAATACATCATTCATTATCCCCATGAAAATAATTCACCTTTTACATATTGGTTATTTTGCAAATCTTTGAGTCATGGATGAATGCTCAGGGGATGCAGAGGGAGAATATGGGCAGCATAACTCAGAGGGGCCTAAAACCTTCCTAGCAAGTCATGAACAGGTGTTTTGGGTTGGGTTTTTTGAAAAAAAATTGAAGGAGAATGTATAAAAGAGAACAACAGAATTTCCTTCTGCTTTCCAGCCTGGGCATTCCTTTAAAAATAATGCTGAATTTGCCATTCAGCTGCACCTGAGTGACAGCATCTGGTGAGACCTCGACTGAAAGAAAACGTTCATCTTTTCTAGCAAAATCCTCTGTTTGCAGCAGTGGTGAAACATTCTGGGAACTTCCCAGGAATTCCTGCTGGTCAGTCCCACCCTGCTGTGTGCTGAAGCAGGCAGAGGGCTGGAAATTTGGGATGCTCTGTCCACTTTTGGGCTCCTCAACATGAGAGAGACCTGGAGCTCCTGGAGTGGTTCCAGCAGAGGCTGTGGTGATGAGAAAGGACCTGAAATATCTCCTTGCCCACCTGGACAATCCTCAGCCACAGGGGATGCAGGACAGCATGGAAATACCAGGAATAACATCCAGACACCTCTGAAAGGCTGATTATGCTGAGGTGCAGCTCAACCATAACACTTTTTCCAAACAGTTTTGATGATGCCAAGTGATTGACATCTGAAACTAAATCAAGAGCCACGGTTTGAAAGAAATTCCTATTTTTTTCTTTTTCCAAGAGGGCCCAAATGAAATCCCTGAATATCAGTCTACCAATCCATCTGCTGCCTCTGTTTGGGGCTATTCAAATCTATATCCAAAATTTTAGGCTTCATCTGATCTCTGATAATAGATTGTCAGCTGTGATGTTTTATCCCCATAAATTGCAGGCTGACACACGTTCTTTCTCAGGTAGTTCATTCATCTTACAGCACCTTGTGCTTCTAATTTGTCATTTTTCTTCCTGCATCCCCACTGACCACAAATTACAGATGGTATCTCACCGTGGGGCTCCATGACAACAATAAAAACCTCAACAAAATAGTCAGGGTCTGATCCTGATGCTGAATGCCTTCAGTTTTCATGGATGAATATGGGAGCTGAGCTCAGGCAACAGCTCACAGGCAGTACCTCTCGAGGTGCCAGGGATTCCTGTGGTGGCTCCAGGGTGTCTTTTAGCCATGATAACATGTTCTCATCACCTGTGTCCCTCAAACACCTTGGAGCTCCAGGCCATGGGGAAGGTGCTCCATGTAGAGCCAAAAGAACTCACAATAAATGTATAAAACAGGGGACCACGAAGGGACACAACAAGAAAACATGGACTCAATAAGATGACACACAATAGAAAAGGTGGAGGTCTCAGCAAAGCAGAAGTTTAACCATTACCAAGCTGAATTAGCTGTTTTCACATTTTTCTTTTTGCTTTCTACTTAGCTGCAACTTTAAGAAATTAATTAATTTCCTGCAGCACTCTGCTTTTTTCCTCTGCCAGCCAGGTTTCCAGATAACCCTGCTGAAGTTAAAGATGGGGTTAATAAAAGGGATCCAAGTTTGGAGATATTGGCAATTTGCATGGCAGACTGGGTGTGGATAACAACGTTGATCTGATCTGTGAACTGACATGAAGTGGAAGGAGGCTCAAACTGTCCACACACCTTTGTGCACTGTTCTCCAAAGCATCAGAGGATTTTGTTCTGGAAAAGATAACAAATTCCTGGCAGGTTTTTGTACCTGCAGCGACTGCCGAGCCAACAGCATCCCATGTGCAGATGCAATTAATTAGCTGCATTTACAATCCCTGCAGCTGTGTGTGTACAGTCACACCAGGAGAGCAGCAGCTTCTTCCTACTGCTGCCTGCCCATTTCCAGTGTCTGCAGACACCTGTCCCTCCACCCTCACCTTTCGTGACATTCTAATGTGCAGCAGCTGAAATATTAAAGTGAAAACCGTCTGCGTTATGTTTTTAAGGCATCGAGCTCCTTTGCTTTCATCTCTCAACAGATTTTATCACTAATCAAGAGCATAAGTTCTACTAAAAAATCTTTCCCTGGCAGGAAGTGTGTGACAGGTGATGGGGGGCTGGCCAGGCAGGCCACCCACAAACCCCATCCACCTCCATCCCTCCAAACCCCCAGCGCTCCCAAGGAGTTAAATCCACAACCTCCTTCCACTGCGCTGAAGAAAATAGATGTGATTTTCTTTACAAAAGAGCATTTCATTTAGGGAGAGAAAGAAAAAGGAAAGGCAGAGTTAACATAGCCATTATTCTCCATCTCAGGGAAAGCAAATCCTATTTTGCCTGTCATTACAGTAGGTAGAAAAATCCTTTCATCCAGTCATTAGTTGTAAACATTCCCGCACCGCCTGGGACCAGGCCTGTGTTTCCCATCCCGTGCCGAAGCCATTTTCTAATACTAATGTTTTATACACACATCTCAGATACATTGCGAGCTCCCCCAACCCCAAAGGCAACGGGGCATTCGTTTATACTAAATCAGAAGTGTCACCCTTGGCAACCTGCAGCACTGAAACATTTATTCGGCTTCACATTGCTGGCACTTAGAATTATTTCTTTCATGCCTGATAGCCGAATTACAATATGGCAGGTTTCCCCGGAGCCACTGGATCATTAGTGCCAGCTCACAACATACTTTCAACTGATCTGGCATTTCATGTACAGCTGCCAATCAAGAGCTGGGGGATGCAAATGAGGGAGGGCCATTGGTGTTCAATTACTGTACAGCAGCGCTTAATGACTGGCAGTTGTTTTGCTGAGTGGAGGAAGAGCAGAGAACAGAGGCAGGAATTCCCTCCGGGAAGCCGGTTGTGAGTGCGAGAAGTTTTTACATTTGATTTCCATATTTATTCTTTTTTTTTTTTTTTTTTTCCCCTTTTCCTTCTTCTTCCCCCCCTCCGTGTGTTTCTAAACACGAGGCCGAAAAAATACTTAGCGCAGCTTGTTTTACAAATACACAGCCTTGTCAGTTCAGTCGATTGCCAAGGCCACATCAGCAGAAGATTAGGCTTTTCTTTTTTTTTTTTTTTTTATTATTTCCTTCCCCCTTTCTCTTCAAAATATATGCCTCTCTTCAGAAAGGCCCAAGATGTTTCAGCCTTGAGGGAGTTGGGAGCTCTGTGGAATCAGTTATTATCGTCCATTTCGGTGATTCTCGCTGTCCTTTTCGCACACGAGAAATATGCTGCCAGCCTTTCCACGACACACATCTTACACCATTTGTGAGCTCCTCCTGTCATGAAATACCTCTTGGAGGCCCAGGTCTGCAGGGGTCAGTGGCGGGGAAGGATGAAAAACAGCAGCAATCCTACAAAATCAGGAATTCTGCCTAATGTGTGGATGTTCCTGCGGGCAGCAGGGCTGGCAGGGATGTGTCACACCAGACAAACCCGGGTGGACAAAGTATGACAGAACGGGAGGGTTTGCTTTCCCCCCTCCCTGATGGCCAAGTTCAAGGGACAGAATGATACTCAGCAATTCCAAATGATACTCAGCAATTCCAAATGATACTCAGCAATTCCAAGTGGGTTTTACTCTGCGTTTGAGCTTCAGTCACGGCAAAATCTTGAAGTGAGACTTGTGATACATGAGAACCACAAACCCCACACAAGCCATGCTGGGGTGACACAAAATAAAGGTGGTTTGCTGCCAGCAGCTGCTGCTGCAGGTTTGTCAGTGCCTGAGCCCCCCATACACGTGGGGATTCAGAAAGAAATGATGTCCAAGTGGTCACTTCCTCACTCTGTGCCAGAAGGTCACTGCTAAGGTCACTCTGTGGTGGCACAGAGGCACAGAAGGCAGCAAGGGACATGTCTGGAGTCTGCTGGAGGTGGCTCAGATCTGTGTCCTCCAGGGTTTGTGGCTCACTCCCCTCTGAACCTCCTGAATCCCCACTCAGGGCTGGGCATGGATTTCCTGAATTTATCCCCCCCAGTTATCAAAATATGGTCACCAGAGAGCACCAACCCAGGGCATCCTCATCTTTCCATTTTTCCCCAGGTCTGGAAAAGCAGAGAGATTTTAGATTGATTCTGTTGTCACCACTACACTGCACAGACTGGGATAGTGTAATATTATGGGTCTCTGCCTGGCCCAGAGCAGCTCTGGGAATGCACATGAAGGTGATCAAGCCATGGGAGTGGAAATTTCATCATGGTACTTTGCTGGAAATGAAGGACCTCTTATAAATGTCAAGAACGTTGAATCTATACCTGTTAAAATATAATTAAAAAATGAAGTAGTTCTTATGTCTGCACAGTAGCTACTTTTTAATGTTAATCACTGAGTTGCATTTAAAATCCTTTAAAAACAGGAAATTATGTGAATGACTAAATGCCTTTGTTGTTCTTTAGTTATTAAAGCACAGCAGAAGCCAATTAAACTTGTTTTTCTCAATGCTAAGTAATAAAGTGGAATGTTCCTTTTTTTTCTGTAACCAGACTGCAATTCTCCACATGGCATGACAGAAAACCATCCCAGAAATCCCTGGGATGAGGTGCCTGATTCTGCATCCATGAAAACTGTTTGTGTGATTGGACATTGGGAGCAATCTGTTGGATCTGAGAATTGAATCACAGGAAGAAAAAGCCATTTATGCTTGGCCCTGACATTATATTCTTAACTTTAGGGGTTATTTTGGAAATAATATCCCATGATGCTGTCCACTCCTAAATGACTTATCGGACATAAACTGATTTCTCTGCCCATGGAGAAATAAATGCTTTTTCTCTAAAGGAAGGAGGTGAGAGAATTCTGCTCTGTGTAAGATGGCAATCGATGCCTCAATCCTTCCAGAATAATTCCAAAAGACAAACTTGGTCATACCTTACTGATAAGAAGAAAGGTGCTTTAGTGAATATACTTGTGTGTGAAAAAACAGCCTGACACAGAAAAAAACCAGTAAACCCACCCTGATGGTTTAATTTGGGATGGCAATGCCTGGCTCTGGGATGAAGATGGAGTTTTGTGCACAATGCAGTAACTCAGTGAGGTCAGATCCCATGGTGATGATGTGGTGACACCATGATGCAATTCTTGCACACCCAAAGGCTTAGAACTGGAATTTCTCCATGTGCCAGCAGCAGAAACAGATCTGTGGAGCATCCCTTAGAGACCAAGACCTCAAATTTTCTTGTCCAAGCTTAAATTTAGGTCCCTGAACGAGTCTGCTCCATCCAATGCATAATTGTACAAAGTGTGTCAAGTAATATTTTTTAATATATCCTCACGTAGCAGTTCCTGCTCAGTGGGCTCAGGATAACTCACAGGCTGTTTTATTGACAATGCTTCCCTCAGGTATTTGTTACCAACATAACAAGGCTTTCTGTGAGCTGCAATGTCTTCATTTCTGACACCCAGCACTGCCCACTACAGCTGTGTTTCTCCGAGAGGAGCCCTGCCTGTTGGAAATGTACCCATTGCTCCTCGATGACATTTCCATTGCAATTAGCAATTTTCAGGGCAGACAAAAGCACAGTGCAGAGACCACAAGTGAGCTGATTACAGAGCATGGAAAACCCTCAGCAGAGCAAGGTTCAGATCTCTGCAGAAACCAGAGGATAACACAGCGCTGGGGTGACTCTCCCACATTTAACCACTGGGCCATTTTAGCTTTTCCTGGGTTTTTAAGCTTTTAAGGTTTCCCACACAGTGAAAAAAACAAATTATGAGGGTGTAAAATCCCAAAGTTTTCCAGAAAGTGGAACTGTTGTTTCCTGGCCAGTCCTGCTGCAGGTTCAACATGCTCTGTACAGTGCAGCCTTTTCCCTCAGCACAGCAAAACCAGCCCCTGAGACAAGGCTGGGCATCCAGAATTAGAATTTAAAATGTACTAAGAAGACCTTCCCAATGAAGCTTTATCAGCTTTGACTCCTGTCATGAAGTTCCCATTTGAGGCAACCACTTGAATATGAAGGTAAAGTCTCTGATGGCCATTAAATCTGTTTGCTCTGAGAAGGGCAGAAAGATGGCCAAGATAAAAACAGTGATAAAAAAATGTCCAAGGTTGAAAAGGAAGCCAAAAAATATGACTGAAAAATCAGTAAAGAGACCACATATGCTGAAATATAATTTTAATTTTTTAGGTCAGACTTTCATGTTTGCAGTATCATGAAATGAATGGGTTGGGAGAAATAAATCACCCTCAGAGTTTAGGATTATTGGTAAGTGTTCAATAATCACTTTCATCCAGACGATATCAGAAGTTAGGCAATTACAACCCTTAAAACCTCAGAAAATGCTTTGTTCAATTATTCTCCCTCCCCCCCAGTTTCTCCCTTTTTGTTACAAGATCAAATTTTCAGCAACAGACATAGGCAGAAAAACTCCAAGTGGTACAGAAGAGAGCTGGGAACACCCTGCCATCAGTGGGTATGAAAATAGGACAGAATTACTGCTGGAATCAGTGACCATTGTGGTGGTCATTCCACTGCTCTTTTACTGCCTTTGTCCTTGTTGCTGCCTGGAAGCTGCACAAACAACTCAGGTGTGCAAATGAGATTGTAGGCAGGAAGATTTGGGGTTTTTTTTTCTCAGTTACTTTAGACTTTAATTTTTTTACGAGTCTCCTGTGTCTAGTTTTGTTTATAATGCCTTGTGGCAGATCCTATTTGTGACTTATCATTTTAAAGCAGTTTTTGTATTTCATCTCTGCAGAATTCCCTCTGGAGGATGCTACTAAGGAGGCTAATCATGCCAACAAAGCCTTGTAGGAAAGGAACTCGGGAAAAGAAGCAGATTATGCTATTGCACATCTGCAGGGATGTCAAATTCACCTGGGCTGCCACAATATACGCCCCTCTTTTTTTCCTAAATTTTTTTCCTTTTCAGAATGGTGGAAATGATTCCCAGTCACTCATTTCGTACCTCACTACTTCTCCTGACATGTAGGATGAGAGAATCAGTGAGAAGACTTGGAACAGGGAGCTAAAACTGTGGTTTATGCACTTTTTGTCACAGAATCCTTCACAGAATCTGCCGAACTGTCCAGCAGGTTGACAGTGCCCATCATGAGCCATCGCCCCCCGAATCTGTCAAGGGATCAAATACCTGCCTGAGCACTGCAGAACACCTACCAGGAGTCTAATATTCTTGTATTAAAGGATATGAGAGATTTGCTTGTAACAGGACCAAAAAATTGCCATTTATTGTATGCAAGCCCTGACCCAGTGCTGAAGCACAAACCCTGGCTTGCCATTTGGATCTGATTTGCCAACAGTTACAGGACAAAAACTACACCTGGTGTGGTCGATTGCTGAGATGAAATTTCAGTTGCAGTCCCACAGCAATCTCCAAAACCAGGAGCAGCAGCTGCCAAGGGAACTCTGGGCTCTGGGAGCAAATGCCCACCTCGAGCAGCAGATCTGGGTCTGCTCCTCATCCCACGGCTGATTTCCAGCACGCTCCTGTCAAATCCTCCCTGCTCTGCCCACTCCCTGCCTCGCTGGGCAGCCCAGGGCTCCTCAGGGCAAGGGCTGTGTGCCTTGAGAAGCTCCCTAGAAGGTGATTGTCACACCAACAGCACTGCCTTGGCTCAGCAACGTTTGCAAAGTGCTTTAAAGGCATGAATGAGAGATATTAAAGTGCGACCGAGAATTAGCAGCGAGTAGGAGGTGATGCTATGAGGAGATTCGGGATACTTGACGAGTGCAGAGTCCCAAACCTCAAAGAGCTCCCTTTGCACGTCCACACCGAGGAGAAATCAGCAGATAACATCACTTCCCCTGAAGGACAGCCTAGTGCAAAAGTGTCGTTCGTTCTTGACCCAGCCTGGAAAGTCAGGCTGCCTGGCAAAACGGGAGAGAGTTAGCATATCATCTTGGGGTGTGCAGCAGTGCAGAAGGATTTGACAGCCTCCTGGATGAGTTCTCTATTTACCAACTCCTCGATACTGACAGTGTTATGAAAGGGCCAGTAAACACAGCAGTGCTCGAGTTCTGGGGCACTGTTCTTGGCAAGAAGCAGCACTGGGGCTGAGTTTTTTTGTTTAGTTCCACTCATGTCGATTCCTTCTTGCTTGCCTAACTCGGGGAGGCAGAGCCTGAAAGACTTTCTGCAAAAATGTGAAAGACCAACTTATAATAATGTCTAAAGAGCCAGGCCTGCCAAAAATATGTGTGTTCAAGGAGATTCTTAGCTGGTTAAAATGGAAAAGCTTTATGCTGGCTTGTAGCAGAGAGAATCTGGTCTATCAACTTTTCTTCACTGCAGAAGTATGATATTGTGTTATCAATTAGGTTATGCCTTAGAGCAAGCAAACAGAGCTTTAAAAAAAAATTCATATCTTGGCTTGGCTTGCTTCAGCCAGGAATTTGATTTAAAAGACAAACAAACAGCTCAATCTGAGTATGTTCATGCATCTTTTTTATAGGACAAGAACCTCAACTTGAGCAGTTATTGAATTCCTGCACCTCTTATCATCAGAGAAAACAAGATGCAAAAGAAGAAATGATTCCCAGATAAAATATTCTGTATTCTTGGTATTTATGCCATTCTACAAAATAACTCTCCAAGTTCTCAGCTCTTAATTACAATTTTTCTGTGGGCTGAAGCTAAGTACCAGCATTGCTCCAAAGAGTTTAACAGCTCAGGTTTCTCCTAGGGCTGAAGAAGGAAATCTCTGAAGGTTTATTGTTTGCTCTCATGGCTGCAGAAACAGCCTGGCCTCACATGAAAGGACCTGGATGAAGTTTTTGGAGGTTGAAGGCACAAATGACCCATCTGGATGAAGTTTTTAGAGGTTAAGGGCACAAATGACCCATCTCCAAGGCTTTTCACCCCAAAGGTGCTCCTGTTTCAACCTCACATCTCAAGGCACGAAGAGGTGAAAACCCACCTGGTGAGCTCTGGGATGAATATTTGTGTGCTTTAGGTTCATCAGGAACTCAGGGCTCTGCCAGACTGAGCTCTGTGTTTGGAAATTACTTCAGTCTCTAAGTAGGAGGAGTAACATACAAGCATTTGATTATTTGACTTACTGCTGCAAACTCTCCAATCTAATAACTCATGGCATAATAATTCAGGATCTAGCTAGTCTAGGATGAGATAAAAAAACATCAAAGGCATATGGAGCATAGCTTTTAATTGCTCCAAGACTCCCCCCATCTTTTAGTGCTGAGAAATGTCTATTAATAAGTGGCCAGAAAGCAGACAGAGGGATTGTATTTAAAGACATTTCTAACAATGTTTAGACCTCAGCATGGTGACTATCTTAAATTTGCCAAATGAAGCCTCTAAATAAAATATTTCTCAGTTGGAATCTTCACAAATATGCAGATGTTTGTGAAGACGAGGACGGGTTTGCTCCTGACATCCTATCAATTTGTCAGCCTATCCTTTTGCACTTTGCAGCAGCAAATATGGCTTTGTGTAGCAACAGAAGGACCATCTTTCATTTCAGCTGAAGGCCACATTCTGCAGCTCAGTCAAATGGTTTAGACAAATGCTCTTCATAAAATAAGGCAAATGTGTCTTTTTTTGGTTTATAGGAGGTCAGCTGCTATTCTCTGTCAATGGATTATTATCAAAGATAAAACCTTAACAAGCATTTTCTTTTTCTACTCATTTTTAGGGTCATATTACGATCCATTGAAGTTTTGTGAATCTGAAGAAAAAAATCAGCGACAGGACTCACCATCTGTTGCATAATGAAAGAGACATGTGAATAATAGAACGTCAGTTGAAAGGGTTGCAAGTGATCAAATGTTGTTCAGCACCTCAATAATATTTCCTCAGAAAAAAGGCTTGCTGCAGATATTTCTGCGTTGCAAGTTTTCTCTTGTTTGTTTTGCTGTTGATTCCCTAGCTGGGAGTGGAATGGAGTGTATATTGTGTTATATATATGTAAATATACACAGGGATGGCTGTGGGTTTCTCCAAAGTGGCAATTCTTGGGGCTGGCGACACGATCATGGATCCAGACAGCTGCTCCCTTTGCTTTTGAAGTGCAGGGGCTGTGCAGAATGTACATTTACAGCTCGTTTTTACAGATGGGGGGTCGAATTCTCCATTCCAGTCCAACTGCGCCGCTCACACAATCCTGCCTCACTGGGGTTCATTCTTTGCCGTGGACAAAGAGCTGTGAGTTAATCCTTCAAAACAGCCCCAAATAAAGGACAGACCTGAGCAGATTCAGGGCCAGACTGGTTCTCCCAAAAGCTTTTTCACTTTTGGAAGAAAGAAGAATGCAAAGGGCGTTAATATTTGATGAGCCCATCACCTGATGGAAGCCACGAGCTCTGCTTTACCAGAGATCCCTTTAGGCTCCTGGGGAAATATTTCCTATGATGTTCTCTCAGAAAAAAATCGAGGTTATATGAGCCATAACTATCATTCCTAAGATGTCAGAGAGCTGATCAAAAAATAGACAACACCAAATCCTTCTGCAAACAGCACCAGAGCAGAGTCCCTTGCGAACAACGGCTCTGTTTCTATTTTAGCCACTATTTTATCCAACTCCCAGGATGTCTTTCCACACTTGCTCTCTCACAAACCATATTGTGCAAAGCCTACATGCTAAATAACCTTTCCAAGCTATAAATCATGGCTTTTATAGCTCCATCAGAAGCAAAGCTGAACAATGGAGATACAGAATACAGATGCAGTTACGACAAGGATGACTCACTGCATCTATCTATGTCTATATCTATACCTTAAATTTCCCCTTCCCATGCTCTAAACATTCCTGTCCTCAGCCATTTTGCAAGAAGATGCACCTCTCTGCAAAGCATTCAGTGCTAAAAACTCCCCTTCAAACAGCAGTCAGGTTCTATTTATATTAACCACATTTTACTAATTCTCACTTTCCTTCTGTAGAAACCTTGATAAGGAGAAACCTTCTCCTCGACTATTCAATCATTCAAATTAATGGGCATTTTCTGGGAATGTTGTTGTTTTTCCCCCCGTGAGTGCTGGCAGATCAAAAGTTCACCCAAGTATTCTGGTGCAATTTGGAGATGAAGTGCACAGAACGGGAGGCTTTGCTCCATTCCTAATGGCTCACAATTGAAATGCTACATTTTCATTTTCCACTGACAATGAAAAACACCAAGTAATATTCTAAGGCCAAAAATTATTGCTGGAACTTATGAGCAAGTCATTTCCTAACAGCTTTGTTCCTTGAATACTGTCTTATCAAACGTGCCCAGGATTTTATTGAAGTGAACTGTTCTAATGAAAAAGAGCATTTGATGAACAGGCATGGCTGCAAACTCAATTCCACTCCCTTCTTTCCAACTGGGCTCATCAGGAAAATAACCAGAAGCACCCAGGTGACCACAGATGAAAGCATCCGGGTAAGATTTCTTCAGAATTCTCTTAAAAAAAAAAAATTGTTCTTAAATTAGTTTCCTAAATACGGATGAAGGCATCTGATTTCTTTTCAGAAACACTGAGCCTAGAGCAGAATGCACACAAGTCTTGTATGTCCTCAAACTATCTGTTCCAATTTTTTAAAGTTCTTCAGAAAGAACATTTTAATACCAAATTCTGATGTTCCATATGTTGGAAGTGAGCTTACCAATTATTACTGTTTTATTAGATTTAGTTCCCCCTTTGATCTCCTGCAACACTGTGCACTCAATATCTCTTTCTCTGATCCAGATGCTCAGTTTCACCCCACTGATATAGTTGTACTCCTATTACTTGGAATTTCTGTACTTTTGATCTCCCTGGTAGAGACAGAGACATAATTACAGGAACAGATCAGGCTGCCTGCCAGTATCAATGGTAAATAACACTGAATGACTCATAGTTTCACAGTTTTAACGTGGTTTACACATTTTGGGATGCAGCTGCCCAACAGACTTAGCCAGAATGGATACACAAGTGCTTTTTTTTTCTGAGAGAGAGAGAGAGAGCAGGGGATCTGTGAATTAATCAGTATTGGCCTGTCCTCTGGCAAAGAGCTGAAACCAGACAGGAAGGACTCCGTTGCAAAATGAGTTTTCTCTTCAAAATTAAAAAACTACTCACGTGAAAAACCCCAAACCAAATATCCACTTGAGACCCCAACCCAGGCCCAGTGAGATGGGTGGGATTCCCTGGCATTCTCTGGACTGGCTTTGCCCTTCTCCTCCAGCATCTACTGTTTGCTCAGTGTAGCTAAACACCGATAAGAAAATCTGGAACTTACGTCAAGAAGTCATTTTTAAAACTAAACTATTCCATCAGCTCCTCAAGAAAGCGAACATGTGTGTCTTAACTTCTTAAATCTGTAGCAAGATGAAACATAAATTCTTAATTTTCCTTTTTTTGTTTTAATGTCACTGGTGTTTATAAAATTCATCTCAACAATGCTGTCAATTAAATATTATTATGCTCTCTAAAGTGAGATGCTATCTCTGCTTTTCCCAAAGCAGCAAAAACACACATGCTGATGCAGTACAAGGAATTTGGAGTTTATGGCCAGCAGCAGCTGTGGTGTAACAGGCAAAGCTAAATCTGGTGCTTCAGGGGATGGGAGAGATCACTGGGAGGCTCAGGAAGGATTTTTTTTTATATAAAGCCCTGGATAATAAGGCAGATACATGGTGAGGGTGGGAGGAAGCTGTCACAACACAAAGCCACATCAGACCACCTGATCCAGAAGAGTTTTCACATAATCACAGAATGGTTTGGGTTCAGAGGGACATTAAAGTTTATCCAGTGCCACCTCATGCCATGGCAGGGACACCTCCCACTGTCCCAGGTTGCTCCAAGCTCTGTCCAGCCTGGCCTTGGGCACTGCCAGGGATCCAGGGACAGCCACAGCTTCTCTGGGAATTCCATCCCAGCCACTCCCCACCCCTCAGGGAACAATTTCATCCTAAATTTCCTCTTTTGTGGAGCAATCAAAAAATTCCCCATTTCCCCCTGAGATTCCTGTGTGTTCCCACAGGCTCACACTCACCTCCTGAGCTGGGAGATACAGCTAATATATTTCACAACATTGGGAGGATTATTAAACCTCCTCTCCAGGGTTTGAATGAGGGTATAATCACATATACACAATTATATATATAATCATCCATACACAAGGCATGAATGATGTATCTCTATCTGCACAGATAACGGGTGTGCACACCTCTGTGTGTGTTATAAATGCACACCTGGGTGTTAAACACACACAGCCATGAGGAGCAGCAGACAAAGTTGGATGGAGGAAATTCCTAAAATTAGGTTACATTTTGTGACACCTTGCAACCCCATTTCACTCACTTTCCACATCACTGGTGGTCAGCAGTGCCCAGATTAATGAAAAAGGGTGCAGAACTCATTTCCACCAGCCCTGGCTGGCACTGCCCTGCTGAACAGCCCAGCAGCACCCAGGCAGCAGTTCCCCTCGCAGGAGACTCCCAGGCACAGGAAGACATTTCCCGTATTTATCGCGCAGATCAAACCCACCCCCAGATGTCACATTTCTCGGATTCCATCAGTAGATGAGAAAGGCAGCTCTGGGAAGAGGACAGTGAGCTGGAGAGTTCAGGGTGTGCAGCTCTGCAGGCCATTCCCACCCCGGCTCTGCCGTGCACCCTGAGCCTTTGTTGTCTCCGCAGTGCTGATAAATCAATCCATCAAAAAATTTCCTCAGTGAAACTCAATCAAGAAAGGTCATGTCAGCGGGAGAGGAACAGATTAAATTAGCATCAAATTAGACATGGAAAGTGAGTTCTGTCAAAATCATCACAGCGCTCAGCACAATTAGAATATGTTAATTATGCATTTCATTAAGGTAGTGCTCTTTGAATGCGAGATGAAATGTCAGTGGTGTAGGCATCCGAAAAAAGGAAGATTGCCAGGCACAACTTTCTCTAGACAATGTGTGACACCTTCATTAACATCAAGAATCACAAGTCTGTCTTGACTTTTTTGTAAAGTATTAAACCGTTAACTGTTTGCTGGCACTGCGGGAGGGAGAGCCGGCGGCATCCCCTGTGCTGGGCTGGAACCACAGCCCTGGGCACCTCTGAGTGTCCCCTGGGCACCCCCGAGTGTCCCCTGGGCACCACACAGGGCTGGCACTGGGGGATGCCTGGCTGGGTGGCATCGCTCAGGTGGGGAGATAAGCAAAAGCACAGGGAGGGATGGAAGGAGGGGAAAGGGTGGAAGAATTTTATTTTGCCTCTAGTTCCAAGATATAATCAACCTAAAGAGGAGAGCAAGGGAGAGAAAGAGAGAGAGAAAAAAAAAAAGGCAAAAAAAAAAAAAAGCAGAGATTTGCAAACCTACATTTGACAAACCCTAATTTGGGAAATTATTTTGTATATCAAACATCTTTGATTCCTAATGATGAGCTGTTTTTCAAAGAGAAAAATGATCCCTGGTGAGCTTAGGAGGGAAGTGTAGCTCCACAAAACACTACTTATGGGCTTTATTAGATGTCCTATCAGATGTCAGCTTCATGGAGAATTAAGGGGAATTACACACTTTCTAAAACACAAGAAAACAGCCAACTTCTGGTGACTTGGTTGGATCCTCCTGTGCTCCCCAGGGACCACGGCTGGGGGAGAGCTGCAGACAGCCAAATTTCTAAAGATCACCTCACTTGGGTTGCCTTGCCTAGATGAGGATAGGAAAAAGATTTGGCAAAAAGGTAGAAAAATAGATTTGCAATGTGCTCTGGAAGGAAGGGGCACAAGGAGAGCTTGCAGAGCTCTGCAGCACCCAGGAGTTGTTAAGATCAGAAGTTCCTGTCCTTGGGTTCCCTCATCCCCACAACCCACAGACCCTGTGCTGTCCTACTGCCATGGGTGACAACAGGGGCAAAGAAGGAATCCTACAAACTCTGCCTCATCCCCAACAATTTAATTTTAAACCCCTCTGGAAACGACAAACCCCCTCCCTTTAAAAGTTCAAATTGACTTTGCAGCACCTCCACCTTTTTCCTTTTCCAAGGATGTGATGGGAACCACACTGCCACGAAATTTGTAGCTGCAGAGCAACACCCTGAGCCTCACACCATGCGCTGCCCAAAATATTGCTCTAAAATGATTTTTGAGGAACAAATGTTATCTGTACCAAGATGTTGAGCCCACAGAATGTGGCCCAAGTGCCACAGGGATGTGCAAAAACTCAGATTTCTTGGTTCAGAGGCACAACAGGCACCTGGGTGCTCACCTGAGCTCTTGCAGAACAATCACAGATTGCACATCAACATCTCCACCTCTGACCTGTTTGTTTCTCTCCCTGCCTACAAACTCCAGCTCGCTGCTGGCATTGAAAACTCCAGAGGACTCAGAAAAGGGTTACTGGGAGCAAAAAAAAAAAAAAAAAAAAAAAAAAAAAAAAATCAGCATGTTTTTAATGAGCTTTTCTTTGGTTTATTGTGGCTTTTGTAAATCCTCCCTGAGAACTGGAAGTTGCCAGATCTCCTCCCCAAAGATCCACACTGCAGCTTCCAATGCCCCCAGGGCTCATTTTAATATAACAGGTTCCAAGAGAGCCGAAAAATGCCAGCGAGTGAGTGGGAGCCAGAGTCTACTTCAGCACACTTGGCTGGCCTTGCAGCTCTGCAATCTCTGTTTGCACTGGAGCTACAAAAGAGAGATTTTTATCATTTGAAAGCACAGCTCGTGTCCCAGAGCAGAGAGGCTCTGAGGTGCTGTTAGCTGTGCTCAGTAGCTCAGGCTCAGGGCTGAGGATGACCTTTGGTGTCCCCAGGGCACAGAGCAGGAGATTTGTCCCCAACTCATCCCACCTTCCCACAAAACACTCTCAGGGTCAGCAAGAGCCCTGAGAAAATTCATGGCACAGGCAGCAAATGGGCTCTGCCCTAACCTGGGAACAGCATTCCTGATCTTCCTCATGTGAGTCCTTCAACATTTAATAATCACAACCAGCTCCACTCAGGGCAGCTTCACTGAAAACAAGGATAGGAGTTCTGGGATTGATGGGATCTGAGCAGAGCTCTGCACATCTCCTTCACTGTCTGAATTATTATCATTATCATCTGGGTCAAAATGAAAAAGTTTAAACTTTTGACAATGAAAAAGAAACAGTATCCACCTGGATTTCTACGAGTTGTCCTGTTTGCCCTAAAATTAAATGCATTGCTTTAGCTTACAGTGGCTTTTTTTTGTTTGTTGGTTTTTTAGACACCTAAAAACTTTTCTTCAAAATGAGAATTCAACGTTAAATCCAAAGAAACATCATTATTAAGTACCTTGACAGAACACTTTCTGAGGTCTGTGGGCAAACTGCATTTCCCATCTGGACACTCCTGGGCTCCAAAATCTTTGCTCACCCTTGGCTCAACACCTCTTTCGTGGTACCAGGGATCTGATCATATGCTCTGCTTCATCATTTCCATGTCAGCACGACTGCTGGGGTTAGAGGGCTATCAATTAACATAACTGACTGGTGAATCCAGCTCATTTATTTCTACTTACCCTCACCATGGGAGGAAAAATATAAAGCTAAAATAAGTTGCATCCATGCACCCTCAAAAATTAGATTTCTACCTTTAATGCACACTGGAATCAGAGTTCCTCTCTGTTGAAAATATAGAATTAAACCAAACCTGCCATCTGTCCTGGTGAAGGATGGATGTGAATGGATAGTTTTTGCAAGGAGGAGTTGGACCATTTTGTCCATCTAAGGATCTCCATGAAAGGCAAAATATGAAATATAAATCTATCCACAGGGGCTTCACCTGGAGGTTTTAACCAGGCAGGAGCATTTGGTCAGAGCATTTGCTTTGTGCACCTTCATTTACTCCATTCCAACCTGGGAAAATAAGTTTAAAAGCCAGGCAAAATGGAAAATACATTTTATACTGAAAAAAGTGAAAAATGGACATGAGCCCTTCTTAGGAGCTGTTTTGTTACCTGAACAATTCACCACTGTACATTTTAAATGTTCATATCTCTTCCAGGTAACTTAGAAATTAACTTGGAAGATTTAATTATTGCTACTAGAATTTTTCCTCTATTTTTTAAATATCTGGGGGGAAAAAAATCAATGAAAACTTGTTTTTGTCATTGAAAAGTGTACAGGAAATGTCCTGAATTCAGTGTTTTGTTTGGTATTACAGGCTTTTATTTCATTATGATGTTAACAACTGGAGGTTTTGTCCTCCAAAACTACATTGAACCCATAATGCCAAACAGCACCTGAGTGGCCAGAAATTTCCAGGAATATTATTACATGATAATATTTATTTGGCCTGAAAATGCACTTTTAAACAGCAAAAATGAACCAATTTCCTACCCCAATTTCTGATAAATACCAACCGGGCTGCCTCGAAACAAACAGAGTGCCTCAAATTTAGCTTCCATTAGAGAAAAGCCTCTTGAATTTGTTGTGTCCCTGGCAGAAAAACATTCTGCTGTCCTCAGCCTCGCAGCCAGCCCATGGCATTGTTCAGAGGCAGGGAGACATGCCCTCTGCTCCCTGGATCTCACAATCTGCTCCAAGTGACATCGGTGACAGAGAGAGATGCCACTGCATGAGTTAGAGGCAGAGCTGGGAAGTGTTCCCAAGATCCAGGGAGAGAGAGATTTACATGTATAAATAGTTATTTTAAGAAAACATCTCATTCATTTACACAACTGTGGCAGTCCTCTTTAAATTCAGCAAACTGCTCTGCCCCGTGGTGGAAGAGATGACAGAAGAATTTCAATCAGGACAAACCTAATTGGTTAATCAGAGTTTAAGGAAAATCCTCTGCTTCCTAATAAGAGCTGGGATGCTGATTGCTGGAGCTCCTGAAGGCACCAAAACACCCTGGGAATGCCAGCTGGAGCTCTGGGAGTGACCTGGAGCTGATTCTGGTCCCAAAAATCCCATAACTCAGAGCAGGGATGAAGCACACCATGGTGAGACAGAGAGGGACAGCCCTGGGGGAATGGTGGCACCAGGATCAGAGCTGCCACAGCTCACTGGAAATGCTGTGGCCTCACCACATCAGGGAAATTTGGGGAAGTTGACACAAAAGCATCCCAAGACACCATCAGGTTTGCAGGATGGCAAAGGCACCACGACAAAGGTGTCCCAAAGCACAGCACGACACCAAGAGCACGTGGTGACCTTGAATCAAGGCAGTCCTTCAGTAGAGAAGTTTGCTCTGCTTTTCATCCAAAAGCCCCAAAACATTCAAATCTCAGAAGTCTGGTGTTGAAAAAATTTCCCGAAAAATAAAAAGAAGAATTTCCCCAGAAATTATTTTTTGGGGGTTTTTGATAAAAAATGGCCACACAAATTAAAACCATTTTCAAACTCCCCTCCTGGCATGCACACGTGGAAAGCACACACATTATCCCAGCTCTAAACTGTCTTTGCAATAAAATTTCCCTGTAATCCAGCTTGATTTTATATATCTGCTTGGAAAGGGCAGTTAATCCTGTTCTGAAGAACAGAAAGCACTCAGGAGTGCACTTGAGAAACCATTGTGAGCTTCCATCACCTTCCCAAGCAGGAACAGTGTCTCATTTTAATATAACGTTATTATTTCACTGCTAAATTTGGTCAACATAAATATCCAGCTAAATATGCCTTCTCAGCCAGACTGAGGAGCTGAGGGATGCCTACACAGCAATCCAGGCATCACTCAGCATTCCTGGGAAGCTGAATATGGCAGCTTCTCTCTCTTCACAGCAGGAGGTGGATTTCCAACCTCCAGAGCTCGTCTGTGGCCTCCTCTAAGTTATCTTTTTAATATTTTCACACAGTCTTAAAACATGGACATTTCACATTGTGAGCCCATCAAAGCTTCATGTAAGAAGAAAATCTGCTCCTGGTTTGCTTGATTGATTGGTTTGATTAGTTCATTTATGACTGGTTTTCTCTCTCCAGGATCACTGCACTCTGCAGTCACTGGAGGTGACTGCTCACCCCTCTATCCACCTGGGCCTTGGGGAACTTGCAGCCACAGCTAAAATCCACAAGCTTTGCTCCCACGGGATTTGCTTTGTTTCAAATGAATCCTGTTGGGCTGAAGCTCCTTAAGCTGAACATTCCTGCTGCTCCTGCCTTTTGTGCTGGTTTTTCAGTGCTCCATCAAGCCCCAGGTCACCCTGAGGCTCTCACCACCTCCATTTCACACCTTTGTTTGGATCATTGGCACAAATCTGGGTTTGTACCAACAATCCACCCAGAGATCCACTGACGAGTCAGGATTTCAAACACCCAACCATGGTTAAACACCTAACCAGGCAAGGCAGCAGCTGGACTCCATCAAATGCCCTGCAGAAATTCAGGTTTGTCACACTGTCCCACTCCTTTCTGGAGCAGCAATGGAATCCTGTCAAGAAGACAGAATGTTTATAAGACAAGATTTATATTCCTCCCTGCTGGCTGTCATTAATTGTATTTTACCCTCTAATTCTTTGTTAACAAGGTTTGGGGTTAATCATGATGCTTTACTCAGGATCAGACTAAGTGGTCTGCTGTTCCCTGGAACCTTTAAAATACAGGTTAGAGGTTGATAAGCTCTAAGGGACATTTAAGGTCTTTACAAGAATGATTTCCTGTAGTAAAACATCAGAAGTGAAATCTTGGTGCTACTGAAGTAGATGGGAAAATTCTGATTTGCCTCAGCAGTGAAGGAAAGATTTCACCGAAAACTGTAGAGCTAAAAAAATAACTGAAAATATGAACACTAAATTTAGTTTAACACTAAAAAAGAACACTAAATGGCAAGTGTTATTTGCCTCAAGATCCTTCCAGCTGTGAAATAAAATGTCAAAATTTTTGTGGAAACCAGAGAAAAAAAAAAGAGTTGAAAATCCAATTTCTCATTGAAAAATGCTTTACATGGGAAATTTTCAATCAGGAAAATTTCTACTACTATCTCTAACCTCTCCAGTGCAATTCCTGCCTGAAGAGTTGCAGTTACCCAAGTGCAACCCACCCAGAAACAGAAATCTGCAGAGATGGGGGTCTTAATCACCAAATTAATTGACCCCCTCAACTCCTCAGCAGCATTTTGGGTCACCTACAGGAGATCTGTGATTGACAGAGGAATGTTTCCTCAGCAGGCATTGAGGGAAAGTCACTTTATCTGACTGATTGGCTTCATAAAGATCCGAATTTTGTAGAAATCCACAGCAAAGTCTTATTATTTATATTTATCCCCCTAATGCCCAAGAGTTATTTGATACCCTACAGCTGTAGGTCTTACAAATCTCAAATTGTAGCCATTTCCCAGGAGCTTTTGATGCACAGAAATGTTTGTCATCGGCTCAAACCCAACCAGAACAGCCATTCCAGCCTCTGAATAAAAGGTAATTTGGAGCACAACATAAAAAGAGAGAGTGCTTATTTTTAATAGAAGTCTGCATTAAAAAGAAAGAAAGAAAAAGGTGGGAGGCTGGAGTGGTTATTGATGAGAAATTAAAATAGTTTGAGTGATGCATGTTGCACACATTTGCTCAGTTGTGTTAAATGTGTGCTGGATGTTCTCCAACTGCTGGAGCAGCAACTGCAGGAACAGACATTCCACCTAGAGAAATTTGCTTAAATATATTTATATCAACATATATATCACCGCATATTTATATGCCTATACACACACACGGGTTTGGTTGAGGATTTTTGTGAGATATCACCGGGATCACCTTCCAAAAAAAAAAAAAAAAAGAAAAAATTCTCTACAGCAAAACATCTGCACTTGCTATTCCACATACAGACACCCAAGAGAGCATAAATTTCCCTGAATAGATGTATTGTTTTACCATTTATTTCCTCACCTTCTCAGAATGCCTGCTCATCTGAATTTCCAATATCTGAGCTGTATTTGGTGTGTGCACGGTTCCCCTTCACTACACCAGAGCAGATTAGTGCTCGTTCGCCTCTTTCCTTGCTTCTCTTCAGATCGTTACACATGACAAAACAACTGTCCTAATTACAGCAAGTGTTCCCAGCTCTGTCACCGTGACAATTACTGCAATGAGGGCTCAATATCTGCAGCAGACAGTAAAGTATTACTGCAGTTGTGTTTGATAGTGCTCAATTGTCCCCCGGAGGATTCTCCCGAGCAGCATTTGCCGTGGGGTGAAGCTCCCCCTGTGCTCTGCCCATGGAGCTGTGCTAAAAGGGTTCACAGGGTGATGACTTTGGGGCTGAAGTGGGAAATACACGAGTTTGGGGTGTAGAGGAGAGGAACATTTGTGGGTGGGGTGGGGTTTTTCCTGGATGGGGTGGGCACGGCATGTTTTTCCTACGTGGCATGGGGTTTTTCCTACATGGGATGAGCACAGCAGCTCCTCTCACTCATTGCCAGTGGCTGCTCTGACATTTCCTGAATCTCCACAGCACCAGGAGGCATTTTGGAGATATTCCCTCCTTCCCCTACCTGCATTTGCAGCCTGACAAGCGGATGCTGCTCCAGATGGAGCAAAAGCTCAGACCCCAAAACATCCCCCTGCACACTCCCATCCCTGCCATCCCCACATTGCTGTATCCTCGGGAGCCTCAGAGCTGCTGCCATGCAAGTGGTTTCCCTGTTCCTCGAGGATTTCTTGTGTTTTCCTTGTTTGTTCACATGGACTGATCCATCCAGAGCCTCCAGCAGGCCCTAAGGACCATGCCTGCCCTGAGAGTCCCTCTGAGTGACACTGCACACCTTTAACCCACCTCACCTCCCCTGCCAGCCTCTGAGATCTCAGCCAACCACACAAGGGATTTTAGCTCTAAAGGAGTATTTTGACCCTAAAACACGTTCCTTTCATCCTAAGTGATGAAGCTGATGCTCTCTGCATCTATTGTCCATTATGTTCCTGAAGGTGATTCATTCAGATGTTCTCCCTTTAAAGTCCATGACCAATGCAGAACCAGGACCTGGGTAACCATCTCACTTGACCAGAAACAGCAATGCAAGGCCCTAATATTGAATATTGATTGTGGAAGGCTAATGCTGCCACAGTTAACTTGGCATGACCTGACCAGTGTACTTAAAGTCTGGATTTCTAATTTTCCTCGGTCAGGAATAAAGCAATATCTTATTTACCAGATAACATCTTTATTATAAGCATTTTGCACAGCCTTTCCACTTCAGCCCACATGTGTTTCTTCTGCTCTTGGCACGGATCAATGAAGTCAATATTTCTGACTGCAAAGCTTTGTATGACTTACACATATTTAAAAGGATAAATCCCAATCAACAACTCCTCTGCTTGAACATAACCATTATAATCCTTATCTCTGATCCTTTGGGCTGCAGCAGGCAGGGTGAGGAAGGAGTACATCTCTGCAGCTCGCAGGAAATAGTTATGATGACAGCAGGAGATAAACAACATCGCCTGGGTTTGCTGGCTGGAATTTCTCCAGCAAACCCAGTAAGTGGTGCTGCAGTCTCACAGTCCAAACTGGGCAGGGAGCCCTCAGACTGGTGTGCCAACCCCTCAGGTACCTGAATGTCCAAATGCCCTGGAGCTAAACTCCTGAACCTCCACAGCACCGGGACAGACAGCAGGAGATTCGTTTCCCACGTGGGGAAATTGAGGCATTTAGAATAAGATCTGCATGATGACATTCCCATCAAAGGAAGGGGAAGAGAGGCAGAGCCACAGTTCCATTTAGCACAGCTCGACTTCTTTACCAGATGAGATTAAGTGACATAAATCGACCCGGGGAGCTGCCTAAGTTATGTTTAGGGAGTTGAACTGAATCACTCTGAGGCTTGTTTTAGTCCTGTGAATCTCAAACACTACAACCAGCCTTTCTTCAGCACATGGAGCCCACAGAAGTTCAAAGCAAGCTCATTTCAACAGGAGGGTTTCACTGTTGAGGGTTAAGCTGTTGGCCAACCCCACATTTTCTGCTACACCACCAAATCCCACTCATACAGATGCAGCTTGTGCTGCCAAAAGAGTGGTTTTAGCAGTTAAGGTTTCACTAATTCCCTGAATTAAATAAGCTCTATCAGCAAAATCACTTTGGTTTAGTACAGCTGAACCTGTGCTGAAGGTTGTACCAATATAGAAGTGCTATATAAAAAAAAAATGACACTCCTAACCAAAAATTATTGTGCTGACAAAAGGTTTTACTGACTTTAAGGGTTCCTTCGGAAAAATTTTACCAGAAGAGTCAAATAGGGAAAAGAGGACTGCAAACAGGGTGGAAGGGCAGGGAAAAGAATGAAAAAAAAAGGATTCCTTTTGGCCCAGTAGTCAAAGTAATTAGTGAAGTTCTTGCTTTGCTCTGGAAACAGCCAAACAACTTCAAAAGGCGCGTTTGTTTTATTGAGAGATCTCCCAGGTCTTTGATATGGTGCCACATGTCCTGCTCACTTCTAGCCAGGGTGAACCCTCTGAGGTCACAGAAGCTCCTCCACGGGAAAAGGACACAGGAAAGGATCAGACCCTCGTCCTCAGCAAGGCTTTCATCAGAATTTAAAACCAAACCCAGTCTTTGCCAAAAGGGCGGCAGCAGGTCCTGGAAGGTTTGCTCTGATTTTGGCTTGCAGAGGCAGACAAACTTCACTTGGATTCCTTTGTTCCTTTCCTAAGGAAAGAACAAAACTGCAGTAACTGCAACTGTAATTAGTTCTGTTCTTTTTTCTTTTAAGTGTCTCCATTTTTCATAGAGTTGACACATTTATAGGCAGGAAAACTTTCCCTTCTGCAGAGAGCTTACAAAATGGTCTGTGCTAAAGTTATTTCACACATATTACACTGGCACTTTCCATACTATGTGAATATCAGCATCTTAACATTGGGGCATCTCCTCACTATTTGCATTTATAGCAGACTTTGGAAGATTGAGTTATAAAAAAAGAGGCTGTCTTTGAGTCATGCTTAGGCTAAACTGCTCAACGAGGTAACAGTTTTCAAAACTGCAACCATAAACCAGATAGTCCTTGAAAAAAGAAAAAGAAACAGCAGAGAGAAATAAAATTGTATGGACATCTTCTGCAGAGATTATTTCTTAATGTGTGCATGTAAAGTACCCAGCAGAATGGATGTTTCTGCTGCCTTTGGTTCTCACTGCAATACAAACCATTATAATAATTTATCTCTCCCTTTATACAGGCAGAAAACTTCAAACCTGAGAGGAGGGAGGGAACTCGGGCTGGAGAGTGAAAAGCTCTTTTGACCTAATCTCTGTTCTTATCCCAGCAATGAATTTCAGTCCTGAAGCCACAGAGAACAACAGCAAAAGGAGAAATTCTGATTGATTTTCAGCTCCACTTCTTGGGGTTCTCTCTCCCCATTAATTGGGAATTTTGGCAGATCACAGAGCCAATCAAACAGACTTTGTCACCAATGTTAATTTGCCTTAATAGGATGTTATGGCCTCAGAAACATTCCTTATGACATAGAAAAATGTTTCCCCTTTGGTTTAAACACCAAAATGATTGTTGATCACACAGACATAACCCAACAATGCTCAGGTGCTGCACAGACCAAGTTTCTCTGTAACACAGACTTTTCTCAGAAATTAATTTATGACGAAGGTTGCCTCAATTGAGTATGAATTTTTACATCTGTTTCAGAGTCTAAAGATAAAGGGAAAGGAAGAAGAATGAAGCCAAAACACTGCCTTAGCACTGCTCAGGCCAGGCTCAGACTCAGCTGCCTGCAGAGGCTCCTCTTCCATTTAGAAAAAAAAATATATTTTTGAGCTATGAATTGCAGAAGGAAGGTAAGGATTTGACAAAGTAAGGATTTGACAAAGGAAACCAGTCTCTGCTTAATTTTAAGGAAATGAGCATTTTCAATGACCTCCATCGACCCTAGCCACATGTTGAGCATCATGCAGGGCCCTGCTTTTCTATGGCTACAATAAAAAATTGCTTTTCTGGAGACCTGTTGCAGACAATGCTCCCTTCTGGCAATGCAGCCCCATTTCTGCTTCCTCCCACACGATGCATGTGCCTTTGTGTGTTTGCAGATGCACCTCGCTCTCAGTTATATTTATTTGCCTCAACAGCGTGGGCAGAAAGTGAATCCAGAGATTTTGGCTCCTTTAGCTCTGCTTTGCAGCTCTTTTATCTCATTGCTGAGCCTTCCTCCCAAGGAGCTGGGATGGTGCAGCCACGTGATGGAGGCTTTGAGTGGAATTAGGGAAAAAGAGCAACCCTGAACCTCAGGAAGGGACTTCACTCTGCCCACCACTCTGACTGCACCTCCAAAATCCCAGGGTGTCATTTCTGAGAGGCTCCAGCTCTGATCCAAGCAATGTCCTTTGTGACAAACTATTAACGGAGAACAATGGCTCGACCCCAAACTTATTAAAATAGACATCATGAAAAATATATGGGAATTGAAAAGGAGAAGTGAACCAGTGGTTGTAGACACACAATAAAAAAGCCTTTGAAAATGCCCTACAGCAAAATACATATTTTCAAAACTGCAAGTTTTACCCATTTTTTTCTTGGGAGAGAAAAAAAATCTCTATGACCTTAGGGCACAACAAATATATTAGGCATAGATCATTTCTAAGTGGTTTTGGCCTTTGTTAGGGAAACATCCATTTTTGCTGTTTGCAAGTGCATTTTTTGGCCACACACAAACCTCCCTCCTCAGCCCATTTCTTCTCCCAAAATCTTCTCCCATTTCTTTCCATGCTCTTCAACGACACAGCTTTTGAAAAAGCCCAACACTGCAAGTACTCAGGGATGAGATTTTGCAAATCAGCAGGTCCAGGATTGCACTGGTGATCCCTCAGGCAAGGGGAAGTGTGACCCAGTGGGATGGCAGCCAGACCTTCTCCAAACCCCTGGAAATTCGGGAAAAGCAGAGCCAAACTCACAAACCTTCCCTGCATCCGTGGATGATGCAGAGCTCAGCATTTGCCAACGCAGCCACCTGGCTTTGGGTTGCCTTGGAGCTCCAGCAGAGCAAACCTGCCCAAAATACCACCAGAACCACCCAAAAAGCATCTTTTTGCACTTAACTCCTGCCAAACTTGGAGTTTTTACTAACAAAAAGAGGAACAGTCTGAGCAGAACGGCCTGAGGAACACTGAGGTTGAAATTAAGTGTAAGCAAATTCTTAAATACTTCCAAAGTTCTGAAAATGAGGCACTTCTGGATCTTTTTTTTCCCATCACAGTCATTTATCACTCACCTTTCTGCCTTTTAGAGTGAGATTCTCTGTTTTCAGCAAGGCACTATTTTAGAGAGGACAATATTTTAGAACAATACTTCAGAACAATATTTTAGAAAGGGGATTCTTGTTTCTGGGGAGCAAAGCCTGCTGCTGCTCCTCAGGGCTGGGGTGTCCCAAATGTTCCTTCTGCTGCTGGCTGGCTCTGGGAAAGGCTTGGCACAGAGATGGCCACTGCAGCCCCAAATCTCACTGCAGCAGTGCTGGTTTGGTGGAACTTTGATCAGCAGCAGTAAAAATCACCTCTGGAAGGTTCTGCTCTCAGCACAGCACATCGGTGTAGCAATGCCATCCCAAAAAACCCAACCTGGGGCAAAATCCTCATGGCTTTTCACAACAATCGACTCCTTTAAAACTATCGACAACCACACAGTCAGGAGCAACCCTGCACCAACAGATTGACTGGCTCCATCTTAAAAACACCACCACAAAAATAGGTTAAACTGCTCAAAAGTCCTGTTTAAAACAGAAAAAGAAGAGTCAAAGCTCAGAGCGAGGCTCCCAGCGAGGGCACAGACTGTTCTCCAGGTGGGAAGAAGGTGCAGGGTATTTGGCTCAGCCCTAAGATTTTGCCCAGGATAAAAAATTCCCAATCACACCTGGAATCTTTAACAGCTGCTCAGTGAAAAATCAGAGGTTTTTTAAAGGGCTATGTAAGCATGAGAGGGAAAAGCAAAGAAATTCCTAACTGGAGAGATTCCCTCTGTAAATACTTCTCAGGGAGAGTGGAAAACAAAGCCTTCAAATGGCTAACAAGTAAATAAACTAACACCCTATAACCACTCGAAATTGTCTTTTTAAACTTTTTCAAATATTGCTGATGAGCTTAAAATGGAAGAAAATATCAGCCTTGCAAGGAAAAAATGCACTTTTAAAAAACCTGTTTGTCTAATAGAGAAGCTGCTTCTCTAATTAAGCAATTAAGGCTCAGCAAGGCAGACGTTATCATCACATAAAGGTCATTTCAAATGAAGAGGAGCTGAAAAACACCGTTGCTGGAGAGTTTTGTGAATGATCTCCTCATGATTGGTGGCTGCTGGTTTGAAAGGCGCCGAGAATTTCTCGACAGAGTGTTTGGATTGTCTTGAGCTCCAAGTGAGGCCAGGGAATGCCAGGGTCTGCTCCCCGGGCTGGCACAGCTCCTGCTGCAGTCTGCAGCACCAACTCCCTCATTGCCTTGTAAACCATCCCGAACTGACACCGAGCTCAGGCCAGGGAAGCTGGGCTGGATTTACACCTGGGCACTGACAGTGCAGTCACCCTGCTCTGGATCCCCCAGCTGGTTTAGTGCTGCCCTGCCGTGGGGATGCTGCAACTCTAAAATGCAGCAAATCCAGCATTTTGCTACAGACATCAAACGGAAAAGGAAGCCCAGGCTGGGGGAGCTGAACAGGTTTAAATAGATCTGATGTGATAATTAACGTCCAGTGAGGGATTTGGGGGAAAGAAGAGGGACGAAACATAAAAACAATTTCCACCTTTATTTTAAGTTCTTTTGACAGATGGGAATATTTTCTGTTATGCTGCTTGTGGTTTGGGTAATGAGATTAGGCCTTGCATAGCAGGAAGCAGAATTAACTTTGTTTACTTAAAGTGACACCGTCAGCTTGGAAAATCACATTTCCATCTGAAATGCAGTGCCTACTATCATTACAAATAACCCTTGAGATCATGATAACTGAAGGAGATTAGAGATGGGAAAAAACCATGTTTCTCCCTCTCTGTCTATTTTGAAATAGACTTTGTTCACACTGTGCAGCTGAGATCATTCCCAGCAGCAGAGTCCCCACATCTCCCTGTGTCCATGAGGTGCAGGAAGGAGCAACAGGCTGGGCATGAGAGGGAAAAGGGATGAAAGCCCAGCTGGCATCCTGAAAAAATCCCTCCCTAAAGGCAATTGGTGTGGCAGGGAAAAAAACAAACCAACCCAGCAGCACTTTAAAATGCATTTAGCATTGGATATATACCGAAATGAAAATGAAAATTGGAAAAAAAAAAAAAAGAGGGCTGGAATTTTTAGAAGCTGGCTGATTTAAAAAGTCCCCTAGCACTGATCCCTGAGTGAATTCCACTGGAAAGGCTATTAAAGGGGTGGATGGATCCTTAGGATGGGAAGAAGGAGCAGAGGGAAAGGCTTCACAATGGGATATTTCCCAAAGAAGGAAATATCTGAAAAAGCTGAAGCACTACAACATGCATGTGTTAAACAAGGAGACTTGCACATCCACCAGGGAAAACAGAACAGGGAAAAGTCCTGCATCCTGTCTGCTGTTCACAAAACCATCCCAATAATGCCCAGAAAGGACAGCCAGGCTGCTCCTGGTGCTTCTCCCTCCCTGCAGCCCAAGCCAAGCCCAGGGAATTGGCCCGGTGGTGTTTTCTGTGCTGTGACCCCTGGCGTGTTTACAGAGCCAGAAATGCTCCTCTCTGGCACAGTCACTGCTGCTTCATGTCAGCGAGAGTGACAGGTAAAGAGAAAAATCTGGGCCCTGCACAGAGATGGATCCAAAATATATAAATAACCAATTAAGAGAAAATATTAATAAAAATATTGTAACAGATCCCAATCTGCTGCTGAGTACCAATTGCCAGTAATAATCTCTATGGTAACTGAACTCTCTTTGGCCTCTCTGTATGCAACTAGTGTTTTATGGGTTGGTTTTTTTTTTTTCCTTCCCCTATTTTCATGGAAAGTTTTCAAAACTGGTTTAAATATTATGATATTTTCCTCATCAAGTGCTAACTGGGAGAAGTATTGACTTTGTGTCAGTCTCTAAGCAGATTTTCCCTTCCTTCCACGACTGCCTTAGAGGTGATTTTGGGAGGGCACTGGCTGGAAGTTCTGTTCAAACACAAAAGAGGTGAGGGAGGTTTTCCAAATCTAAGAGGTTAAAATATTGCCCAGCAACAGATAAACTGAGCGAGAAGAAAGAAAACTACTACCTAAAGATGTTGTTTTCAGGAGCTGGGGAAATTTTACCTTTTTTTGATTTTTTTTTTTATTGTTACCTGGCTGCTCTCTTGTAATCCCAGCAGCATTTTCTGGGCTCTGGATGTTCCCCTTTCCCAGCCTGCTCCTGCTTTGGCTCCTGGATCCAAAGGAAGGCATTACCTTGGGAAGCAGCAGCACTCAGGAAATACTTGTTGTGTTACATCACAGACAGGGAGGAAGGTTTGAAGGGAGAACATGCAGAATCCTGTGAAAACTGTTCCCATGTGCACATGTAACCCCCTGGGGTTTTACTCAGCTTCTCCTACTATAACACAAATAATTCTAACACAACTTGTGCAGTGCAAGTCAGACCTTTACTCAGTCTGGCTTTTTGAGCTCTAACTCTGTGATGGCAAAAGGTCCCAAATGAGAGAGTTTGGAATTAGATGCAACCTGGGAGTGAAGAGCTTCAATTCCATTTTGAAAAACCTCCAAAAGTGCCATGTGAGAAGTTCTCCTTCTTTGTCTTTAAAGCTCAGGTTTCTTTCAGGAGACAGAGAACATTTAGGTGCTGAAGGATTGTGTGAAATCCCTATGGAAGTTGATGTTTGGAGCTTCTGTTTAAATTAGAGTCATTCTGCAACTCTGGCTCCCTTATACAAGAGCCCAAAGCAAGACCTTGGAGCTGAAGTTGTGGTCTGAAAAGCTGGAGCTGGATTCAGATCCAGAGCTGAATTTCCTACTGGTTGCCTGTCTTCCATCTGTTTGTGTCTGGATGTCTGTTAGGATATAAGCAGCAGTTCTGGAGTGTCACACATGAATAAAGTGGATAATTATAAAATTAAAAGATATAACGTGCTTCTAGGGGAGATAAGACTACAATTAAAGAGTATAAACAAAGCTGAGTCTGATGTTCAGACTGATATATTTATTCATTAAATATAATAACATAAACAAGACTATTAACTGTCATATTTTAATGATACTGTACCCTGCAAAACATACTCAGGAAAAGGTCCTATTGACTTCAATAGCAATGCCACATAAATTTAAATCATGGCTGCACTAAAACAAAATGTCATCATTCTTACTAAAGATTATTTGTTGTAAATATCCCAAAATGTTAAAAAACCCCACAAACCTGTGACTCACTGAACTGAGGCAGAGCTCAAATGTTTTATTTGTAAATCTGAAGAAAGCCAGCAGGGAATGCAGAAACCTGTTCCCCAGATAACTGAGATTCAGTATTCCCAAGAGGGGAAAGCAGCCAGGCAAGGCTGCTGTCTATCCCATGTCTCCCTGGAAAACACTGAGCATATTTTTGCTCAGGAGATGGCAGAATTTGGGCAAATGTCACTTCATATCAGCAGTGTTAAGATCAGGTTCTGACCTTTTTAAATATTGTTAACAGTCAGCAAGAGAGGAAGCCTTACAGCAAGAATTTCTATCTGGAAAATATGCAATAACTTGCTTGGGGTAAGTAAAAAGCCAGTCTGGAAGGAGAAAAAGGGTTTCAAGAATTCTCCCTCGCTGCAACAGCATCTGTGCCAAGAAGATGTAAAACAGGACCGCTTGGAGTCACACAGGTTCATCCCGCTCTGCACAGTCCCTGCTCACCCCGGGCACCAGGCAGGGCACAGGCAGCTCTGGTGTGAGCAGCACAGACACAGGTGACCTTCCGAGGGGCCTCAGCCCAGAGTGGTGACCGGCACTGGACTGTGCTGCTGATGTCAAACGTTGGCGGGTGCGTCGCTCATTAAATGCGCTGGCGTTCGCCGCGCGCTCAGCGTCACTTGAAGTGCCGAGAAAACGAGCTCACTGTGCCATGACAAAGGCCATTGGTTGCCTCTTTACTGAGCCTCATACATATGGTGAAAACATATTGACTAATTACTTGCCATTTTCAAAAACTGAAACCACTCCAAAGCCAGGCCCAAGATAATAGAACGAGATGCAGAAGGGAGAAGGAGGACTGGGAGAGCGGGGAGGGGGAGCAGCACAACTCTGTGACTGCTCATCCCTAATTCAACATCTGCTTGGAAATATGTGGAGCAACAACATCTCCCTGCTCCAAACTGCTTAATGAAAACGGGGAATTAATGCACCTGATTAGTACAGCTGTTCAAAACAGAGCCTGGCTGAAGTTCACAGGCAGAATCAGATCCAGCTTCTCCCACACAGGAGCATCACACACTGGGGTTTGGCTCTGTGGGGCTCAGTTTGCAGTGCTGTGGGGTTTGCCAGGTGGCCCAGGGAGGCAGGGAGAGCCCTGCTGATGAAGGATGATGTATCTGGATGTCTTTTAGGATATCAGCAGCAGTTCTGGAGTGTCACACATGAATAAAGTGTCACACTTGGAGGGAGATGCACTAAATGGTCAGAGTGGAGAGGGAGTCACTGAGAGACAATTCCCGCTGGAGTTCCCAAACTAAACCAGTCCCTCCCAGCCCCTGACAGGATCCCTGGAGCACAGCCTTCCCAGGAGCCTTTTTAGTGCCATCTCACTGCCAACACCTCCATGTCTGACAAACCAGTCCACTCAGCTGATGAGGAATCCTCCCTAAGTAGTGGGACGAACGTTTGACAAGTTAATTTCAAGGTAGCTCATGGAGGAGAAGCACCAGAGAGCTACACAAGTGTAAAAAAAGAGAAATGTTGCTGGATAAATTCTGCCAGTAATGGATGTGTAAGAGAAAATACACTTAAAATTCATGCTCTTTGTATTAGAAGACAGGCTCTTTGGTTTGGAGGTAGGAATTGTGAGGGCTCGCTGGAGCTGGGGTTAACAGGAGTACAATTACTGCTATTACAGTTTTATGATTATGAAACCTGTGCTCCTGTATGCCCCATTTGGAAATAATAGGAAATGCTATGGATGACTTTTAAAAAATCAAGACAATTTATATATTAAAAAAAATCAATAATTATTCCCTTTTATTTTGCCTTTAAATCATCCAGATAATAGAAAGCAGAGACCTGAATAGGATGCCTAAAGTTAATGGCATTATTAGACAGAGAAAAAAGAAAGAGTGATCAAAAGTTTGACCCATTTAACAAAAAGTTCACAATCTGTAAAATCTTGCTATTCTACCAGTTATTATTTTTTCTTAAATTCAAGATAACTCTCAAACCTTGTTTGGAGGTTAGATTAGTCATAAGCAGAGACTCAGAGCAATTTAAAAACATTTCTATTATATGAGACAGAGCTGCTATTTTAGAAAGACATAAATAATCTGATATCTTTCATAAAAGTTTTAGAAGAAGCTTCATTTTCCAGCTTATAAACTAAAAATAAAACACTTGAAATGATTGATTTTCCTTTAAGGCAACTCTGGAGCCTGAGTTGATAACACCACTGGTAAAGTCCCAGTAAAACTCCTGGAAGAATTCCCAGCATTTTGAACAGCACCAGATATTGTTCATATTGTTTGTCATTCCTGTTCTAAGGTAAAACCCTGGCTGGATCGTCACAGTTTTGCCCCTGTTGCACAAATAAACATGGTTTAACAGACTGGCTGTTCTCCAAGGAATGGGAAGAACTTTGTTCCATTGACTTTTGAAAGGAGTTTGCAAACCTTCAAACCCTGCGAGTGTGAAAGCTGCTTTCCCTGCTCTGCTGGAGTTCCACCTCAACCTTCCAACCTACCAAAACTGGGTAAACAGCTCCCTTCTAAATAGATGCAATGAACAGAAATCCTACTTTTTTTTTTTTTCTTTTTGTTCAAGTCATTCCCAGGGCAGTGGAGTCGATCCCTGTGTCCCGGGGAAGGCAGGAATGGTCCATTGTTAGGTGATAACAAGATTTTTTATGCTTTTATTCTTTCCAACCAGGGTTCTTTTTTAACTTCCTGGCAGTTTCCCAGCAGTGTGCACTCTGGTGGAGCCCTGAGCAGGAGGGATGAGGGAGCTGGGATAACACATGGGAAGTTCCTTTGGACACTCTGTTCCCTCCCGGAGCATCCACGCTTTTCCCATGTTGAATCCCCAGGCAGAACCTTCTGCCTTGTCTGAAACACTGTTCAAGGAGTGTCAGCCATGCCTGAGTGTGGCACACAATGGGCTGGGAATGCCCCACATCCTTCCCTTCCCTGCTTTTCCTGTTGCTGAGCACAGCCCATCACTCGTGTCACAAGCAGAGGAAAGGCCAGTGCATTAAGACAGCACATAATTGTCAGCTCTGAGTTTTTGACATTAATTGTTTTACTCAAAGAAGGCAGTGGAATGGTTGGTTTTTTTTGGTGTCCCCCCACCTCAAGTGACAACACCCAGGAGACAGTCTGGATAAAAAAATTATTTAAAAAAAAAAAAAAGACACAAAATTTTTTGCTAATTAAAAGTAATGTGTTTTCCCATTTTTTGGCAATTTGATAACACAAAACACTTACTTGGGGGCCACAGGGGGAAACAAACTGAGACGGATAAAAAATGTTTTGTGTTCATCCAAGCAAGACTATGTTAATGCACATTATCCCATTAATGCACATCAACATCGGGAATAAGCGCGCCAATGCAAGCAAGAAGCATACACTTATCATCATTTGATAACATGTTTAATGACAGATTGACGGTTGATTTGCAAATGTGAACTGGCATCAATGTTGCTAACTTCAGCTTCTGCCGCCTCCTCTGCTATGCCAGCATATTTATGTGCATAATTTGATTTCGCAGCCACACTGTTAGTACATTTTTAATATTAACTATGCAAGAACAGACAGCCGAACTTAAGTTGCACTGATGGTTTGAGTTCATTAGATTGAAAAAGATGGGCAATGCTGACAAAGATGGAGATGGCAGCGCAACATCAAAGAGGCAACACTTAACAAACACACTCCATTTTGAACAAACCGAACTAACACATTTCATGTTGTCGGCTGCAGCAGAGCCCTTATGTACAACAGCGAGAAAAAAATATGCTCCTGCCCTGGGCATGCTGACAGCAGCTCTGCCAGGAGCTCAGCAGGCCCCTGGCCACACGGCTGGGAGATATTTCACTCATCTGTGCAGGTAGAGGGGCTGATTCTGATCTGGTGGCTGAGTAGCAATGGTAGAACTCAGCAGTCCTGCACTGGAGTTACTCCTGATTTACACCAGGGAGAGGCACAGCCTGTCCCCACTCCCCTCCCAACGCTGCCTTTCCACAGCTGGGATTCTTTATGATGAATAATAAAGAGATTTTGCTGAGAGCTCAGCTCCTGCACGAGCAGAGCTGCAAGTTCAGAACGCTGGGGCCTCAAGCCACGAGGGGTGGGATGTCCTTGCCGTGTCCCCAAAGCCAGGACCTGGCACTGCCTCTCCTTTGGTGATCCTGGGCAATCCAGCCTGCTCTGAAGAGAACACGTAGCAACGAGCTGGGAGGAGAGTATTTCATCCTCTGCTCACATTAATGTCTGGGCATATACTGCATCTAGTATGAATTTGCTTGTTGTGCTGCAATATATAATAAATTTGAGGCAGTAGCTTTATGGCGCACGTTGTAATTTTCAATTTTATGCTACAAACTGACCATCCGCAGGATTCTGACCGTATAACCCGAGCCACTCCGTGTAGAATGTAACATTAGCACCTCTGCAGCACAGGCAAACCATGATTTAGACACACAATTAGATGGACCAGGTCCTCAACAATCCTCAGCTGTCTGAATTATTGCTGTACAGCCTAATAAACATATAGCACTTCGGCCACTGCTCTGCAAAGCTTTTAAGAATGTTCTTAAGTTTGTGCCTAATCAGCAAAGCAACTCTTACAATTGCTGTTACTCAGAGATCACTCCTGGACCAGAATCCAGTAGTGCTTGGACCACTGCTGATGGAGGGAGGGACAAGGCCAGGGTCATTAGCAAGCTGTGATTAAATAATCAACATAAAGTTATGATTATTGAATTTAATCCTGGAAACACTTGCCAGAGTGGGACACTGAGGAAAGGAGCAGAAAAGGACCTTTACCAATCTCGACCAGCCAGCAGCAGGAGGATTCCTGTTACCCCTGTCCTGCTGGCAGCTGCTGAGCAAATGCCTCCTGCCAGGATGCTGACCTGGTCTAGCTGGAAAAACTGCTTCCTTTATTGTCTGCTGTGAAAGAAACCTGAAGCTTTCATTTCAGGAAAACCTCTTGTGGAGGTCTGTGCTCTTTTTACAGAGAGACCTGCATTGCAGGGAGAGCTAATCCTAATTCCTGGGCACTCGGTTCAAGAAGCCAATAAGCAGCTCCAGCAGCTGGTGCTGTACAGACCCCAAAATGAGGAATATTTGAACAAGCATCCTGGACACCCCTGGCACACGTGCAGTTGGCTATTTTTGAATCTGTTGATGCATTAGGGTCTGAACCCCACAGCAGACAGAGCAGTGCACTGTGCAAGGTGCTGCACTGAGTGCAGAGGATCTCTGCCTTAGAAAGGCACCAAATAATTTCCAGTGACACAGGACACCAGGTGGATATTGCTTTTCTTAGTGAGGACACAAGAGACCTTGGAAGCTTTCTAAAGAGTGAAAGAACTAGGGAAAAAAAAACCAAACAGGAAAAAAAGGGCCAGCAGAGACAAGTGCAAGAATGAGGCCGTGCTCAGCTTATTTTGCTGTCTTTTAAGATAACAGCAGATTATCAGTGGGCGGTGCAGAGCAGCTCAGGAGCAGCAGGGTGAGCCCTGAGAGCTGAGCAGCAGGGGAGGAGCTGGTCAGCCCCTAGCCAGCCTCCAGAACTGTTCAGAGCCTGGGCTGCCTCCTCCTCACCTGGGCTGGAGCTACAATGGGAATAAACACTTTTATTTTGTCAATAACCATTGATAAATGTTTATTTTATCCCAAGGAGAGGAGCTGTGGTGGGACAGCACAAGGGACAAGTGCTGTCTGCAGGCTGGGAAAGCTCCCCCAGCCAGCCCTGACCCAGCACCACCATGAAAAGGTTTTTTACTGAAAGAGTAATAAAGTTTTGGAATTGTCTGCCCGGGGAGGTGGTGGAGTCACCATCCTTGGATGTATTTTAAAAAAGATTGGACATGGCACTCAGTGAGGTGGTGTTAGGGCATGGGCTGGACTCGGTGATCTTGGAGGTCTCTTCCAACCCTGTGATTCTGTGACTCCGTGATTCTGTGATTCTATGATCCTGTGATTCTGTGATGTGCTGCTGGCACTGCAGGGAGAGCTCTGCAAGAATTTCCAGCTTGACATTCCCCTCAGCACTGCCAGAGCTGCCTGTGCACTCCCAGCACAGGCTGTGGGCAGCTGCAGAGGATGGAGGGAGTGTGGCACAGTTGGAGGAACCATTCGTTTTCCAAAGTCACAATTATCTCTGCTACCACATTTGTGTCCTCGCTCTTGTCTCGTTTTGAGTAAGTTACAATTCTCCCACTCTTGTTACTGAGTAGATGCAGATGCCACTTTGTTCCCTGTGATTTATAGCCAGTAGCTAATGTTCAGTTATAATTCCCCATTTTAGACATGAAAAATAGCCTGTAATGCTCAACACAAGGGCCTCTCAACAATGATATATAATTTAAAAATTAACACGAGGACAGAGGAGACAGGGGATTTTGAACTAGGGACTCTCTCATTCAAAGGTTAAATCTCTACAAGGTGAGCTAAAGGAATTAGTTGAGTTATTAAGTAAATGCCTCTGTTCTATTTTCCCAGTACATTAGCTGTTGCAGCCTTTTCCAGTTCAGTTGTGTTCCGCCCCAGCATGTTCAAAGTGCAAATGCTCGTGGCACTGTGTTCACACATTTGCTTTTTTTCAATGTCAAACAAACTGGAGCTGTTCAGAGCCAAAGGTCAAAGTGGAGGGTCCTTAAGGAAATCTCCTGGGAAATGATGTGATTGTTCTCATGTCTTTATTGTGTATAAAATCAGGCTTCTACATGGCTCATCCTTTCCAAGCATCTTAAAGCTATAAATGGGTCATGACTCATTCCTGCAACACCTAAGTTATGTAAGTGGTCTTGCTAATTTACTGGAATATCTCGCATAACTAATCATTTCCAGGATCAAGCTCTGAAGCCTCGGAGAGATGAAGAGCTCCTTTAGAAGCAGAGAAGTCAAATCCCAACCTCACCCGATGAGGCAAAAGCAGAGCAAGGGACAGAACCTGCCTCACCTGACTCACTCTGCCAAACTCGAGCCATGAGCTCCTCTTTTGGCAAAGCTCAGCAATCAGAAAATTCAGGGAGCATGGAGAGGGAGCAGAGCTTGGCTATGGAGAGGTTTGGGAGGATTTCCTGCCTGCTTTCTGTTCACAGCAAGGTGCAGCTCCTAGCCTCGCTGTCTCCTGCTGCACTTTGGTTAATGGTCTCGCTCCAGCATCAAATATTACTTTTATGGATTACAAATTTATTGACATTTGACATTTGCATCAGCTTTCACCTGATCAACAGGAGCTCCGACTGCCAAAGGGAGTTATTATGGAAGATTTCAACAGCCATGGGAATGCCAAAAAGGTCATTAAATCATATCGGAAAAACAATGTGTTCATAGCATTCATACATTTAGTCTTGCCAGTAAATCTTCTGGTTGATGCTTGGACCACCTACTGATGATACTCAAAGAAAAGGAGAAACAGGGAGAATCGAAGAGATGAATTAAATTAAAACCAAATGACATGACGCCTGGCACAGTGGGATCTTTAATTTTCTACTCTATGAATCCAGAATAAGCAAAAAAAGCAAAACAAAGCACAGTGGCTTGACTTTCTCCGAGTGAATTCCCTCCATACAGGCAGGGCTTAACTAAATAATCCTGAGTAATGTGTGCACCCCACATTATTGCACGAGATTTGTATGTGGGAGGTGCAGGATTCAGAAAACATATGGCACATGGAAAACAAATGACAGGGTGTGCTTTTACACTCATGCTGGCTATACTTATCACTCTTGTTGATATTTTTTTCCAGACGTGAAATATGAATGTAGGAACTTTCACCCTAATCTTCAGAAAAATACCCAGAATTATTTTTTTTTGGTGATTTACAGGAGGCCAACACATAATTCCTGGGAGTGCTGGCTATGTTTTAAAAAACACCGATCAAATAAACAGAATTACCTCCCTCATCATTTTTCCCATGGATGACAAACGTGGGTTTTGCACCATAAAAACACCAAGGCCAACAGATTAGGGCTCTGTGGAATTAGGGAGGGAAGTGAGCTGCTGGAAGGGGAGCCCACCCACAGCCTGTGTGCGTCCAGTGTAGGGTGAGCTCCACCAGAGGCTGATCCTGACCTCAGCAGCACAAAGAACTTCTGAGTTTGCCCTTCTCTGGTGGAAGAGCAGCACGTCCACCTCCCATGAACACAGGCAGAACCAGGCTGTGGTCACACCCCAGAGGGAATCTTCCGTGGTGTCCCTTGGGGTGCAGATGGAGATGGGGAAATGGCAAGGTCAGTGTTTTTAATGGCTCTGTAGGGAAAGCTGGCAGCCAGGAGGATGCAGTTCCAGTGCTGATCAGTGCCAGCAGCTTGTCTGGAGCCCAGAATAGCTGGTGTGGTGGAGCCACTGCTGGGTTTGGAGAGCTGGCAGCAGAGAGGGAATGAGGAGTGCCAAAGGCACTCGGGGAATGGGGCAGGAAGGTTCTCCCAGCCTGTGGGTTGAGGTGGAGCTGGATGGAGGCATTGCTGGGCAGCTGCACCACTGCCATGGGTTGGGATGGATGATAGACACCCCAGGTCACCTCCTTGGTTTGGGGTAAAAACCTGGGGGGTCAGGAATGGGCAGTGCTTGTGAGTTTGCACTGAATGACTGACAACAGCAGTGTCTCACTGGAGTTTCAGCAGCTCTCCAGGAGGGGAGGGCAAACCCACAAATCATCACTCTCAGTTCTGGGATCCTCTGCAGGTCAGGCTCCCCAAAGGATGAAGTCCTTCTCCTTCCACATCCCCTCTGCTGTGCAATAGCACCAAGAAATGGTCTTGGCTGGCCCAGGAAAGGCTGGTGAGGGGAGGCAGAACCACAGAGCACTGTGCTTGGTGTGACAGAGCTGCTGGAGGAGGTGAGTGAGGGCAACAACCACATCAAAGCCACTCCAGCCACCTCTCCTTCCCTTTCAAAAATGTCACCGCGGCACCCTCCGCCTTCTGTAACAATGTTTATCATTGTTCTTCGATTGTCTGCGACAATAAATGGTTAGAAATGAGCATATATCACCAGGAAATCTCTGCCTGCCCCTTCCCCCAAGCAGTGTCATAAAAACGTACAAATTCACATTAATAATGAAGTGCATTTCCCCGAGAAGCCACTGTGCATCTCAGGGAGAGCAGGCAAGGTGGCAGTTGCTGCAGAGTTTCCTATTAAAGAGCAGAGCAAATACTCATAAATCTGATGAGGGGCCAAAGCACATGTTAGGGCTGTCTCCCTCTTAATGGAACCTTTTCTGAAATGAAAAAAATATATATCTCGATACATTCAGGGTATTCATTAGACATGACAACCTCCTCCACTCCCCATGGCTCTCTCCCCCACTGCTGACCCCTGCCAGAGGAGCTGAGTGCCGCCAGGGAGGGATTTTGGAGGGGAGGAGGAACTGTTTGGTTTAATCAAGGCATTGTGTAAATTTACTACAATGGACAAATCCCTCCTTCCCTCCCTGCTGCCATTCCCAGTGTGCTCCTCTTGGATATCTGGGATTTGCCATTCCCCAGCCAGCCCGGCTGTCATCCCCTGGCAATGAGAGCCAACAGAGGATTCCTCTGCAGGAAACCTCTCCTGCACCTCCCACCTCGAGAGCTTCCCAGCTCCTCTCTCGTGGCAATGCCACTCTCCATGCACAGGGAGCAGCAGGATGAGCATCAGCTCCCCTGGCTCTGCCAGCGCTGGGATTTTGGGTGTTTTGATGTCCTCCCAGGCTGTGCTGCCCCTCCGCAGGGTGAGGTGTTTTTGGAGAAGAACCACAGTCCCATTTCAGCCGTGAGCTCCGTGCTGGGTGGTGTGTCCAACCCCATTCCTCCTCTGGGCTGGAGCTGCTCTGCTGCCAATCCCTCTTGGATTTCTGTGGAATTCAGTGCAAAGGCCCAATCCCTTCCATGACAAACCCTGCCTGGTGTGCAAACACACCCAGCTGCACACCGAGGAGATGGCAAGAGATGGCAGAACGAGGCCTGAAGACTACAGCTTAATAATCATGAATTATCTGTTCATTATCCCAATAAATAGTGAAAAATCTCTTCCTCCTTTCCTCCTCCCATAAAGCCATATCTATAATTTTCCTCATTTTCCATCTGTGCTCCATCATATTTGCACTGAGTGATCATCCTGCTAAATTACATTATTTTTATTGAAAGGTGCTTTGGAGGGCTGGATAGTGCTCTGGTCTTTTCCTTTTGTTATTGATCTTTGTGATTTGATTGCTAAGGTGTAAAATGTATAAATAAGGCTCAGGTACCCTTCCTTTGAAATCTCACCAGGTAAAAATGTTCTGCTATAGATTATGAAGGCTGTAGCATTTAATAATATCAGGCACAGCAAGGAGAAGGCAAGATTTTGATGTCCTTATGAATACTGAATGCTGGAGGAGGCAGGTACTGTTCAAGGTCAGTTAAAATCTCCTGTCGTTGGGTTTACAAGGATGATGGCTAGAGTGAAAAAATACTATCCGGGAAAATGATGAAGATTTAAAAATGTTCAATTAAATAAAAAAAATAAAATCATGATCTACAACGTCAGGGAAACAGTGATAAATTTCAAAGGATTAGGGGAACTGAGGGTTCACCAGAACAAGGAATGATGGGTTGGAAGTATTTCCTTGCTGAAGATTTTGCTTCAGCACAAAGGCCAACCTAGTTCTTTTCCTACCTCTGTCTCCTCTCCTTCATGATGCTCAGCAAGTTTACCCTGTTTATCCCAAAAAAATCTATTTCAAAATGGAACTGCCCCACAGATTTTTTTTATTGAGAAGCCATCATTTTCCAAAAAGACATTGTCAGAAAAGTCCCATTTGAAGGGAATAATCAAGATTTCCATGTGATGAACCCTCTTTTTCTGGCTGATGACGTGGGGAACACAACCCTTGGTTTTGCTGGTGAATTCTGCTTATGGAATTTTGTGACACCACTGCAGGCAGCTACATCCCAGCATGTCTGACTCTCCTGAAAGAGTCTCTCAGCTTTTCGTATTTGTTGCTAAGAAGAAATGAAAGTTGAAGGGCAAGCTAAATTCTCTAAAATAGAATTCTGGACCACTAATTCACACAATTGTCCTTGACCAGGTAACAGCCATATTGGCTAAGAGTGGGACATGATCAGAGCAGCTCCTGCTGCTTCAGAGCAGTGAGAAAATAAAATCCAGAGAAGAAAAAAAATCTTCTATTTTGGTATACTTAACACATACAGTTATCTACGTGTCCTATATATCATTTAACAAATTGCTTTGCAATTCTTACAGGGCGTGGTATAATGACTGATTTAAAATCACTGCATTGCTTAAACTGCATTGTTCTTCATCAAGTTGAGTCATTTTTATGTGAAGTGTCAAGCTCTCTAACAAATAACTGCTGCCAGACAAATCAAGTTCCTCATCTTAAAGCTACGGCTAAATAGTTTATAGCTTTAATCTGCTCACTGAGGTGTGCAGTCTATGACAGTAATTATAAATGCAAGGAGAAATTATAGCTGAATGCTTTAACTGCATTAGGAGCCATTTGATGAACAATCATGATTGCCTGCTCATTTTCAACAATAGAGGGCAAGTTAGTGTCAGTGCATTAGAGGATTTTCAGTTCTGCTCTGCTCTTTCTTCCATTTACCACAGAATGTCAGTTGTCTCCTATAAAGTAGAAAAAAAGCGCCGTAGAAGCTTTAAACTTGATGGTTAAAAAAAGACAAAGGAGGAAACAGAGAGAAAAACTGTTTATCGTTATGACTCATTTTTTTTTTGTTTTGCAGCAGCCTTACTTTCAAATTAGTTCATCTCAGGTAGCTGCCAGTTCGCTTATCAGGGTCTTTGGAAACTGAAATCTCCCCAATTAAGTTGGTTAATTTGACTTTATCGAGACTTATTTCTATCAAAAGTTGTAGCTGAGGCCACAGAGAGCCTCTGTCGGTGACCAATTCCAAGCCAACCTCACCTGGCTCTGAAGAGAGAAATACAGATCTGCCCTGCCTTTTCCCTCAGAACAAACATAAAAATTCTAATTCAGTTGAAGAAAGGAGCAAATGTTCTTCAAGGTAGAAGCCAACATACAAATTACTTCTAATTAAAGCCATGTTTCCTAATGTTCATGGGTTTTCTATGAAGAATAGCAATAAAAACAAATTTGAAGTGGGTTAAATGAAAGAGAATGGAGATGTCTGATTGTTGTATATTACACATAATCTTACTTTATATTACCAAACCCATATCACTTAGAAGAATTCAAGAAAACACCAAAGATGAATATAAAAGAGATATATATATCTTTACATTTAAGAAGAATTTATAGCAAATTTCTTATAAACAGCCTCACACAGGTCTTAAAAATAAATCCATATCCATAACACATTTTTCTACAGCACTAACCCAGATTATTCATTTATATTTTTAATGATAGCTAACATTTGACAATATAACCTCTACTAGTAAATGCCATTGAAATATAAAGTACTTTATATATTTCTATACTTCAAGCACTCTTTCCACTGTTTTATTTCAATTTATTTCAATCTATATTCTCTATTTTGGTGCCTATTTCACTACAATATTGCCTGAAAGAAGGAAACACAAATGCATGTGTGTGTTTTAGGGATCTCAGCTTTATATTTCTCCTTTCTAAATACTCTGCTCTCCTCTGTTATTATTCAAATGTACACTGGATCTTAAAAATAACACGGTGAGAGTAAGTAAACCCTGAAAATCCCTGTTATCTGATTTCGTCTCCTTGTAGATTTCTGAAGAATCCATATGAATAAACTCTGGCCTCCCCACTCCCAACCTAGTCAGAACTTGGGGAGGCTTTCGGCTCCGAAACTGTAATAAAATCTTTACAATGCCATCCCAAATACCCCATCATTTCAGACAATTTGTGCTATCATGCATACCAACTGAAATTATAGCTCCAGATAACAGTGCTATCACTCTGTCATTGCAATTTAAATATATTTTTTCAAAGGTAAGATACAACCTGCATCTTGATATAAATTAGAAATGGATGAGTATTACGAGGACAGCAATTTCTCGGGATCCAGAGGCAGGAAGGACAGTCCCTTATTTATGTAGTTACACATCACCTGAATAATATGTCTCTCTGCAGGTTATTACAATGCAGAAGCCACTTTTTTTTTTTTCTTCCCTTGGAGATTTTTCTCCCCCCCTTTGTATTTGTTCCTCCAATCCTCAGCAACAGCAATGTGTTTATAAAGGTGGGTGTTTGGTTTGCCTCTGAGTAATAACATGGTGCTTTTAAGACCAAATCTGAAACATTTGTCATGCATTAAGCCATGAATGTGCCAAAATAACTGTTGTATTAATACATCTGGCAGATAGCTTTTGTTTGATAGTCCCCAAATTATTGGTTTGTGCTAATATCTCTTGTGTGAAAACTATGAATGGCAGAGTCTTAATAATCATTAGCTGGTGGGGAAGGAAACAAAGTATGGGATGTTTATTCCTGTCCAGGCTCTCAGGGATGCTGATTTGGAACGGCCAGGTAAACAAGAAACATTCATTTGTTGAGTCCTAATGTTGGGTTAAAATGCCAAAATAGGTAATTAAGGGTATTAGCCCTATTTAGAAAACAAACTCCTTTTGAGTGAGATGGAATTTTGCTGGCTAAAATACACAGGAAGCATAAATCTCCCCCAATGCAGACATCATGCAGAAGATGTATGCAAAACTTAAATCTTCCTGCACTTGAACACTGACGTTATACTGCATGGCAATAGCTTACATTACCCAGCCCAGAGTAACCCTTGATTAGTGGTTTAAATTATTCAAAAGTAGCCTTTTTAATGGAGCTTAAGTGACGCAGAGCCCTCATGCTGCCTCTGTCCACAGAAAGTGTTTCCTAAAGCTTCATGAATATTTGCAGCAAACAAATGGGAAATGTTCCCACAAATGGGGATTGAGCCTCTGTCCCCTCAGTCAAGGATGGCCACAAAGGCAGGTGGCATCAGGGACAACTCACAGCACATCTTTAATCTTGACCATCTGATGAATTCATTTTCTGAATGTTATTCAAGCACTGAACATGCTGGAGCAAACCTGGATCTGCACATGATTGTTCTGTGAACACAAGCAGAGCCTGAGTCTGCTGGAGGAATTGCTGGGAACAGCTAAACAGAGCCTTCCTGGAAAAAAACTGGTTAGAACAAAAAACTTCTATTTGGACTTTTAGTTGATGTTCTGCATATTTATTTAAATCAAGAATATTCAAGTCTGTGAATCAAGTAAAACTAAAAATGCAAAAATGGTGTGGCATCTGAATATTACATTACATGTTATAAACATTGGTTGTGGCAACTGGTGTATCTTGCAGCGAAAAAATAGCAACACTAAAGCAGTATCCTACTAACAGGTCTTGGAAATATTAAGCTTGTAAAAAATCTCAGTTAAGCATTAACTCCCCCAGGTTATAGGAGAACTTGCATTGAAGTCAGCGATGTTTATGGATTGACTTCCACCAACAAGAAGCAAAACATAATCAAACATCTTAAAGATTAAAAAAGGAATGACGGAGAGAGAGGTTAAAATGATGTGACAAAAAAGGCCACTCACAGTAGCAAGTGTTTAAGTAAGTGTAAAATATTAAAATATTTTACAAAACTGAACATCCAAATATCAGCAGAAGAGTAACTGAACTTCTAGATAGGAATTTTTCAGAGTTACTTGTAGATTCTTGAGGCTGTGTTTGAGATTATGAGAGACTTGGAATAATTGAGATTTTGCTAATTTGATTTTTGAATTGTCTTCCCCATCCAAATCAGATTTATTGGTGTGCTAGCACTGAAAAGGGTAATAACTTTTGGGTTTCAGTGCTCTTTATCTGGTTTTTTCCATTCTCACTGCAAAGAGTAGCACTTAGTTCTCACATTCCACACGGAAGTGCGGTGGATGTGAAATGATTTATTCTTAGGAACTAAAGAGAAACGGGCAAAGAGCTATTTTGCAAACAACAATAAGCAGCAACATTTCTCTCTAGGGCAGTGTGGTTTGCATTGACCAAGCTCTCTTGCTGAAAACGTTATAAAATGGATGTGCACATGCCAGAGGAGCGGCGCAGGATACACGATGCATTTTATACTGTTTTCCTACTTTTACCAAAGCCTGCCGGAGCCTCCTGGAAATGCTGAAATGAAAACTCACTATAGAGCATGCATACCTTAAGAGTTATTCTTCATCCACTTCTGCTACAAATTGTGAATGGTGTTCTGGTGACTTGCTGTGTGTTTTGCTTAGATGAAGTTTTACTGCATGTTTGCTCGCAAATGTCCGACAGCACAACTTACATTTGAACTTAGAGTCTGTGTCCTCTTCTCCAGCTATTGTTTCAGGAGATCTTTGAACTGAAACTCTGGAGATTTCTTGCTCTACCTTGGTTTGCTGCTCCACAGCCAGCCTGTTCATGTCTTTCATTTGGAAACCTAGGTGGGATTCTAAGTGGCTAATGTAAGTAGAGGGGGTTCGGAACTGAGATGCACAGTCGCTGCAATAAAAGACTGGATGTCCTTTGTCCATGTTTTTCAAAAACTTTGTTCCTCCGGTTTTCCTAAGTTGATACTTGACGTTTGCCAACCAGTGGCTGATGGTGGTCATCGACAGTCCAGTGAATTTGGAAATCTGCATGCGCTCTTGTGGGCCTAGATCTGATAATAAATATTTACCTTCCGATGTCTGGAAGAGGCTGGAAGCAAACTGAGCTTGCAAAATGAGCAGATGCTGAGGGTTCCAGTTTGACTGTCTGCCCTTCCTTTTATGCAGAGTGGAGACTTCTGTGGAGACATCCTCGAAGCGTCGGACATCTATTTCCAGCTTCATGGACGGGATCCTTGAAGATGCAGCAGGTTTTGGTGTGGTAGCTTTGGGAAGAACTTTGACCATGTCGGCGATGTCAGACAGAGCGTGTTTTTGAGGCGGAGAAGTACAAGATTGTGCTTGAGCTGACTCAGCTTTCTTGCCTTTGGATTTGGTCAGGTCAATAGGCTGATCATTGTTTTCAAACAAATAGTGCCTGGATACACTTGCAGGCTTTGGTGGGGTTTGAGCAGGAGACAAAACTGGCTTCTCCATCATATTTAGGTTGGGTTTGTGGAACATGGAAATTGTGCTAGAGCTGGGGCTGCAGTTGGCTTGAGGCTGCAAGGGCTCCGTGGCTTTGCCCAGGTGATTGTTCAGGACCGACTGCAGCGCGCTCAGGGGGTTCACACAGGGCAGCTCTGAGGAATGGTTGGCAGCAGCACAGCCATTGCTGAGAGAAGCTGCTGGTGGCTCCTTGAGGACTGGCTTTTCTTTTCCACTGTCCTCTTTAATTTTGTCTTCTTCTTTCAAGGGGCACGGTTCTGTCTTTTTTGGCTCCACAGATGCTTCAGCTTTGAGGAGAGGTTCCCTCTCGCTCTGGCTGAGCGAGGCTGGCTCAGCTTGGACACTCTCTTTAGCAAAGTCCTTTTGCACCTCCTCCTTGTCCTCAGCCTCCTTCTTCACTGGAGTGCACTGGCTCACATTTGCCGAGATGGGGACCAGGGGCATCACCTTCCACTTGGGCGCTATGGGCCTCAGTTTATTGGTCATGGTTGGCCTGATCTGGAGCACCTGGGATCCCACAGGCAGGGATGGCTTGGCTCCCTCGGAGAGCTGGTAAGCTGCGTGGATGCTGGGATAGGCACTCCAGCTGGGAGCTCCGTTCTGAGCTTTATTGATGGCTGTCGTGACAGTGTTCTCCAGGGACTTCAAAATGTCCCCACCGCCCTTGGAACCGTCTTCTAAATCTTCCTCTCGGAGGTACTGGTATTTCATTGTGGGATCCAGGGGTTTCTGAAGAGTGTCTTCGTACTCTTCAGTTTTCACTGCCTTCTCATCTTTGTTCGCATCATCGGCTTTATCTTTTTTACTTTCTTTTTTAAGTTCAGAAGCAGGACCTATGCATTCTGCAGATGATTTACCAGTTGATTTTGAAACGGGGCTGTCACTGGCTGGTGCTTCAGACAGCGATTGCATTTTTTCCACAGCTAAAGGATCCAGAACAAGTTGCTTTCCTTTCTTTGAAGCTGAACTCGTGACTTTCAAGAAATGGCCAGTGACCATCATGTGGGTGGTGAGCTGCTGCAAGGTATCATGGGAGCTTCCACATTCCATGCACTTCAAAATCTGGGATTTGCAGGCCTCGAACTGCCAGGTGTAGCTGGCCCCGTTCTGGTAGCCATAGCGGTTGTTGGACGAGAGCTGCAGGTTGGCGTTCTTCTGAGGAGAGAAGGTGTCGGAGAAAGACCCCGTCGTGGAGTCGGGGGAACAAGGCCTGTTCACATCAAACACGCGTTTCTTGGCTGGAGTGACCATTTTTGAAGAAATGGTTGGTACCGGCTCCTTCAAAGGCACTTTTTGGTAATGTTTTGTTTTGATCATATGAACACTCAGATCTTGAAGGGAATCAAAAGAGTCACCGCAGAACATACACTTCAGAACTTTTTGTGCATCTTCCTTGTCCATGTCCTGGAACGCCCTTTTCCGGGGCTTGGAGTAGCTGGTAGGTCTGTGCTTGTCCTTTTTGTGGTTGTCATCCTGGTAGTGGCCTGTCTCGTTCATGTGCACCGTGAGCTCCACCAGGGTGTCGTAGGCAGCGCTGCACTGCCGGCAGCGGAACCGGCTGGCGCCCGTGAACACCGTGCCACACATCTTGCTGCTCTGCCTGTAGAGCTGCACCGAGCTGAACAGGTTGGGCTTGGAGACAGGCCTGGAAGGTAAATTCTGCTGCAAGCTTTTGGACAGCGCGTCCTGGTGCCAATCGAAATCGGCTTTGTTCCCTCCGTTCCTGTTGTCGCAATTCCTCTTTTCAGAGTTGGACAGCTTGAATCCCAGCCCCAAGCCTGTCCAGTAAGAGTCCGACAGGATGTTGGCATAGACTGCTGTCATTTTATCCATGCAATCGTGTGCTTCGCTCTGGGCTTTGGGATGGGAGCTGCTTTTGGGCTCCTGGGGCTCCCTGGAGCAAATGGTTTTGATATCTGCCACATGGTCACTACCGTCACTCAGCAGGGATTCATTCTCTGCATCCTGGTTGGATATGTGACTGACAGGGGAATTCTGGAAACTAAAGTTCCCTTTGTGCTCAGGACCCACTTCGTGTTCCTCATCCGTGCCAGTGTCATTGCTGCCCTGCAGCTGGGCAGTTGAGTTGTTGTCATCGTCATCTTCTTCCTCCTCCTTTATATCTTCCTCTTCCTTCAAATCTTCCTCTTGGACATAACCTGAAATGCAATGTCAATATATGAAATAACCTGTTAAAAGAGAATGTTACAGTCTGAGCTTTCTAGTTTTGCTATGTATTTTCTTTGCCGGATTTTATTTTAATCTATAACTGTATTCCCTGTTAGTTCTGGAAGTGAAAAAAAGCCAAATGATGTCTCTTTTCTTGTGAAGGTTGCTGCATTTTGTTGGCAGATGATCATAATTCTTTATAACTGCCAGAGATCCCGAGTTAATAATTTTCCTGTCATGGGAGTATAATTCTAACTGTCCTGTAATGGGACGGTTGGAAAATTCATATATAAGAATTTAAAGTTTATACTAAAAGCTTCAATTCTATGAAATTGTTTTTAGCCTCAGTGAGAGAAAGGGTGGAATTTGCAAGGAACAGAAGAAAAATAAGTGCCATAATCTGCCTGGTTCAGAGCGTCATCTAGGTACATAACCTTTTGCCCCTTGATCACCTAAAAATGCACTTTAGAATGTACACAAATAATTTATATGTCAAAATACAACATCTGAAAGCGTTAATAGGCATAAGTGAAACTCTTTTGTTTATAAAAGTAATGTACTGTGTACCATAAAAGCAATTTGTGCTGCAGTAAAAACAAATCCGTAAATTTCAGGGCAAGAACCCTCGGAAGTTACCGAAGATTTGACACAGGTAGACCAAAGCTAATTGTGAAACTGGAAAAGTAGAACAAATACAGAAGGATTTTCTCGGGCAAATTAACTATTTAATTACTAAGATGAAGTTGATACTGGAAGAGTATATTTATTTAAAATCCAATTCCTTCCCATTATCTGAGAAAGGCCATTTTATGGCTCTTTAAGAACCTGGCTCATTCCGCTCCCTTGAATTTGCTACTCCTGACCCAATGATATCTTTCTAGCAAATCCAGAGGAAAGTTTTCTACCTCTCTGATGACCATCTGGACAAAGCCTTCCATTTTCCAATCTATTTGCATGATCTCACCCCTTCCCACACGTGTTTGCCATCAGCCCAAAGAGATGAACCAGAACCACAGGAACTGCTCCCTGGATGAAGCTGCAGCATGAGAAGAGGGAAATGACGGCTCTCTGTGTGATGGGAGCTAAGAAATCCAGGTGTCACCTTTCCCACACCTTGCCATGGGTTTAGGACCTGCATAGGTCACACTGGGCTTGGCTTTCTCCAGGGGTGACACCAGACAGCATCACAACCACAGGCAAAGGCAGCAGCAGTGGCTCTGAGCAAGCTGAGCATAATTTTAGCCTGATCAGATAATTATCACACAGTAGGAGGAACACTGTGCACTTCAGCAGATGCTTTCAGCAAAGAAGTTAATATTAAATGTTAATGGCTAAATACTAAAAAAGAATCCCTTTAGGAGTGTGCAGGGTCACAGCAAACATGAACAGGTGATCAGGCTGGAGCAGCAGCAGAGACAACACTTAGACCTCAATAGTTTTTCTCCTCCTAAAGTTTTTCCCCCAATACCCAGATAGCACCTCCCCTTTGCTGTGTGTTTTTTGGAGTGCCAAGGAGAAGGCAGGGACATGGAGGTGGCAGAAGGTGCCCAGGTGAGGAGCTGTGACCCTGTGACACATGACATCTCTCAGGACATGTCCCAGGGACACCACAGTGAGCACTACAAAAACAAGGAGGGGATCCAATGGAAGAATCAGACACAACACACAACAAAGAGCATTCCCACAGCTCTGGATTGCTGCAAATTGGATTCTCCATTCCAGCACCAATTCTTTGAACATTATTAACCCATTTTTCACCAGGAGTTAAGTTTTTCCTTTGGAAGGTACATACAGTAGTTTATTCCTCACAAGATCCTTTGTCCTCCTCTAGGAAAAGCAGAAGCACCAGACAGCTGCACATCCCCCACAATATGGATAAAATTTCCTGCTTAATTAGGCATTGACATGTTTACTATGACCTTTACAGAAGAGTAACTTGTGCTGCGCAATACTTTTTTTTTTTTTTGGTGTCTGTGTAAGATACTGACACAATCTCATGTAAATTGGGAAAAGTAACCAGTTCAGTATCTCCAGGATGGACAGGGCTTGGAGCAATGTGGGACAGTGGGAGGTGTCCCTGCCATGGCAGGGGTGGCGCTGGATTCTGGGATTCTGGGATTCTGTGATCCTAACTTACCACAAGGCACCATGAAAATTTCACCAAACCATCACTCACATCTGTTTTAATGGTTTAGGGGTTTGGGCAGCTCTAAAACCACATTTCAGTGTCCTCCTTGTAAAAGCATTTCTGTTTATGTAAATGATTTAAATTGCTGTGGGCATTTTAAGGACAGTGGAGAGCAGTTCTGTGAGACAACCTCGGGTACAAGAGATGCACATGTTCTTCCAACAGGGCTTTTTAGTAAGATTTCATTAGACATGAAGGGATGGAGCTGGTTAACAGAAATAACATTAATTTAAGTGGACTTTGCATTATTTATTTTAGAAGTAAAGAGTGTCTTATATCTGTACACCCACATGCTTTAAATGCAGAGTCTGTAATAAGTAGCATAAATTTTGCACATCACACTGATGTCCATGCAATAAATTGTTGAGTGACCTGTTCTCTTCCCACCAGTTCTCCCCCAGGCTTATTCTGACATTCCAAACCTCTGAGATCCTCGTGTGTAACTGAGTTACAGGGAAAAAAAATAATATCAAAGAAATCCAAACGCAGTAACTGGATGAATGCTTCCTCCTTTTCCTAGATGGGAATTTTTCCCATTAAAATTAAACAGGCCCAGGCAGATGTAAGATGGGAAAAGCGCAGTGCTGAAGAAGCGGCAGACTGAAATTTCGCTGTCATTAAGATTTGACAAAACTCAGGAACTTCAAAGCATTGAATGGAAGCAATTTTTGGCCTCCCAAATGGAAATGCAGCCTTTGGTTTAGTGCTGATTGATCTCCAGACAGCAGATGTCCAAATCACGACATCAGTAAGGATAATATTATTAGGTGGATAATAATCACGAATACAATTCTGAATTATTTGGTTTCTTAATTTCCCTCTGTGTCTTTGTGATTGGATTCATGGTAACCTCAGAAACCTGTTTCTCTAGGATGAGACTGCAATAACAGTTAGTTCTTTTCCACCAGCGAATACTATTTTCACTCAAATTTGTTCTTTTTCCATGCAGAGAAACATTTATTAAAATATATATATATATATATATACATATACATGCATGTTTCTTTCCAAGACTGGAAAATTTATTTTCTGCCAAGAGAAGGGACAGTGAATCATTGTCCAGAACTACTCTGCTAATCCATCTAAAACCCATGGCACCATCTGCACTTCTTCATCCCTACATATTCCAGTTTTCCTTGAAACAACATCATCAGAAAAGCAATCTCACAGTGCTAGAAGGTGATCTTGTTTCCTTCTTGTCTGGCCTCAGCTCAAACATCTTTTTGTGTTTGGCAGAAGCTGTTCCTTGCTCTGAAAGATTCCAAGCAGATAATGGATAATGACCACTTCTCATTCCTCCTTCTCCAGGATGTCGAACTGCATTAAGCACCCAAAGACAAATCTTAACCTGGCTCTTTGTTGGAGTTCAGAGCTACAGTTTCATCCCAGTCTGAAAATCAGCTGAAGAGAGAAATTGGCAGCTGGGGGAAAAATAGTTCCTTACTCCATTGCATAACTCTTTATCAAAGACATTTTGGAATTTAAGGGGATTAAAACCAATGGAACACTCTGGAAAAGCAATGGAGTTCCATGGAAAAAACTCTCAAAATAAGAAATTTGACATAAGAGAGTGAATTGTAGAACTTCAGAGCTTTTAAGGCCATGTTCAAAATTTTTGTACCACAGAAATAACTTCCTGTTAGGTTGTCCAAGATGGAAAGAAAACACAGGGAAAGGTTTGTACTCTCACCTTGGAGAGCACAGAGAGCACCTGGCTCTGAATGATGGATGGAAGGGACAAAGGGACATCTCTGTCACCTGGTCTGAAAGTCCTGCTATTGGGTTTGAGTCCCAAAGCCAGGTGCAGCCTGAGGGAGGTTTTGGAAATCCTCAGAGAAGGCTGAACATGCTCAGTCACCTCTCTGCTGGGAGGCCAGTTCATTATTTTGAATAACAGGACATTTTTTGCACCTTTTGCTGCTGTTCCTATTTACCATCACACCATACTCAGTTTGCAGTGGCTCAGCATGGATCACCACCATGGTGACGAATCTCACATTCAAAACAACAGCACCCCAAAGGAGGGGTTTTTCCCAATATTCCTTTGCCTTTTTGTTTTTCCCTAGAAATTTATTTTTCAAGTAGCTGCAGCAGCTGATGCTAAAGCATGAATTCCTGCCTCGTGCAGAGTAGAAGGAACACCCACCACCATCCACTGCAGGAGGACAGAAAGCTTCTGCAGAAGCAAGGAAAACAAGGAAAACAGTGCCTTCCACACTGCCTGAATTCCACACACAAAGGCAATTCCACGAAGCCATAACTATTATTTATATCCGATGCTGAAATGAAGCAATTTGGGGCTTTCATTTTGTTGTACTTTAATTAGAGTTGTATTATAAAGTTTTCTATTAAATATCCAATTTCCTACTGGTTAAGAAGGCAAAATACCCCTGAGTTTCAGTGGGGCCCTTAGCAGCTCAGAGAGAACAGATTATGTCCTTTGCACTTCATCCTGCACAGCTATGAGCCAAATGATCAGTGCTGGAGCACATGTGCTGGAACTGCTTGTGAGTGACCCATAAACCCAAAACCAATCATAAAACAGGGAAAAAACCAAAAAACAGGCAAAAAGAGAGGCGAGCTGATGGGAGCTGCTGAGCCGAGCGCAGAGGAGGGATGGGATTATTGTGGAGTTTTTCTCTTGGATGATTTTCTTTAAGGAAAATGTTGTTTGCATAGTCGGTTACTGAATAAAAAGCAGCTTCAGCCATCCCTGCCATGCTCTGGATTCAGTCAGTGTGGATCCCACCAGGTTTGGAGCCAGGAGTTCCAGTTCCTCACATGAGGGCTCTGAGTGAATAATTTGCCCCTTGTTAAAAACATTTATTATTTTCTGCAAACTCCTGGAACAGGCAATGCCATTGTCACAACCTTTGGTGATCTCCAGGTTGTATTTCCAACTAAAAGACTCCTGGAGAACATTGTGACTGCAAAGAGCTCAACCTCCTCCTTGCTCAATCTACCCCTCTGCCCATCCCTCCCACACCCATCACTGCCTGCTCCATTCCATTCCATTCCATTCCATTCCATCCCATCCCATCCCATCCCATCCCATCCCATCCCATCCCATCCCATCCCATCTCATCCCATCCCATCCCATCCCATCCCATCCCATCCCATCCCATCCCATCCCATCCCATCCCATCCCATCCCATCCCATCCCATCCCATCCCATTCCCACTGCACAAAGGCTGCTCTCCAATCTGCAGCATGGCCTGGATACAATAGCAGCCAATATGTTTTCCTCATTAGTCATTTTAATTGCACCAGTGTAAATCACTCTGCTGATGAAAACAGAAGTCTGAAACTTTTGTCTCTCTTTGTCTTTCTTCTGTTTTCTCTCGTCCTATTTAAACAGCAGAGCGGCTTTGTAAATTTATAGATTACTTCATTTAAAATCCAAGTTTCAAATTATGTTTTCCCTCTTTCATTATCCTAGGTTGCCCTAAGTACCAATCTAAATTTCTTTCAATGGCATGAGCTACCAATCAGAATCACAAAAAAATATATATCTATAGAAATTGAAATTGTAATGAGTCTTACCAGTGTATTGCTAACACTTTGGTTCATTTGATATGAACTTTGTTTTTTTAAAGTACCACATGGTAAGGCTTTGAAACTTCAGTTTGTAAAAAAAAACTGTAACAGCCTTACAGCCTTTGAAGTCACTACTGATATAACTCTGAACAGATCCATTCAAGTTCAACTAACATCAGACAAATGTTTAGTGTATCAGAGGAAGCCACAAAAGCAAGGATTTCATCAATATTTCACAACAGCCTCAGGGAAACTGTAGATTGCAATGCTGTAGGGCAGCTAATGGAATTACACACAAGGGTTTTGTACATTTAAAATAAGCAGCTACTAAAAAAATTACCCTTCAGTTTGATAGAAACTGTATAAAACTGCAGATGGGAAACAATTAAATAGCTACCAACATTTATCCATGTCAGCCTGATAGGTCATTTAATAACAGGTATTTCTTTCCTCCTTTCTTTTTTTTCCTGGTAGGGCAATAATAAAGATTAACATTTATGAAAAGTAGCATAAAATATAGTACAGCCAAATGAATAATTAAAGATGCTGCTGAAGAATTTGTTTGCTATTGTATGGCCGTGAAGACTGCTCTCCAGTAATGAAGTACATTTATATTAACTACAATTATAAATAGAAAGAAGATGAGGATTATGTTTATGGACACTTGCTTGTTATCCTAAAAAAATATAAATCTTTGTCTCATTTCTATTGACTCCATGGCTTATCTCATGGCCAGCAGTTCCCCACAGCACATTGTCCTTGAAAAGAGCTGGGCCTGGCTGGGATCGTGTGGGTGCAAGAGGAGGACTCAGGACATGAAATAAAACCTGAGACATCAATGATCAATACTTTCCCTGGAGAGGTTCTTGGGCAGAGAGGAGAATTCAGCCTGGGAAAGCACAAGGTCTATTCTAAAAGCAGATCCACAGAATTATATTCCCTTTTATTTCTATGTCCAAAGGTAAAGAGCTTGCAGAACCAGCCCATCATGAGCTGGGTTTGGGTGTTTGGGTTGGGAAATTGCTGTTTCTGTTAATAACTGATGCATGAATAGCACGAAGGGAGTGACAAATTATTTGGTCACTGTTTTGAAAAGGCTGCCTATTTCTTGGCCTCTCCAACTCCAAACAGACCAGCTTGGCTAAATCCAGCAGAGTACCAATCCCAAATCCTTGGCTAAATCCAACAGAGTCTCATGGAGAAGTTAACATTCAATTCAAGAAAGCTCCTAAACATTTGTCCCTCTTGAGGTAAGAATAGTAAATATAACAGGAGATCCAGACTTTCCTGACCTTCCATCACCTTTCACTTTCGTGGTGATCCAGTGATGGTTAGAGATGAAGCCAGCAGCACTTCTGCCATGCTTTATTAAAGCTCAGAATTCCTGCATGGCTGAAGGTGCTGCATAAAAGACAAGCTCCTTGCAATAAAGTGTTACTCAGGACCTTCTACTGGAGCCTATTTTAGAAACTATTAATATGGTTTTAAAAGTGCACTATTTTAACATTTGTCTGAAGAGCAGTGGGCCTTTGGATTTTCCTTTTGGATACACAGTCCCAGTGCAGCTCCAGCAAGATCTGCTTGAAGCCAAGCTTGCCAGAAATATCCATAAATCTGTGCTGGTTACTCAGAGCTGGTTAAACGCTGCAGCATCACTTCTCTCTCAACATCCCTTTAGATAAGGTACATAAGTAGAAAGTGGGAGTATAATGAAATCTATCTTCCTCATCCGCTTGCTTTGTTTTGATCTGGCATTCCAGGCAATAAAAAACTGCAAATAATTTTGAAGTGTGACTTTTCCCTTGCCGGGATCGCGGCGTAAAAGGAAGAATACACAGCTCATCAAGTGGTTGATTTGCCTCTTTATTTTCCTTTCAGGAACACCCTGCTGCCCATGGAGGTCCAGATGAACACTCTGCTGCTTTGGTGACAAATCTGATGGCCAGCAAACATTGACTTTTGACCACGAGGCTTCCCTGCACTTATGGCCACATCACCATCAGCGAGAGCAGCATGAAGGTCACTACCCCCAGAGCATCTTCCTTCCACCAACTTCCCAGAGATGTAAGCAATCAGCACTCGCACGAGATTGATATGATACTTTGTGAGTAATTTGGATGAACTATAACACTAACCCAGTAAAGTATTATAATTTTAAATGTGTCCAGAAAATAATTGAAATTCTGGTTTAGCTTCATCATAATGCGCAGCGCTGGGTATATTTAACAGCTGACTAGTTTAGCATGAATATTGCTTTACAAATGAGGTCATATTGTTTTTAAGAAACAATATTGCTATCAAACACGTTTAGGAGGAAAAGCAAGAGATTATGAGTACACTTTTAACCTTTCTGTCTCTTTCTATATCTGTTTACTATGGTGATTTAGGTGCTCAGCGTTGTTTGAAGGCAAACATAGAAGGTTCTGGCATTTAAAAGAGATCCAGTAATGAGCAACTGGCAGTCAGATTCTTTCTTATTATTACTCTGTCACAAAATCTCTGTTCTACATCACTCCATCTTTGCAACACCAGTCAGAGATGAGAAAGGTCAAAGCATCTCCTTCAGACGTGCAGCCACAGCACCCAAGAGCCAGAATTCAGAATGCTGTGGGGAGAACAGAGCCACAGGTAAGGGAGTTGGACTGCAGCAAAGCTTTTCCTGCTGCTGCCACTGCCACGGGCAGATCAAAATCGGGACCACCACCCAATTTGTCTCCCTTTGCAGAGGGAGGGATACCTAAATGAGCCATCCAAAAGGGCATTTAACACCTAATATGTACAATATCCATTCGCTTCCACAATATTTGGATATTTCTGTGCCAGGGAAGGGTCTGATCCTGATTTTCCTGTCTTGCTGCAGCCAAAAGTGCCAAGGCTGCAGCAACTGTGAGAAGAATCTGCCTGTGATCCTTTAAAATCCCTTTCAAAGATGGGAAAACTTCTTTTAAGGTCCTGCCTGAAATGTTCTGTCTGAGAGGCACAACCTCACATGGCTCTGGGAGCACACACTTGCAACCAGATTTACCTGGAATTTGGGGGAATCACTCCTGTCACTCTCTTAATTAACAATGTAAACACACTGCATGTTTATTATTACCACTGTTATGCCATTAATTATTGATTTTATTCATTTATTTGCTCTTTTGTTATTTACTGCCTCCAACACCAGCCCTGCCAATATCTTTTACCAACATGGAATAATATTTTTGTTTCCTACCAAATCTCAATGTTTTGATACACTCCAGCACTTTTTCTATCCAAACCCCACAGTTTTCTTGCAGCTATAAAGACCTTTTAATACTAAGAATTTAAATAATTAACATTAATAAAATTAATACTCTTGGCTCCATTCCGCGAAGAAACTTGTGCAAAACAAATCAATCCATGTCAAGGAAAAGCCTCCAACTGATATGGAAAATAAATATAGTTTCCAAGTATCTATCAAGATTTATAAAATAACGGAAATTTCAAGGGGAAAAAAAAGAAAAATGATTGAAACCCAAATATTAAGCTGTGTTCTTTTAAATTGGGTCTCAAATGATCCAAGGAAGGGTTGAGAGCCAGGGCCAGTGCACAGATCATTTACAGCTCATAATCACCCCAGTCTCAGTCTGCATTCCTGCCCTGTCCTAAGTGATATCTGACATTTATCATATGGGACAGAGCATGAAAAAAGAGGCAGCAACAACAGGAGGCTGCAGCTGCATGGGCTCAGCTTTTCCTGAGCCTCAGTGAGAAATAACAACTCTGAGTTATGGGCAGAAAGTCCAATAATCAGAAAGGTCATTCCTGACAGAAACAACTTCTTCAGCACAGGTACCATGATGTCACCAGTGGGAAGTGAGGGACCTCAGTGGGTACAAAAAAGCTATTTATTATACCCAGCAGAACTGCATCTGAGGCCTGCAGGAGTTCACCAAACACTCCAGTGATCAAAAATCCAGACTGAGCTCCTGAAAGGGCTGAAAGAGTGGATTAACTGTGACCCAACTCTCCACTACCCAACTCTGCAGCAGAATAAAAAACCTTATACAAAACTTTATGAACTTCCCTACATTTTTTTTTTTTTCTGGGGCCTCACTCAGACTTGGAAGCAAAAGCAACAGAGGGCATCTGACCTCTACCAAATTACTCAGAATACTGACCATGAAAAATGAATGGGTGCCGCAGCAAGTCCAAATAAAAAAATATAAACAATTTTTAAAAAGGGCTATTTTAAAATGTTTACAGAATTAAAATACATTTATTGTTGCTCTAGTAATCCCAAGGGTAAGTGCAGAATTTTCAAGTGATTAAATCCACACAAAAAGCAAAATTATCTATTTTTGTTTGAATTTCTCCCTCCTCCATTTCACTCCTCCCAGCATCAACATCCAACTGGACACCATCCCTGGAGCTCTGCACTCAGCAGAGGAGCAAATGCTCTGGGGTGTTTATTAGGGCATCACTCCAGGTCTGTGTGGCATCATTTATTTCCTGGGAAATGTCCATGCCAGGTCAGGATCAACACTCTGAGCAGCCAATCCATCAGGTGGGAGCAGGAGGTGTAAGGAATGGCTGGAAAAGGAGGAAAAACTGAAATGGATAGAAGTGGGAAAGTAATAAGAAAGTGATCAGTGGAAGTAGAAGCAGCAGGAAATAAATCAATCACAGCAGGGCAGAGCAGAGCTCAGTCTGAGGGTTTCCCACAACGTGAGCAGAGCTTTCACCTCACCAGCAAGATGTGAAGCTGTAAGGTTTTCCCCCAAAACTCCCCTGGGAGTCAGGAGGATGAGCAGAGCAGGATTACTGTCAGGGCATTTGGAGAGAAGCAGTGAGAAAGCCCAGTGTGCTTCCTGAGAGAGGCAGGGAGAGGCTGGGATAAGGAAGCACTACAGGAATTCTGGATACTGCATTTCCATCTATATCCCAACTGTGTGTGTTCTGTGGGAATGTGGCACAGGAGCTGCACCTCGGGTTTGATCAGAGCACCTGCAGCAATGGCTGAAATCACACAGAAACAGAGTGGGAAATGCACAGTGTTAGAATAAAAGAGTCTCACACTAACTTGACTTCCCGAACAGAAACTAAATAATATTGTAGAGGCCTGGATTCAAACCAGGAAAATCCGTTTGCTACCAAAAATCTGATTATTCATGACAAAAACCTCATGTGCACCTTATCTACCACAGGTTTTGGCCTGAGTGCTGATAATGTGAAAGCAGAACTTGTAACTGATGCTGTTTTTATCAGTGGGAGCTGTGGAAGTGCAGTGAGGACACTCTGGCTGTGGACACCAAGTCCTACTTGATTTGCTAAGTAGAGAAAGTCCCTCAGGAGTTTATGGGTGAAGTTGATTTGGAGCTATAAAATTGAAGCATTTATTACAGACCAGAGGCCAACAACACTTCATTACAGACTGTCTAAACACTTCCAGTTTATCCACTAGGTTCAAATCCAAACAATACTGCCCTTTCAAAGCATTTCTGCCTGATTTTCTTTCCCTTTCTACCAGCAATAACACCTAAAAAATGCATTTTTAATGTGTTTATCAATCTATGGTAAAATTTAAATGAAGGCAAAGCCTGCCACAGATGGAGCTGATACCTGCACAAGGTTTGTCTTGAACAACTCCCAGTTTTCCTTGCCTACATGGGAAAATTGCTGTGCATATCCACCAATGCACAGCTGGACTTTGATCAGTCTGAATCTGAATTTTGGAATTTTATTTTATTTTATTTTATTTATTTTATTTTATTTTATTTTATTTTTATTGCACTGCCAGTTCACTGCTCCTCCTGTGCAGTCAGTTCAGTCACACCGACTGGAAATGGGTTGCACAAACAAAGAGAGAAAAATATCTTTAAAGGAAGAAGTTTCAGAAAGCCTGAAACAGCTTTTAATCCATTATTTAAGAATTCACCATGTTTTAGTCTCTGCCCCTTTCAAACAAGTCTTTAAACACTCACTGGGAGGAAAAGCAGCCAGAAGTGTCAGGGTCAGCTTGTTTCAACCAACTCTTGGGGTCTGTGGGGCTCCATGCACTGCAGTCTGACTCTGGAGGGTTTCATTTCTAGTCATTTTGCAGATGTTAATGATAGATTAACTTTTCCATGTGCAACAGGCTGAATTTAAACTGGTGGAACTCTTCTGAAGCAAATGGATTTAGGGAGAGGAAGAATTGGCTCAATGTTTTGTTTTTCTTGGCTTTCTCTTGTTGCCAGTTACAGGTTTTTTTGTGTGATTGGCATCTACACATCACAGAATCAGAGAATCATTTAGGGTGGAAAAGACCTCTGTGCTCATCAAGTTAATTCCAGCTAAGATTTTTTGGGGGCATTAATTCCATTTTATGGAAGGCAAAGTGGCTGCCCATTACTTTGGAAACGAAACAGTGAATTTCCACTTCGCCTCCTCAGTTATCATGAACCAAAAAAAAAAAATAGATAAGATGATTTCCCATATTATTTCCTGATTTTTTTGTCCTCATGTCACTGAAGACTACTTCTCATATGAAATTTATATTCTTCCCAGCACAATTCAGTCTCCTCCACCAGTACCAGCTGCCCCAAGGTGGTTTCACCATTGCCTTTTCTTCCTTCCCCCATGAACAGCTTCATTTTTTGCCTTTTCTCCTTGACACCGTAAAAATGCTGGTGCTGGAGGAAGCAGACAATTAAAGGTCAAAAATTCAAGTGTTTTTCTGTTCCACCCTGCATAAACCCATTGCTGTCAGAGAGGCAATCATGTCTGCAAATGCACTTTACGGGGCTGAAATCTGTTTCTCGACTTAAACTATGTAACATTTAAATATCAAAAACTTTGTTTTCTAATGAGCGAAGTATTGAGGGGGGAGAAATGAATTATATGCTTGATGTATACTGAAGGCTGGGAAAATTAAGGCCATTTCCCATGGTGAGAATGCAGTGATTTCAGTTTGTGAGAATAAATTAAACCTTTGGGAGAATTTGTCTTCCATTAAATTGAACAGCTAAACAGGCACGGAAGATTTTAATGTCACCACCAGCAAACCCCAAAGGTTACAAAAAGAAAAAGAAACAGTGTTTGCTTGTTTGGAAGTTCTCCATCTCTCTACCTAAGAAAAGATGCAAACTGTAAATGTATGTTGAGACACAAAGACTCTTAAAGATCATAATTCCATTCCTATACCATATGCTATTAATGTCTGTCAACACTGTTTAGCCAGCAACTGCTGACAGAACCATATTTGCTATCTAAATACATCATAAATAAATCAGTAATGAACTGCTTTAGTAAACCTTCTGCACTGATTGGAAATACAGATCGAGTAAACAAACTCTGGGGATAACATTTTGCAGCTCCAAGAACATACAAGTGTTTAATGTCAGTGACAAAGTCACTCACACCTCTCTCGGCACGGCACGAGGCAGGGAAAGAAAATCCTAAGGATGGCAAAAGTGTTTAATCAATTGTAGCAAATGTACCTGTCAGCATTCATCATCTTACCTCTGCCAGGGTTTTTTTTTACCTGATGCAAATCTCAGAAAAGGGACTTTCAGTGGGAACAAAATCAAATCCCTCAGCTCAGGGTTGCTCCCTGGACAGAGAGGTCATCACACCTAGCTGAGCTCCCTGGGCTTCCCCAGCACAGCCTCTGCCCACCTCTTGCCAAGCAAAAAAGCAGATTTTGGCTTAAAAATTGGCCTTTTTCAGGCACATGATGAGTAGGAAAAAATCCAGGAGCTAGGAATGAATCTCCAAGAGGATTCCTGGTCTGCTGCAGGTTTACTGAGAGTTTTGCACTGCAGAGTTTCTGCTGCTTTGGAAGGGGAAAAGGCACAATTGTGCCAGAATTGGGCTTTGAGAAGTGGAATATACTGAAATCAAAAACTTCAAGTACTTTGTGAATGCACAAGATAAAAAGGGTAGGAAATATTCCCTTGTTTGTTCAAGCAAAACCTATCAAATGTCACCTGGACAAAAAGCAACTGTTTGGTGAGGAGAGACTGGAACTGGAATTTATCTCATGAGGTGGAATACTGAGAGACAGGAATTAGTAGTAAGTAAAAAGTAAAAATCTCCCAGCACCATAAAATTGTAACTCAATAAATATTTCCAGTCTTCCCAACTCTTTTCTGACACAGGTTTTTTGAAAGTTACTTTCTGACAGCTCTCTGGTAATTAGACACCACAGCTTTATATCAGAACGGTCTTAATTAAGACTGCAGAGAGATGCTAAAATTATAATTTCTTCTATGCTACATTTTAGCAGCAGAAATTCTTGGAGATCCCTGTGGGATGAGACCTTAGTCCAGAATAAAACAAGTGCTAATTTATCACGACGCTCACGATGGATGATATTTTTAAAAAAACAGCATCGATCTGCTGGATTGAGGATGAAAAGTTTCTCTTGATGCCATCAGACAATTGAATTATCCTTTGTTTCCCCCCAAGGTTCCCAGCCTGGTGGTGTGTAAGATGCAGAAAGGCTCTGTTTACAAATCCAGGGCTGCCAAGGCTCACGGAGCACTGGCAGGTGTTATCCTTTAGAGCAGGGATGGGGAAGCAGCAGCTCCCGGTGAGGACGGAATGGGATTCATCCTCCTTCCCCTGCTGCTCTGCCCTCCCTGGGCAGCAGTGCTGAACAGTGCCCTGAAAAAGGGAATCAGCCTGGCTCTGGGAGGGAACAAGGGTGGAATCTTATCTTCCAATAAATCAAGGTATAAATTTAAATTATGAGCACCTTAAGAAGACGGAGGTTCATGCAAAAGAATACAGTGTAAGACAAGGTTCCCTCTGGTGTCATTTGTTTTCGTGACAAGCTGCAGAGATTGCTGCAAAAGAAGAAGTCCCAAGCTCCTAAATACCATCTCAAGTAGAGTTCACGTAAAAAAGAAGAGAAGCGGCACCGTCTGGATGATAAACATTCATATTTTACAACCTTTCAGTTTATTTACTGATATATCTTTTTCTAACTATATTTGTTGTTTGTATCAGCTTGCCTAGGCAAAACAGAGCCATACATAATTCAGGGCTAAAACTGCCATCAAGTCACCGCAGAATCGAAACAAATAGACCCCAAACGTATATTTTTCATTAATAACCCTCCATTACCAAGTTCCGACACTCGGAGCCCAAAAAAATAAATAAATAAAACGGCAAGAGATAAAAGAAGAAAGACACCTCATTATTTAACGCCAGCCTTGCGCTGGGAGCAGGTGGAGGCATTGTCTGGGAGTTGGAGCTTAATGTCACCTGGGAGCAGTGGCCAGGGCTGGCAGGGGACAGCAGGAGGAGCCAGCAGCCACTTGGCCAAAGCTGTCACCAACCCTCAACCTGCCAGACAAGGCTAAGTGTGGAGGCTCCCATGCCACTTAGACAGTTCGTTTTTTGCTGTCTTCCTGTCCAAAAAGAGGAAGAAAAGAGAAAAAAAAATAAAAAAGAAGAAAAAAAGGGAGGGGTGGAGTGGGGAAAAGGAGAGAGAAGAAAAAGAACTGTTAATTTGGAGCTGAAAATAGCAGCTGCTAATGGGCTTTCGCACTCCTTCTTTAGTCGCTGCAAGGTCATGGTCAGAGGTAGCCTGTGATTGATTCTAAAGGGAAGCTCAGCTCACGTCTGTAATGGACATTAAAAAATCTGAAAGGAGATCAAAAGGGAAAACAAAAAAGTGACACATTTTATGGAGCCCTGGAGTCCTCCAGGTTCTCAGGATGAACTCAGAGGGTGGAGTCATGCCCTGGTTTTTTAATTGTCCATCATAACAATTATTGCCTTACAAGGAACAATTAATTGCGTAGATTAGTCTAACTTCATCAATTTTATGGCCATTTTATTGCTGTTTCTCGCAGCAGTGAGAGGCAGAGCCCGCCTCCTCCATCCCCGTGTGTAAAGGGTTAAATGAGATGAGTGACAGCCTTTCTGCATGATTTACAACTTGGAGCCCTGTAGTGAAACCAGCGCTTGATGGATGATCCTGAAAGACGGAGACTAACCATAAATCATGTCTTTGAATCATTGACAAAGATAAAGGAGAGAAAGAAAAAGCACTGGCATTGACATTCATTCTCCCAATAATGTACATTGACTAGTTACAATACAGAGCCTTAATTAAAAAAGCGAACTCCAAGTAGTCACCTCAGTGCAGCCAACGGCTCTGGGAGCCTGGTGGAAATCACAAATAGGAGTTCCAGCCACAGCCAGGAGAGGTTTCCTCGCTGGGGAAAGCACTGGGATGTGCTTGGCACTGCCCTGCTCTGGAAATTAAACCCACTGAACATCTCTGGTAACCTCCTCGTTATTCAGCACTGAGATTGCTTTTTCTGGTGCTGTTGTTAATTCCAGCTCACTGTCAGAGCCAAACCCAGGCAAGGTGAGAGCTGAGCTGTTTCAGGCACTGCCTGTGGGATGCAGAGATGCCAAACAAAGCAATGCTGTTATTATCTCTGCCTCAAGCAGAAATGCAGGGATTGTTGGGGAGAGCTGGGATGATGGGTTTAGGAAAGGGGAATGTGCTTGGATATTGCCAGAGGTCTGGGGCAGGAAGGTGCTGGAGCTGGGAGGGAAGCACCGCCATCCAAGGTTTCCAAATTTGTGGTAGAGAGGAGAAGGAAGCTCAGATTGCCTGAGGAAGAGGAGATCACAGCTCAACCTCAGGTGCCACTCATGCCCACTCACACAAAGGGATGCTCACCCTGCCCATCTGCAGCCATCAGCAGCACTGGAATGATTTCCTTCCCAAAAGCAGAGCTATCACCTTCACCTTTCAGAGCTGGCACAGGGCAGAACATTTCATATTGCACAAGAAGTGAGAGAAAACCCCAAATATCAGTTTCCAAGAGACTAAAGAGATGTAGAGCCACACAGTAGTAAAGGAAAGAATATAAGACTATATGGATAGAAGAGAAAGGCATAGATATTCTCATTCCCCACTGTGCTTCATCCTTTCAAAAGGAAGTCACAGATGTGACAAGTTCATGTGCTCACGGGAGAGAAAACACCAGGGAATGAACTCCCAACTTTTCCAAGTCTCGTGCCTTCCCCAAATCTGTCTGATTTGCCAAGCATTTAATCCTCACGGTTTCAAGGAAATGTTGGGATTTCACACATGGCAAAACTCAATTATAAAAACAAAACAAAAGAGGACAAGCAGCACTAAGCAGGTTTTTGTTGGTTAAGGAAAGCAGCTTCTAGCAGAGGGAACAACTCTGTGAGCAGCTGGGGAGGCACAACAGGGCATATTTCAGAAGGCACAACAACCATAATAAATTCCCTTTACTTATTTGCACATATTATTTCCCATTTTTCTCTTTGCCTGGCCTTAGCTCTCCTTTTCCTCTACTCCTTTCCCAGTCCTTCAGGTGGTTATGAGTATTTTTATGTGCACATATCTGTACAGAGATCCTAAGGACTTCACAAACACGAGCACTTTGTGCAGCCAGCAAAGCCAACGAGGTACGTTGTAAAAATTATTTGATGATTTTCAGCTCCTTATTTACAATTTACAAGTTTCCTTCAGCATGGTATTCATAACTCAAAATGTTTTCTGCAAATGATTCTTAATGCCAACAGCATTTTGATGCAGGTTCACTCAGACCAGGTATGCAGGAGGTTTTTTCCCTTGGATTGCATGGAACAGAGCTTGGTTTCAAATTTCTAAAGCAAATGTGTTGTCGTGTTGGATTGATTGGATCTGCCATTTGTTTTCCTTAAGTATTTGCTGAAGTTTATTTTTCCAATAAACATTTCTACTACAAACAATTCCCTCAGATATTTACCAGCAGTTAGAGGGGAGAACACACAGTCACTCATTTGAACTTGTTTATAAATTCAAGAGGATATGTATTGCTTCCTTCCCTTCCACTTCTGTCCCCTGTCCCTCCCTCAGATTTTGGTTTAAATTCTTCCTCTGTTTAACAAAAAAAAAAATGCCAGTAGCTCCTGAGAAAGTTTTGTTAGTAGAATATATCGGTGAAGAGAAAAAAAATTGGCATGAAGCTGTGCCAGGGAAGGGTTAGGTTGGGTATTGGGCAGAGGAGAGCTGAAATTCAAATTTTTTATTTGAAACACAAGAAAAGTACCAGGTTTGGAAGTGCAGGGAAAGAGGTGCCAGCAGTTGAGCTCAGGTGTACCCAGGCTCAGCCTCTGCCAGGTTTGCTGCTCACAATTCCCACGGCTCAGCACCAACATCCCACTTCTAAACCACTGAGCACCACTGGAAATCAGAATCCAACCCAGTGCTCCCTAATCCTCCACAGTAACTGCTCCACACAAGGGCTAAACACAATGGCAGCATTTCCAGCCCCTAAAAAAGCCACATTTGGGCCAGAGCAGAAAGGCTGATCTCAGCTTGCTCCTTTCACTGAGCTCAAGTGGCCTGATTTCCACTGCAGCTGGCTGGGTGAAGGAGCACAACCACGCTAATTATATAATTTCGCTAAATCTTGAAGTGATAAAGAAGACAGACATGGAGCTGTCACAGGAAATGACCCTGAAATCAAGTGAGATGTTCCACTATGAGGCAAACACACCTTTGTTACCAAGTGCTGTGGAGGCACAGCACAGAATGTTGCTCAGGCTGCTCTCAAGGAGTGTGTGTGTTGCACCCCTAGAGACTGTGGGAATGAAGGAAAAAACAATCAGCTTCAGGAGGATTTGGGACTCAGCCTAAGTCACTCCTGATTCACAGGAATGCAGCTGATGGGCCAAGCTGGGATGGGAGGGAAAAGCACTCCCCTGCTGCCAGACTGAAGGTGAAATGCTGCTTCAGAAATGCCTGCTGAGGTTACGGCAGTGGAGTTACAGGTCTGGGCAGGACTGAGGGTGTGTGAGGAGAGTGCTGCCTCTGGGTGAGGCACAGCTGTGGCTCTGCTTCCTTCCAGATGTGCCCAAGGAGGGCAGTTAGCAGTTTGCTGTGCCCCAGATGTGCCCAAAGGTAGGTAGTTAGCAGTTTGCTGTGCCCCAGATGTGCCCAAGGAGAGAAGTCTGCAGTCTGCAGTTTGCAGTGCCCTGGCTCCCCCACTTTGGGCAGGTCTATCCCAGGGCACAGGAGCTGCCATGACCCACCTGGTGCATTCACCCAGGGATTCTGTGCTGTCCCTGTCCCCAAAGCGCAGAGGACCCAGGGCTGTAGGAAGAATTTGGTACACAGGAGGGCTGGGGAGAGGGAAGAGTTAATACAATAGGTTTTGGCACTTGACAGAGAATACTTATGTTTAACCATTCATAACTAAATCACATCAATTTAAGTGGATTCCATGTATTTCTGACTCTCACATTAATCTCTATGCAGAGAGAGTGTCTAAATATTTGTCTCTTTCAGTTCCGATATTGTAATTCTCTACCAAAACTAAGGGGAATCCCTCGGTTGAGTTTTTTTTTCTTTTACCTCCTCTCCTTTTTTTTACCTTCTTCCCTTTATTTTCTGGTAGAAGAAAGTGGTGAAAGGCTTTGGATGATCATTTAAGGAAACAGGGATTTAATAAACCCCGTGTTTGGGTACATCACAGCTTTTATGTTGGCGCTGAACTCCACATACATTAAATCCACATCATCTATCAATCTTACAGTTGCGTGTCACTTATGAAAATCTACTGAGTATTGTTTTCATCTCGCCTTACAACAAGCAGCAAAGCCTCATGAATACTGAAGAGCATTGTAAATACTGCACATCTTTTATTTTTAAAGGTCTAGACAGTTCGGAACGGCGAGATTTCTTTGTTGAAAATTGCAGCTTAAAGCAGTAATTCCCCGTTTCCTGCTGCCCTGGTGTTGCCATCCTGTGTGCAAACAAGCTGAAGTGCTCTGGGTGTCATTAGAACACCTCCAGTGGTGCTGCTGCTGCTGCAGCCTCACCACGCCAGGGCTCAGCCTCTGCCAGCCATTAATCCAGCCCAGCCTGGTTCCAGTGCGATATTATTATTCAAATTCCATCCCACTAGGAAGCAACCAGCTCTGAGATGTATCTATTCATTTCCACTGCTTTATTGAAATCTGACAACCTGCTTTTTCTACATTTTTGAATATTGCAACTTTATGACCACACGCTGCCATCACCCTGCTCTTATTTGCCTCAATAGCCCTCAGTAGTGGATCTGCCATGGGCTGAATTTAATAGAACAATATTTTACCGCTAGACAGCACCTTTCATTTTGAAGAATAAAGCCTCATTGAAATTCAGTCATCTTTGGGGCCCAGAAAGGCACAGATCTTTGCAGGGATGTTTTGGCCAGGGACACAACCAGCCTGTTGGTGTGAAGAGTGCACAGTGACCTTTAAAGCACTCGCAGCCCAACAGGAGGTGAAGGTGTTACACAAAACACCACGACTGATGATTATCTGATCCTGCTTGGGCTAGAAAAGGGGAGCCAGGTCTCCTGAGGTGATGTTATGCTGACAGACTGAGCACAGCCCATTTGTTGAACACTCAGAAATCTTCCTCTGGCAATGCTTTTCCTAGCACAATCAAAGAGAGGCTCCAGAGTTGAGTAAAGCTTCCCAAAGAGCCCCCAAAGCCAGGATTTGGCTCAGGAGGGAGGGGAGATGCTCAGTGTGGTTCCTACTTTACAGAGACCCAATATCTTCTGCATAGGTTTAACATCTTATTGGTTTCTTTTCTATTTCCTTGTTGTCCTCGTTATCTTGTCAGTCCTACAAATGCACATCAACTTTCCCTGCAGATTATACAGCTTATCACAAGCTGAGAGCTAACAGAAATCTCCCAGAGAACAGGAACTTGGCGAACCTTTGTGCTACTTGCAGGACTAAGAATTGCAGGAGTGACTTCTAACCCTTCTGTTTGTTTCTATTTCCATGCCAGAAAAGGTAACTTTTCTCCTACAGACACAAAGGCACAGCTCCCCTGCCTTCAGTGCTGTGAGCTGTACTGGAGCTGGAGCTATTTTGGGGGCTGAGCAGCCTTTTGTGATTTCTCTAAAAGAGCTGGTGGAATCAATCTGCTGCTACTTGTCCGAGCAATTCAGTTCAGCGGCAGGATTAAGAGCTCCCATTTCAATCTAGTGCAGGCAGCAACAGGAGCAGTGTCTCATAGATTAGCAGGTTAATGAAGGGTAGGTGCTGAAGGCTCAAGAGGCAGCCTGGAAAGACTCTTTGCTGCTGCTTCAGGAGCACTGGAGAGCTCCAAAACTGTGCTGAACCATCCAGCCACGCTGGGATGAGTGTGGAGTTATTACAGCTGAGCTGTCAAAGGGAGAGAGAATCTCAGTGCATTCCCCTCCTACATTTGCTGATAAACATTGATTTGGGACAGGTTTAACAATTTAAGCAGACCTTGGTATTGCACCAGGCTAAACTCAAATTATAACTTGCCTGACTCAAGGGGACAGGACAGGAAACATCCACAGGTGTCACCTTGGTTTTGTGACCCAAAATTTGATAAAGAGGGTCTGCAAACCAGGGCATGGCAGTGTCCCTGGGGAAGGAACATTTGCCATTTCCAGACTGCTGGTGGTTCCAGTGAAGTGGAGCCCAGCTCCAGAGCAGCCCTGCCCCGGGAGTTGGACAAACGAGATGATTTCACAAAAGCAATACCAAAAACCTCGGGAAATGTAAGTGATGAAGAAGGAAAGAATGCAGAGTGCTCTACCTCCCAGTCTGCCCAGCACACTGCACAGCCTGGTGTGCAGAGCTGGGGTGGAGCCATTGGCTGCAGCTGAAACGCAGACCTTTCATTTAGATCTGCAAAAAATTTGCAAGTCTGTAAGTTCATCAAAGAAATCTAATCCACCTATTGTCTTCTGATCTCTCTGGTAGGATCCTTCCCCACGAATAGAACTGCTTTTAAGAGCACCACCCCACCCCACCCCACCCCCCAGCATTTCCTGTCCTCTCACCTCAAAAAACAACCCTGAGAACTTTTCGACCAAGGCAGCCATGTGGAGCCAGAATTGTTTCAGATTTATCCAGGGCCTTTGCTCACATCCTGTCGGGTGTTAAAAATCCCTCAGCTGCTTTGCTAGGACCACCCGGCTAGTTCTGAACCACATCTGACAAAATGATACTGTTCACTTCCAGAACCCATCACACAGTTATTCTTGGATAAAAGGTAAAGCAAATAGCAGCCAACTGCTCACTGCTGCAGAAACGAAGACCATCTAGCCATTTATCAAAGCTTCAGACAACCAGCTTGCTTTGAGCTCAGCCACCTCTCCCATTACAGCTTTAAACGAGAACACGCCATAACATCAGAAATGACAAATGGAACAGGGGGCCCAACCTATACACAATCAATACCTGCTCTGAAATAAGAACCATCTTGAAAGTATTGACAAAGGCAGCAGCAATACGGATAAAACTGCAATTTTTTCTTGAATTGTTTGGTATGGCCACTGTCAACATTCATTTGTCCATGACATTCTTTTTTTTTTCCCTTCATGAGAGCAGCAAAACCCCAGGGTGTGCAAGTATTGTCAAGCCATTATAGTGGCCCTGTGTCTCCTGTTTATTGGAGGGTAAGAGGACAGGGCCGATTGCAAGTGACTTTGGCAGAGCTGCCGGGGAACTGCCGTGCGGAGAAATTCTGCTTTACACTGAGAGAAATCAGAAAAATTTGAGATGTCATCAGCTTCATTCCTTTTCATGGAGCTCCTCCAGCTCTTGGGTTTATTTAAACAGACCCAGTAACCCTCTGCAAAAGCAGAATGACAATCCTGTGTTGGGTCAGAAAGACTGAAGGACTGACGGAGGAAGCATCCAGCTACTTCCACCTCCTGAGTTCAATAATAACAACACTTTGTACTTTTATAGCATCTCGGTGTTTGCCACATTTCACAGACTCTGTGAAGAATTAATAACGATCCAAAATGCTCTGCAAATGTTGCTATCCCCTTACAGATGGGGAGAGTGAGCCAGAGCCAAGGCAAATGGATGGTGAAGGTCAGGCAGGGCTCTGCAACAGCTGCCCACAGAAACTTCTCCTGAGCCATTGTTGGGAGCACTGATCACTCCTCCTCTTTTACACCATTTGGGCAGGAAAAAGCAAGGGGTGACGAGATGAAGGTGACTTGTGAAGGGAGAAAGTCACACAGGAATTATGTCCAGAGTATGTGTAGAGCCAAGGAAGGGTAAAAGAAGGGACTGGAATTGCCACCAAGGAAACACAGAAATTGTCCACAGAGTCACCCACAGCACTAGAGAGAGGATAATGACTTTTGAGCTCTTTCTAGAAGTTAGTAGGCATCCCTGGGCTTGATTTCAGCCTCAGTGGAAGGAAAGCATCAAGAAAATACATGTGTGAAAGAGAGGGCTTGTGGTTACTAATTGTCCTGAGCTCATCACAGGAGTAGAAAAGGTTTCAAACCTTTGTAAAGCAGAGAAAATGGGTCCCAGCATCGTGCACAGCTCAGTGGAAGGTGCATGTTCAGTGGCACTGGATAAACAGGCCCCTGACATTGATTTGGAAAGCAGCATCAGAAATAGCCACTTCCATGGAAAATGGAATAGAGGGAAATGAAATGAAAAAGAGGGAAAGGCTAACAGAGAAAATACTTCAAACAGGGGAATTCAAGGTGCAAAAGCAACTTGCCAATGGCAAGCCTGCCAGCAAACTCTCTCCCAAAACAGATCCCAGGCCATATCCAACACCAACCCTGCAGGGTGTAGCTCTCAGTCAGAGCTGCAGGGCTGGGCTGCAATCACTGGGAAGCTGCAGTGGCTGAATCCTGCCCATCTCCCAGCTGATGTGCAGCTTTGCTGGGTCCCTCTGTGCCAAATCGCCAGCTCCAGCTTACAAAGGGAAGGATCTGGCACAGGCTGGATTTGCTCAGCAGCGCTTTGGAAACTTCAAACTGAAAATGAGTCAGAGAGAGAAAGTGTGAACAAAGCAACAAAGGTAAGGGAGCAGCTGGAGATGAGCCAAGTGCTCCTGAAGGATAACCAAAAAGTGCCACACATTGCTGAGTGAGTGGGACACCACTCAGGGAAAACCCTTTTTATAGTAAGATCTTACAAGGAGTGGGAAAGGAGAGGCTCTGGGGCTTGGCACTTAATGGAGTTTGGGCACAGAAACAAATCCATAGCTGGGGCCACTCACCTCACCTCCCTGCCACGCTGAAAAGTGGGAGTCAGCTTTTAAACAGCTTTGGCTAAGCCCCTGAAGTTTTTGGGTGGGAGATGGTTTTTATTATTGGCTGTCATTAGTGCCTAAGTAAGTAAACACACCCACTCGTGCTCTGGAGGCAGCGTGAATCAGGAGAGAACCTGCTACACAATTTCAGGAAAAAGCCCTGCTGTCTCCAGCGTTTTACTCTTGCATGCAGTGCTGGTGGCTGTTTTATTCTGCAGGGATCCTCTCGGAAAGATTTCAGCCTGTGCTGGGATTAGGCTGCTTTCTGCTTGGCTGAGTGACTTGCCTTGGATGAAGAACATGACAAGCAGGGTAGGAGGCACAGGATGCTCTGCACATGTCCCCTCAGCTCCGGGGGTTTCCTCGTGGAAAGGCACCAGATGCCAGTGCCAGATCCAGAGCTGAAATACGGGATCTGAGTGCTCGTGTGGCCTGCAGAATGTGCTCTCAGCAGGGGCAGGGCACACACAGGCCAAGTTGAATATTGATTTAGCACTGCTGGACACATTAGGCCAAGCCAGAATAATCCCTTTGCCCCAAAACGGGGAGGAACCAGCAGATTTCCTGGAGTTCTCTGTTCAGGACAACCAACTCCTCCGCTGGGTAATGGATTGTTGGGAGGGGGATTTTTGTGTGTCAGCTCCTGAGCTCCCTGCTGGAGGGAGCTCCTCTTCCCGCTGCTGCCAGCTCTGGGAACAGCCAGGGAATTGATGGAGAGGGTGAGCACAGGGACCTGCTGGGTCAGGACAGTGCCAGGCTGGATGGGAGGCTTTCCCAGCACTAACGGATACCTGTCACCTCTGGAGGAGGCTGAAAAATGGTTGGAAACTCCAGGTCTATAAGTCTTCTGCTGTAGAAATCAGGCCATTAGTCTGCCTCACACTCAGGATCAAGGGGAGGAAAAGATCTCTGTGCTAAAAAGGTGTGAAAAGCAATTATTATCGGTATTATTCACTAATTGTTGCAATATTGCAGGATGGATACTGCATCAGACCTGTTTTCTAGGAACTGGGATGACAACAGCATGTTGGGATTGTGCTCCAAAGAAGGTGCAAGTTAAATTAGGTTTGTATAGAGCAGTAATATAATGAATAAAAACGTTAAAAGAGATGAAAATAATTCAAGTCACATTATTAAAAATCTCTAAAGGGCACAGCAAGAGTGGGGATGGATGTCACATCACGATTTTGGAAAAAGGAGTGGAAATGGAACTGAGAAATGGAACACAGGTAGTTGGGAGAATGTAGATAAAAAAGGGCTAAGTTTTCAAAGGTAAGTAGGTAGGTTGATGTGCAGGTAGAGTCTTAGCAGCAATTTTACAAGTGTTTAAGCAGGTTAAAAAAGAATCAAGGCTTTAATCTGCTGAGGTTCCTTTGAAAATCCTACTAGGATTTCTTCTCAAGATGTGTAACTACCCTAAAAAATCTGGCCCCGATCATTCAAGGAAATTGAATTATTTTCTAAAGTAAGAGTTGCCTCGCAGTCAGATTGAAATCTCTATGCAGTTATCAAATTAAAATAAAATGAGAATGGAAAGCAAATAGAATGAGGGTATTTGATGAAGCAACTCTCCATAAACACTGTTACAGCAAAGACACAGACACAGCCTGAGTGGTGACTGAGTTTGCTGAACTTTTGGGAGTTTGCCCAGGCAGCAGTTCAGGTCAAAATCTTCTGTGGCAAGAAGAGCAAGGGAGGAAAAAGTATGAGTGGCATCTCATTTCCCACGTGCTGCTGAGCGGAGCAGAAGCTGATGAAGAACAAAACTCCGGGAGCAGATGAGGGACAGAAGCAGCAAACTCTCCTCAATTACAAGCAGAGCTAACAACTCTTTACCCAGTGTGTACCTACAGCCCATCCTGGGGTTTGCATCTCTTGTTTAACCTTTTTCTGCCCTGACAGGTGGGATGCCGAGGGAGAGGCGGGCTGGCTGCTGGAGCAGTGGTCCTTTCTGGTGACATCTGGTACACAACCTGGCCAACACTCCCCCTGTGGTGCCGCAGAGCTGACCTCTCCTCCCTCCCCAGCACAGCCCCACACCTCCTGCTGCCCATCCCTCCCTTGGCACTGCCTGGCACAGCTCCCCAGAGCCAAGGAGGCTCAGACACATCCCACTGCTCCTCTGGGATGCCAAACGCAGCCCACAGAGCCAACACCCCCAGCAGTGTCCGGCTGGGGTCAGACAGATGTGCCCAGGGGCTGAGAGCTGCTCAGAGCTCCTCCCAGCACCAGCACCCTGCGAGGAGGCAGTTGCTAAGGTAACTACTTTCTTCCTTGGAGAGAAAAGCCAAGTAAACAAGCATGTAAATAGACTTCAGAGCCACGTAAATTGTTGGTGAACCTATTCTGGTTACCTTGACGATAAAGTATCACTCTTCCAGGATTTAAACTTTCTTTGGCGTGTAAAGAATATAATACACTGTGATCTCAGGCAGCTACAATTGGGGTTTCTAAGTTTGAGGTCTGTCTTTCCCTTCTCACTCTACCCTCTCTGCAGGATGTGAGGACACCCCGGCTAGCTGAAGCACATGGTGCACCCATTCCCCATGCCAGGCACCAGGCAGGGATGCCCAGGGAGGTTTTCTGTCTCTGCACATCTCCATTCCAAACCGGTTTGCTGCAGACTGGTCCTGCTGCAGCTCTGTCCTGGAGCTCTGCCCTGTGCCAGGGCTTGCACCCAAGCAAGACAACCAGCCTTGCTCTTTTTGCTTGTCAAGCACGGCAGAGGAATTCCCAAGATGAGCTAATCCCTGGAAACACCAGTGAAGAAACACTCGGTGGGTGTGGGAGAAGCTCTGACTCCACACCAGCACAGGCAGGGACTCGCTGCACCACTTTGGTTTTCCCAACACACCGAGGCTGTCTGTGCACTTCCAGCTGCTCCACAGCCCAGCATGGCCCATCCAAACCTCTCCAGGGAAAAGCCATGCCCACCTCACACCAGCACAGAGCACCGAGGGCTTTTTATCCCTTCCACTTTCCCTGATGCTGCGGTGCTGCAGAACAGAGCTGAGCCTAAGCAGCAGTGGGATCTGGAGCTGCCACAAATGACATCAGGCAGCATAACTATTTCAGCCCTGCCAGTCCTCAGCAGGGGTCACAGCTGACAGCAGACTTAATAAAATTGGCTGGGGTTGGGTGACTAAAATGAAACATCTCAGCTGAAAAAAAAAAAAAAAAAAGGCGAGATTGAGGCTCATTCAAGAGCTTTCTCCTCACACAGTTAAGGGAGAGCTTCACTACAATTGACAGCTAATTCAGTACACATCTCATAATATATTATCTCCCCGGCTCTATGACAAGTCTAGTGAGCAAGATGCAAATGAACACTTAGGCAGGTAAGTTCTTAATGTCACTTTAAGACTCAGCACGGCATCACTGTCTTCTCCATGCCGTGGATGAGTTGCTGGTGATGGAGCAGTTGTGGGAAGGTAACAGCAGGATGGCAGAGGAAATGGAAGGTAAAGGAGGTTAATTTATGGAAATTATCTGGGTCACGCAGTAAGTAGGACATGTCACGCACAGCTTTAAGAGTACAATAGTAATTTATTTAGGAGCTGATTCTCTCAATAGATAGTCAATGAGGGTTATCAGGAGCCAGGTAATTGTTTTGATCTCCTCATCACAAAATGAGCTGCAGGAACTTCTGGAGGATGGATGGATGGATGGATGGATGGATGGATGCAGGAACTTGTGGAGTTGTGCAGCTCTGAGGAAGCCCCAGAGCAGAGGGGGAGATTTGGCTGAAGTGGGGCAGTGCCACCTGTGAGGAATTCCCATGTGAGGAATCTGTGGGGTCCTGTGGCACCCTGGGTGTCACTGGGATTGCTGGGAGTACAGGGCTTTTGGAGCTTTCAAGGATCAATGAATATTAAAAAACTCAGAGGATTTTATCACTTCAGGAGTATTTGTGGTTTTGGCGGGTGGGCAAGGAAAAAATAAATTCTATACAAAGAGGCAAAACAGAATCAAACTTCCCTTACTAGCTACAAATCAGTTAATATTTCCTTGTCACTAATGGCACGAATGAAAAAGCAGGATTTGTTTGTTTGTTTGTTTGTTTGCTTTTCTTTTTTTTCCCTCTTCCCTTAATTTTGCTGTTTCAATACCCCAACGGAGAAGACAAAACCTGCACAGCATTTTGCACGGAGAGGAGCACAGAAGGCAGGAAAACAGAGGGGCACAGACGGGGAGCCCAGATGGAAGTGCCGAGGGGACACTGCGGGCACTGCAGGAACCAGAGCAGTTCCAGGCTGGGGGAAATTCCTGTGAATACCTGGCTGGGAAGTGCTGAATCCAACCCACCAGCTCTGAGCCTGCTGTGCCTTGGATGTACCTGCTCTCCGTGAATTCTGTAAGAAACCTGCAGCCCTCAGCACTGATCCGACAGAAAATGCTTGCCGTTTTTAATTCTTAAGCAATTAGTTAAATCAATCCAAAACGCTGTGTGAACAGCCTTGCAGCACTGAAAAATAGATATTTTTTCAGTTTGGTTGGACTTGACTCTTTTTAATGCTTAAGCCCTTTCACAAGTCTGTACAGCTACAGTTGGCAGCAGTATTTAAAATAAAAATCTTTCAGCTGTATCCTTTAGCTTCATCTCCCTCTTCAGAGGAGCTGCTCGTCTATCAGAACATCATAATTCCAAATTTTCCTGACTTAATTGGTTTGTTCTGCGATGCTCTCCGAGAAAATAAATTACACTCTCTAATTTTTTTTTTAAATGAACTGACCACAAATTTGTAATGAGAATATATTTTGCAAAGCTAAGAGGACGGATCAGGATATCTTTAATCAGTTTTTAATTACAGAAGTCAGTGACTCAAAACCTTTAGTACCTGACTTGGCTCCTGCTTGGACCTGATTCCTTCCCCCTCCTTTCTGCAGGTGCTGATGTGACCAAAGCCAGACAGAGCAGGGAAGAGTTCAAGGAGTTTTCTTCTCCCAAACACTAAAATAGTGGTGATTTCTGACAGAGCAACACCGACTGCTCAGCATTTGGAATATAGCTGAGAATTTTTCATCAATCCTTGGCTCTTCAGGTTAGGAGATTCCCTACAAATCCCCAGTTTTGCATGTAAAAGCTGATTTTCCTGTCCACCAGGATTACTGGTTGATATTGAAATGGAAGGTGATAGAAATAACTCTTTTTTCAAATGGCATTTTTAAAATTTTGTCATTTCTGAGAAACCAGATTCCTGTTTCTCTGCCTTCTCTCCTTCAGCAGCTCCTCGTCCCTGCCTGTTACACTTGTTGCAAAAGCTGCTCGGAGATTTGAGCTTCTCCTGCCTCTTTCCCTGGTCTGCTGAATCACAGGAAGAAAATCAGCAAAAACATTGAGATCACCCCGAAAAATCCTATTCTGCCCCAAAAAGTGCCTGAGAATACCCACAGCAACAGCCCAGACTGCTGATCAACTTTTTTGGTTCTCATGTTAACATTATTTGAGCTGAAGATAAACCCCAAGTCTATCCTGGCTTGCATGACATATATAAATTGTGCATGGAGCTTGGAAACAATTAATTTAAAGTAATAATTTGTATAAACATCCTAACAAAATTTTAAAGGGTATTAAACACCCTGTTTTATAAACATAACACTTAATTTGAAAAAAAAAAAGAAACATTTAGAAGGTAACGCATTTAGGATAAGTGCACAACACATGAAAATAATAAATGAAATTTTCCCAGTTTAGAAAATGAATGTAATTAATTAACATTTAAATTACATTTTTAATTGCAATCATACCCTCCCAGGGGACTCATAAGGGACCATAATTGCAATTAAAAGCATGTGGATTAGATAATAAAACAATGCAGAGTGTCTGAAATGTGCGATTTAAAATGGAAAGCAGACATTGTTATCGGCACATCTAACTTAATTGTAGCCATAAAGCAAATGTGCTGTACAAAATAAAATTCACATACGGGAACATTTAATTCTTGAATCTCTTAAAGGGGACACGCTTGAGAGCACATTTTATGACAGGTTCTGTTTGAAACGGCCCTTTAAGGCTTTAGTATTCAGGGATAGTGCTTTAATGTTTTTGCATTAATAAAAGCATAGCTGAATGTTCCTATTAAAATACACAGATACATTTAAGTAAGAGATGAAACTGAGTGCCTGGAATTTAAGTTGCAGAAGGCATAATTATATCAGGAACGCATTTTTCTTTGTTCTGCTTTGTTTTAAAATTGCCTTTGCCAGGGGAGAGTTGGAGAGGCACTGCATTTCCAGGGTGGGAATGACCAGGAGAAGGTGACTGAAAAATTGGTATTTACTGGGCAGACACAGCTGTGCTCCACCTTTAGCGTGGTCACCTCCCAGGCCAGTGCAGCCTCGCAGGAATATTGACATCCTGGTTTTCCTGGTGCTGCACTGCTGCTTTTTGATAAATACTGACGATTTTAGCCTTCGCTGGCATTAATTCTTCATTTTCCACAAACTTCCGCTTTATCTTTGTTTCCTCCCTGTGCTGGGCACTGGTGAGCCCCTCGAAGGAGTGTGTCCTGTTCTGTCCCCTCGAGGGCTGTGTCCAGTTCTGTCCTTCACTGCAGGAGAGCCCTGGAGGGGCTGGAGGTGTCCAGGGCAGGGAATGGAGCTGGGAAGGGGCTGGAAAAGTCCTGATGGAGCTGGGAAAGGAGCTCAGCCTGGAGCAAAGGGGATCAGGGGGACCTTGTGGCTCTGCACAGCTGCTGCCAGGAGGGGACAGCCAGGGGGTCAGGCTGTGCTCCAGGGAACAGGGACAGGAGGAGAGGGAACTGGATTTTGGGATATTTCCCCGTGGAAAAGGCTGTTAAACTTTGGAACTGCCCAGGGAGGTTTGGAGTTCCCATCCCTGGAGGTACTCAAGGAAGGACTGGATGTGGTCCTTAGTCCAGACACAGCACATGAATGAGGCCAAATATTCTCACTGAATTTGCTGGGTTTTCACTTTTACCAGGTGAAAAGAAAGAAACTGTGTATCTTTCAGTGGATTAGATGGTGCTGGTCTAATTCCAGCTTGACAAAAGGTGTGCTGGGTAAATAATGCTGAAATTGCTGCTAATATTCCCTGTGAGATACACCAGGCTATCTGCTCTGCTTTCCTCCTGTGTAAGACATTGACCCAGGATGGAAATGAGTTTAACTGCTAACACACCATGGAATTCCTGCTGCCAGGGGAAAACCCACCCAGGAAGGGAGGTTTTTGGTGTAAAAACACAGGGGGCTACTTCTGCTCCCTATGGAGACATAGCAAGAGTCAGAACCCAGTGAGTGTGCATGGTCCCTGCATTAACCCTTTAAAAACTGGGGAATCTCGAAGCAATTCCATGGAATCTTTCTCGCTGGCTCTGGCACCCCGATATAGTGCACAAAACTCTGTGGGACAACATTTCCCAAGGGCTGGAAAAGTTCTCCTGAGGGGGAAATGATGCTGAAAGCATTACTCAGAGGAAACTTTTGAACTCGAGGGTAACATTTTTCCCTGTGACTGCTCAAAGCAGCAGATAGAATTTGTTTTATAATATTTCCCACCCCCTCCTCCCCCCAGCCAGGAGTGTCAATGCTATATGGGGTTCTCTGCAGTGCTCTGCATATGGTGCTGCTGGGATTTGGCATTCTGGGCCAGAAAGGATTCATTGTTGGGATTTTAGCAGGCTTTAGGCAACCCAGGAGCAAGGTGAGCTGGCAGCGACCATCCTGAATTGAGGAACACACTAAGGAAATACTTATTTTTTTTAAATTCACAATAGCCCACACACCAATTACCCATACAAATTAACACTTATTGCAGTGGGCTGGGTCATGTGATGTTTGCCTGGACACCTGGACAGCTGGACAGCTGGACAGCTGGACACATGGACAGCTGGAAACATGGACACATGGACAGCTGGACAGCTGGACACCTGGACATATGGACATATGCACACATGGACATATGGACACATGGACACATAGATACCTCGACACATGGACAGCTGGACATATGGGCACTGGGACATACGGACACATGGACACCTGGACACGTGGATACCTGAATACCTGGACACATGGACAGCTGCACAGTTTCCCACCTGTACACCTCCACAACTGGACACCTGAACACCTACACCGCCTGTACAGCTGACACCTGCACACCTGTACAGCTGACACCTACACCCCTGTACAGCTCACACCTGCTCACCTGTACAGCTGACACCTGCACACCTGTACAGCTGACACCTGCTCACCTGTACAGCTGACACCTGCACCCCTGTAGAGCTGACACCTGCACACCTGTACAGCTGACACCTACACCCCTGTACAGCTCACACCTGCTCACCTCTCCCCCACACAGCACTGATAAGCTGTTGCACTCGTTCTCAGCCCCCAGACAATCCCCGTGCATCTCCCCAGCTCAGTGCCAGCACAGCGACGGCTCCTCTCCCTGTCCCTGTTCCCCCTGCCTGGCTCCAGCCCCCCTGGCCAGGATACAGGTTTGAGATGCTGATCCCTTCTTAGCCAGGCAGCTTTAAACTTTGCTGAGCTCATCAGTTGTCCAGTGGGACAAAGCCCAGCCTGAGCTGCCTGAGGCAAACAGTTAATCACATTAGCAGACCACTAATGTTCCAATCGGGAAGTGACAAAAAGTAAAGCAACATTTAGATTTGCTGTGTGGAAACACATCCAGATTAAATTTAATTTGGATAGTCAGGAAATAGGGGCACCTGTCAGTTCCTAGGTAACACGGGGATTTTTTTCTAGCATCACTTACTACCTTGGGGAAAAAAGCTCTTTCTGAAGCCAAAAAACCTGACAAGGTGTAAGTCATACAATGCATTGTGCTGCATTCCGCTGGCTTACATTGGTTCATGTCTTGTCATATGACAATATAACATGACACAAACTGCGGCTACATCGCATTGGAGATTTCTAAAACAAAGCTTCCCAGCTCGGCAGCGCAGGGCTGTGCTGGGATCCACTGCTCCATCAAATATGCACAGCCAGCCCTCCACACCAGCACCAGCTAATAGGATCGGAGAAGCAGAACTTCTCATTCCGGCAGGATTTCACCGCTGGAACTTTGTAACCCCGCGCTTTGATTTTGTTTTTTAATTAATTGCGGGAACACGGCAAATGCAAAACAGAAGCGCGGGGTAGAAAAGCAGAGGTGAAAAAAAAAGAGGTAAAGATAAAAGACAGAGGAAAATTAATTGTTAATTATTTATTAGACGGTTCATTTGCTCACACCTACATTACTGTGTTGGTGTTTTAACCCACTGTGCTCATTCCTCAAGTCTGACCTCAGCCACGTCGTTAGCTGAGTTCCTTTCCTTTTGTCACTTCTCATTAATTTCATCAGCTTTTGGGAAAAAAATAAAAAGAGAGATGTGAGATAGGAGCTTTATGGAACAATGTGAGTAATTCTTAAGGGATGCTCCTTTCCTAAGCCATGGTAAGTCAACTCCCAGCACAGCCAGCGGTGTGTGATGCTCAGGGAGGGACAGGGATTGCCTGTCCTTCCCAAAAGGCTCCCAGGGCACTGGGACAGGGCAGCCTCACCCTACATTTCTCCTTTAGGACAATCCTTCCCCACGTTAACCTGCTACAGGCAAGGCCTGAAGCTCAAAGCCACCAGGAGAGTCTGAGTGCAACATGCACATGCAGAGGATGAAGACACCAGCATTTCTTTAATATATGTTAACTGTAGCATTAAAGACAACCGCAGTATATCATGACACCTTCGAAAGCATGCCTTGAAAAATACAATCACTGCAGCCTATATAACTTCAGGATTTGTCTCTGCAAGTGTTTCAGTAAGTGGTTTTTTCACTTAAAACTTGTTTTACTCTTTTTTTCTCTTGGCACAGTGCTTGCAGAAAGGGAGAAGAGAATATGAAAAGAAATTTTTCTGGTTCCCCTGCTTTGAAAATTAATTTCCTTACTTTCCTCTAGCCTTCTAAGGGAAAAAAAACCCCTCTTTTCAGCTTAAAACCTCTTGCAGATTTACTGTGACACATTCAACATGCAGTAAGTTGTCCACCATGAGACCCCTGGCTCTGAGGGTAGCATTTATTTCAGCTACAAAAAGGTGCAAAGCAGCTTGGATTTATATAAATGTAAAATAATTTCAGCAGTCTGACACAGGAAAGGTAGGTCAAATCATGCTTAGTACTTATGTAATTTTTTTTTTAACTACTGAAATGTAATCATATCCTGGAGTGGGTGATCTCATCTCGGCTCACGGAAACTACAGCTCTAGTCACTATAAAAGGGGAGAAAACCTCTTCCATTCCTCAGCATCCAGAAGAAAAATAACACAAAGCTTTTCTTTGATCTCTTTGCCAAATAAAGTACTATTCTAGCACTTGACATATGACTGCAGTGACCCTGAGATATTCCTCCTGTACATTACCTTTACTTTGTTTCAGCAAAGGCAAAACTGCTAACAGAACTCCATCATTTACCCTCAGCTTCTTTGAAAGCATTTTTCACATTTAGTCCCTGATAGAAAAAGAACGTGTCTGTTTCCTACACTTGATTTATTACGTAGTTTCTAAGCAAAACACTTTTATCTGAAAGTATAGGTCAGACAAAGGAATAATGCAATCAAAGAGACACTTGCAGAAACATTATAAATACTGTATTTTATACAGCAGAAGCCCTGCGCTGTCAGAGATGAGTGGCTGCTCACAGGCACTGGGGCTCATTGTCTGGTGGTGGAGCAAAAATTGGGCTTCAGCTAGAAGAGGAGTATTTTCTAGGCTTTTTAAATTATTATTATTTTTTATTTGGTGGTGTTTTGGTTTTTTTTTTTGAGGAGTAATTTCATTATTTGAAAAACCTGCTATTCTATGAAGATTTGAGCCCCAAGAGGCTGTATGAGAGAAGGTGCTTTTATTGCCTTGCTGTAAGAATTTTGTTTTATTTTGCCAGAGATCACTGTGTGGTTGGTAGCAGGAAGGGTGGAAGTCACTCTGCCCCTTTCATTTGAGAGGATAGAACAAATCCACCTCTGCTCACCATCACTGTCCTGCCAAGCACCCCCAGCTCCCAGGCATTCCTCCTCCTGACAAGCCTGGGCAGGGAGGGAAATCTGTTATTCCTCTTTTACAGAGAGGAAAGAAAGACATCGGGATGAGGAAGGACTGAGAGAGCTGGGATTGTTCAGCTGGAGAAGAGGAGCTTTGAAGTGATCTAACTGTGGCCTGAAGGAGCTGCAGGGAAGATGGAGAGAGGATTGACAAGGGATGGAGGGACAGGACACAGGGAATGGCTGCAAAGTGACAGAGGGCAGGGATGGATGGGACTTTGGGAAGGAATCCTTCCCTGGGAGGGTGGGGAGGGCTGGGATGGAATTCCCAGAGAAGCTGTGGCTGAATGTATTGAGTTTCCACTTGCTTTTCCCCTAACTTCATTGTTAGTAACTAAATAGAAATATATATAGATTTGTATGTCTGTGTGCCACAGAAAGAGACAGAAAATTAGTTTGTGTGTGTGCAAAAGAACACAATTCCCCTCAGTTTGGTTGTCCCTAAAGAAAAACAGATTTCACTATTTTATTTTAGTAAAATATATATATATATATATATATATATATATATATATATACACACTAGTGAAATGAACTGGTATGTATATATAAATAAACTATACTATATTTTTAAATATTCTATTCTATTTTAACCTCAGAAAAGTTGCCTCCCATTGTTAGTGAGCATTGCAGGGAGGGCTGAGGGGGAGTGGAGGGGACGTGGGGCAGAGGAGGGCTGAGGTCACTGCTTGCCCAGGTGACGAGAAGAGGCCTGGAGGTAGGAACAGGGAAAGGAGGAGTGGAAAGTGCTTGGAGCAACTTCCAGAGCTCCAAGCTCCTCCAAAGTGAGCAGGACTGACAGTCACCTGCTTTTCATCACAATACCTGGCTGCTCTGACTGCTCTGGGCTGTAAATCAGCAGAGCACAGGACACTGAACTGCTCTCTGCTGAGCTGATATCCCGGGAATCTCCAAACTGGGGAGGAAGCCGAGCTTCCCATTTCCCAGGGAAACACAAGCAGGAGCTTTCATGTCACATCTGGAGCTTGGCTGCTGCAGTGACAGCTGCCAGCACTGCTGCTGTCCTGCTGGAGAGGAGACCTTCCTTCCACCCTGGGCAGGCTGGGCAGCAGGTCTGAGCTCAGCCATGGCACCCAGCCCCAGACAGTGTGCGGACAGAAGGGGGCGAGGGTTGTCCTTCCATCCCTGCAGCTGCTGCGGGAAGGGAGCAGGGAGTGCTGGAGCTGTCGGGGCTTCAGCTCAGACACCAACCCTGCTGAAATTCAGGAGCGCGAAGGAAGCGGCAAGGCAACGCTCAACGCGTAACGACCTCTCCTGCTAGTTTCGAAATTGCAATCTTAGGGGGAAAAAGATGGCAAAAGGAAGCCCACCCTCAGCACGTGGCTGAAAATGTTATTAAAAGCAATGAATTCTGTTTTATTGTTAGGTTTAATTTTTTTTTAAAGTGCCATTTGGAGCAGAGGCAGCGCAGAGGATGCCTCCCTTAAACTGAAGATAAGTTTGATATTTGAAAAGAACCAATTTATCTCATTCATTCTTTTACGTGCTCACTTATATTTATTTATGTGCACACTTCTTGGAATTGCATTTTTATTTTGTGCTGGGTGCAGTGGCTGTTAATGATCACATACAGCCATGAGAATTAAAATAGAATCCTGCATTTCACTTGGACACCAGAGCAGCACACACGGGATGCAGGATATATAAATAACAAAGACCTTGAATAATCACATATTCTATATCCTCTCTTACTGGAATATAAAAGCAAGCCCTAACCTATGACAAAACTTAATACAAATGAGATAGGAAATAAATAAAATGCACAATGCTGGAGCTCAATTTGAACTATTCAGACTTCATCAAAACATATTGGAAAATGTGTGATAGGACAGGGAAAACCTTTGCATATAAATTATAGCTACGAAAGGATTTGCTGCTGCAAACAAGTGTAAAGATGAAACTTCCCCAAAACTTATATCAAGCATAAGATATTGTAAATAATAATTTACATTTAAATAGCACCTTCAGCTCGGGAGGATCTGGGACCATTTTGCTAAGCACAAGTGAAATGCTGTGATGGAAAGGGGGTGCAAAGCAGCACTGGTTTGTTCTGTGCTGCAGGATAAGGGAAGGAGCTGCATGGGGAAGAATCTCCTGACCTCCACGTGTTCTACATTCGTATCAGGCAGGCAATTCTGGCTGAGGACACCAGGAGAAACCCTCTCTTTCCTCATTCCGTGTGGGAAGGTGTGTGCTTGGGTATTTGCAGGGAAGGAAAGGGGAACTCAAAGAACTCTTGGCTTCAGATCCGAACAAGCGCCAGAAAACTGCTAAAAATATCAATGTAAATAATAGTGTTACACTTCCAAGCTACCTTGTATTTGACAAGTCTGGCCCTCCTTCCTGGCCAGAAGGCAGAGCTTTCTGATTTAACAGCAGGGAAATATCTCAAAGGGAGGAGCTGGCTGTAAATTGTGTCCATCCCAGGACTGGAACAGGACTCTGTGGAGTCCCAGACACACAGCAGCATGGCCATGGCTGCCCCAGCACTGTCCCAGTCTGTCCCCAGTTTGTCCCCAGTCCTGACCAGCACAGAACAATCCCACTGGTGAAATGCTCACAGGCAGAGTGACAGCAGCACCCCAGAGCTGATCCAGGGCAGCCCAGGCACTGTGTTTAATTAGGCTTCAGTATTAAATAGGATGGAAGGAAAGAAGGAAACCAGCAAAAGCTTTTACAGACTGACACACAGAAAGTTCCTCAGCAGCAGATGAGGCCACAGAGCAGCCCCACAGAAGAGGGTGGATTGATTTTAGTGTGAATTTTAGGAAGGAGTTCCTCCCTGGGAGGGTGGGCAGGCCCTGGGATGGAGTTCCCAGAGAAGCTGTGCTGCCCCTGGATCCCTGAAGTGTCCAAGGCCAGGCTGGACAGGGCTTGGAGCAGCCTGGGACAGTGGAAGATGTCCCTGCCAGGACAGGGGGTGGGAAGGATTATATTTAAGGTCCCTTCCAACCCAAAATCAGCTTCATAAACCTCCTCCAGCCTCACTGACACCTCCTAAAGCCTCATGTGATGCTGGAAAGAGACCGAGAGCATTTACCAAATAAACTCTGAACCCCAGGCAATAAAGAAAGATGTTACACATTATTTTTCAGGTATCCAAACCATTCATTTAGGTCTATTTGGCAATGTAGAAAGATGAAGAATAAAGGAAAAATGTGCTGTGACAAAATAGAAAAGGAGCACCAATGTTCTCCTTGAGAAACAAACTGTTCTCATCAGTTTGACAACGTGATTTGTCTTCTGCCAAACCAGTCCCATTCCATATTGTACATCAGGGAGCACACAGGAGCTCATGGATGTCCCCAGTTTACTTCCACAATCTCTGTATTTATGAACAGGCTTGGAATAACTCAGTGGTACAAGTAAAGAGAGAAAGAAATGCACAGTTAAAATGGACACTGAAATGACTTACAGAAAGAAATCAACTCTCTTACCATACCAGCCCTTTGCTGATAAGAACAGATTATAAACTAGGCAATGATAGCAGTAATCCATCCTTTATGTTTATATTTTAGGAATATCCTAACCTTGAGGGTTTAGCATGCAGGTTGAAACAAATTGCTCTGATCACCAATATCAAAGTGTCAAGCTGAGATATTACATGTCAATCATCCTGTGACAAAGATAAAAGTGAACAAGATGCATTTCATAGCTACACAGAGAGGGAACATGGATTATGTATTCAGTGGCTTTCCCCCTCCAACATACCTACCAGCCTTTCTGAGTTGTTTTAGCAAGAAACTTGAAACATAATCGTTTCAAGACAAATTACAGAGATGCTCTCAACGATGATGGAGGTCTCCCTAACTGTAGATTCTCCTCACAAACATTGAGTCAAGCCAATACCACCAGACTTTATGAAACTGTGAATTGCATCTCCACTGAGAGTGCCCTGCTACCCAGACAAATCAATTGGCTTGACCTTTACATCTGCCCTACAGAGTTTAAGCAAAAAGAGAGAACAAGGGAGTGAGAGAGAGAGAGAAGAAAATATCATCTCAGATGCTGCCTTCTTGAGAAGGGAGAAAGAGAATTTCCCAGATATTAGGATACAAATCTGAGCTGAGAAAGAGAATTTCCCAGACACCAGGACACAGTTCTGAGCTCTGGTTTCCCCATGCATTCAGGGGATGTGTTTTGGGGAACCCATGAACCCCGTGTGGGATCATCCTGCCCATCCTGGCTGAAGCTCCAGCTCCTGGAGGCTCTGGGCATTGGCAGCACAACTTCCCCTCGAGTTCAAACTCCTGCAATCCCCGTCAGCTGCACATCCAGCATCTAAGAGCTTTCTTGGATCTCTCCCACTGGAGCAGATCCTCAGCTGGTTTCCCTGCTCCCTGAACTCTTGCCAAAGGTTTAACCTAAATGGGAGTCCAAGGGAGCCGCTACCCTAGAAAGAAAGGCTCAAGATATATGATAGCTGCTCCCAGAAATATAAACCAATATTTACAGAATTGTACAAACATCCTATTCTCATTAACTCCTCTGCAGCTCTTCTGAAGCCCCATTCCAAATATAACTGGACAGTATATACTACGGAAGGAAAAATGTAAATATATGCACAAACTTTTATTTAATCTCTGGAGAAAAACAATGTACACATTGATGGATTCCCCTCTTTCCCCTTTACAGTTTAAATCATTTTCTCTAGTTGACGGAAATTAAATAAAGACCTAAAGGCAGAAGACCATCGCACATTATGGGATAATTCCTCCTAATTTTAAGGAATCAGCATGTATGACAGATCTTGGAGCATATTTGTATGTGACAACTTGTATTACAGATCTTAAATTTTACTGATTTTTTCTTAACTGGTAATTTTATCAACACAAATAATCCAGAATCTTACCACCAAAATAAAATTTCTGATGCCTTAATTTGTGCAATTCTGGCTGTTCAGCTATTGCTGAGAAATCTGCTGTGAACCAAATATCCTCTGCAACACCAACGTGTTGCCAGCAAAGAGAAAATGACACAGTTCCAAACATGGGATATTTACCTGCAGGATTATGCTCCAACAGGTTTTAAGGTTGTATAAATACTGGTTCCAGGTTTGTTCAGCCAGCGTTGGGCACACATTTGATGTAAGAAGTCTGCAGCAGGGGGATAACTGCTGACAGTCTAAGGAAACCTGCAGGTGCCACCAGCAGGGCAACTGCAGAGCCATTCTGTGTGACATGACATAGCTGGTGACAATGACCCACCATGGCCACCTGAGCTGGGGTGCTTCCAGCCACACAAACCTCTCCAAATCCCCTTTTCATTTCAGCTTTTCCTGAGAATAAATGATACCTTAGTCCTGTTTCTCCCCCATTAGCCTAAAGCAGCCCTTGCTGTGCACATTGGGCTACATTTTGGGATCCCAAACTGCACATTCAGAGTAGAACTAGAGTAGGACTGGCTGAGCAAAGACTACAGTGTTTAGTCTCAAACCCCAGCTGTGCTGAACTGAGGCATTTAGCAGATCTCACTGCTATAACCACTTGGCCAGAAGGCAGAACCTTATCTCTCTGAGCAGCAATTCCTTTTTCAAAGCAAAACCACACCAGCAACAACTCACATTTTTTCTTTTTGAACTGAAAGTCTTGGATGCAACTTCACTGCAAATATCCTAAAAAGTGAGGCTGATACCTGTAGCCTGCTGTAGTTTCCTCTCAGATATGCGTGTCCATGGCATGTATTCCATTCTTCTGGACTCACAGGAGACATTTCCAGGTAAGTTTTCAAGCCCAGACCAAGCTGGGTGTTACAGGAGTAGTACAGGTGTAGTGCTGAGAATGACAGGGACAGCCTCTGTCACCCCACAGGAAGAAATGTCACCAGAACCACAGACATGACTTTGAGGCCTGATTTTATATTCTGCTTCCTTCATGTAGCTGCTGAAAACAGGGATTTCTGTTTTGCACTAGGGAGATGACATTTAAAGCAGTTCTGACCTGATCTCCTTCACACAGGAAAGCACATAGACCTGGAGTCCAGCCTGGCAGGAATCAAATGTCAGGCAAAAAATGCCTTCACCTGGTAAAAACAGGTTTGAATCTGACTTATGTTTATCTGTGTGTGTGAATACACAGATATATGTCTATCCATGTGCACACATGCTCTGCAATTCCAATGCCAGGAAAGAATGATACTGAGCTCGGTGATGATAAGAATGATATAATGTCATTTAGCACATTGGGAAGAGTGTACAAACAAATTTACATGGGAACACATGTAACAACTTCATCATCCAATTGCTCAGTGTTAGCACTTACATATGTTAAGCCATTAGCTCTGTGTGGGATTGCTCTGATCTCTGTGATTCCAGGCAATGCTCTCCACAGAGGCAAACTGGTGTAAATCAGCACCTATGTAAATAGATGCAACTGCTAGAAATTATGAAACTGTTAAGCACGAGGCAGAATGTGCATTTTTCATAACCACAATAGTTGCAGCCTTTGTATTGCAGCTGCAGGAAGAAACAGAAGCTCAGAGCAGGACATCCTGTGCAGGACATGATGTGTTCAAGGTGTTCCAGGATGGCTCCTATCTTAAAGAACTCAAACCTCTGTAGGAGAAACTAAAGAGCAGAAACCAAAAACATGGAGAAATCAGATAATGTTCACCCACAGACCCTGTGGCATAGCTGGGAACTGAGCAGACTTCCCCAGGAGGACATCAGCTATTAAATACTGCTTTTATCCAGCACAGCTGGATTGTCCTTGTCTTTCCATGGACAAGCTTGGTGGCAGAAAACAGGGAGATGATCTCCCCCTTTCCTTACACCCCCTGTGCAAAGAATGGTGAAAATTCCTCTATTTTTTTTGTTTTGTTTTGTTTTGTGTTTCCCAAAGGCCTGCAGGAAAACCCATCAGTGTAAAGAGAGCCCAGAGGGGAAAGTCCATGCCCTGGGTCATGTGTCTAGCCCAGACTCACAGAGCACTCACACATTCATTGTCAGATCCCTGTTACCTCAATTAGAATTTGGCTCTCTAATACAGCTCCAGCAGAAAAATCTCTGCTAAGGATGTGGGACAAACAGATCCAGCTCACCTGAGGAGAACACAAAAAACAATAGAAAATCTGTCCCAGTTTCTTCTTGTTGTTAAACATTTGTTTAACATCTGCTGGAAATTTTTTCCCCCAATAAACACAGTCTACTTTTTTGTTTCTTGTACCTCAGGTAGGAGGACAATTTGCTGTAATTGTGAGAAGCATTCTTTACCATGAGAAGAAAGAAAGATTCAGCTCAAATCCCCGACCAGAGCCTGCCTAGGTGGTGCTGAAATAGAGATATTATGCTGCTTTTCCTGCATGTCCTTATGCAAACAGGACGTTGTAAATGTCTCCTTTTTGAAAAAGGGCCTTGTATCTGGTCTTAGTTCTGCCCTTTGATTTATTGGGAGCTTCAGCTGCAGACCAAATAGGTTTTCCTGTCTCTGCTAGCTCTTATTCCAGTCTTAAGTCATTGTGCTTTGAGCCACACTCCTTAAAGTACAAACTCTGTTACAGTGCCCTAAATAATATGTGATGCGAATAAGTGCTGTTAGAGGAGTTTCCTGTTTTGGTTTCCTTATTGGCACTCCAAGCTGAGCTAAAATCTCCAAAGGCCTTACTTAGTATGCAGATATTGAAACCAAACCAAAAAAAGATTCCTGCATTTGTTGTGCTGTAGCTTTAAATGCCCCTGGCAGAAACTTCATTTCTCTCCCTTTCTCCCTTTCGATCCTTCCCCCTCTCTCTCTTTTTTTTGATGTTTCTTCTTTCTCTCAGCCTGTCATTGACAGTAAGTGCAATCACATTACACACAGCTTTCTTTGGAAAGCCCCCTTTTTAATGATCTGGCAGTCTGTAGACACTGACTGCTTCCAGAAAAAATTTCAATCCCTCTTCCCACAGCTTCCTCAAGCTCCAATGATAAATGACACCTGTCATTCTGTCACAGACAAACGGCACAGATGGGAGCGTCAGTGATATATGGCTCACCAGAACAGGAAATCAACTTTGTTGGTTTTTTGGTTGGGTTTTTTTCTTTTTTTTTTAAACAGAAAAGAGCTGACCAGGACATTGTCATGAGGCTGCTGTGGGGCCCTTGCCCGGAGGAGGAAGGGAGGCAGGAGAGAGGAATCAGTAGTTTTTAAGTAGCAGCTGCAGAGTGCAGAGCAATGCTGCAGCTGTCTGAGTGCCTCTGCAGTTTATGGCTTGAGTGCCTTTAAACCATGACCCAAAGGTGCAAATTGTGCCCTTCCAGCCATCCCTGCACTGATGTCACTGCAGTGATCCTCCCCAGCACCCTCCCAGCCCGGGAAAGCAGCTTGGACAACTTTGCCAGAGACTGGATTAGACGTATCCACAATTACATTTGATTTAATTTCTCTCAGTGATGGAACTGAACCGAAATCCTGGCTTTAAGAACACTTGAGAAATGGGGAAATTTAATTCCGAACCCATTTTCTGTCAGACAGGTCTTCCTAAGCTTCTTTTAAAATCACTCATGTTTTCACAAGGAATTTTTTTTGCAGGCAAATCACTTAGGCTGCCTGAGACACGCAGCCACTTTTTCTCTGCCAAGCAGGCAGACAATGAGCTCAGAGCTCTGACAAAAACTGTGCAGAAGTTTTTACCCTGTGATGCCCTTCTTGATAAGAGAATTAAGTCCTGCCACTCTCCTTCTCCAGAGCAGCTGGAGAGGAAATGGCAGCCCAAGTGGTGGCTGAGTAATTAAAGAATATTTCACAGTCCTGAGAAAGGCAACTCTCCCGGGGACTGCAGGAGGAGCAGAGAAACAGGACTTTGCACACAGACAGAGTGAGAATCCCTAATCCCTGAGTGGGGAGATTTCTGCAGATAACTCACTGCCATGACTGAGGGTGTAAAATCCACCCTTGCTCTCTCTCCACAGCCAACTGTTGGACTCTCCCACACAGCGGGACTGTGTCCCAAAGGCTTTTCCGGATTTTGTTACAGAGCAAACACAATGCCATGCTCCCCTGGGACAGAGATAAATGAGCCCTTCTTCCGCCCTTAGGCACAGAACTTGTCCTTATTTACAAAACCTTCCCAGGTAAACACGGCTCTATGCAATGGAGGGAGAAAAATTTTGATTTTTCCCCCAAGAAAGATTTTGGCTTGTCTTTGTGGAAGTGCAGGGAAACATTTCTAGAGCGTTGCCTGTGATTCAGCTGTAGGGTTCTGAAAAGATTAACGTATGTCATGTGACAAAATCTCCACATGCTGCAATGGAAATATATCCCTGGAGGCTGCATTTTCAAAAGGAGCTGGGTGATAATGCTGCCTTTCCTGCGCATTTATTGAATTTGATGTGTACAGTTGTGTGTACAAAAAAACTAATCAGGAGTCCAAAGTGATGTGAAATACAACTAAGTATGCAGGCGAAGTTAACAAAAGAAATTTCATCACATTTTAGATGCTGATTATCAGCAGCAATAGCCTAGGGAGAGCTTTGGAGCAAATTCCTCAGATTTTCCACCACCATCCAGGCTCTATAAGGGCTCCAGTAGGGTTTCATGCTCTGTGTTAATTCAATGTGATGAAATGCATCAAATGAACTGAATGATTGCTGACCCCAGACCATGGCTGGCTCAGGATTATACATATTCAAGGCATTAATATCAAGCCTTTCATCATCCATCAGTGGTAGCCCAATAGATCATGGCACATTTTCATTGCATGGACAGATTTTTGTCTTTCTGTAAATTAAGAATAGGATTCCTATGGAAAGAGGAAAGTAGGAATCGTCAAGCAGCTCAACCTGTGATGTCAGTGGACAAAACCCAACTCTTCTATGGGTAGAAGAGAAGAAATGATCACACCAAGGAGTGATTGGAGATGTGATGCAGTGAAATGACTACAATTATTTGCCCAGCAGATATTCCAACCGGAGGAAACAGGGAAGAGTGGTGGGAGTCCAGCGAGCCACTGACACACTGAAACAAAGGTCAAGCTCTTAGTTTGAAGTGTGTTTTCATCTCTCTGCCAGGACAAATGGAGCAGCAATACCAGCCCTTGTGCAAAGGTGGGATGGCGGAGAGAACAAGCACAGCACAGCTCCACACACGCCCAGCACATCCCAGGGCACCACCAGGGACAGAGGGCAGTGCAGCCTCTGTGTCCATCGAGCTGAAACTCCACCAGAGAACTGCAAACCCACTGAGGACCACGGTGACAAATCACTGGAACCACAGGGACGAAGGACAGAGAACTGCAAGGAGTGTGAGGTGTCCCAAGTGACCCTGTGTGTGCTCAGTGCTCACACCACAACCACGACTGCACAGTGACACTTGGGCTGAATGAGAGCACCTGGGGCAAAGCTGCTTTTCTTATTCTATTTCCTGAGGATACAGCTGAGGGAGACTTTCTGGCTTGCACAGCCACTGCTCAGCTCAAACAGATGCAGTTTTTCACGAAGAAAGATAACTTGCAAGTAGAATTTCCGCTGCTATCCTTCTCCATTAGGAGAGAAAATTAAAATATCCTTCAGGAGGGAATACATAACGCTTTGTAAATTTAACAAGGGGATTCTGCTAGCACTGAAGAATATCCTGAAAACACGCTACAGAACAGTGTACATTAGAAAAAAAGAATAACTAGGATAATGCCAAGAAAAAAACATTCTGTAATGTCAATATTGTCGCATCAGGATAGTTCTAGCCAAGGATATTTTAAGCTTTGATCAAAACTGTGAATCTGTTGAGGCAGAATTATAACCCCATGTAGGAAAAGTCTGAAATTTGTAATGACAATTAAAAAAATATTATGTTCCGGAGAGACCAAAAATGAAACAGAGATCCTGAGCCAGCAGATAAAATCTACGAAACCAAGCAAGTGAGAGAGAAGCTGCTGGAGCCTTACAACAGAATGTGAAATGAACCCAAAAGGCAATCCTGGTTGTGAAGAGAAGGTTTCTAAAAGCACTTGGGGAATTTAAATGCCCCACCTGCCATGGCCTTTGAGTGAGAATTTGGTATCAGATGGCTCCTTTTTACCTTTGGGAATCTCAAGAAATGGAGTCACTCGAGAAAAGCAGGACAACAGCAAACTGAAAACGCCACAGGGTTAATTTTCCACAATGTGCAAGAGATGCTGACAGACAAGCCAATGGGCCAACTGGGAAAGAACTGGGACCTGCACCAAAAATGTACTTGTCAAGTAGTTGCAGATTTTTTTTAGCTGTTCTGGGATAAAATTGACGTGTTTTGACTGATGAATCATGAGCAAAGATTGCCCAGTGTGCTCAGTTTGAAATACCATCTTCTACCTGTGTGTGCTGGAACACTCTGTTCTCTCCTCTGAGCATTTCCTTGGCAAATCTGTTCTTGAAGTAACAGCTAAGCACAAATCCTTCAGGGTGCAATGCTGTTCTCCCACCCCAACAGGCGTGAGACCACTGAATCCAGCTGGGAGCAGAACCAAGCTATTAATAAGGACACTTCACAGACATCAAAATTTTGCAAAATAGTCATCTCTTCACATGTCCCTTGCAGCATGTTGGGACAAAGACATTCAGTGAGACGTGTTTGCTGTCATCCATTACACTGCCAGCACCTGACATCAGCCATCCAAATAGATGACAAATGGCAGGGACATGGGGGGCCTGCTTGCTCCTGCTCTGCTTCCCAGACCTCCTTATCCCAAGTAATTGTGCTTCCCTCCTCTTTCCCCCTTCAGTCTCAGCTCTTGAAGAGATGTGGAATATGATGGTGATAACTGTAAGCTTCATCAGACTGAAGAGGATGGTGGCAGCTGCGTGGGATTTTCAGGCTCCTCCTCAGCCCAGGCAGTGTCACCCTTTTCAGTCACTTCCAAGCCCATAAATGCTCATACCTCACTGCTGGCACTGGGGATTTGAGCACCTCACACAAAGGGTGAAACTTGAAGCACCATCTAACCTCCTACATTGGTTGTATTCAGTCTAGGCAATGCCTGCCCAGCCTTTTAGCACTCACTGGTGTCAGATGTACCAGCAAAATTGCTAAAAAATAACTTTACCTGCTTTTTCTTTCTTTTTAATGCTTTATCTCAGTGCCTTTGCCTTTGGTGTCCTTTTCTGCTCAAGCTGGCTTTGAATTAATCTGAACTTCTCCTGGAGAGGCTTTTCTGGGTGCTGCTCAGGGAAAAGCTCAGAGGTGTTCCCTTCATCCTAACACAGATCTAATGGGATCATTCACACCTTGATAAGTTCTTCAGGTGAACACTGGCTGGACCTTAGCAGACTGTAAAGCTTGGTAAAGTCCAATTTCCTCATGCTCACAAATACACAAAGAATTAACTGGCTCCACTTGCAGATAGCTACTTGCTCAGTTGAATTAATACTCAGATTTATGAATTTTACCAAACTTAATGACTAAACAAAAGGAACGGAATGGCAAGGGTCCCATCAAAAATATTTTGTAGTATAAAAAGCGTTATGTCATGTCAGCAGAGGATCCCACAGGAGCAACACGATGTGATGTGACACTCCTCAAGCAATGTAATAGAACATGGCACCACCAAGTAAGCAAAAAAAAGCCCAAACATTTTATTTTTAGCTGAGATGCTCATTACCGTCCAATGTCTGATCTGAATGGTTTTTGACGGACTTAAGTGGAGTGAATTTGGCTGATGTCATGGGTTTAATAGCTATTTGAATTATCCCAATCTTCTAGCAGCTCTCTAAATTTTTAATCTTTTCTGTTCACTATGAGGACAAAAAAAGTCTCTTCTAAAATAATGGCCTGAAAAGCTGTCATTGCACACTCTAAATGCAGCATTTGGACCAGACCTCTCTAATATATGTCACTCAAAGGTGCATTTGGAAAAGCTTTGTGAGACTGTGAGAGAAGTGGAAAACTCCTGCCTGGTCCTTGTTCCTCAGAGCAATGTGTGGCAAACAGAGCTGCACAGATGCAACAGCAGCTCCTCAGGACAGCAAGGCTGAGGGATTGGAGATTCTGATTCCTGCAGATGTGCTCACAGCCCTGGGGATCACAGGGACAAAGGAATCAGCTCAGGACACATTTCAAGGGTCATGGGGATTTTCTGTCCCAATCCCAGTTGCCCTGACCTGCTGGGAAAAGCCCTCCTGTGGGTTTTACGAGATGTAACCCCAGACCTAGGGGAGCAAACAATAAAACAGCAGGGTGGGAGAAGGAGGCAGCAAACTTGTGGCTGTCTGTGACATGTCCAGTGGGCTCCAGCATGAAGTGCAAGCTCAGCCCTCAGTTCCTATCAGCATTACAGCCAGGAGGTTCTGGCATGCAGCGCTTGCTCAGCCCTCAGCTCATATCAGCATAAACACTTCATCACAGCTGACACGCTGATATGCTAAATGAGTAAGTGCGGTGCACAAAGAGGTCATGGGGAAGTTAACTAAAGGGATTATAAGGGACAGTCAACACACTTCAAAAAGAAAAAACCTGATAGGTGCAGAAAACATGGTAAATGAGCCCGAAGAATGCAAACCCTCCGCCGTGCACTCCATTACAGCCCTGACAGTCCAGTTCCAAACAGTTAAATATGAAACTGTCAACAAGGGCCTGTCTTAATAACCAAACTTGAGGCCTTTTATCCTGGAAGATTTATGAAGTAATTTTAAAGAGGCCCAAGCAAACATCTGTCAATAAATTGAATGCCGGCTACAGGATTTACAAGCAAGACAAGAATTTCTCATTAAGTGCACATTAGCACTGTGGGGATCATAAATAGTAAGAGGGCAGGATGCTGAGCCTCTCAAGCTGTCATTAAAACACTATCTAAGAACTAATGAGGAAGTGATGGAAGGATACTAATGATCCCTCAGGCTCCTTTCAAGCCTGTGATACAATTGCAGTTTGCCACAACTGAAGGGTTCAGAGACCCTCCCAACCTCTGTCCCTGCAAACCCACGGGGACAACAATGGCATTGTCACAGCCCTGTCCTCCACACCACAGCAAGCTCGGGGTGACAAATGAGAGCCCCAGTCCCAGGCACTGCTGTGGGCCAGCAGGAGCTCTGTGGTGCCACCAGGTAAATCTGCAGTGCCATGGAGGTGAAAGAGGAATCTCCGATGGAAAACAACTTGCAAGTGATTTTGAGCTTCTCTGTTGGAAAGGGAGGCTGCAGGATTTCTGTGCCTGTGGCTGTCTGAGCAGTGACAAGGTCTGGGGCTGTCCCTCTGCTCTCAGCCCTTCCAAGGAAGGGGACAGAGGTTTCCAATAACCACTGCAGCAGTCTAGGTGCCTCTGAGCTACAGATGGAGAAGGAAAGAAAGTGTTTTTAGATTGTTCTGTTTTCCACCAAGAGAGGAATCTTCCCATTGCTTATGTCCTCTAGCACAAGGACCAAAATGATTACTGGAACATAAAAAACCTATTTCTACCAATAAAAATTATTTCTTTGGGTCTGCAGTATACTGGCACTTAAACTATAATGTAGTTACATTTTTTTCTGTAATAGATGTTTAACACACTGTATTGATGCTGTGGATATATGTCTTTTTCTGAGACTTTTGTCTGCAGAAGAAATCAAATGAACATAACCAAAGTGCACATTAGGAGAAAGACATTATATTACTGAGCAGCAGCACATAGCAACAAGTCACTCATCAGATAAAAACCTCATTCAGAAGGAATATTGTAGTTAAAACCTTTCAACATGCAGCTTTCTAAATGAGTTTGTCCATAAACAGCAATTGTTAATAACTTGTATTTAATAGACAGTTGTCTACAACAAAATTAACTCATAAAAAGAGAAACTTTTCCAGTAAAGGATAGTAAAGACAAATGCAGCTCAGTGCATTCAGCAATTGCATGAACATCACACTCTGGACCAATTTCCTCCCAATACGAGAAATTTGATGCAATTCAGGGAAGTCAATAACAAATAATGTGTTCAAAGGGTTCAGAACTGAGACTTCCATTAAACCAACAAATATCTGAAATAAATAATGGGCAAGTGTTATAAATTATACCCAGTGAGTCCTTTTTCATCTCCTATTCTCTCCAACTCAGGTTATATTCACATGGGCTGGTTTCCAATACTCTCATTAGACTGAATCAACCAATAGGATCAATTATTTAACAGTATTTTAATAGTCAGTGCAAGTCAGGACAGAATTTCACCCAATCTAAATAGTCCTTGTGATGTTATGGCAAGTATGGAAATGTGTAATTACAGTGTAATTACCCAGGCACCATAAATTCAGCAAATTCAAGGCTAAATTTCAAAACTGGGTCATTCCAGTGGGTTCAAGATTAGGCAGAACCTGTTTGCTCATCCCTGATAATCATGCTGGCTGCTTTCCCAAAGCCAGGCACCTCGAAGAGCATCCCCCTGGTTAATCCATCCTGCCCTGTGTGGGGATGGGAGTGAGCTCCCCAGTTCTGGGCTGATGGGGAAAACAATCATTTTGGTTTGATATTGTGGGAAAGACTCAGGCAGCACCAATGAGCACTGCAGCTGTGTGGACAATGCTCCATCAGTATGGGAACTCTGGATTTTGGCAGAGCAGAGGGAATTGGTATTTCCATGCAATTTTAGGCAATTCTGGGTGCTGCACTGGATGGGACTGTGTAGGGACAGAAGTGCTTTGGTTGTCTCGTGGCCAAATGTCACATAAAGCCTGAGTGCCCCAGATCACCCCAGGTAAACCTCTTGACTGATTTACAGCAGCAACATTCAACACCAGTAACCCTCCCTGGGCAGCAGGAAAAGTTGGCACTTTCAGCAGTGATCCTAAATCCTGATGCAAAAAAATTCCCACTGCAGGGAGAGAAGCCTTGGTGTCAGTGATGTGACCAAGGGATTCAGGACACCTGAAGAAGTGCCCAGGCTTGGCAATGGCAAGAGGCAGAGCTGCTCTTGCTGTGGGAGCTGCTGGCACACAGGTAGAGCCATATTTTAAAAAGCAATAAGGAAAAGTGTCTATTTTGATCTGTTCCAGTAAAGCCCACCCTGCTTCAAACATTTTTTTTTTTTTTTTCTTTTTGTTCAACAAATGTTTTATGGGGAAAAACGCCTACAAGGACACATCCATCTGCTGACCCAGCTGTGGCTGCTAATATACATAATGGGAGAGAAATTTCCTGTTCCTGATTCCTCTGTGAACTGCAGACCTAATCCTTTGTTTTAGATACCGATTCAACGATTTCAGTATCAATAATTAACAAAACAGATTCATGTATTTTATCAAGATCTCAGGCAATGAGTCCTGAATGGAAAATAAAAGGAATTTTTTTTTCCTTGACCTTTTTAATGAAATAAAATTGATGCTGTTTTTAGGTAAGGTGATTTGCATAAATATGGAAGGAAAGGAAGTTTTAATATTAACTTTATCTCAAGTAGAGAAAGGAAAATGATATTTATGTTGATTTGCATTTATGCTTTGTACTGTATTGCTATTATTAAGGGGATTTAAATTTAGGTTTTATCATTTTGAGCCCACTGCTACTATTATGGTGGGATAAAGGTGATCCTTAATCCCTTCAAGGATCAGATCTTTTTATTTAAATACACACCTGGTTCCTGGTAACTGAACCAAATTTCTAATTATGAAAAGCAGGTTTCATAGCCAAATTTAGCTGAGTTGAATAAAAATCCCCAGGTGTTGCCTTTCCTTTTTTTACTATATATTAATGCTATCAGACTTGCTGACTCATGAAACTGAGGTTATAGCAATTTTAGCTATGCTGAAAAATTAATCCATCATTTGAAGAGTGCTGCACTATTCTTTATCTTGCATTTCTCTGAGTCTTCCTCTTATTCTATCTGCGATTGTTGGCCTTGGAAGGCTTTACTGGTGGGTGATGAATATCAGACTTCTGCTTTTCCTGTGTTTCTGAGGTGATTTTTGTTTGTGGTAGATGAAACTTCAAAAATGCTAAGCCTGGAGTTCACATGTGTTCATCTAAAATATCCTCCCAATTCTGCAAGTCAGGCTAAAATTACAAGTTGGGGATTTCAAGCCCTCCCACTCCTGATTAGGCTGAGAACACAATCTGCAGCACTTGAGGTACTTCTGCTTCTGTCATTAGCTGAGCACCAGGAGTGCAAACAATTCTGTATTATCTTTGTGGAGTCCCAGTGTCAGCAGCAGGGCAGTGTCAGGGCTGTCTCACTGGGAATGGACACAGTTGTGTGCAGGGATGTTCTCCCTACCCTGGGCCCAAGGCCACAGCCAGAATTTCATCTTGAAAATTGCTTTGTGCTGATCTCTCTGTTCCTGATGCACTTCTGTAGCACAAGAAGATTAACTCCTCTCTGGCTTTCACATCCACTCGATAAAACCCAACCCCCTTTGGCTCTGCCTTCACTCCCAGGCTGTCCTGGGGTTTTGCAGGGAAATGGTTCTGTTAATGGGGAGTGGAGTGTGCAAGGTGTCTGAAAACACTCAGCTCTGCCTGGGCTGGGAGCATTTCCCTTCTCACATCTATCAACTACAGGAGGAAGTGCAGTGAGTTTTGCCATGAATGTTTTCTCATTCATTGAGGAGAAGAGATGTGAATTCTGCATGGGCCATGAAGGGGTTTTGGAGTGGAACTAGATTTTCACCCTTTCAGTGCCTCTTCACATTGCTCCAGAGTATACACTGCTTTTCAGGTGGAGTTCTACCTCTCCAACACACCTACTCACTATCCCAACTCCAAGTTGATCTATTTACACCCCAACAAACACAATGAACATTTTTTACATTCTCTAATGCCTCGCTGGGCTGATGAATAAAATCCCATAGACTCTAATAAACCACAGAAGGATAATTTAGAATGATGTCCCACGGAAAGCTTCAGTAAATAATAAAAGCATAAATATACCAGCAAGCTAACGTTATCCACTGCGGGAGACATTTGGAAATGAGGAGCTGCATCTGTGCACAGTAACACAGATCCAGGGCTGCATCTCTCTGCATCCACATGTGATGGAAAGCACAGATTCAGAACCTGCTCTCTGCACACATCATCGTTCCTCTCCAGCTTCCACACCGCCAGGGTTCACTCTGTTTGCTAAACCTCAGCGGGTAAAACTTTCTCTGCTGTTTTAGTCAAGTGTAAATAAATGAAGAGAAACAGATTAAATGGCAACTCTAATTAAGCAGCTTATATGTCACAGCACACTAACGCCAACATCTTGGTTTAGGTACTGCAAATTATCAGCACTGAACTTCTTTAACTGGGAGTCTGAATTTCCTCATTATTCCACCTAGGGACCAAAGATTAGACAAAGAAAGCAGAAGGGCAAAGGTGCCTGATTGCAAACAATGCTTTAATGAAGGATGATACTCAGCACTGTGTGCAGTTGGCCAGCCCTGCCCCTCTCAGCTCCCTTGGTGCTGAGGAGCAGGAGGTGAGTTGAGCTGAGCTGAGCCGAGCTGAGCCGAGCTGAGCTGAGCTGAGCCGAGCTCCTCCAGGCAGGAGAGGCTTTGGCCCTTTGGATCTGGGTGAGGATGGAGGGCTGAGCTCACAGCCAGAGCTCAGGAAGCTTTTGCAGCCCACAAGGGAAGGGGCAGTGAGGAACAGGTCGTGTCCAGGGCAGAAGGAAGAGGTTTCGAGCAGCCTTGGCTCAGCTCTCCTCTCTCCCACATTTTCCTGCCCTTCTCCTTCCCTCTCTCTGGATTTCTATTGTCTGTCTCCAGATTTCCACAGCAACAAGGACATAACATTCACTCTCTGGCCTTTAAGGAGCTAAATGGGGAGACCTTCAGTGTGCACAGTTGTTCTGCTTTTAAGTTATTTTTGCAAAGCAGGTAGATTTCCAACCAAGAATTAGAGAGAGTGGCCTCGGGCTAAATTGCAAGGAGTCCCAAATGAGTGAACCCTTTGAGGGGAGAATCACTGAAGAAGAAAATGAAGATGACAAGGCTGTTGCTTCTTAATAAACATTATCACATTTTCACCATGCATTATTTATTACTTTTCTTTCGCTGATTGATGTTCTAAAACATTTAATCTAATATGTATAACTATATATATATATACATATATTTAATTATCTTTTTTTTTCCTAAAGAAATCTTAAGTTAAGAGTTCCTTCTTTGTTTTTTGCATTGTTAAATTAGCATGTTAATCCTGGCAAATGTTCCTTCTTTTTTTTTTTCAAGCAGAGTCTAAATAGGATTAAATTAAAGACATTTGACTGAACACTGCAATGTCACATGTTTTATATATTTTCCAGGGCTGAAGAAGGAACATTGTGATCACTCCTAATGTTTCTTTCTGTGCCTTTTTTCTAACCTTATTCCCCATTTGTGGTTTCATCTGCTCGTGGTCAGGAGCGCTTGGGAGCAGAGCGAGAGGTCAAACTTCCCAGCACAGGACTCTCCTCTCTCTTCTTTTACTTTATGGTCAGACTGACTATTTTTATTCTGAGATCTGCTGCTGTCCAGTAAATATATAACTTTGTTAGGAACCAAGCCTGCTCCAGAATGATACCTTTGTGGACACTAAAAACAATTTAATGGCATGTCACAATAGCAATTCACTCTGCTAATAGCCCAGCTCAATAATACCATATTGCATAAACCTCCTTCAGTCTTCTGACAAATAATTCACCTTTATGCACTCTGCAGCAAGCTCCATTTCACTAACAAATATATTTCTCCCCTACCCCTTCAAATAAATATCCAGCATCTTCTCACTGTAACATCAGCTGTTGCCTTGCATGAGGTCAGTGGGGCCATATTTCCACCCCAAATCACCTTTCTCCATCTCAGCCTTTAACTGGCACATCAAATCACAGCCAAGGGTGGAGGGAATAAAATCTGGGGGGAAAAAATATGTACATTTTGCTGTGTCTCACAAGCAGCAGCAGTGAAAAGTTTAAATACTCTGTATGTCAGGGCAGCCTTAAACAAATGTTTATGGGCTTTGCTTTTGCAAGCATAAGGATTTGGGTAAGCAGAAGCCTCAAGATGTCTCTTGTTTAAAATGCAGTGCAAACTCCCCGAGCAGGCAGCAGCCTCCTGCCATCCTGCTTCCCTCGCTGCTTTTTTCGGGCTCCTGCCTGCTCAGGGAGAGAGCTGTTGGGTCTGCTGCACAAGAGGAGGGAATTCTCAAGGCTGCTCCGTGAGTGATGTGGGTGAATGGTTACCTTGGGCTGGGGATGCTCCTGAGAAACCCCGGCTGGCTCGGAATTCTGGGGGATAAAACATCCAGTATTCCCTCGCTGATGGACACAGCCTCACTGCTGGCTTGGTGGCTCCCTGTGGAATGAGTTTAGTGCTCTCAATCCACCTCCTCCTGCTCCAGGCGAGGGGAGATGCTCAGTGCTGGATTGTGGGGCTGAACGACTGGCAATGAACAACCTCACAGTGATTGTCCCCAAAATCCTGCAGGGTCTTTTGGGGTAGGGTGGGTGATAAGGGTGTTACATCTTCCTGCACTGCTGCTGCTGTGTCAATTGAAAATTACCTTTTACAATGTCTGAGTTCACGTTATAAGACAGAAAAGGGGGAAAAAAAGCAAGTCTTCCAGCTACAAATAGAATTTCCTCTATATTTTTATTTTGCTCTGTTATCAGCTTACACTCAGTATAAATTCCTCCTTTCCTAGAAATGAGACTCCAACGTTATATTTAGAAATAGAATCAGCTCTCAAAAGCCTTTTTTTTTTTTTAATGCCTATGTAGAATCTGCTAAACCCCAACTGCATCCTGTTCCTTTAAAAACTACTCTCAAATCCTACGGTTAAAAAAGGCCATTTTTGTAGAAGAAACTATTTGTATCAAATATCATGAGAAAATAAGTGCATCATGACAATTTTGAACATCTTTTATGATTTGATTGTCAGTAACGAGGCCCACAGGAGAGTGATAAATGTGAGGCACGAAAAATATCTATTTCACTTAGATAGCAAATTATGCAACTCAGTGCTTGATAGCACTTGGCAAAATACAAATGTAGTTGAATGGAATTGAAATTGTTGCTCTCTGCTAAGACACAGGTAATATCACCAGGGGTCCTGTCTTCAGATATTTATAAGAGCTAAGAGTTTAAGTAATAGTAGCAGTAATACAAAATTACCTTTAAACATTGAAAACATTTTTACTTTGTTACAGGGTGTAATTTACACTTTTTCTCTAATGGCTTACAGACTGAAAATGATATACTAATGCAATTTTTCAAATTTAGTTACCTTTTTGTGTTCTAAAATTATGTGCTCTCTCTTTTCCCTGTTTGTCACTTCTCAGATTCCATTTAATTCCATGTTCGTAGAGTTTGATAATTTATCTGCTTGTCATAAAAGTTTTCTAGACTTTTAAAAATACGAAATACTCCCAATAAACTCTGACAAAAATGCTTCCAGCTCAACTTTTAGAAATTTTTCAATTCTGTTTTGAACTATTACCATACATTTTGGTGGTGGAGTGAGATTTTTCATGAAGTGACACCAGGCAAGGGAAGGGAAAAATGATCAGAGAAGAGATTCACTCAAACCATTTATATTAACCTGTCTCTTCACTTATAGATTTATATTCCTTCTTATCCTGCATGGAAGGATAGGGAGATAAATATAGGAATGTGCTCCGCAGCCATGCCTTAGCTCAGGATGGGAAATGAAACTGGGAGAACTTTCAAGATTTCACCATTTTCCTTCTCTCAAATCACGAAGAAAAGTTGATGCCATTGGGTAATTAAAAAAGATCACATTTAATGAAGTGTTTAGTTTTGACCATTTCAAATCGCTTTTCCCCAGCGCTGATATTTTTACATGTTCATTTATTTGTTTTAGAGGAGTTTTTTTTCCTTCCAATTAGTTTGGATTTTGAAACAAGAGCTGTTTCTACTTAGGCAATGTGAAAACAGACTATTTTGACAGGATGCCTCTTTTAAAACTCACAAAATGATTTTTCTCTAACCAACCCTTTTCACTCAAATAAATGATGTTTCAACACGTCACCCCGTGAAAGTTTAATCCACAAAATCAAGATCATATTTACTGGGCCTTTCTATTTCTTCCTGGCCATTTCCAAAACCATTGGAGAGCTCCACGACACCAGAATGTAACAGGAATTGCCCAAATGCCAACTCCTTAATGGGATATTTTAGGGCAAAGGATTCAGGGGGATTGTGAAAGGGATGAGGGTTTCTCCCTCTCAGTTCTCTCCAAGGCTTCTGCTCTTTCTGAAGGGATGGGATCCCCTAAAATTGGGGTGATCCTTGGCAAATCCCTGTGTCTTCCTCCCTAATCTCTCTCCTCAAAGAGCAAGAAGCTCATCCTGCACCCCACCCTGCACCCACTGCCCTCCCAGCACCCCAAACCCCGTGGGAATGAGCTGAATTTGGGAGCTGGGCTGTCCCAGCCCCTCCCAGTGTCCCTGGGTGTTGCTCCACTGGAGAACAAGGAGCCAGGGCAGATCCTGCAGCTGCTTCAGAGGGGATACAGGGCTTTGGGATCTAGGTGCCTCTTCTGTGAAAAACAATCCACAGGAAAAAAATTAATTGCAATAACTAGAGGAAAGCCAGGCTGAGAGAAGTGAAATGCAGGCTCTGACCACGTGCAGCTGTTCAAAGGCTCCATTCATATTGCATACGAGGTGTCACCCTCGGCGTTCACAGCCCAGTTTTAATGGGAGCAATTCCCAACATTCCCCTAAAAAACTCAACCTGACACACATTTTATCCCTTTTGGCATTGCCTTCCGTGTAAGGTTGCTCTGTTCTGTTGAGCACTTGCCTTTTTCACCCTATCCACAGCTTTTCAGCAATAATGGACAATGTTACTGTCAGGTCCTAAAACCCCATCACCTGCCTCTTTTATTGCTTTGCACAACTTTGTCTGGAGTCCAGGAGAGCTTTCAGTTTTCCCTATCTGCTGTTCTTATCTCCCTGGGATCAAATGGCAGCTTCCTGGGAGCTTTGTGGGGCTGGCACTGTGCCACATAAGGCAGAAAGATAAGAATTCCCTTTTCATATCCCATTTCCTCGTGGTGTAACTGTAAACTTGTACCAAAAAAGATACCAGAAAACCAAGCAGCACTTAAGAAGCCTGAAAAGCTGATGGGTAATTACTGGGATTAACAAAAGCTCCATGGAACCAGGGATCAAAATTCCTAAAATCTGCAATCCCAACGAACAATTGTGAATGGGAGACAGCAGCATTTTGATGGGAATGTGTGCACAAGTGCCTAATGCAGTTGTAAATAAGGCATTTAAATGACTCGGGGATCTGCAAGCCCTATGGAACTCTCCTGGGGAAGCTGTTGACAAATTAAAGCTGCTATTGCTACTCTTCCATTAGCTTTTGTATCCTAAACACATCATTAGGTGGTATTTCATGGCATAAAACTCTTACCTGCTTCAAGATTGATTTGAAATGGAAGACTCTTACAAGAATATACAGTCCCTTTGGGTTCGAGCTGGGAGGATCAGTCGGAATAAATTTATTGCTTGAAAAGGGTCTTGTTTATTCAGCCTGAAAATGCTTCATTTTCTTTTAAAAAATCTCATATTTATAAATAAATAATATGTTGTACTGATTCACTAGATTATTGCTGTGGGTACTTTACTTTTGAGCAGTTTGTTGCATATCTGAAACATTTCAAATGCAGATCTTTACATCTGGATTTTTTTTCCTCTCAGACCAATGCAACCTTTCAAACTTCATTCCAAGTGCCAGGACCTCTGATTCTGCTTTAGTTTTGTTTGGGGTTTTTTTGAGCAAAATGCTAAAGTATTAATTGTAAAAGAGGACATTATTGACAATCCAACTGAAAGCTCCTGAGGATCAGAATAACTGATGGGTTTTTTGGTCAAAATTGTCTTCAACATGAATATTAGCAGGGGATTCGAAACAGATCTTCTGGCCTGCTAACAGTTGTGTTCACAGGAATTCTGCTCATGGCAGGGAAGGAGAGCATTTAGAAGACTGCCACTGTCACCAAGACAAATAAATATCTTGAGTTTCCTAAAAAGCAGGACAACTCACACTTTCACTTCTATTAGGCGCCTCCTTTCTAAAATAATTGCAGCTAAGAAGTCCAGTAGACAGTGTCACTTTTAGGAAAGCTTTTAGGGAAAAAAAAGAAAAAAAGCACCAAAACCAAACCCGCCTCTTTGAAACAACATTTAAGATCCACTTGAAAATTCTTCTCCCCAAACACAAAGGAAATTTAAAGTTAAAGCTGAAAATCTGGCTGGAAACCATGTCCTTAAATCAACCTACCTCTCCTTAGCTTTGCAGGGAATCTCACACACTGTACTAATGCCATATGTGCCACAACACACAGGAATAATGGGGTGAATTGAGGACAGTGTCACACCATACTGAGCTCCTCTTAATTCAAAATCTCTTCCTTGCTTTCAAGAGGGTAGTTTACAACCCTGCCAAAATGGCACTTCTTTTTTTTTACTTTTTTTTTTTTTTCTTAAATATACAGAGTGAAAAAAAACGCAGCATGAGAGCACACAACTTCTGGAGAGAAAGCTGAGAGAGTTGCTGAAAGTGGGATGTGTACAAATATGTGTAAACTGCCTAAACCCTGCAGAGAGCAAAGGCAGCAGTGATAACCCAACAAGGGACAACAGACCTGCCCAGCCCCGAAAGGCACAGCTTTAACTCCCCAGACAACCCCAAAATCAAATCAGGATGTGAATCTGAAGCTTCTTGGCCTCAAAATTGAGTGGTAGTCAGCATTTAGGGATTGATTTGAGCAGATAGCAGCAGCAGAGTGGAAAGTACAGCCAAGCTGTGAAACACACAGTATAGAACATTTTAATGACTCTGAGCAGACTTCAGCAGTTTCAGTTTATGGGGCTTCGTGGGAAAAAAATAAATAAATGCTGTTGTTTGAGTGTTTCCATCCTCCTGGGTTTTGCACCCCTCTTGCATTTCCCCTGAGGTGTTTTTGGGCTCAGAGATCAGAGCTGCTCGGCAAACACCCCAAAGTTCAGGGCAGGGCAGGGCTGAGAGGTGGCCTGGCAGGCTGGGAACAAACGGCTCAGCTCAGTGCTGTTCCCAAGTGCACAGCAATCCTGGGGCTCCAGAGTCACTCCAACCCAGATTCCCCTTCCCCACCAAGCCAGAAATCTGCTCCAATTTACTTTCTGTACGGACAAGCTTCAGTCACAACTTTGCCTAGATTGGAAGAAATGTTTGATACAATAGTTTCATCCAGCTCTGCTTTCAACTGCTGATCTGAAAACCTCTTGTCTCACATTTTTTAAACTCGTGTCATTTGATATTCAAGTTTCCTTCAAATTTCCTCTCGTCTGAAGGCAGAATCAAGCTCCCTCGTTTCCTGGCAATGCATAGGTTATGTGACAAGACATACAAACAGTTTTGATCATCAGGAAAATTTACTGCTCCGCAATATTGCAGTTTTAATTAGCAGCAAAGTGAAATGGAAACTCTGCTGCCATGTGATTAGAGCGTGGCTTTACAAACGTGGGAACGGACTCTGCCATGGTACTTCATATAATGGATGGGATTGCTACATTTATTTATGGCACTACAAGGGGGTTGGGAATTTGGAGGAAAACATCAAAGAATTGACAGGAATATATTTCAGTTTCTTTGTCTGTCACATGAAGGGTAACTTAACTTCTGTGGTAAAATGTGTTTTTCCTCTTACTGCTTAACTGAGCAAGACTTCCTGCTTCACGAGTTTCTTCCCTAAATTGTCCCTGCAAGGACATCCCTGGATTCTTACAATTTCATATTGTATTTCATATTCCTTATTAACTGGTAGTCAAAACAAGCTGGGGAAGCAAAGTGGACCTGAAGGGATGAGAGGCTCCATGAGGCCACCTCGTGTCACCGAAGGTGCTGCCGTGGGAGGAAGGATGGAAAGCTGCTCATCCCACCCTGCTCTGGCAAGGGACAAAGGGACACCCGAGAGACTCAGTGCCACAAACTAATGATCTCACTCCCAGCTCACTTTCTTCTTGCAGTGAGCAAAAACCAGCAGAATGAAAGGTAAAGTCTGACTTGCAATCAATCTTCATTAAGAGTCAAATTCTTTCAGTGCACCTCCATAAACAGTATTTTTGTGAATTAAAAATAACATCGTGTTAATTACAGTTCTGCATTACCTTTTTTGTTATGGCATGTTAGGCATACTCCTACTTTACAGAATGCCAATAACTCTTCACAATTCCCCAGCATTACAGTTCCCTCCTCAGATAAAGGAACAATCCTTTGAGATGATGGCACATCAAATGTGCCTTCACATTTCTGTCTCCTGTCTCCCAGCCTGTGCCATATTGAAGCAGCACAACCCACCACATCTGCCATTCCCAGGGCCAAAATTTGAAACTGGCCCAAATTTTCCTCTCTGGTGATCTATGGATTGTATCCTGTATTATAGCTGTTCCTTTTCAAATCTAGTTAAAGCTGGAAAATCAGCTTTTTGGTGGCTGCTGTGTGCTCACAGCAGTGGGGTGATGCATCCTGTCCCAGCACAAAGCTGTGTCCATGTCCTGGGAGAGCAAACTCATCTCCTGGTGACTCCTGTTATCTTGGTGTGCTGTCCCTGAATTCCAACAGTGCTGAGGCTCAGGCAGCACACAGAGCCCCAGGTGAGAATCAGACACAGAACCACAGGCAGAGAAGGAAGCCCAGGGCTTGTCTGTACCCACAGGCCAAAAAATGAATTTATTTTGCATTTAACATCCCTGAATCAGGGACAGGATGGAAGCAGTGCCCAGCAGGGCTGCTGACCCTATTGATGGACACTGCGCTGGCTTCACCCAGGGCTTGCTGTGTCTCATGCTGTATTTTTTAAATCTGAAGCTGACAAAAAGCAATATTCCATGAGCTGCACATTGTCAGTGTCATCTGTGGAGCCTGAAAGCAGCATTTATAAACTGGTGTTAACAGGACCCAGGTGATGTGCTCGATGCTCAGTGCTCAGGTCAGTGTGTGCTATGGAGAGCCAAATCCTGGGGTCAGACTGCAATTTCCCAAAGAAAGTTACAAAATCCCCTCCTGCAAGCATTGTTTTGGGCATCTAACCACAGAAATTGTGCATAACAACAGGAATGAGATAGGATCAAGACATTACATGTCATCAGAAATATCCTCTCCTTCTCCCCCAGTCCACGGCATATTCAGATTTCACAAAACTTGGGTAGGAATTTCCATGACTCATTCCCCAGCAATCCATCTTGCGTTGCTTTATTTGTGACACTGCTACAAAAGACTGAAAATCAGGATTTTTTTTTTTCCTTTTGCTTAAGAGGTGAATTCATCATTTCAAGCCCAATGCATTTGTGGAGTGTTTATTTACACCCTGGGTGCATCCCCAGTGCAGGGGCAGAGCACACCAGCACCTTCAGCCCAGAACTGCGATTGCTGCAAACCTTTGTGCACACGAAACCTGAAGTGCAGAGGGACCACAGAAATAAGCACGGATTGGAGTTGCAGAGGCTTTCTGCAAATAAATATTCTTTAAACACCAGGCAGAGGCACTGGGGAGCCACTGGGGAGGAACAGGCAGGAGAGCCAAGCGAGGACTCGGATGGATGGGGAAGGTGTTGAAAACACCTGGATTGACAACACTATTTTAGATAGAGAAAACTGGAACTCGATGCAGAAAAAGCAAGGCACACAGGAACAAATAAGCAAATTTCACAGAAGGAAAGCAAGAGGGGAAGAAAGAATAAAGGAAAAAAAAAGAAAATTCCCCTACAGGTTTAGCCGATAATGTCAACAAGCATCATTCTTACTGCTCTCTCACTATATGTCAAGTCCTCTATTGCTTCTAATCTGTTGTAAGCTATATTCTCTATAGACAGATATAACACCAGAGGAGAACATTAAGACCACCTATTCATATTTTTTTGACATTTGAAGTACAGTCAGACCTCGGTAGGACTTCAGCTTTGGCACAGAGTGAATCTGTGATCTTATCAAATATGCAATCCCACATAAAGCAACTGCTGAGCTGCACAAGAGTCACATAAATATTAAAGCGTTCAGAACGGTTAACTCATCAAACAAGCTGCCTGTCTGGACAGATGGACGGAAGGACTGAGGAATACATCATGCAAAAGCTTGAATTTAGGCTGCGTGAAGGAAGGGCTTTCAGAAATGAGACAAGCACACACACAAAAAGCCCACATTTACTACATATGTGGTCATCGCTGGCTTTTAATCAGGAAAGGTTTGAAGCAAATTTCCCTGGAGTGTGATTCCAAAGGAGAAGATGATAGAGGGGATGTGTTAGGGTGCTGATCAGGGAGCCAATATATTTCAGAGCTGGTCTAAGCCTGCATTTATCCTACAGGGAAAAACAGAGGCAGAGAGAAGATGTGTTATTTTGTAAACAACATATGAAGGCTATCTGGTGATCAGAGACTGCAGTGTTTTCCATCTCTCTGCTCGTGTGGAGCAGGTGGAGCCATCTTTTACCCAAATTAAAAGGCATTCAAACAAGGCCCATTGCTAACCAGCCCAGAGAGCTTGAGAAGGCAGCAACTGATGCAAGTTAAACGTTCTGGGTTGGTATTGGGACTTTCCAGGTGCAGTGAGTGAAGAACTCAGCATCTCACACACATCTGCTCGGTTCACCTCAAAAAGCAAACATGAGGAGCAGTTCCAGGGAGGAGACAAGAGGCACTGAGGTGTCTGTGCCTGCTTTTCAGAGGTGCTGAATTCCCTCTGCTCCCAGGGACAGGGACACATGGAGATGGGGCTCCAAGGGACAGAGACACACGGACACTGGGCTCAGGCCATTACTAATATCTCTCCACAAGTGTTACCACAGTGTTGAGCTCCAGTTGGAGATTTGGCCCTTATTTTAAGTTTTAAGAGAGTAAATGTTGAGCACTTTGTCCCCCAAGACTCCCCAGACTCCCAGACAGAGATTCCTGCCACATCTGTCCAGCTGTGCCTCTTCCAACCCCTTTGGGGAGGCGATGGGGATGGATGAAGGGATGGATGGAGGGATGGATAAAGGGATGGATGGAGGGATGTTTGAAGGGAGGAAAGGGATGGATAAAGGGATGGATGGATGGATAAAGGGATGTTTGAAGGGATGCAGCCCCAGGCACAGGCCAGGGAGGCTGAGCAGAAGCGACAGCTCGGAGAAGCCTGGCAGTACCATCTAGTGGGTGCTGCCTCACACAGGCAGCTGCTCCCAAGGAGGAAGGGAGAAAAGAGGACAGAGAGCAGAGAAATAAAACATTCTTTATCACTGCTCTTGACAGGTATTATATTGTACTATAGTGCCATTTGTTTAGTTACTGCTACAGCAAGTGCTGTGCAGAAATCTTATAAGCAGCCATATGGCACCTCTGAATGAAAGCCATTATGCTTTTATGAGTAACCCACACTGTCTCTGCTCGGGGAAAGAACCTCCGTTTGCACCAAATGTCATTTTCCTATTCTGAAAGGAAGAAAATATTTCTGACTTTCACTGAACTCCACAAACCTGAGCTGATTCTCCTCTCCTGACAGTGTTTACACAGAGCCTAAGCCCACTGGAGGTCTCAAATCCCCACCAGGTATTTCGCTGCTGACATTTTGCTGTTTCCATGCTCGTGCTTTTCGACTGCGCCATATTAAACAACCCTGTTTGCAGCTAATATTAGATTCTATAGTTACCAGTTCATTAACATTTTATAATTTACCATCCATTGCGCTCGACAGCAACTGTCCAGCCATTCCTAGCACTGTTTTAAAAAGGACTTTTAAAAAGACCCTCAGGAACAGAAAGTTTATTCTCTGAACAGGGTAAAAATAACAAGTCATTAAAAATTCCTGGTACCTGGATGCAATATCTGGGCTGCACCTCTTAAATTAACTCCATGCTTTTGCCGTGCAGAGCAAAGTTTTTTGTGGCGATTGGAAAAAAAAATATTTTCCTCTCCATCAGTTTGTGTTTCCAACCCTCCCATGTCGCATTAAAAGTATGTTGTATTCTGGGGATTGGGTTGTTGAACACTGAACAAGGGTCTGGAACTTGCTGGTCGAGGATTGTGTGTTAAAGGAAGAGCAAAATTGCTGCACTACATGCAGGGAACTCAACTTTTCTAAAGCTGTGTACATTTGCCTAATTTGCATGTCAAATGTTGGGATTGCAGACACAGTTGCAGAAAGTGCAAATGCAAATTAGGCACTTACAAATTAACATATTTGTATATGATGGCCACTAATCAGATCTGTCCCCTGCCCACTTCTGGGATCTGGATATAGATTATATGTATTTGCCTTTTCTGAAAATATGTAAAAAGTATTTATCAAAATATTTATTTTAAAAAAAACCTGAAAAGAAGGCTTCATTAAAATCGAGCCTATGTAGAGACATGTTGTTAAAAGGAATCTAAATAATCTCACTTCCCTGCTCCAGATAATTAACACTCTTCAGCAAGAACTTTTCTCTAAATATCAGTCTTCTTTTAGAGAGATTTGCTATTTCCCTGCATTCATTATCTCACCAGAGCAAAGTGAAGCCATGCACCAGAAATACTGCAGGGATCATGCAGGATGTAATTGCTCTAATGCTTTGCATATTTATGTTTGAGCCCTTTTTATGAAGTGTTACTTTAAAAAAAGAAGGATCAGTTCATCTTTAAAAGGGAGTGATTGATTGCTGCCAGTCAGGCATTCCTTCATTCTTGGCTTCTCTCTTAGTCTCTGTAATAAGTTTTTCAGGAACCCCAGCCCGCTATTAAAGAACAGCATTCATCATAAGCCAAGCAGAGAGGAGGCAGACTTTGATGGGCACAATACCATATTTCAATCTACAGTGTCCTTTTTGTTAAACTTGAGCTGCTGCCTCATTAGCGCTCGAGCAAAAATACACAAAGCCTTTTGTAAATATTAATCAGAAATGTACAAAACCCCTCTCCAGACTAAATTACTTATTATTGGGCTCTCTCCAGGTGATAATATCTAACTAAAAATTCTGTTTGCCTAAATTGTGGGAGAAAAATGCCTTTTTATGTACATTTTATGAAGCGCTCTTACAAGGATAAGTGTTTTAAGTAAATGCATTTCTTTAGTATTCTCCTTTTTTCTGACATCCATCCTTCACAGAGCAGAAATATGCAGCCCTGCTGTATGTTGTAGGCTGCAGCATTCATCTGAGCAGTGTGAGGTTTAAATTCCTGATATCCAGGTTTATTTCTGGCACTGCTGATTAATACGAGAGTGCTTTTTCATGTTTTCCTGCTGAGCTTAAACTTAATAGATGTGAGGCTGGGACTTAAGACACACTGAATTAACAACACATGCTTTAGGCTGGTAAATGCAGCACTGCAGAGGAGTCCAGATGGGTTCCAAAGCAAAATTTGGTCTTTTACCCTTCAGAAGGTCCCTGTCAGGACAATAAAGTTTCAGGATTTTGTTGCTGTTGTTGATTTTGGTTTTTTTTTTTAAATTAACTTCCAGCCTTTCAGCCTCTGAGCAAGGTGAGCTCCATTGCTGCTGGCAAGACCCAGGCAAATGGAAGTTCTTTGCCCAAAATTTGCACCATCACAACAGTTTAAGCTTATGAAACCATAGTCCTAGAATCACTGGTGTGAGGCCAAACAAGAAACTCTGGGAAGCTTAGGCTCAAATCCTGTCTTACCCAAGCATTTCCTTGAAGTTTGTGATAAAAAAAAGTGGTCTGTAAACAGGGATTAGTCACATAACTTCTGAAATCAAAGGTCACTGTCTCCAGAGGCTCTTTGTTAGAGTAAACAATAGAAATGCTCTCAAAACCATTTTGCAGAAACAATTTTTATTGCTATCATCGGACCCAGAGAGTTCTTGGAGGAAAAGTAGTTCCTCCATGCAGCTCTTGCTACCAGCAAAGCCAAGGCCCTTCAGGATCAGCCCCCATTACAGCAAATATATCAGAGCTAAAAGACTTTGTGCTCTTTTTAGCAAAATCATTTCAGGTAGAGCTCCCTGAAAGAATGGAGCAAGCATTTGTGTGACATTGCCAGCTGGACCATCTGTAAGTGACATTAAAGCTGCAGTGGAATTCCCAGAGTTCAGGAATTGCTGAATGTGGTTGTAAAGCTGAGGGTTTTGTTGTGTTTGTGTGACACCCAGCCCAGCACAGCCTCACCAGGACTGCAGCTGCAGGAGCCCCAGCAATGGATTTGATAAAAACAATTATGGACATCTGCCACAAATTCTGCACTAATGACTTCTTATCTAAGCCCAGCTCTCCCTGTGCACCTGAGCGACTTTGCAAGGATTTGTGTGAGCAGTTCATGGCAACCAGCAGTGAAAATAAACACTCAGCCACCTTGAAAGTTGGGGAGTCAACTTTCTGAATGGAACTCTTGGAATTGCTGATTGTTTGCAGCAGTTATTTTGTACATTTTAACCCCCTGAGATCACCCTAAATTCTTGTCCAGCAATAAACGCCCAGCATCACAGAGTTAACAAAACACAGCAGACTTATTTATTTTTCCTTTCCTCTCCTGATACTGTTTTCACAACCTGACATAACCTGGGAAAGTAATTCTAATTGTATTTTGGATTGATAACTGCATTTTTCTCGGAATACACAATGCTTCTGAGAACAGTTGTGGTTCTTTGGTACAGGACAAGTGTTTTGCCTCAAAAATCTATAACACAAAGAAACTATCAGAAAGTTTAGGTTCTAAAAGATGGCAAACATTTGGGTCCCATTTCTGCATCATGTAACCGTGGATTAACAAGGATGATTCAGTGGAGAACAATCAAAAAGGGCACTGGGGAAGTCAGATGTGCTTGGGGAGGAGGAGTTTGCTTTAACAGTGAAAACAGAGAAACAACTGCACCAGAGCAAGGGAAGAGCTGGAAGAAATATCTCTGAAGGTTCAGACAAGCCAGCTTTCTCCTTTTGAATCCCATTTCTGTATTTCTTGCCTTGCCCACAGGCTGGAGCAGAGTTACTTTGTGGAAGACTTACTCTCCTCTGTGAAAAATCCCCTGCATTAGGTCTTTCCTTACAGCCAAATGCTGGGAAATAAATTCAAAGAGCATGCAATCAGTTCAAAATGACTGTAATTAGGCAATCAAATAGCCATAGGAAGCAGAAATCATCAATGTCTTTAGCTAGTTCATTTTGTCCGTGGATTTATTTGTAAGTTGGTTTTCTTTTAAAATAAAACCCTAAGATTATAGGCTAAAATTTAAAAAGGAATGATATCAATTTGCAAGAATCCTTCTCATACACATCTTAGAGCAGTGTCAATTAACCCCAGGAATTATCTGAAGTCTCCATGCCCATATCTGTGCCAACTCTGCTGCCCAAGAGGCCCAAAGGATAAAAACCTTTGTGTAGGGTCTGCAAATCATCAGCACAAAATACAGAGTCACTCCCAACGCCCACATAACAGGAGGGGTAAAAATATTTGTCAAGTTTGAACTTCAAGTCTAGGAAAATCTCCGTGTACAATGAAATAAAACTCATCAAAAACACAACCAAACCATATCCTTCCTGTCATAAAAAGAAGGCAAACAATATGCCCTTCTCCACGTTCCTGCATACCTTTGGAACTGCAGGCTTCCTGCTCAGGAGCTGCCCTGCCAAGAATCATGTATCCTGTGATGACATTTCTCAATAAATAAAGTGACTTCATTATTGAAAAGCTTAACTGTAGTCGTGTGTGCAGTTTTTAATGCAGTACCAGCCCTGAAGTGCTGATGAGAGAAAATCCAGATGCAGGAGACATTCACGTTGGAGCCAGGACGTTTTAAGGGCTGCAAAGTTTCATTAGCTGAGCTGTGGATCGATGGGTAGATTAAAACACTATATTTGTTCATGGTGGAATCGGCTCCTCCGCTGGTGTAAATCAGCAGAGGAGAATGTAAATCCCTGTTCTAGCTGAGGATCAGGCTCCTGATTTAGTGGGCCTTGTTATTCTCAGCACATGGAGCAGAATGAGGGGGGACTGGGGATATTCACAGGTAGATCACCATCATTTCACCTCTGGGACTGGAGCTGTTTGTGGGGACTCTGGGATAAGGCTTGGATGGGTTCCAAGTTCATTATTGCAGCCTGATTTGTGGTTAAAACATGTTAAGCCTAAATATTAAGCAAATACATCAGGGGAGGATTTACAGCTGTCCAAGGACACAGTAAACTGTAACACAAGCTCCTAGACTGTATTAAATTTGTATCCCCACAGTTTCTTCTGCAAGGGAATAGAAGAAGCAAATCAAGTCATTCCTGGGACACATTAAGGATAGGCTTGCTATAAATTCCCTCAAACTCAATTGTCTGTGCCCAGACTGGAGCCATCAGCTTCTATTTGAAGCTTTGGTATTCTGAAACCTTTTTTTTTTTTTTTTTGTTTTCCCCTGGAAAATCTCAAACAAAGCATATTCTTTTGACTTCCCAGCAACAGAGAGGACAAAGAGATATTTTAAAGCGAGTCCAAAGGGCGTTAAAGGACCTCCCAGCCACGCTCAGCGTTCTGACAACAACTCCTGGGCTGCTGGAGCGCTGGACCTGCTGGAGCAGATGAATCACAGCTCGGCTCTGGCCCCAGAGGAGCTGCACACACCGAGCTGTGTGGGAAGTCAGCTGTCAGGCTGATGCAACAAGTCAGAGTTTACCAATCTGTTCTCACAAAACCGCAACTGGCAAAGCGCTGCGCGTTACGTCAAAGGGCTGCGAACGCGGCAGGAAGAGAACAAACCTCTGCTCTGCGGCACCTCCCGGCCCACGGAGGGTGCCTGGGGGATGTGGCACCTCTGCTTTAGGGGAGGACTGGTGTCCCAGCCAGTTCAGGCTGAGGACACCTCTGGGAAAGGCTCCAGGTCAGCACTGACCCTTCAGCCTCATCCTCCAGGCACCGCACTTTGGGTGGTGCTTCCCACTGCTGGCAGCCAGGCTGGAAAGTGCTCCTGGAAGGAGGAACTCCTGTCCCTGTCAGAGGAAAGGCTCAGAACTCACAGGAGTTGGGCTCCCTGAGCCCTGTGGGTTCCTTCCTACTCAGCATGCCCTGGGATTGTGTGGGAATTGCAGTGGGTGGGACAGAAACCCTGAGGTTTTGGTGGCACATCCCCTGGGGCAGGGGACACTCAGCCTGGTCACTCTGCCAGGACACTGCTGTCTGCAGAGATCACAACACTGACTGATGGACAAGTTCAGCTGGGAACTATGAGAGCTGCAAGGGGAGCAATGTAGGGGTGAGAAGGAGATCCTCTTCCCCACTGAGGGAATCAGACTTTGCCTGGGAAATTCCCATCAGTAGGGAAAGACCAATGTGCTCGATTTGTGGAAGAACTTCCACCTTGCAGAATAAACAATGTCTCCTTTCTAACCCTGACTCTTTGTGTTTAGAGAGTTCCTAAAATTCAGCAAAAGCTCCTCTCTGTGCCTTGGGGTGTTCACTTCTCGTCTACAGATGTACCAAACAATTTGCCAGGTGCTTTGGGTTTGGAGTGGAGGGGCTTTCTGTAAAAGCCATTTTGCTGCACATAGGATAATGCAAAATAAATTGGACCTGAGGGACGCAGAAGGGAAAAATCCTGCTCCTGGTGTCTGCTCTCAGAACTTTACAGGGACCTTTCTTGAAATCACAAGGTAAAATTTAGGAACAGCCCTGGGAGCCAGGTCAGCAATCCATAATTCATCCTCATCAGTAAATTGTCACAACTAAGTGACAAAGGCATCTTCCTGTCTTAGTGTTCTTTCTCCCTCTTCTGCCACATCAGTCCATCAAAATATTTCCTTCCCACCTGCTCGTGCTCATGGAGGTAGTTGGGGCAGGAATATTCAATCCTGTCGAGCAAAAAGCATTCACTAAATGTTTTGAACTAAAAATTGCAGCTTTCTAAGACATTTTCAGATCATACACTGAGTAACCAAACGAATGCAGGCACTTCCCAGGATAATGCAGTATCTTGGCAGCATCTCACTGGTCTCAACTTTGCATTTAAGTATCAAAATACTGCTTAAATCCTTTAAGTACCTAAATCCTGTGCTGGATTTAATCTTGAAGGGTTCATTTTTTATTTTAGACATGTCTCTGAGTTGTGAGAAAAGACGTCTCTAACATGCTGGAATCCCAGATAGGACTCTGGTAGTAGGAAAAGGGAGGTTTTGGGATAAGGCAACATGCTGGGGGAAATGCAGGGCAGAACTGTAATATTCTGGGCACAGACACTTTAATTCTTATCTCTGTCCTGGTACACTGAATTTATGCTCCGTGAAACTTCAAACAAGTTTCTCAATCCCCCATCTGAAAAATAGGTGCCATCCTGAATATTTTTTTCAGTCTTTCTAGACCATGCACTCCTTTGTGACTGGGACTGCCTGAGTTCTGTGTAACCAAGTGAAAATTCACTTTCCCCTGCATTAGATCTTTACCTTGTGCTGGCTTTAGTGAATCAACTCTCTGCACTAGCAGGATATTAGCAACATCCTCAATGGAAATTACCTTCCAATAAAAACCAGCATTAACAGTAGCTCCACATCCATGTCCCACCAGCCACCACAAGGGTTGTTTCCCTCTCCATGCTCCCCACAGACACATTCACACAATCCTCCCCAGCTCCCCGAGCCCATCTGATGATGCTTTCCAGGAGGAATTGCCACCCAAAAGGAGCCAGCAGCAGGCCTTGTGGAGCTCCTATGCCACACTGGATTCACTGAAACACCCAATAAAAACGTGTCAGGCACACGTGGGATTCCTGGAGTTTGGGCTTCCCCAAAAGGAGCATCTTCAGCAATGGCTGGGATGACTCCTAAAGCCACAACACATCTGCCCATTGCTTCTCCTTGCCTTTTCCTCTCAGTGCTCCTGCTCTGCTGCATTATCCCCAGGCTGCTGTGCCCACACAGTGACTCCAGTGAGGAATCTGCTCCTGCTCAGCCTGGTGACAATCTGTACCCTCCTGCTGGCAGAGGCTGTGTCTTTGTCCTGTACTTATTGCACCAGGAGGTCTCAATCCCCACTGGATGCTGTTCCATCCCAGGAATAACTCGGATAGGAAGGAAATGGCAGTGCAGCGATGGGACAGAGGAACTGCTGGTGACATTTTCAGCCAGGGTGTAGGACAGAAATAAGAACAGGGTGACAGAAAAGCAGCTGTTGCAATAGAGGCCCTGCCTGCTACTAGGAAATGTTACTGACTTTTCTGTAATCCTGCCCCAAAGCTCTTGGGTTGTGTGTTGTTTTTCTGGCTGTACCTGGGGGACACCAGGCTGGTGACACAAACAGCTTCAGGTTCTAGCAGCCTGGGAGATCAGCAGCAATTAGTCAGAAACCTCAGAGCTGCTCTGTGCTTATAATGAGTGGCTTTCTGGGAGCAACCAGCACCACAGAAAATTGCAGTATTTCCTTTTTAATTTTGGCATGCAAGTCTGCAGCTCTATTTTGTGATATTTTTTCCTGCATTCTCTTTCCTCCATGGGCTTGAGCTCTAACTCCCTGAACAACCACCACGAAACCCACACACACATCAGACTGATCAGTGTTTGCCAATCAATTGCAGCACTTGGTGCAAAATCCCTGCTTAGATGGAATATTTCTCCTTCAAATTTCCAGTCAAATTCAACCAAACAGAAGAAATTTTGCCCTTGATTTCTTTTTTTCCTATTCCACAGAGGTCAGATGAGGATAAAATTTCTTAACATCCTTAATTTCACTCTGCTGCCTGAGGTCTCCTAGAGTCACTTTGTAATATAAACCTAAAATTTTATTGGCTTGATAGAGTCAACCCCAAGTAAGTTTTGAACCTGGAGAGTTGACTAACACTGCTTGCAAAAGCTGCATTTTAATTTTAAAAGCTTTTTGTGCTCCTGATTTTGGCTGAGTGAACGGTAAATTGAAGAAGATCACGCAGCAGCTCTCCTGTAACAGAGGTCTGAAAACACACCGGGGATATGGAGGGAGCAAGTGACATTTGAAAAAAATAGACGTCACTTCAATTGAAGGTTTATTTGAGCCCATCAGCAAGTCTTCCTTTATTTGTTATAACAGCACAAACGGAGCCCAGTGCAGCCTGAAAAGCAGATTCCAGTCTATTCTGCGAGCAAAAAACCAAAATAACAACAAAACCACATCGGAGCAGCTTTTCTCCCATGGTCATTGTTCCAAGCAATAAGACTAGCACTCAGATGTCTAACCACATGGCTGTTCTCCTAATTAGCTGGGATCACAAAATTGTGTCTGAAAAAGCAGAAACCATATTTTAAAAATAGGCCTCCGAGGCCAGATTTTCAGAGCTTCAGCTTCCAATCCAACACCTACGTGAAAAAGGCAGATTTTCAGCAGAAACTCCCAAACTCCTCCTGTTCCCAGGAGATGGAACCCCAGTAAAGCACATCTGAACATCTTCCCACTTCATTTTGCTCCCTCGGGGCTGAAATCCACTCACTCCCAAGGCTCCAATGTGGGGAATGCTCTATGGACAGTTGTTTTTTAAAAAAACCTGCCCTGTTTAAGACACAAAAATGCCCCTTTGTGAGAGGCAGGGGTTGAGAGAGGGCCTGGAAGATTTGTGTTTCTCCGTTACACTTCGTGGGGCTTTGTGCTTTATCTTTGCAATCCATAAAACTGGAACAATGCATTGTCTGAAACACACTTGCTTCAAGAATGCAGTCCAGATGAAAGCTGAAATTTGTGTACATTTCTCCAAATGCAGAGACAATGTCTGTGTGTGTGTCTACACATCTCCATGCAGGCAAAGCCAACTTGCCAAAATCTCCACTCAGAAGCCCACACGTCCCACGGCAGCTAAAGCTGATGGAGGCACAATTCAGCCTTTGGACCAGCAATTTCAACTGCAAAAACTCATTTCATGCAGGAAAGCAAAAACAAACAAACAAACAAAACCCCTTCTCATCATGGAACTTTTAAAAAATGTTTCCCTCGAGCAAAATGGCTGTTTCCCCTCCCACATAAACTGGCAGCCAAGTCAGGAACAGCGCTGAAGACTTCCCATGCTTGCAGAATCAGATATAAAATTTGCAGGAAGGCTGGCACTTATTTTCTCACAACAGTTTGTTCTTCACATATTTCACAACTTTTAAGTTCCTTAATGTAAATTGGAGTCATACATTTTGCCTCCATGTGTTTTATTGACTCTGATCTCCATATTAACACCGGGGAAGAGCTGGGGTGCTAAATTCAGCAAGCTGGCCATGGTTCTGCCCAGGTAGTTCCCCCTTCCTCCCAGAATACCCCCAGGTTTTCCTGGGTCACTGGAGTAACAGGGACAACTCCTGTGAAAACCCAGAGCTGATGCAGCAGCCAGGGGATGGTTGGGACAGGAGAAAATCTGAATGTTCCTTCTGATGTTGGGCAGCTTGTCGTCCTGTCCCTGTTGCAGTGCTGAATTCTCCCTGCAGTCGCTGCCCAAATGCCTCTGGGAGGCTGCAGAGCCTAACCCAAAAGGGGATTATCTTCTGCCCCACTGCCTTCCTGGAGGAATGTGAGAAACCAGACCTAAAGGGACCAGAAATCCCTGCTCTTTGGACAAAGCTGTGCAGCTCAGTTGGGCACTCCTCCTTCCCTCCCTCCCCATCCCCAAATGCTCCTCAAACACAACTTCATGGCATGAAGCTCAGTTGGGCACTCCTCCTTCCCTCCCTCCCCATCCCCAAATGCTCCTCAAACACAACTTCATGGCATGAAGCTCAGTTGGGCCTCCTCCTTCCCTCCCTCCCCATCCCCAAATGCTCCTCAAACACAACTCCATGGCATGAAGCTCAGTTGGGCTCTCCTCCTTCCCTCCCTCCCCATCCCCAAATGCTCCTCAAACACCAGTTCATGGCATGAAGCTGTCCTGAGTATCCCCAGCAGGTTCACAGGGAGACACCAAAGGAGCCCAGGGTGGACATCCCCCTGGTTCACTGTATGGAAAGGGTGTTCATCTGACCCAGGGATCACATGGAAAGTGCATTAGGCTGCAAGCAGATCCTGCTGGATGACTCAAGAGCTGCTTTCCAGTGTGAACAAAAGGCTGGCCCTGCATGAGGTGCTGAAAGCCCTGGAAAAGCCAGGAGTTCCAAGGAGCCCATCTGTGCCCTACTGCCTTTCTGACTGGAGCAGTTTGAGGGTGATTGGTCATTGGGATTTTGGGGAGGGCATTTTGGCTTTGGAAAGAACTAAAAGAATATCTGAAATGATTTCCCTAATCAAGTTTCTGTTCCCTTCATGTTCAAATACTGCTTAAAGTAATTGAATTTCCCATCATGCTAACAATTTCTGTCAATATTTCCCCCACTAACTAACATCAGGTGGATGTGTCTTTTTTCCATCGCAAATTTCATTACTTGGTCCAGAGATCAGGGTCTGCTGCTTTTTTCAGAAGGTTGTCTGTGGTTCAGTTTGATCAAGAACAATATTGATTGTGACATCCTCGCATATTCCAAAAAGGGCTGCAAACCCACATAACACTTTAACTGCCAAAAATGCTTTTTCAATTTTTCTTTCTTAAACAAACTCACTTGGACCAAACCATCACATTTCATTTTTCTCTCCCTCCTGTGGAAGCTCTTGCTCGGAGTTACATTGCTCTGTGCCTGAGCAATGGATGTGAACCCAGATTCACAATTTGGATTCTATTCCTGCAACACGAGCTGGGATTTTTTTTGGGGGCCAACAGGGCACATGTGGGTCTGCAGTTCTCCATAACCTCCCTCAGGTTTTAGATTCCTTGGATTTCAACAATTCCTGACCAAAACTGGCCAATTGCTTGTGCACATGATCCTCACAGGAATATTCTGCCCAGACCAACATCTACCTCTATATTTGGGCACATTTAGGGCACTTTATTTCACCACCTTCTACTGCAGTTGAATTTCACAATCAGGAGTTTAGATGACTCAAAAAGAAAATTTAAATCTAAGATCTGCCAGTGCATTTGGGAAAATGTGAACATATTTTTCTGAATTAATTACGAGACAATGAACAAATTATGGAAGACATTTCAGAAAAGCCAAAATTCTATTGTGTGGAATGCACATCTGTAATTTACTGGATTCATCAGAAAGCCAGGTCAGCAACTGCCTTTTTAAACGGGATCTCAGCACAATATGAAATTTCACCATTAATAATTCTTTATCCTCTACCTGATTTCAAGGTAAAGGTGCTCTTATTTACATTTAGTAGCTGGACATCAAAATATTCTGGAATCTTACTTTAAGCAGTAAATTTGGTATTTTCATATTATTGTGCTGAAAAGCATAAGGATGTACACTGGGCTATCAAACATATCCCTGAGGGATATTGAAAGGTAGGAAGCAGAAGAGGAGCATTCCTGAATTTTAGTAGGATTCATTAAAGGAATGCTAAACTCTGCAGATTTTATCTACTCCTATTCTCAGTGTGAGTAAAATCTCTGCTCATTGTTTCCACGCCACACTAAGGGATGGGAATTGTCTGTTGGATGTCCTTGAAGGCACTTGGTTCCTGTAAACACCAGCAACAAACAACAGATACTCACAATAATTTTTTTTAATCATTAAATTGCTGTCTGCAATTAGAGCAATATAATCTCCATGCAAAATGGGCCTGATTTTGGTCTCAGTTAAATTTCAGGCTGCTTTGCTGAAATATTTCCCAGCTATTTTGCTTAATTCAATAGGAGGAGGAATAAAACAAGCTCAGGACCAATTTGAAGCCATCTGCAAAACTGACCCCCCCAAAACATGCAGTTGCACAGCTCTGCACAGAACTGGGTCGATCTTATTCATTTAGAATTATATTCTTTTGGATTTTTCATTTATTTTTCATCAAAAGCCCAGGCTCATGGAAACCAATACCAAAAAAAATGTTGCATTCACTTCTGCAAAGAAAAAAGGACAAATTTCACATTTGGCTTGACTTTAGTCATAAAATCATGAGTTAATTTTTTGTCTGATTATTTAAATTTATTTCCAATGTTGTGGCTTCGGCAATTTTAGTATTTCCACACTCCCAAACTTTCTCCTCAAACTTTCAGGTCACAGATAGTTTGTCTTATTGATACATAACATGAGTAAATGGTACCACAGATTAACCAAAAAACACAAGGAAAAGAAAATATTTAAGAAAAAAAGCAGGTTGGTGAAATACAGAGACAGTTCCCTCAGGAGGCTTAAAAAGAAAAATTAGAAACATAATTTAGAAACTGCAGAAAAACTGGCCAGAAAAAAAAAGAAGCTGAAAAAATCTGAAGTTGAGGCCAAAAGTTGACTAAACCTACACCATTGGCATTTCATAGGTGGAGGAGACTGAACGTGGCAGAGCAATCAACAATCAATGCAATGACAGTTTGTCACCTTCATTAAAGTTTCTGCCTGTCTGCAATCACTGAGCTCACATCCTTCCCAAAGAACCAAAGGAAATGCCTCCTCACGGTAATTCGGAGAGCAGAGGGAATGCAGCCATTTCTCAGGGCTTTTTCTCTGCTGGCAAATCCCTACATTCCCTGTACCTGTGTGCCAGGGATGCTCCTGACCCTTGCACGATTCCAAACGTGCTCAGCTACTTTTGGGAGCGTCGCATTTATGTCAGACATTGTGCTCAAACCCCGGATATTAATCTTAAAAACCAGTGAGAGTCTCTTTGTTGTCATTCCAACAGGCTTTGCATCAGATCTAAAACAAACCAGAAATGCTCTGAGTTTTCCTTTTTATCCTAAAAGTCATGGGCCTCTTTGAATCCCAGGACTTTTTATAAGGTTTTCAAAGTAGCCAGAAGGGTTTAAAATTGTAAAGATGAGCAGAAAAGACTTAATTTCACATCTACACCAGCCAAAAACTACCAGAAGTACAATCTAGAGACGAAACACAAAATAAACCCATTTTTCTGTGATTGAAAGAGCTGCTTATTTCCATCACATCTTAATATTTTATTCCCCGAGTTGCTGGAAACTGTCAGGCAGATGGATGAACGCTTCTGAAATCAGACCTCAGGACACAGTGTATTCTACTACAGATTGGCTTCTGTGAGAATAACCCTGCGAGTGGCTGATGGCATCAGTGCAACAGCCTCCCCCAGATCCCCTGGTGCAGGAGGGGCTGGGGAGCTGAGCTCTGTTCTCCCAGCTCAGCCTTGATGTCCTGTTTGGGGATCACTCCCTGGCAGGGAGCAGCAGCACCCTGGGGACACCAGGGCACCGCAGGTTCCTTCCTCCTGTGACTCCAGGTGCCACCCTGGGAACAAACCCTGCCTTTGCAGCTCCGCTTCTTGCAAGTGATATTTCCCTCAAACTCGTTTTGTAGCTCCCAACGACAAGGAGAGAATTTTGATGAGGAGAACGAGCTCTCGCAAAGTTTACTTGTAATTTTGACACCAAAAAAAAAAAAAAAAGGGAAAAAAACTCAAGGAATTACGTGCTATCGCTTAAAACGTGAAATTAGCAGCAAATGGAGATCTCTTAAAGTCCCTAAAGTTGAGAAGACATCCTTTGTGTCATGGAGTACATGCTCAGTGCAATCAGCACGTTCTACACAGGTAATTACTTTTACTACTAATGGTGCCTCCCACTCAGATAAGATGTTCCAACACTACTTAATCACAAAGCTTCATTATTGCTCCACCACCTACTGGGTAAAACAATTCACATGCTCTATTCAGCGACTCTCACAAATGAGAAAAATTTATGAATATGCGAGCAAAACAGCGCAGAGTCTACAGAGGAGGCACCACCCTGAATAATTGTAAAAGAGCGTAGAAAGTCTGGAACATCTGCAGCTCCTTTTTCCCTCTTCCCAAAATACTCAAGAAGAAGAAAATCTGCAAAACCAAGAGAAAACCATCCCTTATGGTGAACTGAGACCCTGAAAGTGCTTTTGGGTTCTTCTGCTGAAGCTTCTGAAATTTCCTTGAGCCAGAACACAATGTGTAAAAATAGCTGCATTCATTGCAGTTTCATGCTTTATTTTTGGTATTTTTCATTCTTTCGTGCTAACAGCATGTTACAAATTGTTTTACTACTCAATGCATCAAGAACTGACACAGAAAACAAGAACTAGGGAATAAAACCTCCCTTTCTGTAGGGTTTAGAGACTCTTCTCCATGGGTTCAAACAAAGAGCAGTGGTTTGGCTGAGTGAGGCAGTGGATGGATCCTCAGGAGCTCTCACCACAATGGAGCCAACACAAATCTCTTTGGAAATTACCTCAAAAAGACACAGAGTGTCTTTATTTTCCATGGATGTAAAGGACAAGTAGGTGGTGTTCTGCATTATGAGAGATTTTTGGGCCACTGAAGGCTGAAAGCAGAGACTGTGTAGGACTGGGAGCTCTTGACTTGTGCCTCAGGAAACAACTTCCAAAAATTCCTACATGTTGCTCCACTGGACAGGCAGGAATTTAGAAAGGCTGAGGCTGTGTCTACTATCTGCCCTTATATTTTTCTAAAATTATGGCAAAACCAAAAGAACCCAGATAATTCCCAGATCACCTCCTAAGTTATCAAAGGGGAACCTGTGGCAAGGCAGGGATTTTCTCACAGCACTCAAAAACAATCTGTGTGAGGACTGGGAATTCTCTGTCATCAATGGCAAGTCCAGTCTGTTTGCAACAAATTAAGGTGCTCTGATAATTCCTGAGCTTGCTGAAATCTGGAAGTCTGTAAAACACACAGTTGCATCTTCATTCCTGAGGAATATGAAGTAACTATAAGGAAAAGGCTTATTTTGTGAGGTAGTGAGCTGCCCATGGGAAAAGGCATCACATTTACATTGTTTACATTACTGGGAGTCCCAATAAAGCAGTGGGAGGATGTCTAACAGGGACAATGGGATTTCACAAGCATTTTGCCTTTTTGTTCCCTTAAGGTAGCATCTTTTCCTTGTGGATGGAAGAATAACTGAAAACCAGGGCAGAATTTCAATGTATTTTGGTGCAAGATGAACATGTTAAATCAGTGCCATGGTTCTGGGCTACCTGGCTGGTCAATCCGAGTGCTTGGATGGCCAGCAGGGCTGGAATGCTCCCAGCTCCCATCCCAACTGACCACTACTGCAAACATTGCTTGCAGCTCTCTGTGTGGCCCTGTTGCACTAAGAAATGTATAAACATTTTTATTGACTCAGCCAGGAAGAACAATCTGGCTCCTAGACCGGCAGTGAAGCAGGATTAGCCAACCTCCTCCAGGAATCCTGATTTATGTTCGCCATCGAAATCTTTTATTTTGGTTATTAGCAGATGGATGGAGTTTTAATATATTCACTTTCTAGCACATCAGAATAACACAAGTTGCAGAGACAGCACCTGTTCAACAGTTCCTGGGTAATGAAGGAAGATGATGGAAGTGTGTGCACACATGCAGGATGGTTCCCAAAAACATGCAATAATCCAGGACAATATTCCTGTTGGGACAGGAATATCTCAAATGGCTACTAGAAATCTGGGGACTGCCTAGGAGGAATGGAAGGGATCACTGCACACAAACACTGAAAGCAAAAATGGGAATAGATATAACTTTTATCTTGAAGAGTTACAAATAAATTACTAAATGTAGTGTAGATTAAGGGGAGAACTAAACAGAGTTTATTTGCCATAAATGTTGGCAGTACTGATGGTGAAATGGGTAAAGCAGTAAATTTTAGGGTCTTTCACCTCTCTTCTTTCAAATTAAAAACTAAAAAATATAGATGTTATTATCATTTGAGACAACTAAACAATGAGATCTCTTTCTAATCGAGACATTGCTGTGAATTCACCTTTTGGAAAACTGCAACCTCACAGTCTCATGTTCAGAGCTGACTGTGAGTTTGTACCGAGAGATGGCAACTTACTGGTTAGGAAATTAAAGGAAATTTTTAAGCATGAGCATGTGGAGAGAAAAATAATTTAAGAAGTCAAATATCCACGTGCCTTTTGGAAAAAATAAACGTATGCATTTGCTTTTTGCTAATCAAATGGAAAATTGTTTTGTTTTAATGGTTTTGAAACTTCCCCATCCCTCGAGCAAACAGTACCCATTACTTTAAACACCTCAGTGTCTAGTAATTGTTCACAAATGTGTCAGGCTACCAGTAATTTAAGTCCTGTCAGGAATAAATCTCAGACACTCACTTCTTCCAGTCAGTGACTTGAAAAAAACCCGCCCACATGTCAATTAGAGGGAGCTCCGCGCGGTGGCTTTGTTCGAGGCTGTGTAAACAGAAAGAGCTTCCTCCTCGCTAACAACTGTTTTCTAAACCCTATATAAATGTTTATGTGAACTATCCTACAACAGCATCTAAGGCAATAAAAAGCAGGCACGTAAAAAACAATCTGTGTTGTGCTCGTTGGCAATAAATGTACAGCCAGTGGAGGCTGTAGATCCAGTGGTGAATTATTTTCTCGCAGAGGTCTGACCTCAAAACATTTAAATGTTAGACTGTAAATCAAAATGATATACTTGTGCTATCTACAGATTATTCCCCAGTTTCTGAGTTCTGCTAAATACGTGGGTCTGAAAAGACTTGCACATTAATATGTAAATAAGCACTCAGGTAGAGGTATATTCCAGGGAGATATAGGGGAGAGTCAAACAATCAAAATATATGAGTGGGCATATTTTCTGCCCTATGTTATTGTTCTCTGCAAGCCACTGGGGAGTAGCCACAAGCTGATGTATGACTGATGCAGCATAAGGCACAGAAAGAATCACTGGAGAACAGCTACAGGGAGAATTTAAAAAGACCAAACAAGGTAAAAGCTGGAAAGCTTAAGGTCATGAAGTGACATGCTCACCTGACTGACACACTAACTCTGAAATAAGGCACTCAAAGCCCTCATCCAGCTGTTCTGAAGAGCCTAAACTCCTCAGATGTCTAAGTTTCCACCAATAAATTGTGCTAAGCACCAGAACTTCTGCTGCCTTGCCCTTCTATGACAGTTTTGGTCCATATTGCTACAAGATGCACAAGGTGACTGTTAAATGTCCTTCTGAGTCAGTGTGTCCACATGGCCATCCACAGCGGTGTTTGGAGAGGACTTGATGGATTCAGGGCTGCAACCACCTCTGCCTCGGGCAGGAGCTCTCCACTTACTGTGCTGTATCTGCCTTCAGACTGGAGTTCAGACCTCTCCATGGCCTGTCAGAGTGGGAATTTGGGGAATTTTAACTCTCCTCTCACGGCAAAGCCCCCAGCTGCTGCACTCCCTCCCTGCAGCCTTTCCCACTGAAACTGTTCCACTTCATCTCCACATTTGCATATTCGTTAGGGGAGAAACTGGAAGGGGACTCTCCCACATTCTGGAGCAGCAGCAGCCCAGCCAGCAGCTCTAATCTGTCTGTCTATCTGCTCTCACCCCCTCTTTAATATCTCCATGCAAAGCAGAACGGTTTGGTGGTTACTCTGCCCTCCTGGGAGGTGGGAGAACTGGCTTTGAATGCAGCTAGGCAGAGGATGGCTCCACGCTGCAGAGCACAGCAAAAGCTGCTGGCAGGATAGGGAGGGTTGGCTCCAGGCAGGGATATCTGGATGGGAACCCCAGCCAGGCATGCTTGAGCAGGCCAGAGGGCTTGGGTCTCTCTCTGCTGGCTGGTTTGCTTGGCTGGTTGGGACTCCTGGCATTTTCAGCTCGCTTGGAGACTTCTACATTCCCAAATATTAGCCGGGTTGGGCTACAGACTGATTTAGCCAAAACGTTCAGGGAGTTTTGCTGAGTTACACGTGAAATCCTTCATGTGTACCACAGAAACTCACTCAGTTCCCTGAGCTGGACTTGGTGAGGCACAGGCTGAGATCCCTCTGAAGTTTCCTGGTGACCGTTTTACAGATAAGGCTTAGTCAAACAATCTGGGTCTTTCTGCTGGGAATGAATCTGGCACTCCAAGAATAAATAATAAGGAAGAGCTTTAAGAATTGGCACAACAGAAGGGAAATGGCAATGACTTCTCAAACTGAAGCGTCCTGTACCTAAAAATGCTCATCAGTACCAACATGCCTGTTACAGGATAGAGTCCTGAGCTTCCCACCTTGGGAAATGCTCTTAATTCAAGAGTATGGGAGCTTTTCTGGAGGAGGAAATGCAGGATCTGGCCTTAACCTTTCAGCCAGAATGACTCACCCTCCATTGTGCTCCATTTCTTTCTGGTGCATCATATTATATTGCCAGATGAAAGGAATATGATGTTTGGCAGAGGGAAAAATACAGACAAACAGGGAGAGCAGACGAGGTGCTGCAGTTGAAATTGTGCTTTTCAGTTTTTATGTATCACAACTGTATGCAAGGATGCCCTGGAGCTACGATACGAGAAGAGCACTTTAACAGGAACCAACATAAAGAAACAAATAGCAATAAATGACATAAGTGTAGCACCTACTTATCTTGCAGAGATACAGGAGATTGGAAACAGTACAAACACTACTGGGCTGTACAAAGAGTATTTTCAAACCGAAGCATGCACACACTTACAAGATGTATTTATGAGACAGATGCAAGACTCAAGTAGAAATATATATTCATAAACACTCTATAAGAGCAAGAGAGAATGGGAGGGACGCAGGAAGGAAATATTAAGGGAGAAGTTTCATCAAGAATTTTTCCTTGAAATTTTCTCAAGTATCCAAGGGAGCTGCAAGTTGCCTCCCGATTTTATTCTTCTCTACATTATCTCTAGGCAATCTCCCAGTCATCCTTCTGTTAATGCTTGCACCACTGGCTCCCAACTGCAATAATTTTGTGTTGTTAGCAGTGGCACCTATGAGCAAACAAAAGAGCTGGGGGAAGGGGAATTGCTGGAGATCACAGGGTATAAAACAAATCCTCCATTTTGAGTTTGAGCCTTGATTGCACTGGTGTATTTAGGATCATTTCGGACTGCTTTCCTCTCTTGGAGGAAGACTGAGTTACAGGAGAAGCTAATGGAGAAGGAAAACACTGAGATAGAATTTAGCCTACAGACACTCCATGAAGGAAGAGGAAAGGCTGTGAAAGCATCCCTTCCCTGAGCTGTGCAGAGAACCATGGAGTGTGTCCAACACTGGAACAATCCTGAACAGCTCAGCTGTTACAGGAGACTGTGAAACAAGGATCAGGCCTTGGCACTGCCAAGGGAGCAAGGCTGGAGCAGAGCTGGGTGCTGCCCACTCCCAGGGAGCTGCACAGTAAGAGATGAGGAACAATGCACCAAGTTTAACTACTCAGTTCCTCATGAAAAACAACTTAAGAAACATTTGGGGTTTTTTTTTCCCAGTGAAATGGATGATTTTTTCTCCACAAAAACAAATTTGTCACTAAATAAAAATACTTAGTGCAGACAGACCTGTAACCCCCTTAATTCACCCAGGAGGGGTGAAACCTTTGCTAAATCTCCAAAGCAGCACGGCCCCGTTGCGTGTCCCAGCCAGGTGAGATCAGAGCAGGCACTGCTCCTGCGCCAGGGATCTGCTGGTGTTTGCCGCGGAGCACAGAGAACGGCCGGCGCTGAATGACGCCTGATGATGATTAATGCATTATTCTACAGAGCATTATGGCTTCTTTTCATTTGGACTGCATTGTTAGGAGGAAAATGTGATAAAATGGCTGTAACTGTTTTCCACCCTACTTTCCGCCTCCCCCTAGGATTGTTAAAAATAGCATTGGAAAAATTATTGAAAAGGAGAGAGAAAAAAGGACCCTATTTGCTGCTAATGTAAGTGGGTCTAGCTCCCCTGAATTTAATGAAGCTTCATTCATTTATAGCCACAAACAAATTTTAATAAACTTTTTTTCCTTTTTTTTTAATGGTTGCTGTTTGCTTTTCCTTCCCCCCTTGCTTTTAGGAGTTGAAAATATGGCAAATATGAAGAATTCAAATTCGATGTAAGCCAAAGTTGGAATCTCAGCCTGGATATTTTAAAACACTGAAGCAATCCTAGTAAATAATTTTCAGAAATGCAATACTTGAGAAAACTTGTTTTGGTCAGGGAATCTGATAATCAGTTTTATGTGTGAGAGGAAAAATATAACTAAAATTTAAAAAATTCTGTGTCTGAAAAGAGGAGCAATTGTATTTTCTCATGTAGAAAGAAAAACTAAATTTTAGATTTTTCTTATTTTCCAGGTATAATAGAGATAAATATATTTCCCTCTTCCTTTAATACACCCAAGTCCTTATCTACAAATGGGCAAGAAGGCTTTATATTCACTAACAAAATTTCCAGAAATTCCAAGTTTATTCTAACTTTCCTTACATGCATCTGTCTTTCCTCTCCTAAAGTTGTTATTACATTTTTTATCATCAAACACTGTCCATGTTGCCAGCTCCTCTCCTTAAGTGCTCCAAAGTTTAGAGAACAAAGAAGACCACAGTAAATCCTATCCAAAATTTTATCTGAAATCATTCAGATAAGCCTGAATTTGTTTGAGCTTTGCTTGGAGCAAGTGACAGATTTTCAGACGCAGTAATTTGCTGTGTTTCCATTTTAAACCACTGATGCTTAAACCACCACTTCTAACATGCAGGAACATAAAATCCATGTCAGTTGTTTGTCTCTGAGGGTTATGAAGTTATGGGATTGCTGGGGTTTGATTTTTCAGCCAGTTAGGCTTAAAGTGAATGCACAACCACCACCATTCCACATCCACATCAGGCTGCTGGATGTGTCGATGGGTAAGCCGACATTTTTGCAGAGAAATGACGTTTTCTTTGCACCTGCAGCTCTGGACACAATTCCAGAGCAGAGCTCCATGAGCATCTGATGGATGGAAGCTGTTCAAACATCCCAGCTCTGTATTTATAGAAGTTACCACTGGTTTTTCCATCTGCTTTCCCCCAGTTTCCTACACAAAGAATACACTGGGAATAGATCTCCACAAAGCCACTTGTGGTGCAGCAGGGAAGGTCTGGCTGGTCCTGTTGGTGTTCTGCTGATGTTACAAACTGCTGGAGAAGCTGAGCTCCTAACTCCACAGGCAAAGCAGGAACAGCAGCCAGGATTTCCTGCTCTCAGCCCAGCACATCAGGCTCTGCTGCCCCTCGGGCTGTTCCCAAAGTTGCTTCCAGCTGGTTTTGGGAGGAAACAGCTGGAATTGTGCAGGTTCTGGGGGATGATGCCCCACCAAGGTTGGCCTCTGCATGTCCTGGGCAGAGATAAGTGCCAGAGGGACCTGATAAGGGGTTAGAAGAGCAATTCCCAGCTGTTAGTCCAGGACTGGGAACTTCCCTGCCCCTCACATCAACACACAACTGTGAGAAACACAGATGGGGTTTGTGCCAAAGCTGGGAAAATGCTGAACTGTCCCCTTCCAACCTCAAGTGCCCATTTGGAGTAAAATGTTGGAAAACTCAAGGAGCTAAGAAGTGTAATAGGGGTATCTCTTCCAGGCCGTTTAAAAGCACAAATTCCAGCATTTTGGCATTCAAGTCTCACTTGTTTATAATTCCCATCCAGTTTATTTTCTACCATTAAAAAAAAAAAATCAATCAGATGAAGAGGAAAGCAGCAGCAAGGAGTGTGACTAAAGCTGAACTACAGCAGAGAGAACTCTTCACTTCAGCTGGGTTTAAACTCCAGCTCAGCCATACTTGGCTCTTGTCAATTCATGTCAGATTCTTAATGTTATTTGATTTAGGACAGCCCTGCTGCTGTCCACAGGCCTTGCCAGAGAAAAGAACACAAAATAAGTTCCAGGAAGGGGTTTGAGGGGAGTTGTGAGACCTGATTACTCAAAGATTCATTTTTTGACAATGAACAGGCTTCGGGATAAAATAACATTGGAGGACAAGAAATGTCACTGCGGACCTGAACCTGCAAATACTTAGGGATGTGTTTTAACTTTACTACTGTGGGTCCTGCTGAAATTAATGAGACTGCTCCAAGGGGTAAGGGAAAGCATATGCACAGGAATTTCCAGGATTGGAGACGATGTGCTTAAGATGTGAAGAGTTCCAGGGCCTCAATTTGGGAGAACTCATATGCTTGTAGTTAAACATGCAGGAACATTTGTAGCATCAGGGCCCAAAACTCTTGCATTGTAAATAACAGGAGGTGGGAACCTGAAGCCAACTGTATTTGGAATAAAACAGGCAAGGAAAAGGGAAAGAATCCCATGATCTCACACCGACTGGGGCAACAGCTACAGTGCTCTGGTCAGGCTGTGAGTCACTGCAGAGTGGAGCTGCTCCCTCCACTGAAACACTGAATAAAGGTAAAATTAAGCCTATATTTAATTGCTTTCCACAGCTGAAATATGCAATGCTTTTTTTTTTGCTTTTCTTTTTTTTTTGAGTGTAGTTGTTCCATTTTGAAGCGTCAGCTCAGTCTGACAAGATACAAGAGTCTGGAGTGATGAAAAGTTTTGGGTCCAGGGATTGGGAGCAACGTGGTCATTGCTGTTTGCTTCAGCAGAGAGGCAGACATCGAGCTGCTCTCACAGGGATTGCTTCCAAATGTCAAGGAGACTGGAAAATTTGGAGATATTAGAATATGAGAATGTAGGTTCAGAGATAGGGACTATGTTAAATCATTTGAGTCTTCCCATATTTTTGTTTCTCATTTAATATTGACTTCAACATAATCAATCGTAAAATAATGCATTTTTTATCCTTTGTATGGTCAGCTTTTTATTTTTAATACCATTCCAAACACCACAGAGAAGAAAGAATTCTGGTACCTGAACAGAAAGCTACAGGGAGCAAATATAAATAACACTAAAATATTAGTTAACAGAAGCTTTGTTGTGCAGCACGACCCAACAAACAGCAAACAGAAACATGTCCCTCGCAAAAGCAATTTAAGCTCTCCTCAAAAATAAGATCCTTTGATTTTTTCAGAGGCTTTGATAGGGTACAAGCTGCTCAGATGTTTCAGAGAGGAGAAACACAAAAAGCCCTAGACAGATAATTTAACTCCGGAGCACCCACAGTTACCCTGCTCGGTTACAATGGAAGACAAATTTTGTGGAAATAAGTATTTCATCTCCAGGAGCCACACAGATCTAAGAGCCTTTTCCTCGTGTGTTTACATTGCTTAAGTTCTTCATTTCCTCTGCCCGCAGCAGTGCATTGCACTGGAATTGAATGCACAGTAAAACTCCCATGTAGGAAAGGTTTATGCATTATGTTAAAAAGCTCTGCCTTGATAAATGGTGCCATTAGCATCTGGAATTCACTGCAGCCGACGGGTCAGGCCATTGCAAAAACACTCCTTAAAAGTGTAACAAATTTGCTCAAATGCTAATGAGCTGAACCACCGCGCTGATCCCGTGAATGGAGCCAAATAGGTTGAAAAGTTGAAAGCATTTGTGTGTCACTGGTAGCCACGCTTAGTGCTCTAAGTATATATCAGTTTTCCTCGGAAAAAATTGTATGTTCTCCCAGCTTAGGACTTTCCTGAAAATATCTACCAAGTGGTCATTAGAAAAGATTACTTTTTCCTACCCTAAATTTCGTGTCTATAAGATTGAATACCAGAGGTTCCAAAATATCGACTATTTTAATCAAAGTTTTTACACTTCTTGTATCATCCAACATTCTTATTCCTAATAATCAAGTGGCAAATGTCCCCTGCACTGAAAAGGACCCTTTTGCCTGTGGGTATAACAGACTTTTCACCTTTTTGGGACACAGGGATGTAAAGGCAAGCAGTGAAATTTAGCCTGTTTATGTGTGGAAAGAGGAGAGAGCGAAATGACCTCTCTGGGCAATACTTTGTTGGAAGCTGTACTTTCCTAACAACCTTCCAGACAAAGGCACAGCAGCCAGCAGTGGAGAACTTGGTAGCAAACCACTTTTAAGGCAGCAAGAAAACCTCACCTGAAATATGTGTGTAGATTTGTTTTTTTAAAAAAAGTCAATAGAAAATGTTTTTGTTAGAGCACAGGAGAAGCCAGAAATGCACAACCAGAAAATCTAAATTGAGTCTCTGGTCTGGTTCTACTCTTTAGTCAAACCCAAGCAGCTGGAGCCAAATTCTATATTGCATGACAAAGATGTTTAATGAAATGATATACAGAGTGACAGGAGACCACCAGGAAAATAATGAAAATAATGGCAGATTATTTTCATTGGCTTCTGCTCTCCCTTGGCTCATCCCTATCCCCAGACTGAGCTGCAGTAAGGAACTGGGCAGCAATCTGACTCTGCTTCCTTGGCTTTCCATGGCCACAAACTCTCCAGCCAGGAGCTCCCTGAGCTGTGGGGCACTCAGAATATTCAGAGATCTCCCCTTCACTGGGTTTTCCAGACACACACAGCAACACTGAATTATTCCAAAAATAAAGCCACCCTCCCACTCCACTCAAACGTCGAGGAGAGCTTTAATCACATTCTACAGGTGCTGCACCACAAGGGATTTTTCATTCTCAGAACTTGCTGACCAAAAATGACATTCAAGGTCATAATTACTCACAGATGAGGGGTGAGATTTGCAAAGGTTTTGATGAGGGGAAAAGCAGCTAAAAGGCTCTCAAGTTCTATCAAGTTAAAGCTGTTTTCTTCTGGTTTTCAAATGAAACTTTTCATCTGCAAGTGACAGAGCACTTTGAAATCCAGTAAATTAAAAAAACTTTTAAAAGTGTAATAAAGCTTGGAAATGCACTGATTATTTTATTTTCTGGGTTGCACATCAAATTAAAAAAATAAAATCAGTTAGTCCCTCAGACCTTCCTGGCATCACTATATGCTATGAGGAAAGCCTTTTATTCTTTTTCAAGAATAAATTTACTTTCCAGAGCAGCACAATGATAAAGTGCAGAGCTCCAAACATAAATGGAATACTCTGGGCAGAGCTTCCACCACTCGGAGTAAATTCAAGAAAAATATTGACCGCCCCTGTGTGTTTTCTTTGCTCTGCAGGCTGTAATATTTCTAGGAGGATGCACAACAAAGCACTCGCCTCCTCCTGCACTGTTGTCAGAAGAATTTGCTGAATGCATCAGAGAGTTGACATGGCCTGTGAATCTGCCTGCCTTGTTTGCAGAGATGCAAACTTTCCGTGCCCCAACATCCTCTGCTTATCCTCTGCAGTGCCTCTGTCACCCGTGGCACTTTGCATTCGCTGTTTTCTTAGGTATATTTCAAATAACATGCCAAATGAGATAAACACGCTGCTCGATGGATGCCTGGGAAGTTTGGGATATTTAACGGTTTTAACCCCACTAACCAGTTTAATGTTTAATTACGTGGAGCTGTGTGTGGTCCCCAACTGGTTTGAACCTTCAACACCAGTCAAACCAAGTTAAATGCAGCAAAGCAGAAAATACAGTTGTGAACAGGCAATCTGCTGGCTAAATTGTTTGAGATGTCTTGCAATTTGTTAACCTTGAATGCTTTTATTTGGAGCAACATTTTCATCCTGGCTTTATCTGGGCCTTCCCAGCTTTTGCAGCCCTGCAGGTTCAGTTCTGGAACTGAATTGAGTGCACATATTAAATACTAAAATGTCCGTTTTCTTTCCTCAAAATCAAATTCTTATGACAAATAAATAGCTTAAATTCCACCCCCAATTAATTTCATTCACATTCTCCTGCAAATTATAGGCATAAAAATGCTGGCCAGGCTTTGAAATCTGGCCCTTCATTTCCCAGCCAAAGGTGAATATTTGAGAGATAACTGTTTTAAACATTTTTTTTCTTGTCATGCCCTGTCCTGCCTCTCCAAGCAAGCCCACAAGTGCCATTAGGAAACAGATATTGTCTAGAGTGGCCAACTCTATTTTCAGACCATGCAGCCATGACTTTCAGCTCTGCAGCCTCAAGCTCTCTGCCTTCTGATGGAGGACAACAAAAGAGCTGGCTTCATCTGCACATTAGAGAGCAAACTGTGGCCTTTGGACCTCGTGAGAAGATGGACACTAAAAGAAAAGGACTCAAGAATAAATGATTTGCCTTGTCTTCTTTTCAGAACTCAGATATAAAAAGGCACTGAGGCAGAGCAATGCTGGGAAAAATTAATATTTTCCCAGACTTAACCATTTCCCTTTTCAAAAAGATTTATAACACACATGAATCTCAGATGTCACATCTTATTGTGCATAATTATACTGATGTCTAGACTAAACATTATATATATACCCACACATACATATAATTATATATCCTTATGACTATGTATTACTGTTTTTCTATAATACCTATTCCATGGCGGGGTTTATATCTTAATGATTCATAAAACCTATATTCCATGGGAAATGATTTTATCCAACGTGCAAGTCAGCACTAGACCTGACACCAAAGCCTTAATGAGGTCTTAACTCACCTATGGAATAATCAGCAATGGGATAAACATCATATCCTGCATTCTCTAATCACTTAATACATCTTTCTTATCTATGGGAAGATACAAACGAAAGGTAAGTACCTAAGTTTATTTGCCTGGTCATCCCACCCATAAAGATGAAGGAATACATTCTGTAATCATCAGAGAAGTTAATTACAAAAGTTAATACTTCTCTACCTATTCCAGAAGGTTTCATAGGCAGGGTAAGGCATTTTTAGAGAGCCTTGTTGGGGAAAGATAAAACAAAACTCAGGCACTGCTAGTGCTGTTGCTGGGTTTGTAATGAGGAGGTTTGCTCACCTTGGCAACCTCACACATGGGGTTCTTCTCTCCAGATCTCATTAGCGTGAGGAGCACATTACCAGACAAGCTGGATGGATTCTTGACCTACTTAATTTCAATTGTGAAAACTTGTTCAGTTTTTCTGTCTGATTTTTTCCAGGCATAGCTGCAAGTGACCTTACAATGTACTATATATTTCAGGCAAATATTTGTATGCAGGAGCAGTGAAGTTGAGGTGTAGTCTTGGAGTCTACTGGGAATCGAGACAACATCACACAAAAGATGAAATAGCAGGGCCTGCAACACTTAGACATCTGTACTTGAAGTTTTTGTTTGAGAAAAAATTTCCATAGTAATGTGCAAATGGATTCCTCACATGTTTTGACAGCACATCCACATTTATCCAGCCCTGCCTCCCCCGACAGATTAGCCAGGCCAATAGCTGCACAGTATCCACTGCCTTCTCCAAGGTGGAAGGCTCCTTTATGGCTTTTTATTTCTGGATTCTTACTCTTTATACTTAGCAGAACCCCAGGAAGGCAGCTGAATTCCTAGCAGAACAGCCTCGGGATGATTTATGAGTGGATTTCATGGGTCCTTTAGCCTGGGGAAGCCAGCTGTGGTTTGGGGATATCCTGGACAATGCCAGGGGGGGGACAGAGCAGAAGCAGAAAAGGCATGCCTGGGCAGAAGGGAGGGAAGGAGGAAAGGTCCTCTTTGGTGGAGTATGGAGGATCTCCTCAAGGAAACCCACAGCAAATGCAGCAGCTCAGGAGGAAATATAACGCAGTGTGACAGGCAGTATATTTAACAAAAACGCCGTGTGAGTGAATGGGGTGTGAGGAGAAGTTACAGACTGAGAGGCTCTTGCTGGAGCTGGCCATTCCAGGGGTGAGCACCGAGTTGTCCCCGAGCAGCTCTGCCCGTGGGTCACAGCAGGGACCTCCAGCCCTCTCCTGCAGGGCTCCTTCAGCAGGATTTGGGGAGCTGAGGGCTAATCCAGGCAGCACTGCAGCCGTCGCACTGACAGCCTGCTTCACTTGTTCAATAATAATCAGCTCTCCAAATCAGCTCAGAAATTATAAAATAAAGTTATAAAAATAGCATACAGACCATATGTTAGTTTTCATTTCAAAGTTTATCCTTGCTCTAAAGAAGGTTAAATCATATTCATTTCTCTGAAAACAGTCAAGATATAGGAATTTAAAATACCATGAAAGTGTTATCTATAGAGTGCACTCTGGAGTACCAAGAAAGAAATCACATATGCATGGGATTACAGAATACATTTCAAGTCAACAGAGAAGCACATCATACAGTAACTAAGAAACAAACATGTTTTTCTGACTCAGAAAATTGAGTTTAATTTAGTCTTCAGAAATCTGGATCTGTCTGGCCTCATAGCAGCCATGGATAGATATGACATGAGGAAGGCACTCTGCTAACTGGGATCCAAACCTAGGGTCAGGGCTGCAGGATTTGTGAGGAGATTTCTGCAGCATCACTGAGAGTGAGAGGGGGAAAAAAGACAAAGTGCTGCACCTCAGAAAACTCCGCAAAAGTTGGAAAGCCTGTGAATTGCTGCTCAGTGTGAAGCAGCTCAGAGCTGGGAGAGCAGACAATGCCTCTCCTCTGGCATGGCAAGGGAGACACAGCAGGTAGAGATCCACAGAGGAACAAAAGGATGGGGATAAGAACTTTGCTATGATTTAAAAAGTTAAAGCCAACGAAGGACAAAAGATTGATGTTGAGGCTTCAAACACTCCCTCAACACGGAACCAACTGTCACATATTTGCCACAGAGACATTGTGATCCCAGCTGGGACTGGGACCACAGGATGAATTCTTAATCAAACTGGTGACCAAGTCACACCGTGTGGTCAAACTAGATATCTCTGGGAAGATCAGGGGCTCAAACAATGACACCATTTCCCTTCTTACCACCACAACCTGACTAAAAGAATAAAAAACATCAGCTCCTTTTTCCCCTTATTTACCTGTGAATATTTTGTCTCTAGAAGGCACCACTGCCACCATACCAAAAGACACTTGGGTAAAAAGCAGCCCAAGGAGACCCTGACCTGCTCTGTGGCATCAAGATTATTTTATTACCTTTGTACTTTAGGAGATACTTAAAGCTGAAATAAGAAGCAGTCCAGACAAAGAATGGTAGAAAGAATGGTAGATGCTACACTGGTGTAATCTGATTTTCTTGGGGCAAGACACATTTTCCTGAATCCATCACCCTTCAGTTGGCCATTGTCAGACTCCTTGGAAGGGCTCAAGCACAGAGCTCCTTGTCCATGCAGTTCCCATGCTTGCCACATATTTTACCATCATGTTTCTTGCACGTGCAGCCAGCCTTGACAGATACAATCTCCAGACCTGCCATGGCTGCATTTATTGTGCGTGTTTTGGAAGGTATGGCAGGAATCTGAAGGCACTGCAGCATCTGTTAGTTACATATGCAAAAAGGAAATGTAAGAATTACCATATGGGGCTTTGAAGGACTTGAGCTCAACTTTTGTCCTTCAACGCCTGAGAGCAGCTCTCCATAACATCTGAAGTTTACCTCAGTCAGAAAGATTTTTAAATGTTTTCCTTTTTGGTTTAAAAAATAAAAACATACTCATATGATGGTGCAAAGAGAAAAATTATGATTGTTTTATCTCAGGTTTGAGTCCCTAGCATTGTAACTGTATGGAATGTTTCAGGTTAGGCAGGAAAACTGATGTAAAGCCAAATCTTCAGGTTGTATTCTGGGCAGATTTAGGTCACCAAAGATTCCTGCCTACACTTCTGAGTAGTAGAAGTGAATTAGTGGATAAAAACTCAGTAATCCTTGAATCCCCTATTTGTGAGCACTCAACAGCAGATTACTGAACAGGATCTGTCGATCCCAAATTCCTGGATAACCACTGACTTCTTTTGAACACCTGCACTGGGAACTAAAAAACAGGGTGTGTGGATAGGATTTGTGTTCATCACGTGTTTGCATTATGGTTCCCTTCAAATCAGAAGTGTATGCAATATAAATGCCAAAGCAGCCTCGCAAGGAATTTGACAATACAGCCACAGGAGCTGCTAGGAACAAATATTTGGCCAACTATTATGTGTCAAACGTGCAAATACGTGGAATTTTGCAATTGCCTATGCAAAACATGCACATCCTAAGCGTGCCCTGGGAAGGTGGATAGCTGTCCCCAGGTATTCCTGCTCGGCCGTTTGCCCATGGAATTCCCCTGATTTCAGTGTGCACAGCCGAGGTGGCTGCACATCAATCAGCTGGGGAACTGGGACGGGGCTGTGTGTGAAATCAGCACCATTTTTCAGTGGAGCCAATTCTCCTTCTTTTATCGCTGGTCTCAGGGTAGTTAGTACTTGTCTTTAAAGCTTGTTTCCTCCAGTCCTGTAGCTTTTGTGAGCCTCTCATATTTCATTTAAAACAAAAACAACCAAAGGAAAACATGCAGCTTTTATGGTCGCAGGGAAAAGCCTGAAATCAAGAACATACCAGCTCTAAAAGTAGAAAGTAAACTGTAAGAATTCGATATGTGTTATTAAAAAGAATATTAAGTCCCTAAGCCACTCGTGATTTTTAAGACTGTACTTAAGATTTCTCAGCATATGGCACTGGGAAAGCTGCTATTTTCAAATGCATAATGTTTTATGAACATGTAAGCAGACAAAGCTCTGTAGATACATCAAAACACAGGCGAGGAAGGGACCTTCTGCTGCAGCAAATTTCCTTCTCCTTTCATCACATGTCCAGCCTTGGAGCAGACTTTGGACACTCAGTTGTACCTGCTCTTCTCTTCTCAGCTGTGTTTCCTTGTCCTCTCTGCCTTCCCTGCCTCCCTGTCCATGCACTCCACACTCCAGAGCAAACTTCAGACCCTCAACCCACCACCACTGGGAAATCCCTGAGCATTCTCAGCCTCTCAGCCTCCTGGAAGCTTGGAAATGCCAGGAAAAACACACCAAGGTGATCATGCACACATGGAGATTTTTCTGTGCTGCACAGAAAACAAATAGCTATTTTCTGGAAGGAAATGTCAAAACTAATATAAATATATTCACATTGAAAGCTCTTCCCCAACTCCCCGTCTCATTTTGGTTTTCTGTTTGTTTAAGTGTGGGGTGAGTCATAGTGTTGATCAGATTACCTGGTAAGCAGGTCTCAAACTTCCCACCAACTAATACATAGAAAAGTTTAAATTAAAACGGAGGCAAAAACACAAAAGCCCCTTGAGACTGGGCCAATTAAAGTTCAGGGGATTTTTGTGCTAGAATGTCATTTCCTTCTCTTATCACAAATAAGGTGTTAAAGCACTGCTAAATACGTCACCTAATGCATGCAGGGACAAATCACTGAGAGCAACCTTGTTTGTCTTTATTTTTTAATGCTTTGGTGCCTGTATTCCTGCAGGCTCCAGGAGCAGCCACAACAGAGACTGAAGTTCCCTAACTGCTAACACAAACAGCTGCTGATTCCATAAGCACGAGGAGGAGAACTCAGGGCCCAATTTGCTCCCAGCTGGCACTGTGCCCATCAGTGCAGTGTCAGATTTGAGAGGCAAAGAAAGGATGCTGAGCTGGTCCCACAAAGACACGCTGACGCAATTCATCCCCAGCTCTGCAGTCAGCCACCGTGCTGCTCCTCCAGACAAATCTAGTGCAGCCTATTTTAGCTGTTTCTTCTCATTAAATGCCCAAATCGAAAAGAGCCAGTGGAAATAGCACTGAGGAAAACAGGCTGACCGCAGGAACATCAGTTAGGATACACAGAGAACAATTTGTTACTACCAGGAAAAGGTGAACCCAGGTTAATATTACATATTTATGTACATCAAGAAGTAGGCAGTTTAAAAAAAGGGAATTAAATGTTCTGAAATGTTGATAGGGAAAAGTGCAATCTCCAGGTTTCATTAGAATTGTTTGGTACTCATATAAATGCTCAGACTGTGTGTCATTCCTTATCAAATGACTCTCTCATTGTAAATCACCTAAATTGTTACAAATTCAAGTTAAGAATCAAAAGTGTTTCTTAAAAATCCACTCCTTTGAACTACTCAGAGCAAAAGAAAAAAAGAAGAGAAGCAGACCTAGATCTGTTAGCTGCCTAATTTAGTGCCAGCAATAGTTCATCTCTAATCCCTGGAAATAGAATACAAAAGTACGTTCACACACACACATGCAGTGTATCTATAGATGTATTTGAGACTTTTCTTGCATCCAATCTGGTGATTCAGTACATCCTGCTAATAAACACAGCTCCATGACCATGACTCATCTCAGCTGGATCCTGTGTGTGTCAGGCAGCAGTGAAGGAGGGAGGTGAAGGGGCTCAGGGATGGGGATGTGCTGCTGCGGACAGGGCACGGAGCAGGAGCAGCAATGGCATCAGCACAGCCAGGACAATGGCTTTGTCCTGTGCTGGTGGCTCCTGCACGTAACAAATACACACAAACACATACATGTCTGTGTACATACATCCACTTGACAAGGTCAGTTTTCCCTGAACAAGAAAATCCCCTCACAAAGCCTCACACTGCTCTGCCTCCCAGGGAAGGATTGCAACAGAAATGTGTCCAAACTTTGCTCCTTCTCATCCTAACAAGACCCATTCAGCCAAAAGCAGAGGAGCAGAGTGGGTGTCTCTGGCAGAGACAGATTCCTTGCACCAGGACAGCCCTGCAGGGCTCCTTGCTTGGCCCTGCACTCTGCTCCAGCCACTGCCCAGTGACTCCTCAAGTGCACACCAAAATCTTTACATGACTCAAAGTCCCAAGACACACAGCAGGTAGTTCAGATTGAGAGAATGACTTCTAGGAGGCTTCCAGGCAGAAAAAGAAAACAAATTGTCATTGCATTTGAAAAACCATTGTATTTAAGAGAATCTTGTGCAGCCAAGGAGAGTGGCACTGGAACCTTCCCTGACCACAGCTGTTTTACCAAAGCATGACAGAACATGGCAGCAGTTATTTTTGTGCCTTTTCAATGCCAAGCCACTGTGAAAGCTGAAGCTTTTAGTTTCCACTTTGGAGCAATGTTAATGCCCAAAAGTGCAAGCATCAAGTTAGACTGAAATTTCTATGCCTAAGACCCGTTAAAAATGGATAAGGACCAAATACATTGGTTGGGGAAATCTGTTAAATCTTGTGTTTAAGTTTCCAGTGCATTCGCTGCTGCTTGGTTATCTGAGACACTTTAAATCTCATGACTGGTAATGACTTTACCATAAAAATTGCAGTTCTAAACCCAGCCCAGTCCAGGGCATTTTAACATATCCCACTGCCACAGAGAGCACATCTTTTCGGGAAAGAGATAATTAGAAAATCCTGGCATTCTCTCATTCAGTTAACATTTGTTCTAAATGTACTTTAACAATAAGGCCCATTTTCCTCTAGAACAAGACCCAGGCTTGAGGAATGTTCCTCCTCCTACCCTGACCATGAAAGCATCTGAAAGCTCACAAGTAAATTGCTGGACATGAGACCCCTGATTGCTGTGCCTACACGACTCGTGATTGATGGCTCTAATGAAATTACTAAGTTTTCCTTTCTATTTCTGGCATTAGTCGAGGCTTCATGTCCAAAGATTATTCCACCAGACATGTTCTGCGGATGTGATGGGATTAGCCAAATTTCAAAGCTTATTTTTGACCTCCAGCAGAAAATTGAGCACATATGCTATTGAAGCCAACTGGGACTATAGAACATCAAGTTGATTCATCAAATTAGCTCCAACTGCATGACTGGCTATGGAAGTTGTCAGCTATAAACCTGTCAAAAAGCCATCAGCTTTAATGTTAAATAGAGACACAAAGTAATGTTGTTCAGAATTTGACATTTGTTGGACTTACGCCTGCTAAAGGATGCTATCTGCTTTGTTTCCTCTTAGAAAAATGTGTAGTCTGAAATCCAGCCTTGAGAGATTGCTGGAGACAAAAGGTAGACACTCTGGTTGGTAGAAATCCCAGCTTTAACAAAGCAGATATGTCTGAGCTGCCTCTATCCAGAAATGTCAACTAGCACCAAAATATCTGCAGTATACAAAGACTCCCAAATCTTTCCAGCACTTACAATATACAAATTTACCATATTTTACTCTGGTTTTTATGTAGAAAAAAAAAACCCAAAAAACCATGAAAAAACCCCAGCAGAAAACAAATGCATAATTTCATTTTTATTTTCCAAACAAAAGATCAATGGGTTTGGTGGAGAATGCATTGGAATAGTTCTAAGTGGATTCTAAATGCCTGCAGATAGCACACCCACGATGAGATTGGAGCACTGACTGCACCACCAGGCTGTTCCCTGATTATCACACCCCAGAGCATGGGGTAACCACATGGAAACACCGCTCACAGGAAACCTGCGAGGTCAAAACAGTGTGAAAGGTCTTGCAACCCCATCCCTCCCTAAAACCCAAGGCATGCTGAGCTCACATGCTCCCACTCTGCTCTCAATCTGTTCCCCCGTGCCTGGGAGGATTACAAAGGTAGGCTGGGACATCACAGCTTCAACTCCACGGTTGTTCAGCTGGCAGCAGCAAAGCCCAGCCTTTTAACATGAAAACCTTTGCTGCTTCCCAGTTTCTTGTTGTTTTTTTTTTAAATGATGCATGTAGTCCTCTTACAATTTATGGGTGATTGGCTGGACAGCAGAATACAGTCTCTAATGTATTCACATATATTGTTATGAGCCCTCAGCCCACTGAATATTGACTGAAGGGCTGGAAATAAGGAGCTCCAGCACACTCGTTGTGATCTCAAATGTCAGCCAGAGTGGGAGCTCTACAGGGTCTAACCTAAAGATTATAAAGTCTTTAGCACAAAGATTTTTTTTTTCTCTCTCCAAAAAAATTGGCTGCACTTTGGGCAGAATAAAATAGGAATGAAAAAAGGGTGGTGAGGGACTTCTCACAGGGGAACTGCAGAGAATAAGTGTCAGGCCAAAAGCTCAGAGTAAAGGAAGGAACAAGAGGAAATGCAGTTTCAGATGACCAGATACCAAGTGCCTCTGCTGTTATCTCGTGAGTCTTGCACGGGGGACAAGCAGGGGCTGTACTGTCCCAGAAGACATCAGAAAACAGTTTCTGATTTGTAGAATCATGTCCCATTTTACCTCCACTGCAGATGTTATTGGGGGTTTTTTGTAATTTGGGAACCAGACAAATGTATCACTTATGAGAGGAATCCTCATGCTGGTCCCTGGCCAGGTTGAAGGCCTGGTGCGTCTGGGATTTCCAACCCAAAATGAACACTTGTGCAATCACAGTGTGTCCTATGTGTGTGCAAGGGGATGTTTGGCCCCTCAGCCTTCCAGCAGGGCTGGAGCTGGAAATCAGCATCTCCTGCAGGCAGGGGGATCCCAGCAGCTGTGATCCCAAACCCCTCCCCAGGTACTGCAGAGAGCCTCCAATCCCCAGGCTCTCACCCAGACACACTGTCGAAAACAGAGCTGGGAAGCCAGAGAGTGACTTTCCCCACTTCTGCAGCTTCAATATATCTTCAAACCAAATCTGCTTTCTTGCATGCCAATTTTTAGCCTGGAGCCAGGTATTAGAGCTGAGTGATAAATCCCTGAAAGGGTGATCACAATAGAAACTCTGACAGACACTTAACACTACTGCTACCAACTCAGGGAGCTCAGGATATATTTTTCCCCTGATTAGGTGTTGGCTGTACATTTGTATAGACTCCATAAGCACAAGATGTATGTAGGACACACTGTAAAACTGCAAATCTGTGACTTATTTGTGACCTTTGGGGAAAGGATGTTTATTTTGCACTTTTTTTTAAAGGTATCATAACCACTAAATACAGCTTTCACAACTGCATATTGTTTTTAAATTGAGCAAAGAACAGGCATTTGAACAGTGACAACTTGATAACTAGAACATTCCCCCTCCCAAACCTTAGACTAAGCTATAATACAGCAAGTGGGACTTGAACTATGATGGGTTTCAGTATTAGTGTTCATAAGATTTGTCACTGTCACATCTTGCTAACACTCAGAGCATCTCATTTTCTAAATATAATGTATCACTGTTTAGTGGCTAAAAATGCAAATCACAAAAAATCTAATCATGTTCAAGGAACTAAAAAAAAAAACCCTATGATCCCTGAACCCCTCAGAGCACACATGACTCGATGTAGGGCTTTCCCAACTAAGCAGAACAACAGTGCACAGCAAACCTGTGGGACAGCAGCATCAATCGCCAGAGCACACATTCCCTGCTCTGCACAAATCCCACAGATTTCCAAAAGCATCTTTGACTTGGATTCAAGCGATAAAACACGTGAACTTATCCAAAGGAGTAAGAAAAATACCTTCTTAGATCTGATTTCTGATGCTCAAGGTTTAGCTTCTATTTTTCTTGTCTCTTTTTTTCCCCCCACTAATAAGACTCTGGTATCAAAGGAACAAAAGAAAATATTCAGAATTTAAAACTATCTTGTTAAACTTCAAGCTGGAATATCCTGTAAAAGCACCATGTAGGAACCCTCACATCTATAAAAGGCAGTTTCTTTGCTAAGGGCATTCTTGGAGTGCCTCTTCTCTTTAAATCTAAGCTGCAGAGGGTTCATTTGTTTGGTACCCAGCTGAGCAAATCTAATGGTTAATTGATACCAAAAGAAGTTTTCCATGTCCTCTGATCTGCTCCACACATGTTCCTGTCCCTTCCTCTGCTCGGTGCTGGTGTTCACCTGATGAAATGGTAAACCAGACCGGGGAATTAAACTGAATGTCCTCTCTTTGCAGTCTCTAACTCCAACCTGGTTGCTGGGAGCACTGCCTGTGGGTGCTGTGGCCAAGAGGAAGAGCAGAGGACACACCAGCATGGCAGGTGCTGCAGTGCTCCATTGGCAGCAAGGTTGCTGTGACCAGGTGTATTGTCACCCATCGCCCCAAACACCTCCCCCCCAGGTACAGGGAGAAAATAAACGCCAGGTTTCTTTTTCCAGGAGAGTGCCAGTTACACCTTGCCACAAGAGGTGAGAGAGGCTGACGGTAAGTGGGTTAGAACATCCTGAGCGGGGGGCAGCAGCAGGAGGGCTCAGGTGCTCTCTGAACAACTGGAAAGGGCTCTTCTGATAAGAGTTTAGAAATGCCTGGGAAAAAATCTAGTGCAGAAACACCAAATTCTTGTTAATGAGGCAAGTGGGAAGCAGTCTGATTATGTTAAGATCCCTTTTCTGGTGTTCTATTCAGGGCTGTGAGTGCACTGCCAGAGCAGTGAAAGTTTACCTAAATGTACAGAAGAAACAAACCTGCCAATCCATATACAGGATCTGGATTACCAAGGAACACCTGAGTCTATTAATTACCATATCAATTAATTCCAACCAAAACCCACTTGAAACCATTGGTGGATAATTGGTTTGCTATTAAAACATCTCAAGTCCACTGCAAATCTCACCTGTTCTAAGGAAACTGCTTAGTAGGTATGTTAATGGAAGTTATTGCTATTATAAACTATCTCCAGACATTGACAAAAGAAGTAATACAAGGTATATTTTTTAAAAGCTCTGGCCAATGCATGGCTGAATGATTGAGTTGGAAAATGAACCATTCCTTGGGGTTAGCAAATGATTTTTCATCAGCTAGCAGGCTATTAAGCACACCTAGATAATAAACGGATGATTTTAGCAGTAATTCTACCAGCTTCTCATATTTTCCATTTTAAATTCCGTGTAACTTTTAAAGGATTCACACATTACCTTGATTTACACCACAGAGAAGAGAGCCAATGATGTCCTTTAATGTCGGAGACAGTGCATTATTATTTATCATTAAATCCAGCTTTTTTTTTCCCCTCCCCACCTTGTGAAAGGTTTGACAAATGCCTGGCTGGCTCCAGAGCAGGGCTGTGATTCCCCACACAGGGCACACCCTGGCAGTGAGCTCCCCAAGGATGTGGGTTTGCAGCTTTCTGCCTGTTTAATGCTGGATCTTGTGATGGTCATCCTTGCAAATCCCCCGTCCTCCACGGTGGCTCACAGCTCAATCATGTGAACTTAAGTTACTGGTAGGAACTAGGGAACAAAATCTTTACACTAATGAGCTTATTTGCATGAAATGTTATTTCAATAAGACAGCCTAGGGAAGGAGTCCGTTCACACTTGATTTTCCACATTTGTTATTAGATTTCTTGCCCAAAAGAACAATTTGGGGAAACGACTCCGAAGATGCAGTATTGGAACTGATGGTCAGTTCCAGCTGAAAATAAACGAATTTTTAATGCAAAAGGAACCGGGGTGACAGAGACATTAAAAAGTGGTTGACTGGCAATCTGTTTCATCCTCATGTTCCAATGGAGCTCTCCCATTCAAACCACTGCCAAACAGGCAATTTTCTGGTGGGAAAGAGAAGCATGGGCTCAGCTTCTCCCTGCAAATGCCAACTACAATAGCAAAGAAATCTGTGGTGCCCTGCATATGTGCATTCTTCTCTTTTAGGGCATTCAGAGCCTGCTACTCACCACACAATTTCTTTTGTAGCAGCACTCAGAGAATACTGAAAAAGTTATTTAAAGCAAATTTGTTAAATTGGGTTCATGCGAGTTCAGCCTTAGGGGCAAAAGCAGTACTTTCATACAGGAAGGCAAACTTTGACAATAAAACAAAAAGCACAAATATTCACTGAGTCTGGAGTTTCATTACAAAGTGTGAAGTCAATTTATGGTTGAGAGTTTTGTATCAAAAGCAGATGAAACTTGGAAATTTCAAAAGAGTTTGGCCTTGCAGTTTTGGATTGATTCAAACTTCAAATTCAAAATGAAACTGGGAGATGTGAACTTAAGTGGCTGATGCTGCAGAAAATGTTGTGATCTCTGTATGTATCTATTGCAATTTATTTTCTCAAGATTGCATACTTTCCTGGTAATTACAGACCCCTCTTGCATAAGCAATAATTTTCCATTTGAACTTCTACAGTACAGCCTGTTCCTCTCCTCCTTCGGAGCAGCACTGAACACAAATGCACCGATTTATCACACCTTTTTCCACGTTAGCCCTTTAGAAATTCAGTCGATGGACCACTAGAGAACAAATAACTCCCATACCCTTTCATATTTTCCAGAGTTTTGAAGTTTAAAATCTAAAAGTTCTTTCCAATAAAAGGCTTTTTTTATTTTTTTTGCATTTCTTTGTGAGATACACTGTATGGTTTCAATATGAAACCCCACTTTTCAAAGGAATAGCAAAATTCGTAGATCTAGAAAAAAAGCAAAGAGTACAGGAGATCTCATGATGCTTTATGAATAAGAAATCCTTCAGACCAGTCTCCCCCAGTGCAAATTTCCCCTGCTCAGCTTCTGGGCCAGCTCTTTGCATGCTTAGTGTCGCCCTGACCTGGGCTTGCTCATTTATTCAGGGGCTGAATATCCTTAATCTGTAAAATAAATCTTTAGCAAAGCTGCCCGAGTATTGTTTTAGAAATACGTAAGTAAAGGGTCATCAGAAAGACATTTGGCCACTGGAGTG